>OX421963.1:49487706-50687706 GCA_949128115.1 Anaspis maculata
TGGTTAGATTGAAGACGTTTTTGCGGGTTCAGATTAGGCATCCAAAGGTTTCATGCGCTTGTTCATTTTAGTACGGGCTTTCAGATTTGTGAGAATTTCTCGGCAATTGGCTTTTTGGTCATTTGCTGCAGAATTTCTAGTGTTGAATCTAAATTCTCAAAAGATACATCCGGCGCGTCTCCGGTATAAATTTCGGTTAGATTGAAGACGTTTTTGCGGGTTCAGATTAGGCATCCAAAGGTTTCATGCGCTTGTTCATTTTAGTACGGGCTTTCAGATTTGTGAGAATTTCTCGGCAATTGGCTTTTTGGTCATTTGCTGCAGAATTTCTAGTGTTGAATCGTAAATTCTTAAAAGATACATCCGGCGCGTCTCCGGTATGAATTTCGGTTAGATTGAAGACGTTTTTGCGGGTTCAGATTAGGCATCCAAAGGTTTCATGCGCTTGTTCATTTTAGTGCGGGCTTTCAGATTTGTGAGAATTTCTCGGCAATTGGCTTTTTGGTCATTTGCTGCAGAATTTCTAGTGTTGAATCGTAAATTCTCAAAAGATACATCCGGCGCGTCTCCGGTATAAATTTTGGTTAGATTGAAGACGTTTTTGCGGGTTCAGATTAGGCATCCAAAGGTTTCATGCGCTTGTTCATTTTAGTACGGGCTTTCAGATTTGTGAGAATTTCTCGGCAATTGGCTTTTTGGTCATTTGCTGCAGAATTTCTAGTGTTGAATCTAAATTCTCAAAAGATACATCCGGCGCGTCTCCGGTATAAATTTCGGTTAGATTGAAGACGTTTTTGCGGGTTCAGATTAGGCATCCAAAGGTTTCATGCGCTTGTTCATTTTAGTACGGGCTTTCAGATTTGTGAGAATTTCTCGGCAATTGGCTTTTTGGTCATTTGCTGCAGAATTTCTAGTGTTGAATCGTAAATTCTCAAAAGATACATCCGGCGCGTCTCCGGTATAAATTTTGGTTAGATTGAAGACGTTTTTGCGGGTTCAGATTAGGCATCCAAAGGTTTCATGCGCTTGTTCATTTTAGTACGGGCTTTCAGATTTGTGAGAATTTCTCGGCAATTGGCTTTTTGGTCATTTGCTGCAGAATTTCTAGTGTTGAATCTAAATTCTCAAAAGATACATCCGGCGCGTCTCCGGTATAAATTTCGGTTAGATTGAAGACGTTTTTGCGGGTTCAGATTAGGCATCCAAAGGTTTCATGCGCTTGTTCATTTTAGTACGGGCTTTCAGATTTGTGAGAATTTCTCGGCAATTGGCTTTTTGGTCATTTGCTGCAGAATTTCTAGTGTTGAATCGTAAATTCTTAAAAGATACATCCGGCGCGTCTCCGGTATAAATTTCGGTTAGATTGAAGACGTTTTTGCGGGTTCAGATTAGGCATCCAAAGGTTTCATGCGCTTGTTCATTTTAGTACGGGCTTTCAGATTTGTGAGAATTTCTCGGCAATTGGCTTTTTGGTCATTTGCTGCAGAATTTCTAGTGTTGAATCTAAATTCTCAAAAGATACATCCGGCGCGTCTCCGGTATAAATTTCGGTTAGATTGAAGACGTTTTTGCGGGTTCAGATTAGGCATCCAAAGGTTTCATGCGCTTGTTCATTTTAGTACGGGCTTTCAGATTTGTGAGAATTTCTCGGCAATTGGCTTTTTGGTCATTTGCTGCAGAATTTCTAGTGTTGAATCGTAAATTCTCAAAAGATACATCCGGCGCGTCTCCGGTATAAATTTTGGTTAGATTGAAGACGTTTTTGCGGGTTCAGATTAGGCATCCAAAGGTTTCATGCGCTTGTTCATTTTAGTACGGGCTTTCAGATTTGTGAGAATTTCTCGGCAATTGGCTTTTTGGTCATTTGCTGCAGAATTTCTAGTGTTGAATCTAAATTCTCAAAAGATACATCCGGCGCGTCTCCGGTATAAATTTCGGTTAGATTGAAGACGTTTTTGCGGGTTCAGATTAGGCATCCAAAGGTTTCATGCGCTTGTTCATTTTAGTACGGGCTTTCAGATTTGTGAGAATTTCTCGGCAATTGGCTTTTTGGTCATTTGCTGCAGAATTTCTAGTGTTGAATCGTAAATTCTTAAAAGATACATCCGGCGCGTCTCCGGTATAAATTTCGGTTAGATTGAAGACGTTTTTGCGGGTTCAGATTAGGCATCCAAAGGTTTCATGCGCTTGTTCATTTTAGTACGGGCTTTCAGATTTGTGAGAATTTCTCGGCAATTGGCTTTTTGGTCATTTGCTGCAGAATTTCTAGTGTTGAATCGTAAATTCTTAAAAGATACATCCGGCGCGTCTCCGGTATAAATTTCGGTTAGATTGAAGACGTTTTTGCGGGTTCAGATTAGGCATCCAAAGGTTTCATGCGCTTGTTCATTTTAGTACGGGCTTTCAGATTTGTGAGAATTTCTCGGCAATTGGCTTTTTGGTCATTTGCTGCAGAATTCCTAGTGTTGAATCGTAAATTCTTAAAAGATACGTCCGGCGCGTCTCCGGTAAAAATTTTGGTTAGATTGAAGACGTTTTTGCGGGTTCAGATTAGGCATCCAAAGGTTTCATGCGCTTGTTCATTTTAGTGCGGGCTTTCAGATTTGTGAGAATTTCTCGGCAATTGGCTTTTTGGTCATTTGCTGCAGAATTTCTAGTGTTGAATCGTAAATTCTTAAAAGATACATCCGGCGCGTCTCCGGTATAAATTTCGGTTAGATTGAAGACGTTTTTGCGGGTTCAGATTAGGCATCCAAAGGTTTCATGCGCTTGTTCATTTTAGTACGGGCTTTCAGATTTGTGAGAATTTCTCGGCAATTGGCTTTTTGGTCATTTGCTGCAGAATTTCTAGTGTTGAATCGTAAATTCTTAAAAGATACATCCGGCGCGTCTCCGGTATAAATTTCGGTTAGATTGAAGACGTTTTTGCGGGTTCAGATTAGGCATCCAAAGGTTTCATGCGCTTGTTCATTTTAGTACGGGCTTTCAGATTTGTGAGAATTTCTCGGCAATTGGCTTTTTGGTCATTTGCTGCAGAATTTCTAGTGTTGAATCGTAAATTCTTAAAAGATACATCCGGCGCGTCTCCGGTATAAATTTCGGTTAGATTGAAGACGTTTTTGCGGGTTCAGATTAGGCATCCAAAGGTTTCATGCGCTTGTTCATTTTAGTACGGGCTTTCAGATTTGTGAGAATTTCTCGGCAATTGGCTTTTTGGTCATTTGCTGCAGAATTTCTAGTGTTGAATCGTAAATTCTTAAAAGATACATCCGGCGCGTCTCCGGTATAAATTTCGGTTAGATTGAAGACGTTTTTGCGGGTTCAGATTAGGCATCCAAAGGTTTCATGCGCTTGTTCATTTTAGTGCGGGCTTTCAGATTTGTGAGAATTTCTCGGCAATTGGCTTTTTGGTCATTTGCTGCAGAATTTCTAGTGTTGAATCGTAAATTCTTGAAAGATACATCCGGCGCGTCTCCGGTATAAATTTCGGTTAGATTGAAGACGTTTTTGCGGGTTCAGATTAGGCATCCAAAGGTTTCATGCGCTTGTTCATTTTAGTACGGGCTTTCAGATTTGTGAGAATTTCTCGGCAATTGGCTTTTTGGTCATTTGCTGCAGAATTTTTAGTGTTGAATCGTAAATTCTTAAAAGATACATCCGGCGCGTCTCCGGTATAAATTTCGGTTAGATTGAAGACGTTTTTGCGGGTTCAGATTAGGCATCCAAAGGTTTCATGCGCTTGTTCATTTTAGTACGGGCTTTTAGATTTGTGAGAATTTCTCGGCAATTGGCTTTTTGGTCATTTGCTGCAGAATTTCTAGTGTTGAATCGTAAATTCTTAAAAGATACATCCGGCGCGTCTCCGGTATAAATTTCGGTTAGATTGAACACGTTTTTGCGGGTTCAGATTAGGCATCCAAAGGTTTCATGCGCTTGTTCATTTTAGTACGGGCTTTCAGATTTGTGAGAATTTCTCGGCAATTGGCTTTTTGGTCATTTGCTGCAGAATTTCTAGTGTTGAATCGTTAATTCTTAAAAGATATGTCCGGCGCGTCTCCGGTAAAACTTTCGGTTAGATTGAAGACGTTTTTGCGGGTTCAGATTAGGCATCCAAAGGTTTCATGCGCTTGTTCATTTTAGTGCGGGCTTTCAGATTTGTGAGAATTTCTCGGCAATTGGCTTTTTGGTCATTTGCTGCAGAATTTCTAGTGTTGAATCGTAAATTCTTGAGAGATACGTCCGGCGCGTCTCCGGTATAAATTTCGGTTAGATTGAAGACGTTTTTGCGGGTTCAGATTAGGCATCCAAAGGTTTCATGCGCTTGTTCATTTTAGTGCGGGCTTTCAGATTTGTGAGAATTTCTCGGCAATTGGCTTTCTGGTCATTTGCTGCAGAATTTCTAGTGTTGAATCGTAAATTCTTAAAAGATACATCCGGCGCGTCTCCGGTAAAAATTTCGGTTAGATTGAAGACGTTTTTGCGGGTTCAGATTAGGCATCCAAAGGTTTCATGCGCTTGTTCATTTTAGTGCGGGCTTTCAGATTTGTGAGAATTTCTCGGCAATTGGCTTTTTGGTCATTTGCTGCAGAATTTCTAGTGTTGAATCGTAAATTCTTAAAAGATACATCCGGCGCGTCTCCGGTATAAATTTCGGTTAGATTGAATACGTTTCTGCGGGTTCAGATTAGGCATCCAAAGGTTTCATGCGCTTGTTCATTTTAGTACGGGCTTTCAGATTTGTGAGAATTTCTCGGCAATTGGCTTTTTGGTCATTTGCTGCAGAATTTCTAGTGTTGAATCGTAAATTTTTAAAAGATACATCCGGCGCGTCTCCGGTATAAATTTCGGTTAGATTGAAGACGTTTTTGCGGGTTCAGATTAGGCATCCAAAGGTTTCATGCGCTTGTTCATTTTAGTACGGGCTTTCAGATTTGTGAGAATTTCTCGGCAATTGGCTTTTTGGTCATTTGCTGCAGAATTTCTAGTGTTGAATTGTAAATTCTTAAAAGATACATCCGGCGCGTCTCCGGTATAAATTTCGGTTAGATTGAAGACGTTTTTGCGGGTTCAGATTAGGCATCCAAAGGTTTCATGCGCTTGTTCATTTTAGTGCGGGCTTTCAGATTTGTGAGAATTCCTCGGCAATTGGCTTTTTGGTCATTTGCTGCAGAATTTCTAGTGTTGAATCGTAAATTCTTAAAAGATACATCCGGCGCGTCTCCGGTATAAATTTCGGTTAGATTGAAGACGTTTTTGCGGGTTCAGATTAGGCATCCAAAGGTTTCATGCGCTTGTTCATTTTAGTACGGGCTTTCAGATTTGTGAGAATTTCTCGGCAATTGGCTTTTTGGTCATTTGCTGCAGAATTTCTAGTGTTGAATCGTAAATTCTTGAAAGATACGTCCGGCGCGTCTCCGGTATAAATTTCGGTTAGATTGAAGACGTTTTTGCGGGTTCAGATTAGGCATCCAAAGGTTTCATGCGCTTGTTCATTTTAGTGCGGGCTTTCAGATTTGTGAGAATTTCTCGGCAATTGGCTTTTTGGTCATTTGCTGCAGAATTTCTAGTGTTGAATCGTAAATTCTTAAAAGATACATCCGGCGCGTCTCCGGTATAAATTTCGGTTAGATTGAATACGTTTCTGCGGGTTCAGATTAGGCATCCAAAACTTTCATGCGCTTGTTCATTTTAGTACGGGCTTTCAGATTTGTGAGAATTTCTCGGCAATTGGCTTTTTGGTCATTTGCTGCAGAATTTCTAGTGTTGAATCGTAAATTTTTAAAAGATACATCCGGCGCGTCTCCGGTATAAATTTCGGTTAGATTGAAGACGTTTTTGCGGGTTCAGATTAGGCATCCAAAGGTTTCATGCGCTTGTTCATTTTATTGCGGGCTTTCAGATTTGTGAGAATTTCTCGGCAATTGGCTTTTTGGTCATTTGCTGCAGAATTTCTAGTGTTGAATCGTAAATTCTTGAAAGATACGTCCGGCGCGTCTCCGGTATAAATTTCGGTTAGATTGAAGACGTTTTTGCGGGTTCAGATTAGGCATCCAAAGGTTTCATGCGCTTGTTCATTTTAGTGCGGGCTTTCAGATTTGTGAGAATTTCTCGGCAATTGGCTTTTTGGTCATTTGCTGCAGAATTTCTAGTGTTGAATCGTAAATTCTTAAAAGATACATCCGGCGCGTCTCCGGTATAAATTTCGGTTAGATTGAATACGTTTCTGCGGGTTCAGATTAGGCATCCAAAACTTTCATGCGCTTGTTCATTTTAGTACGGGCTTTCAGATTTGTGAGAATTTCTCGGCAATTGGCTTTTTGGTCATTTGCTGCAGAATTTCTAGTGTTGAATCGTAAATTTTTAAAAGATACATCCGGCGCGTCTCCGGTATAAATTTCGGTTAGATTGAAGACGTTTTTGCGGGTTCAGATTAGGCATCCAAAGGTTTCATGCGCTTGTTCATTTTAGTACGGGCTTTCAGATTTGTGAGAATTTCTCGGCAATTGGCTTTTTGGTCATTTGCTGCAGAATTTCTAGTGTTGAATTGTAAATTCTTAAAAGATACATCCGGCGCGTCTCCGGTATAAATTTCGGTTAGATTGAAGACGTTTTTGCGGGTTCAGATTAGGCATCCAAAGGTTTCATGCTCTTGTTCATTTTAGTACGGGCTTTCAGATTTGTGAGAATTTCTCGGCAATTGGCTTTTTGGTCATTTGCTGCAGAATTTCTAGTGTTGAATCGTAAATTCTTAAAAGATACATCCGGCGCGTCTCCGGTATAAATTTCTGTTAGATTGAAGACGTTTTTGCGGGTTCAGATTAGGCATCCAAAGGTTTCATGCGCTTGTTCATTTTAGTGCAAGCTTTCAGATTTGTGAGAATTTCTCGGCAATTGGCTTTTTGGTCATTTGCTGCAGAATTTCTAGTGTTGAATCGTAAATTCTTAAAAGATACATCCGGCGCGTCTCCGGTATAAATTTCGGTTAGATTGAAGACGTTTTTGCGGGTTCAGATTAGGCATCCAAAGGTTTCATGCGCTTGTTCATTTTAGTACGGGCTTTCAGATTTGTTAGAATTTCTCGGCAATTGGCTTTTTGGTCATTTGCTGCAGAATTTCTAGTGTTGAATCGTAAATTCTTAAAAGATACATCCGGCGCGTCTCCGGTATAAATTTCGGTTAGATTGAAGACGTTTTTGCGGGTTCAGATTAGGCATCCAAAGGTTTCATGCGCTTGTTCATTGTAGTGCGGGCTTTCAGATTTGTGAGAATTTCTCGGCAATTGGCTTTTTGGTCATTTGCTGCAGAATTTCTAGTGTTGAATCGTCAATTCTTTAAAGATACTTCCGGCGCGTCTCCGGTAAAAATTTCGGTTAGATTGAAGACGTTTTTGCGGGTTCAGATTAGGCATCCAAAGGTTTCATGCGCTTGTTCATTTTAGTGCGGGCTTTCAGATTTGTTAGAATTTCTCGGCAATTGGCTTTTTGGTCATTTGCTGCAGAATTTCTAGTGTTGAATCGTAAATTCTTAAAAGATACATCCGGCGCGTCTCCGGTATAAATTTCGGTTAGATTGAAGACGTTTTTGCGGGTTCAGATTAGGCATCCAAAGGTTTCATGCGCTTGTTCATTTTAGTGCAAGCTTTCAGATTTGTGAGAATTTCTCGGCAATTGGCTTTTTGGTCATTTGCTGCAGAATTTCTAGTGTTGAATCGTCAATTCTTTAAAGATACTTCCGGCGCGTCTCCGGTAAAAATTTCGGTTAGATTGAAGACGTTTTTGCGGGTTCAGATTAGGCATCCAAAGGTTTCATGCGCTTGTTCATTTTAGTGCGGGCTTTCAGATTTGTTAGAATTTCTCGGCAATTGGCTTTTTGGTCATTTGCTGCAGAATTTCTAGTGTTGAATCGTAAATTCTTAAAAGATACATCCGGCGCGTCTCCGGTATAAATTTCGGTTAGATTGAAGACGTTTTTGCGGGTTCAGATTAGGCATCCAAAGGTTTCATGCGCTTGTTCATTGTAGTGCGGGCTTTCAGATTTGTGAGAATTTCTCGGCAATTGGCTTTTTGGTCATTTGCTGCAGAATTTCTAGTGTTGAATCGTAAATTCTTAAAAGATACATCCGGCGCGTCTCCGGTATAAATTTCGGTTAGATTGAAGACGTTTTTGCGGGTTCAGATTAGGCATCCAAAGGTTTCATGCGCTTGTTCATTTTAGTGCGGGCTTTCAGATTTGTTAGAATTTCTCGGCAATTGGCTTTTTGGTCATTTGCTGCAGAATTTCTAGTGTTGAATCGTAAATTCTTAAAAGATACATCCGGCGCGTCTCCGGTATAAATTTCGGTTAGATTGAAGACGTTTTTGCGGATTCAGATTAGGCATCCAAAGGTTTAATGCGCTTGTTCATTTTAGTACGGGCTTTCAGATTTGTGAGAATTTCTCGGCAATTGGCTTTTTGGTCATTTGCTGCAGAATTTCTAGTGTTGAATCGTAATTCTTAAAAGATACATCCGGCGCGTCTCCGGTAAAAATTTCGGTTAGATTGAAGACGTTTTTGCGGGTTCAGATTAGGCATCCAAAGGTTTCATGCGCTTGTTCATTTTAGTGCGGGCTTTCAGATTTGTTAGAATTTCTCGGCAATTGGCTTTTTGGTCATTTGCTGCAGAATTTCTAGTGTTGAATCGTAAATTCTTAAAAGATACATCCGGCGCGTCTCCGGTATAAATTTCGGTTAGATTGAAGACGTTTTTGCGGGTTCAGATTAGGCATCCAAAGGTTTCTTGCGCTTGTTCATTTTAGTGCGGGCTTTCAGATTTGTGAGAATTTCTCGGCAATTGGCTTTTTGGTCATTTGCTGCAGAATTTCTAGTGTTGAATCGTAAATTCTTGAAAGATACGTCCGGCGCGTCTCCGGTATTAATTTCGGTTAGATTGAAGACGTTTTTGCGGGTTCAGATTAGGCATCCAAAGGTTTCATGCGCTTGTTCATTTTAGTGCGGGCTTTCAGATTTGTGAGAATTTCTCGGCAATTGGCTTTTTGGTCATTTGCTGCAGAATTTCTAGTGTTGAATCGTAAATTCTTGAAAGATACGTCCGGCGCGTCTCCGGTATAAATTTCGGTTAGATTGAAGACGTTTTTGCGGGTTCAGATTAGGCATCCAAAGGTTTCATGCGCTTGTTCATTTTAGTGCGGGCTTTCAGATTTGTGAGAATTTCTCGGCAATTGGCTTTTTGGTCATTTGCTGCAGAATTTCTATTGTTGAATCGTAAATTCTTAAAAGATACATCCGGCGCGTCTCCGGTATAAATTTCGGTTAGATTGAAGACGTTTTTGCGGGTTCAGATTAGGCATCCAAAGGTTTCATGCGCTTGTTCATTTTAGTACGGGCTTTCAGATTTGTGAGAATTTCTCGGCAATTGGCTTTTTGGTCATTTGCTGCAGAATTTCTAGTGTTGAATCGTAAATTCTTGAAAGATACGTCCGGCGCGTCTCCGGTATAAATTTCGGTTAGATTGAAGACGTTTTTGCGGGTTCAGATTAGGCATCCAAAGGTTTCTTGCGCTTGTTCATTTTAGTGCGGGCTTTCAGATTTGTGAGAATTTCTCGGCAATTGGCTTTTTGGTCATTTGCTGCAGAATTTCTAGTGTTGAATCGTAAATTCTTGAAAGATACGTCCGGCGCGTCTCCGGTATAAATTTCGGTTAGATTGAAGACGTTTTTGCGGGTTCAGATTAGGCATCCAAAGGTTTCTTGCGCTTGTTCATTTTAGTGCGGGCTTTCAGATTTGTGAGAATTTCTCGGCAATTGGCTTTTTGGTCATTTGCTGCAGAATTTCTAGTGTTGAATCGTAAATTTTTGAAAGATACGTCCGGCGCGTCTCCGGTATTAATTTCGGTTAGATTGAAGACGTTTTTGCGGGTTCAGATTAGGCATCCAAAGGTTTCATGCGCTTGTTCATTTTAGTGCGGGCTTTCAGATTTGTGAGAATTTCTCGGCAATTGGCTTTTTGGTCATTTGCTGCAGAATTTCTAGTGTTGAATCGTAAATTCTTGAAAGATACGTCCGGCGCGTCTCCGGTATAAATTTCGGTTAGATTGAAGAGGTTTTTGCGGGTTCAGATTAGGCATCCAAAGGTTTCATGCGCTTGTTCATTTTAGTGCGGGCTTTCAGATTTGTGAGAATTTCTCGGCAATTGGCTTTTTGGTCATTTGCTGCAGAATTTCTAGTGTTGAATCGTAAATTCTTGAAAGATACGTCCGGCGCGTCTCCGGTATAAATTTCGGTTAGATTGAAGACGTTTTTGCGGGTTCAGATTAGGCATCCAAAGGTTTCATGCGCTTGTTCATTTTAGTGCGGGCTTTCAGATTTGTGAGAATTTCTCGGCAATTGGCTTTTTGGTCATTTGCTGCAGAATTTCTAGTGTTGAATCGTAAATTCTTGAAAGATACGTCCGGCGCGTCTCCGGTATAAATTTCGGTTAGATTGAAGACGTTTTTGCGGGTTCAGATTAGGCATCCAAAGGTTTCATGCGCTTGTTCATTTTAGTGCGGGCTTTCAGATTTGTGAGAATTTCTCGGCAATTGGCTTTTTGGTCATTTGCTGCAGAATTTCTAGTGTTGAATCGTAAATTCTTGAAAGATACGTCCGGCGCGTCTCCGGTATAAATTTCGGTTAGATTGAAGACGTTTTTGCGGGTTCAGATTAGGCATCCAAAGGTTTCATGCGCTTGTTCATTTTAGTGCGGGCTTTCAGATTTGTGAGAATTTCTCGGCAATTGGCTTTTTGGTCATTTGCTGCAGAATTTCTAGTGTTGAATCGTAAATTCTTGAAAGATACGTCCGGCGCGTCTCCGGTATAAATTTCGGTTAGATTGAAGACGTTTTTGCGGGTTCAGATTAGGCATCCAAAGGTTTCATGCGCTTGTTCATTTTAGTGCGGGCTTTCAGATTTGTGAGAATTTCTCGGCAATTGGCTTTTTGGTCATTTGCTGCAGAATTTCTAGTGTTGAATCGTAAATTCTTGAAAGATACGTCCGGCGCGTCTCCGGTAAAAATTTCGGTTAGATTGAAGACGTTTTTGCGGGTTCAGATTAGGCATCCAAAGGTTTCATGCGCTTGTTCATTTTATTGCGGGCTTTCAGATTTGTGAGAATTTCTCGGCAATTGGCTTTTTGGTCATTTGCTGCAGAAATTCTAGTGTTGAATCGTAAATTCTTGAAAGATACGTCCGGCGCGTCTCCGGTAAAAATTTCGGTTAGATTGAAGACGTTTTTGCGGGTTCAGATTAGGCATCCAAAAGTTTCATGCGCTTGTTCATTTTATTGCGGGCTTTCAGATTTGTGAGAATTTCTCGGCAATTGGCTTTTTGGTCATTTGCTGCAGAATTTCTAGTGTTGAATCGTATATTCTTTAAAGATACGTCCGGCGCGTCTCCGGTAAAAATTTCGGTTAGATTGAAGACGTTTTTGCGGGTTCAGATTAGGCATCCAAAGGTTTCATGCGCTTGTTCATTTTAGTGCGGGCTTTCAGATTTGTGAGAATTTCTCGGCAATTGGCTTTTTGGTCATTTGCTGCAGAATTTCTAGTGTTGAATCGTATATTCTTTGAAGATACGTCCGGCGCGTCTCCGGTAAAAATTTCGGTTAGATTGAAGACGTTTTTGCGGGTTCAGATTAGGCATCCAAAGGTTTCATGCGCTTGTTCATTTTAGTGCGGGCTTTCAGATTTGTGAGAATTTCTCGGCAATTGGCTTTTTGGTCATTTGCTGCAGAATTTCTAGTGTTGAATCGTATATTCTTTAAAGATACGTCCGGCGCGTCTCCGGTAAAAATTTCGGTTAGATTGAAGACGTTTTTGCGGGTTCAGATTAGGCATCCAAAGGTTTCATGCGCTTGTCCATTTTAGTGCGGGCTTTCAGATTTGTAAGAATTTCTCGGCAATTGGCTTTTTGGTCATTTGCTGCAGAATTTCTAGTGTTGAATCGTATATTCTTTAAAGATACGTCCGGCGCGTCTCCGGTAAAAATTTCGGTTAGATTGAAGACGTTTTTGCGGGTTCAGATTAGGCATCCAAAGGTTTCATGCGCTTGTTCATTTTAGTGCGGGCTTTCAGATTTGTGAGAATTTCTCGGCAATTGGCTTTTTGGTCATTTGCTGCAGAATTTCTAGTGTTGAATCGTATATTCTTTGAAGATACGTCCGGCGCGTCTCCGGTGAAAATTTCGGTTAGATTGAGGACGTTTTTGCGGGTTCAGATTAGGCATCCAAAGGTTTCATGCGCTTGTTCATTTTAGTGCGGGCTTTCAGATTTGTGAGAATTTCTCGGCAATTGGCTTTTTGGTCATTTGCTGCAGAATTTCTAGTGTTGAATCGTATATTCTTTAAAGATACGTCCGGCGCGTCTCCGGTAAAAATTTCGGTTAGATTGAAGACGTTTTTGCGGGTTCAGATTAGGCATCCAAAGGTTTCATGCGCTTGTCCATTTTAGTGCGGGCTTTCAGATTTGTAAGAATTTCTCGGCAATTGGCTTTTTGGTCATTTGCTGCAGAATTTCTAGTGTTGAATCGTATATTCTTTAAAGATACGTCCGGCGCGTCTCCGGTAAAAATTTCGGTTAGATTGAAGACGTTTTTGCGGGTTCAGATTAGGCATCCAAAGGTTTCATGCGCTTGTTCATTTTAGTGCGGGCTTTCAGATTTGTGAGAATTTCTCGGCAATTGGCTTTTTGGTCATTTGCTGCAGAATTTCTAGTGTTGAATCGTATATTCTTTAAAGATACGTCCGGCGCGTCTCCGGTAAAAATTTCGGTTAGATTGAAGACGTTTTTGCGGGTTCAGATTAGGCATCCAAAGGTTTCATGCGCTTGTTCATTTTAGTGCGGGCTTTCAGATTTGTGAGAATTTCTCGGCAATTGGCTTTTTGGTCATTTGCTGCAGAATTTCTAGTGTTGAATCGTATATTCTTTAAAGATACGTCCGGCGCGTCTCCGGTAAAAATTTCGGTTAGATTGAAGACGTTTTTGCGGGTTCAGATTAGGCATCCAAAGGTTTCATGCGCTTGTCCATTTTAGTGCGGGCTTTCAGATTTGTAAGAATTTCTCGGCAATTGGCTTTTTGGTCATTTGCTGCAGAATTTCTAGTGTTGAATCGTATATTCTTTAAAGATACGTCCGGCGCGTCTCCGGTAAAAATTTCGGTTAGATTGAAGACGTTTTTGCGGGTTCAGATTAGGCATCCAAAGGTTTCATGCGCTTGTTCATTTTAGTGCGGGCTTTCAGATTTGTGAGAATTTCTCGGCAATTGGCTTTTTGGTCATTTGCTGCAGAATTTCTAGTGTTGAATCGTATATTCTTTAAAGATACGTCCGGCGCGTCTCCGGTAAAAATTTCGGTTAGATTGAAGACGTTTTTGCGGGTTCAGATTAGGCATCCAAAGGTTTCATGCGCTTGTCCATTTTAGTGCGGGCTTTCAGATTTGTAAGAATTTCTCGGCAATTGGCTTTTTGGTCATTTGCTGCAGAATTTCTAGTGTTGAATCGTATATTCTTTAAAGATACGTCCGGCGCGTCTCCGGTAAAAATTTCGGTTAGATTGAAGACGTTTTTGCGGGTTCAGATTAGGCATCCAAAGGTTTCATGCGCTTGTTCATTTTAGTGCGGGCTTTCAGATTTGTGAGAATTTCTTGGCAATTGGCTTTTTGGTCATTTGCTGCAGAATTTCTAGTGTTGAATCGTATATTCTTAAAAGATCCGTCCGGCGCGTCTCCGGTAAAAATTTCGGTTAGATTGAAGACGTTTTTGCGGGTTCAGATTAGGCATCCAAAGGTTTCATGCGCTTGTTCATTTTAGTGCGGGCTTTCAGATTTGTGAGAATTTCTCGGCAATTGGCTTTTTGGTCATTTGCTGCAGAATTTCTAGTGTTGAATCGTATATTCTTTGAAGATACGTCCGGCGCGTCTCCGGTAAAAATTTCGGTTAGATTGAAGACGTTTTTGCGGGTTCAGATTAGGCATCCAAAGGTTTCATGCGCTTGTTCATTTTAGTGCGGGCTTTCAGATTTGTGAGAATTTCTCGGCAATTGGCTTTTTGGTCATTTGCTGCAGAATTTCTAGTGTTGAATCGTATATTCTTTAAAGATACGTCCGGCGCGTCTCCGGTAAAAATTTCGGTTAGATTGAAGACGTTTTTGCGGGTTCAGATTAGGCATCCAAAGGTTTCATGCGCTTGTCCATTTTAGTGCGGGCTTTCAGATTTGTAAGAATTTCTCGGCAATTGGCTTTTTGGTCATTTGCTGCAGAATTTCTAGTGTTGAATCGTATATTCTTTAAAGATACGTCCGGCGCGTCTCCGGTAAAAATTTCGGTTAGATTGAAGACGTTTTTGCGGGTTCAGATTAGGCATCCAAAGGTTTCATGCGCTTGTTCATTTTAGTGCGGGCTTTCAGATTTGTGAGAATTTCTTGGCAATTGGCTTTTTGGTCATTTGCTGCAGAATTTCTAGTGTTGAATCGTATATTCTTAAAAGATCCGTCCGGCGCGTCTCCGGTAAAAATTTCGGTTAGATTGAAGACGTTTTTGCGGGTTCAGATTAGGCATCCAAAGGTTTCATGCGCTTGTTCATTTTAGTGCGGGCTTTCAGATTTGTGAGAATTTCTCGGCAATTGGCTTTCTGGTCATTTGCTGCAGAATTTCTAGTGTTGAATCGTAAATTCTTAAAAGATACATCCGGCGCGTCTCCGGTAAAAATTTCGGTTAGATTGAAGACGTTTTTGCGGGTTCAGATTAGGCATCCAAAGGTTTCATGCGCTTGTTCATTTTAGTGCGGGCTTTCAGATTTGTGAGAATTTCTCGGCAATTGGCTTTTTGGTCATTTGCTGCAGAATTTCTAGTGTTGAATCGTAAATTCTTGAAAGATACGTCCGGCGCGTCTCCGGTATAAATTTCGGTTAGATTGAAGACGTTTTTGCGGGTTCAGATTAGGCATCCAAAGGTTTCATGCGCTTGTTCATTTTAGTACGGGCTTTCAGATTTGTGAGAATTTCTCGGCAATTGGCTTTTTGGTCATTTGCTGCAGAATTTCTAGTGTTGAATCGTAAATTCTTGAAAGATACATCCGGCGCGTCTCCGGTATAAATTTCGGTTAGATTGAAGACGTTTTTGCGGGTTCAGATTAGGCATCCAAAAGTTTCATGCGCTTGTTCATTTTAGTACGGGCTTTCAGATTTGTGAGAATTTCTCGGCAATTGGCTTTCTGGTCATTTGCTGCAGAATTTCTAGTGTTGAATCGTAAATTCTTAAAAGATACATCCGGCGCGTCTCCGGTAAAAATTTCGGTTAGATTGAAGACGTTTTTGCGGGTTCAGATTAGGCATCCAAAGGTTTCATGCGCTTGTTCATTTTAGTGCGGGCTTTCAGATTTGTGAGAATTTCTCGGCAATTGGCTTTTTGGTCATTTGCTGCAGAATTTCTAGTGTTGAATCGTAAATTCTTGAGAGATACGTCCGGCGCGTCTCCGGTATAAATTTCGGTTAGATTGAAGACGTTTTTGCGGGTTCAGATTAGGCATCCAAAGGTTTCATGCGCTTGTTCATTTTAGTGCGGGCTTTCAGATTTGTGAGAATTTCTCGGCAATTGGCTTTTTGGTCATTTGCTGCAGAATTTCTAGTGTTGAATCGTAAATTCTTGAGAGATACGTCCGGCGCGTCTCCGGTATAAATTTCGGTTAGATTGAAGACGTTTTTGCGGGTTCAGATTAGGCATCCAAAGGTTTCATGCGCTTGTTCATTTTAGTGCGGGCTTTCAGATTTGTGAGAATTTCTCGGCAATTGGCTTTTTGGTCATTTGCTGCAGAATTTCTAGTGTTGAATCGTAAATTCTTGAGAGATACGTCCGGCGCGTCTCCGGTATAAATTTCGGTTAGATTGAAGACGTTTTTGCGGGTTCAGATTAGGCATCCAAAGGTTTCATGCGCTTGTTCATTTTAGTGCGGGCTTTCAGATTTGTGAGAATTTCTCGGCAATTGGCTTTTTGGTCATTTGCTGCAGAATTTCTAGTGTTGAATCGTAAATTCTTGAGAGATACGTCCGGCGCGTCTCCGGTATAAATTTCGGTTAGATTGAAGACGTTTTTGCGGGTTCAGATTAGGCATCCAAAGGTTTCATGCGCTTGTTCATTTTAGTGCGGGCTTTCAGATTTGTGAGAATTTCTCGGCAATTGGCTTTTTGGTCATTTGCTGCAGAATTTCTAGTGTTGAATCGTAAATTCTTGAGAGATACGTCCGGCGCGTCTCCGGTATAAATTTCGGTTAGATTGAAGACGTTTTTGCGGGTTCAGATTAGGCATCCAAAGGTTTCATGCGCTTGTTCATTTTAGTGCGGGCTTTCAGATTTGTGAGAATTTCTCGGCAATTGGCTTTTTGGTCATTTGCTGCAGAATTTCTAGTGTTGAATCGTAAATTCTTGAGAGATACGTCCGGCGCGTCTCCGGTATAAATTTCGGTTAGATTGAAGACGTTTTTGCGGGTTCAGATTAGGCATCCAAAGGTTTCATGCGCTTGTTCATTTTAGTGCGGGCTTTCAGATTTGTGAGAATTTCTCGGCAATTGGCTTTCTGGTCATTTGCTGCAGAATTTCTAGTGTTGAATCGTAAATTCTTAAAAGATACATCCGGCGCGTCTCCGGTAAAAATTTCGGTTAGATTGAAGACGTTTTTGCGGGTTCAGATTAGGCATCCAAAGGTTTCATGCGCTTGTTCATTTTAGTGCGGGCTTTCAGATTTGTGAGAATTTCTCGGCAATTGGCTTTTTGGTCATTTGCTGCAGAATTTCTAGTGTTGAATCGTAAATTCTTGAAAGATACGTCCGGCGCGTCTCCGGTATAAATTTCGGTTAGATTGAAGACGTTTTTGCGGGTTCAGATTAGGCATCCAAAGGTTTCATGCGCTTGTTCATTTTAGTACGGGCTTTCAGATTTGTGAGAATTTCTCGGCAATTGGCTTTTTGGTCATTTGCTGCAGAATTTCTAGTGTTGAATCGTAAATTCTTGAAAGATACATCCGGCGCGTCTCCGGTATAAATTTCGGTTAGATTGAAGACGTTTTTGCGGGTTCAGGTTAGGCATCCAAAAGTTTCATGCGCTTGTTCATTTTAGTACGGGCTTTCAGATTTGTGAGAATTTCTCGGCAATTGGCTTTTTGGTCATTTGCTGCAGAATTTCTAGTGTTGAATCGTAAATTCTTAAAAGATACATCCGGCGCGTCTCCGGTATAAATTTCGGTTAGATTGAAGACGTTTTTGCGGGTTCAGATTAGGCATCCAAAGGTTTCATGCGCTTGTTCATTTTAGTACGGGCTTTCAGATTTGTGAGAATTTCTCGGCAATTGGCTTTTTGGTCATTTGCTGCAGAATTTCTAGTGTTGAATCGTAAATTCTTAAAAGATACATCCGGCGCGTCTCCGGTAAAAATTTCGGTTAGATTGAAGACGTTTTTGCGGGTTCAGATTAGGCATCCAAAGGTTTCATGCGCTTGTTCATTTTAGTACGGGCTTTCAGATTTGTGAGAATTTCTCGGCAATTGGCTTTTTGGTCATTTGCTGCAGAATTTCTAGTGTTGAATCGTAAATTCTTAAAAGATACATCCGGCGCGTCTCCGGTATAAATTTCGGTTAGATTGAAGACGTTTTTGCGGGTTCAGATTAGGCATCCAAAGGTTTCATGCGCTTGTTCATTTTAGTACGGGCTTTCAGATTTGTGAGAATTTCTCGGCAATTGGCTTTTTGGTCATTTGCTGCAGAATTTCTAGTGTTGAATCGTAAATTCTTGAAAGATACGTCCGGCGCGTCTCCGGTATAGATTTCGGTTAGATTGAAGACGTTTTTGCGGGTTCAGATTAGGCATCCAAAGGTTTCATGCGCTTGTTCATTTTAGTGCGGGCTTTCAGATTTGTGAGAATTTCTCGGCAATTGGCTTTTTGGTCATTTGCTGCAGAATTTCTAGTGTTGAATCGTAAATTCTTGAAAGATACGTCCGGCGCGTCTCCGGTATAGATTTCGGTTAGATTGAAGACGTTTTTGCGGGTTCAGATTAGGCATCCAAAGGTTTCATGCGCTTGTTCATTTTAGTGCGGGCTTTCAGATTTGTGAGAATTTCTCGGCAATTGGCTTTTTGGTCATTTGCTGCAGAATTTCTAGTGTTGAATCGTAAATTCTTGAAAGATCCGTCCGGCGCGTCTCCGGTAAAAAATTCGGTTAGATTGAAGACGTTTTTGCGGGTTCAGATTAGGCATCCAAAGGTTTCATGCGCTTGTTCATTTTAGTGCGGGCTTTCAGATTTGTGAGAATTTCTCGGCAATTGGCTTTTTGGTCATTTGCTGCAGAATTTCTAGTGTTGAATCGTATATTCTTTAAAGATACGTCCGGCGCGTCTCCGGTAAAAATTTCGGTTAGATTGAAGACGTTTTTGCGGGTTCAGATTAGGCATCCAAAGGTTTCATGCGCTTGTTCATTTTAGTGCGGGCTTTCAGATTTGTGAGAATTTCTCGGCAATTGGCTTTTTGGTCATTTGCTGCAGAATTTCTAGTGTTGAATCGTATATTCTTTGAAGATACGTCCGGCGCGTCTCCGGTAAAAATTTCGGTTAGATTGAAGACGTTTTTGCGGGTTCAGATTAGGCATCCAAAGGTTTCATGCGCTTGTTCATTTTAGTGCGGGCTTTCAGATTTGTGAGAATTTCTCGGCAATTGGCTTTTTGGTCATTTGCTGCAGAATTTCTAGTGTTGAATCGTATATTCTTTAAAGATACGTCCGGCGCGTCTCCGGTAAAAATTTCGGTTAGATTGAAGACGTTTTTGCGGGTTCAGATTAGGCATCCAAAGGTTTCATGCGCTTGTCCATTTTAGTGCGGGCTTTCAGATTTGTAAGAATTTCTCGGCAATTGGCTTTTTGGTCATTTGCTGCAGAATTTCTAGTGTTGAATCGTATATTCTTTAAAGATACGTCCGGCGCGTCTCCGGTAAAAATTTCGGTTAGATTGAAGACGTTTTTGCGGGTTCAGATTAGGCATCCAAAGGTTTCATGCGCTTGTTCATTTTAGTGCGGGCTTTCAGATTTGTGAGAATTTCTTGGCAATTGGCTTTTTGGTCATTTGCTGCAGAATTTCTAGTGTTGAATCGTATATTCTTAAAAGATCCGTCCGGCGCGTCTCCGGTAAAAATTTCGGTTAGATTGAAGACGTTTTTGCGGGTTCAGATTAGGCATCCAAAGGTTTCATGCGCTTGTTCATTTTAGTGCGGGCTTTCAGATTTGTGAGAATTTCTCGGCAATTGGCTTTTTGGTCATTTGCTGCAGAATTTCTAGTGTTGAATCGTATATTCTTTGAAGATACGTCCGGCGCGTCTCCGGTAAAAATTTCGGTTAGATTGAAGACGTTTTTGCGGGTTCAGATTAGGCATCCAAAGGTTTCATGCGCTTGTTCATTTTAGTGCGGGCTTTCAGATTTGTGAGAATTTCTCGGCAATTGGCTTTTTGGTCATTTGCTGCAGAATTTCTAGTGTTGAATCGTATATTCTTTAAAGATACGTCCGGCGCGTCTCCGGTAAAAATTTCGGTTAGATTGAAGACGTTTTTGCGGGTTCAGATTAGGCATCCAAAGGTTTCATGCGCTTGTCCATTTTAGTGCGGGCTTTCAGATTTGTAAGAATTTCTCGGCAATTGGCTTTTTGGTCATTTGCTGCAGAATTTCTAGTGTTGAATCGTATATTCTTTAAAGATACGTCCGGCGCGTCTCCGGTAAAAATTTCGGTTAGATTGAAGACGTTTTTGCGGGTTCAGATTAGGCATCCAAAGGTTTCATGCGCTTGTTCATTTTAGTGCGGGCTTTCAGATTTGTGAGAATTTCTCGGCAATTGGCTTTTTGGTCATTTGCTGCAGAATTTCTAGTGTTGAATCGTATATTCTTTAAAGATACGTCCGGCGCGTCTCCGGTAAAAATTTCGGTTAGATTGAAGACGTTTTTGCGGGTTCAGATTAGGCATCCAAAGGTTTCATGCGCTTGTCCATTTTAGTGCGGGCTTTCAGATTTGTAAGAATTTCTCGGCAATTGGCTTTTTGGTCATTTGCTGCAGAATTTCTAGTGTTGAATCGTATATTCTTTAAAGATACGTCCGGCGCGTCTCCGGTAAAAATTTCGGTTAGATTGAAGACGTTTTTGCGGGTTCAGATTAGGCATCCAAAGGTTTCATGCGCTTGTTCATTTTAGTGCGGGCTTTCAGATTTGTGAGAATTTCTCGGCAATTGGCTTTTTGGTCATTTGCTGCAGAATTTCTAGTGTTGAATCGTATATTCTTTAAAGATACGTCCGGCGCGTCTCCGGTAAAAATTTCGGTTAGATTGAAGACGTTTTTGCGGGTTCAGATTAGGCATCCAAAGGTTTCATGCGCTTGTCCATTTTAGTGCGGGCTTTCAGATTTGTAAGAATTTCTCGGCAATTGGCTTTTTGGTCATTTGCTGCAGAATTTCTAGTGTTGAATCGTATATTCTTTAAAGATACGTCCGGCGCGTCTCCGGTAAAAATTTCGGTTAGATTGAAGACGTTTTTGCGGGTTCAGATTAGGCATCCAAAGGTTTCATGCGCTTGTTCATTTTAGTGCGGGCTTTCAGATTTGTGAGAATTTCTTGGCAATTGGCTTTTTGGTCATTTGCTGCAGAATTTCTAGTGTTGAATCGTATATTCTTAAAAGATCCGTCCGGCGCGTCTCCGGTAAAAATTTCGGTTAGATTGAAGACGTTTTTGCGGGTTCAGATTAGGCATCCAAAGGTTTCATGCGCTTGTTCATTTTAGTGCGGGCTTTCAGATTTGTGAGAATTTCTCGGCAATTGGCTTTTTGGTCATTTGCTGCAGAATTTCTAGTGTTGAATCGTATATTCTTTGAAGATACGTCCGGCGCGTCTCCGGTAAAAATTTCGGTTAGATTGAAGACGTTTTTGCGGGTTCAGATTAGGCATCCAAAGGTTTCATGCGCTTGTTCATTTTAGTGCGGGCTTTCAGATTTGTGAGAATTTCTCGGCAATTGGCTTTTTGGTCATTTGCTGCAGAATTTCTAGTGTTGAATCGTATATTCTTTAAAGATACGTCCGGCGCGTCTCCGGTAAAAATTTCGGTTAGATTGAAGACGTTTTTGCGGGTTCAGATTAGGCATCCAAAGGTTTCATGCGCTTGTCCATTTTAGTGCGGGCTTTCAGATTTGTAAGAATTTCTCGGCAATTGGCTTTTTGGTCATTTGCTGCAGAATTTCTAGTGTTGAATCGTATATTCTTTAAAGATACGTCCGGCGCGTCTCCGGTAAAAATTTCGGTTAGATTGAAGACGTTTTTGCGGGTTCAGATTAGGCATCCAAAGGTTTCATGCGCTTGTTCATTTTAGTGCGGGCTTTCAGATTTGTGAGAATTTCTTGGCAATTGGCTTTTTGGTCATTTGCTGCAGAATTTCTAGTGTTGAATCGTATATTCTTAAAAGATCCGTCCGGCGCGTCTCCGGTAAAAATTTCGGTTAGATTGAAGACGTTTTTGCGGGTTCAGATTAGGCATCCAAAGGTTTCATGCGCTTGTTCATTTTAGTGCGGGCTTTCAGATTTGTGAGAATTTCTCGGCAATTGGCTTTTTGGTCATTTGCTGCAGAATTTCTAGTGTTGAATCGTATATTCTTGCAAGATACGTCCGGCGCGTCTCCGGTAAAAATTTCGGTTAGATTGAAGACGTTTTTGCGGGTTCAGATTAGGCATCCAATGGTTTCATGCGCTTGTTCATTTTAGTGCGGGCTTTCAGATTTGTGAGAATTTCTCGGCAATTGGCTTTTTGGTCATTTGCTGCAGAATTTCTAGTGTTGAATCGTATATTCTTTAAAGATACGTCCGGCGCGTCTCCGGTAAAAAATTCGGTTAGATTGAAGACGTTTTTGCGGGTTCAGATTAGGCATTCAAAGGTTTCATGCGCTTGTTCATTTTAGTGCGGGCTTTTCAGATTTGTGAGAATTTCTCGGCAATTGGCTTAATTGGCTTTTTGGTCATTTGCTGCAGAATTTCTAGTGTTGAATCGTAAATTCTTGAAAGATCCGTCCGGCGCGTCTCCGGTAAAAAATTCGGTTAGATTGAAGACGTTTTTGCGGGTTCAGATTAGGCATCCAAAGGTTTCATGCGCTTGTTCATTTTAGTGCGGGCTTTCAGATTTGTGAGAATTTCTTGGCAATTGGCTTTTTGGTCATTTGCTGCAGAATTTCTAGTGTTGAATCGTATATTCTTTAAAGATACGTCCGGCGCGTCTCCGGTAAAAAATTCGGTTAGATTGAAGACGTTTTTGCGGGTTCAGATTAGGCATTCAAAGGTTTCATGCGCTTGTTCATTTTAGTGCGGGCTTTTCAGATTTGTGAGAATTTCTCGGCAATTGGCTTAATTGGCTTTTTGGTCATTTGCTGCAGAATTTCTAGTGTTGAATCGTAAATTCTTGAAAGATCCGTCCGGCGCGTCTCCGGTAAAAAATTCGGTTAGATTGAAGACGTTTTTGCGGGTTCAGATTAGGCATCCAAAGGTTTCATGCGCTTGTTCATTTTAGTGCGGGCTTTCAGATTTGTGAGAATTTCTTGGCAATTGGCTTTTTGGTCATTTGCTGCAGAATTTCTAGTGTTGAATCGTATATTCTTGCAAGATACGTCCGGCGCGTCTCCGGTAAAAATTTCGGTTAGATTGAAGACGTTTTTGCGGGTTCAGATTAGGCATCCAATGGTTTCATGCGCTTGTTCATTTTAGTGCGGGCTTTCAGATTTGTGAGAATTTCTCGGCAATTGGCTTTTTGGTCATTTGCTGCAGAATTTCTAGTGTTGAATCGTATATTCTTTAAAGATACGTCCGGCGCGTCTCCGGTAAAAAATTCGGTTAGATTGAAGACGTTTTTGCGGGTTCAGATTAGGCATTCAAAGGTTTCATGCGCTTGTTCATTTTAGTGCGGGCTTTTCAGATTTGTGAGAATTTCTCGGCAATTGGCTTAATTGGCTTTTTGGTCATTTGCTGCAGAATTTCTAGTGTTGGATCGTAAATTCTTGAAAGATCCGTCCGGCGCGTCTCCGGTAAAAATTTCGGTTAGATTGAAGACGTTTTTGCGGGTTCAGATTAGGCATCCAAAGGTTTCATGCGCTTGTTCATTTTAGTGCGGGCTTTCAGATTTGTGAGAATTTCTCGGCAATTGGCTTTTTGGTCATTTGCTGCAGAATTTCTAGTGTTGAATCGTATATTCTTGCAAGATACGTCCGGCGCGTCTCCGGTAAAAATTTCGGTTAGATTGAAGACGTTTTTGCGGGTTCAGATTAGGCATCCAATGGTTTCATGCGCTTGTTCATTTTAGTGCGGGCTTTCAGATTTGTGAGAATTTCTCGGCAATTGGCTTTTTGGTCATTTGCTGCAGAATTTCTAGTGTTGAATCGTATATTCTTTAAAGATACGTCCGGCGCGTCTCCGGTAAAAAATTCGGTTAGATTGAAGACGTTTTTGCGGGTTCAGATTAGGCATCCAAAGGTTTCATGCGCTTGTTCATTTTAGTGCGGGCTTTCAGATTTGTGAGAATTTCTCGGCAATTGGCTTTTTGGTCATTTGCTGCAGAATTTCTAGTGTTGAATCGTATATTCTTGCAAGATACGTCCGGCGCGTCTCCGGTAAAAATTTCGGTTAGATTGAAGACGTTTTTGCGGGTTCAGATTAGGCATCCAATGGTTTCATGCGCTTGTTCATTTTAGTGCGGGCTTTCAGATTTGTGAGAATTTCTCGGCAATTGGCTTTTTGGTCATTTGCTGCAGAATTTCTAGTGTTGAATCGTATATTCTTTAAAGATACGTCCGGCGCGTCTCCGGTAAAAAATTCGGTTAGATTGAAGACGTTTTTGCGGGTTCAGATTAGGCATTCAAAGGTTTCATGCGCTTGTTCATTTTAGTGCGGGCTTTTCAGATTTGTGAGAATTTCTCGGCAATTGGCTTAATTGGCTTTTTGGTCATTTGCTGCAGAATTTCTAGTGTTGAATCGTAAATTCTTGAAAGATCCGTCCGGCGCGTCTCCGGTTAAAAATTCGGTTAGATTGAAGACGTTTTTGCGGGTTCAGATTAGGCATCCAAAGGTTTCATGCGCTTGTTCATTTTAGTGCGGGCTTTCAGATTTGTGAGAATTTCTTGGCAATTGGCTTTTTGGTCATTTGCTGCAGAATTTCTAGTGTTGAATCGTATATTCTTTAAAGATACGTCCGGCGCGTCTCCGGTAAAAATTTCGGTTAGATTGAAGACGTTTTTGCGGGTTCAGATTAGGCATCCAAAGGTTTCATGCGCTTGTTCATTTTAGTGCGGGCTTTCAGATTTGTGAGAATTTCTCGGCAATTGGCTTTTTGGTCATTTGCTGCAGAATTTCTAGTGTTGAATCGTATATTCTTTGAAGATACGTCCGGCGCGTCTCCGGTAAAAATTTCGGTCAGATTGAAGACGTTTTTGCGGGTTCAGATTAGGCATCCAAAGGTTTCATGCGCTTGTTCATTTTAGTGCGGGCT
Organism: Anaspis maculata; assembly: GCA_949128115.1. NCBI lineage: Eukaryota > Metazoa > Arthropoda > Insecta > Coleoptera > Scraptiidae > Anaspis > Anaspis maculata. The sequence continues at coordinate 49,512,264 of OX421963.1, forward strand.
TTCAGATTTGTGAGAATTTCTTGGCAATTGGCTTTTTGGTCATTTGCTGCAGAATTTCTAGTGTTGAATCGTTTATTCTTAAAAGATCCGTCCGGCGCGTCTCCGGTAAAAATTTCGGTTAGATTGAAGACGTTTTTGCGGGTTCAGATTAGGCATCCAAAGGTTTCATGCGCTTGTTCATTTTAGTGCGGGCTTTCAGATTTGTGAGAATTTCTCGGCAATTGGCTTTTTGGTCATTTGCTGCAGAATTTCTAGTGTTGAATCGTATATTCTTTAAAGATACGTCCGGCGCGTCTCCGGTAAAAAATTCGGTTAGATTGAAGACGTTTTTGCGGGTTCAGATTAGGCATTCAAAGGTTTCATGCGCTTGTTCATTTTAGTGCGGGCTTTTCAGATTTGTGAGAATTTCTCGGCAATTGGCTTAATTGGCTTTTTGGTCATTTGCTGCAGAATTTCTAGTGTTGAATCGTAAATTCTTGAAAGATCCGTCCGGCGCGTCTCCGGTAAAAAATTCGGTTAGATTGAAGACGTTTTTGCGGGTTCAGATTAGGCATCCAAAGGTTTCATGCGCTTGTTCATTTTAGTGCGGGCTTTCAGATTTGTGAGAATTTCTTGGCAATTGGCTTTTTGGTCATTTGCTGCAGAATTTCTAGTGTTGAATCGTATATTCTTTAAAGATACGTCCGGCGCGTCTCCGGTAAAAATTTCGGTTAGATTGAAGACGTTTTTGCGGGTTCAGATTAGGCATCCAAAGGTTTCATGCGCTTGTTCATTTTAGTGCGGGCTTTCAGATTTGTGAGAATTTCTCGGCAATTGGCTTTTTGGTCATTTGCTGCAGAATTTCTAGTGTTGAATCGTATATTCTTGCAAGATACGTCCGGCGCGTCTCCGGTAAAAATTTCGGTTAGATTGAAGACGTTTTTGCGGGTTCAGATTAGGCATCCAATGGTTTCATGCGCTTGTTCATTTTAGTGCGGGCTTTCAGATTTGTGAGAATTTCTCGGCAATTGGCTTTTTGGTCATTTGCTGCAGAATTTCTAGTGTTGAATCGTATATTCTTTAAAGATACGTCCGGCGCGTCTCCGGTAAAAAATTCGGTTAGATTGAAGACGTTTTTGCGGGTTCAGATTAGGCATTCAAAGGTTTCATGCGCTTGTTCATTTTAGTGCGGGCTTTTCAGATTTGTGAGAATTTCTCGGCAATTGGCTTAATTGGCTTTTTGGTCATTTGCTGCAGAATTTCTAGTGTTGAATCGTAAATTCTTGAAAGATCCGTCTGGCGCGTCTCCGGTAAAAAATTCGGTTAGATTGAAGACGTTTTTGCGGGTTCAGATTAGGCATCCAAAGGTTTCATGCGCTTGTTCATTTTAGTGCGGGCTTTCAGATTTGTGAGAATTCCCTGGCAATTGGCTTTTTGGTCATTTGCTGCAGAATTTCTAGTGTTGAATCGTATATTCTTTAAAGATACGTCCGGCGCGTCTCCGGTAAAAATTTCGGTTAGATTGAAGACGTTTTTGCGGGTTCAGATTAGGCATCCAAAGGTTTCATGCGCTTGTTCATTTTAGTGCGGGCTTTCAGATTTGTGAGAATTTCTCGGCAATTGGCTTTTTGGTCATTTGCTGCAGAATTTCTAGTGTTGAATCGTATATTCTTTAAAGATACGTCCGGCGCGTCTCCGGTAAAAATTTCGGTTAGATTGAAGACGTTTTTGCGGGTTCAGATTAGGCATCCAAAGGTTTCATGCGCTTGTTCATTTTAGTGCGGGCTTTCAGATTTGTGAGAATTTCTCGGCAATTGGCTTTTTGGTCATTTGCTGCAGAATTTCTAGTGTTGAATCGTATATTCTTTGAAGATACGTCCGGCGCGTCTCCGGTAAAAACTTCGGTTAGATTGAAGACGTTTTTGCGGGTTCAGATTAGGCATCCAAAGGTTTCATGCGCTTGTTCATTTTAGTGCGGGCTTTCAGATTTGTGAGAATTTCTCGGCAATTGGCTTTTTGGTCATTTGCTGCAGAATTTCTAGTGTTGAATCGTATATTCTTTAAAGATACGTCCGGCGCGTCTCCGGTAAAAATTTCGGTTAGATTGAAGACGTTTTTGCGGGTTCAGATTAGGCATCCAAAGGTTTCATGCGCTTGTTCATTTTAGTGCGGGCTTTCAGATTTGTAAGAATTTCTCGGCAATTGGCTTTTTGGTCATTTGCTGCAGAATTTCTAGTGTTGAATCGTATATTCTTTAAAGATACGTCCGGCGCGTCTCCGGTAAAAATTTCGGTTAGATTGAAGACGTTTTTGCGGGTTCAGATTAGGCATCCAAAGGTTTCATGCGCTTGTTCATTTTAGTGCGGGCTTTCAGATTTGTAAGAATTTCTCGGCAATTGGCTTTTTGGTCATTTGCTGCAGAATTTCTAGTGTTGAATCGTATATTCTTTAAAGATACGTCCGGCGCGTCTCCGGTAAAAAATTCGGTTAGATTGAAGACGTTTTTGCGGGTTCAGATTAGGCATTCAAAGGTTTCATGCGCTTGTTCATTTTAGTGCGGGCTTTTCAGATTTGTGAGAATTTCTCGGCAATTGGCTTAATTGGCTTTTTGGTCATTTGCTGCAGAATTTCTAGTGTTGAATCGTAAATTCTTGAAAGATCCGTCCGGCGCGTCTCCGGTTAAAAATTCGGTTAGATTGAAGACGTTTTTGCGGGTTCAGATTAGGCATCCAAAGGTTTCATGCGCTTGTTCATTTTAGTGCGGGCTTTCAGATTTGTGAGAATTTCTTGGCAATTGGCTTTTTGGTCATTTGCTGCAGAATTTCTAGTGTTGAATCGTATATTCTTTAAAGATACGTCCGGCGCGTCTCCGGTAAAAATTTCGGTTAGATTGAAGACGTTTTTGCGGGTTCAGATTAGGCATCCAAAGGTTTCATGCGCTTGTTCATTTTAGTGCGGGCTTTCAGATTTGTGAGAATTTCTCGGCAATTGGCTTTTTGGTCATTTGCTGCAGAATTTCTAGTGTTGAATCGTATATTCTTTGAAGATACGTCCGGCGCGTCTCCGGTAAAAATTTCGGTCAGATTGAAGACGTTTTTGCGGGTTCAGATTAGGCATCCAAAGGTTTCATGCGCTTGTTCATTTTAGTGCGGGCTTTCAGATTTGTGAGAATTTCTTGGCAATTGGCTTTTTGGTCATTTGCTGCAGAATTTCTAGTGTTGAATCGTATATTCTTAAAAGATCCGTCCGGCGCGTCTCCGGTAAAAATTTCGGTTAGATTGAAGACGTTTTTGCGGGTTCAGATTAGGCATCCAAAGGTTTCATGCGCTTGTTCATTTTAGTGCGGGCTTTCAGATTTGTGAGAATTTCTCGGCAATTGGCTTTTTGGTCATTTGCTGCAGAATTTCTAGTGTTGAATCGTATATTCTTGCAAGATACGTCCGGCGCGTCTCCGGTAAAAATTTCGGTTAGATTGAAGACGTTTTTGCGGGTTCAGATTAGGCATCCAATGGTTTCATGCGCTTGTTCATTTTAGTGCGGGCTTTCAGATTTGTGAGAATTTCTCGGCAATTGGCTTTTTGGTCATTTGCTGCAGAATTTCTAGTGTTGAATCGTATATTCTTTAAAGATACGTCCGGCGCGTCTCCGGTAAAAAATTCGGTTAGATTGAAGACGTTTTTGCGGGTTCAGATTAGGCATTCAAAGGTTTCATGCGCTTGTTCATTTTAGTGCGGGCTTTTCAGATTTGTGAGAATTTCTCGGCAATTGGCTTAATTGGCTTTTTGGTCATTTGCTGCAGAATTTCTAGTGTTGAATCGTAAATTCTTGAAAGATCCGTCCGGCGCGTCTCCGGTAAAAAATTCGGTTAGATTGAAGACGTTTTTGCGGGTTCAGATTAGGCATCCAAAGGTTTCATGCGCTTGTTCATTTTAGTGCGGGCTTTCAGATTTGTGAGAATTTCTTGGCAATTGGCTTTTTGGTCATTTGCTGCAGAATTTCTAGTGTTGAATCGTATATTCTTTAAAGATACGTCCGGCGCGTCTCCGGTAAAAATTTCGGTTAGATTGAAGACGTTTTTGCGGGTTCAGATTAGGCATCCAAAGGTTTCATGCGCTTGTTCATTTTAGTGCGGGCTTTCAGATTTGTGAGAATTTCTCGGCAATTGGCTTTTTGGTCATTTGCTGCAGAATTTCTAGTGTTGAATCGTATATTCTTGCAAGATACGTCCGGCGCGTCTCCGGTAAAAATTTCGGTTAGATTGAAGACGTTTTTGCGGGTTCAGATTAGGCATCCAATGGTTTCATGCGCTTGTTCATTTTAGTGCGGGCTTTCAGATTTGTGAGAATTTCTCGGCAATTGGCTTTTTGGTCATTTGCTGCAGAATTTCTAGTGTTGAATCGTATATTCTTTAAAGATACGTCCGGCGCGTCTCCGGTAAAAAATTCGGTTAGATTGAAGACGTTTTTGCGGGTTCAGATTAGGCATTCAAAGGTTTCATGCGCTTGTTCATTTTAGTGCGGGCTTTTCAGATTTGTGAGAATTTCTCGGCAATTGGCTTAATTGGCTTTTTGGTCATTTGCTGCAGAATTTCTAGTGTTGAATCGTAAATTCTTGAAAGATCCGTCCGGCGCGTCTCCGGTAAAAAATTCGGTTAGATTGAAGACGTTTTTGCGGGTTCAGATTAGGCATCCAAAGGTTTCATGCGCTTGTTCATTTTAGTGCGGGCTTTCAGATTTGTGAGAATTCCCTGGCAATTGGCTTTTTGGTCATTTGCTGCAGAATTTCTAGTGTTGAATCGTATATTCTTTAAAGATACGTCCGGCGCGTCTCCGGTAAAAATTTCGGTTAGATTGAAGACGTTTTTGCGGGTTCAGATTAGGCATCCAAAGGTTTCATGCGCTTGTTCATTTTAGTGCGGGCTTTCAGATTTGTGAGAATTTCTCGGCAATTGGCTTTTTGGTCATTTGCTGCAGAATTTCTAGTGTTGAATCGTATATTCTTTAAAGATACGTCCGGCGCGTCTCCGGTAAAAATTTCGGTTAGATTGAAGACGTTTTTGCGGGTTCAGATTAGGCATCCAAAGGTTTCATGCGCTTGTTCATTTTAGTGCGGGCTTTCAGATTTGTGAGAATTTCTCGGCAATTGGCTTTTTGGTCATTTGCTGCAGAATTTCTAGTGTTGAATCGTATATTCTTTGAAGATACGTCCGGCGCGTCTCCGGTAAAAACTTCGGTTAGATTGAAGACGTTTTTGCGGGTTCAGATTAGGCATCCAAAGGTTTCATGCGCTTGTTCATTTTAGTGCGGGCTTTCAGATTTGTGAGAATTTCTCGGCAATTGGCTTTTTGGTCATTTGCTGCAGAATTTCTAGTGTTGAATCGTATATTCTTTAAAGATACGTCCGGCGCGTCTCCGGTAAAAATTTCGGTTAGATTGAAGACGTTTTTGCGGGTTCAGATTAGGCATCCAAAGGTTTCATGCGCTTGTTCATTTTAGTGCGGGCTTTCAGATTTGTAAGAATTTCTCGGCAATTGGCTTTTTGGTCATTTGCTGCAGAATTTCTAGTGTTGAATCGTATATTCTTTAAAGATACGTCCGGCGCGTCTCCGGTAAAAATTTCGGTTAGATTGAAGACGTTTTTGCGGGTTCAGATTAGGCATCCAAAGGTTTCATGCGCTTGTTCATTTTAGTGCGGGCTTTCAGATTTGTGAGAATTTCTCGGCAATTGGCTTTTTGGTCATTTGCTGCAGAATTTCTAGTGTTGAATCGTATATTCTTTGAAGATACGTCCGGCGCGTCTCCGGTAAAAATTTCGGTTAGATTGAAGACGTTTTTGCGGGTTCAGATTAGGCATCCAAAGGTTTCATGCGCTTGTTCATTTTAGTGCGGGCTTTCAGATTTGTGAGAATTTCTTGGCAATTGGCTTTTTGGTCATTTGCTGCAGAATTTCTAGTGTTGAATCGTAAATTCTTGAAAGATACGTCCGGCGCGTCTCCGGTAAAAATTTCGGTTAGATTGAAGACGTTTTTGCGGGTTCAGATTAGGCATCCAAAGGTTTCATGCGCTTGTTCATTTTAGTGCGGGCTTTCAGATTTGTGAGAATTTCTCGGCAATTGGCTTTTTGGTCATTTGCTGCAGAATTTCTAGTGTTGAATCGTATATTCTTGCAAGATACGTCCGGCGCGTCTCCGGTAAAAATTTCGGTTAGATTGAAGACGTTTTTGCGGGTTCAGATTAGGCATCCAATGGTTTCATGCGCTTGTTCATTTTAGTGCGGGCTTTCAGATTTGTGAGAATTTCTCGGCAATTGGCTTTTTGGTCATTTGCTGCAGAATTTCTAGTGTTGAATCGTATATTCTTTAAAGATACGTCCGGCGCGTCTCCGGTAAAAAATTCGGTTAGATTGAAGACGTTTTTGCGGGTTCAGATTAGGCATCCAATGGTTTCATGCGCTTGTTCATTTTAGTGCGGGCTTTCAGATTTGTGAGAATTTCTCGGCAATTGGCTTTTTGGTCATTTGCTGCAGAATTTCTAGTGTTGAATCGTATATTCTTTAAAGATACGTCCGGCGCGTCTCCGGTAAAAAATTCGGTTAGATTGAAGACGTTTTTGCGGGTTCAGATTAGGCATCCAAAGGTTTCATGCGCTTGTTCATTTTAGTACGGGCTTTCAGATTTGTGAGAATTTCTCGGCAATTGGCTTTTTGGTCATTTGCTGCAGAATTTCTAGTGTTGAATCGTATATTCTTTAAAGATACGTCCGGCGCGTCTCCGGTAAAAAATTCGGTTAGATTGAAGACGTTTTTGCGGGTTCAGATTAGGCATCCAAAGGTTTCATGCGCTTGTTCATTTTAGTACGGGCTTTCAGATTTGTGAGAATTTCTCGGCAATTGGCTTTTTGGTCATTTGCTGCAGAATTTCTAGTGTTGAATCGTATATTCTTTAAAGATACGTCCGGCGCGTCTCCGGTAAAAAATTCGGTTAGATTGAAGACGTTTTTGCGGGTTCAGATTAGGCATCCAATGGTTTCATGCGCTTGTTCATTTTAGTGCGGGCTTTCAGATTTGTGAGAATTTCTCGGCAATTGGCTTTTTGGTCATTTGCTGCAGAATTTCTAGTGTTGAATCGTATATTCTTTAAAGATACGTCCGGCGCGTCTCCGGTAAAAATTTCGGTTAGATTGAAGACGTTTTTGCGGGTTCAGATTAGGCATCCAAAGGTTTCATGCGCTTGTTCATTTTAGTGCGGGCTTTCAGATTTGTAAGAATTTCTCGGCAATTGGCTTTTTGGTCATTTGCTGCAGAATTTCTAGTGTTGAATCGTATATTCTTTAAAGATACGTCCGGCGCGTCTCCGGTAAAAATTTCGGTTAGATTGAAGACGTTTTTGCGGGTTCAGATTAGGCATCCAAAGGTTTCATGCGCTTGTTCATTTTAGTGCGGGCTTTCAGATTTGTGAGAATTTCTCGGCAATTGGCTTTTTGGTCATTTGCTGCAGAATTTCTAGTGTTGAATCGTATATTCTTTGAAGATACGTCCGGCGCGTCTCCGGTAAAAATTTCGGTTAGATTGAAGACGTTTTTGCGGGTTCAGATTAGGCATCCAAAGGTTTCATGCGCTTGTTCATTTTAGTGCGGGCTTTCAGATTTGTGAGAATTTCTTGGCAATTGGCTTTTTGGTCATTTGCTGCAGAATTTCTAGTGTTGAATCGTAAATTCTTGAAAGATACGTCCGGCGCGTCTCCGGTAAAAATTTCGGTTAGATTGAAGACGTTTTTGCGGGTTCAGATTAGGCATCCAAAGGTTTCATGCGCTTGTTCATTTTAGTGCGGGCTTTCAGATTTGTGAGAATTTCTCGGCAATTGGCTTTTTGGTCATTTGCTGCAGAATTTCTAGTGTTGAATCGTATATTCTTGCAAGATACGTCCGGCGCGTCTCCGGTAAAAATTTCGGTTAGATTGAAGACGTTTTTGCGGGTTCAGATTAGGCATCCAATGGTTTCATGCGCTTGTTCATTTTAGTGCGGGCTTTCAGATTTGTGAGAATTTCTCGGCAATTGGCTTTTTGGTCATTTGCTGCAGAATTTCTAGTGTTGAATCGTATATTCTTTAAAGATACGTCCGGCGCGTCTCCGGTAAAAAATTCGGTTAGATTGAAGACGTTTTTGCGGGTTCAGATTAGGCATCCAATGGTTTCATGCGCTTGTTCATTTTAGTGCGGGCTTTCAGATTTGTGAGAATTTCTCGGCAATTGGCTTTTTGGTCATTTGCTGCAGAATTTCTAGTGTTGAATCGTATATTCTTTAAAGATACGTCCGGCGCGTCTCCGGTAAAAAATTCGGTTAGATTGAAGACGTTTTTGCGGGTTCAGATTAGGCATCCAAAGGTTTCATGCGCTTGTTCATTTTAGTACGGGCTTTCAGATTTGTGAGAATTTCTCGGCAATTGGCTTTTTGGTCATTTGCTGCAGAATTTCTAGTGTTGAATCGTAAATTCTTTAAAGATACGTCCGGCGCGTCTCCGGTAAAAATTTCGGTTAGATTGAAGACGTTTTTGCGGGTTCAGATTAGGCATCCAAAGGTTTCATGCGCTTGTTCATTTTAGTGCGGGCTTTCAGATTTGTGAGAATTTCTTGGCAATTGGCTTTTTGGTCATTTGCTGCAGAATTTCTAGTGTTGAATCGTATATTCTTTAAAGATACGTCCGGCGCGTCTCCGGTAAAAATTTCGGTTAGATTGAAGACGTTTTTGCGGGTTCAGATTAGGCATCCAAAGGTTTCATGCGCTTGTTCATTTTAGTGCGGGCTTTCAGATTTGTGAGAATTTCTTGGCAATTGGCTTTTTGGTCATTTGCTGCAGAATTTCTAGTGTTGAATCGTATATTCTTTAAAGATACGTCCGGCGCGTCTCCGGTAAAAATTTCGGTTAGATTGAAGACGTTTTTGCGGGTTCAGATTAGGCATCCAATGGTTTCATGCGCTTGTTCATTTTAGTGCGGGCTTTCAGATTTGTGAGAATTTCTCGGCAATTGGCTTTTTGGTCATTTGCTGCAGAATTTCTAGTGTTGAATCGTATATTCTTTAAAGATACGTCCGGCGCGTCTCCGGTAAAAATTTCGGTTAGATTGAAGACGTTTTTGCGGGTTCAGATTAGGCATCCAAAGGTTTCATGCGCTTGTTCATTTTAGTGCGGGCTTTCAGATTTGTGAGAATTTCTCGGCAATTGGCTTTTTGGTCATTTGCTGCAGAATTTCTAGTGTTGAATCGTATATTCTTTGAAGATACGTCCGGCGCGTCTCCGGTAAAAATTTCGGTCAGATTGAAGACGTTTTTGCGGGTTCAGATTAGGCATCCAAAGGTTTCATGCGCTTGTTCATTTTAGTGCGGGCTTTCAGATTTGTGAGAATTTCTTGGCAATTGGCTTTTTGGTCATTTGCTGCAGAATTTCTAGTGTTGAATCGTTTATTCTTAAAAGATCCGTCCGGCGCGTCTCCGGTAAAAATTTCGGTTAGATTGAAGACGTTTTTGCGGGTTCAGATTAGGCATCCAAAGGTTTCATGCGCTTGTTCATTTTAGTGCGGGCTTTCAGATTTGTGAGAATTTCTCGGCAATTGGCTTTTTGGTCATTTGCTGCAGAATTTCTAGTGTTGAATCGTATATTCTTTAAAGATACGTCCGGCGCGTCTCCGGTAAAAAATTCGGTTAGATTGAAGACGTTTTTGCGGGTTCAGATTAGGCATTCAAAGGTTTCATGCGCTTGTTCATTTTAGTGCGGGCTTTTCAGATTTGTGAGAATTTCTCGGCAATTGGCTTAATTGGCTTTTTGGTCATTTGCTGCAGAATTTCTAGTGTTGAATCGTAAATTCTTGAAAGATCCGTCCGGCGCGTCTCCGGTAAAAAATTCGGTTAGATTGAAGACGTTTTTGCGGGTTCAGATTAGGCATCCAAAGGTTTCATGCGCTTGTTCATTTTAGTGCGGGCTTTCAGATTTGTGAGAATTTCTTGGCAATTGGCTTTTTGGTCATTTGCTGCAGAATTTCTAGTGTTGAATCGTATATTCTTTAAAGATACGTCCGGCGCGTCTCCGGTAAAAATTTCGGTTAGATTGAAGACGTTTTTGCGGGTTCAGATTAGGCATCCAAAGGTTTCATGCGCTTGTTCATTTTAGTGCGGGCTTTCAGATTTGTGAGAATTTCTCGGCAATTGGCTTTTTGGTCATTTGCTGCAGAATTTCTAGTGTTGAATCGTATATTCTTGCAAGATACGTCCGGCGCGTCTCCGGTAAAAATTTCGGTTAGATTGAAGACGTTTTTGCGGGTTCAGATTAGGCATCCAATGGTTTCATGCGCTTGTTCATTTTAGTGCGGGCTTTCAGATTTGTGAGAATTTCTCGGCAATTGGCTTTTTGGTCATTTGCTGCAGAATTTCTAGTGTTGAATCGTATATTCTTTAAAGATACGTCCGGCGCGTCTCCGGTAAAAAATTCGGTTAGATTGAAGACGTTTTTGCGGGTTCAGATTAGGCATTCAAAGGTTTCATGCGCTTGTTCATTTTAGTGCGGGCTTTTCAGATTTGTGAGAATTTCTCGGCAATTGGCTTAATTGGCTTTTTGGTCATTTGCTGCAGAATTTCTAGTGTTGAATCGTAAATTCTTGAAAGATCCGTCTGGCGCGTCTCCGGTAAAAAATTCGGTTAGATTGAAGACGTTTTTGCGGGTTCAGATTAGGCATCCAAAGGTTTCATGCGCTTGTTCATTTCAGTGCGGGCTTTCAGATTTGTGAGAATTCCCTGGCAATTGGCTTTTTGGTCATTTGCTGCAGAATTTCTAGTGTTGAATCGTATATTCTTTAAAGATACGTCCGGCGCGTCTCCGGTAAAAATTTCGGTTAGATTGAAGACGTTTTTGCGGGTTCAGATTAGGCATCCAAAGGTTTCATGCGCTTGTTCATTTTAGTGCGGGCTTTCAGATTTGTGAGAATTTCTCGGCAATTGGCTTTTTGGTCATTTGCTGCAGAATTTCTAGTGTTGAATCGTATATTCTTTAAAGATACGTCCGGCGCGTCTCCGGTAAAAATTTCGGTTAGATTGAAGACGTTTTTGCGGGTTCAGATTAGGCATCCAAAGGTTTCATGCGCTTGTTCATTTTAGTGCGGGCTTTCAGATTTGTGAGAATTTCTCGGCAATTGGCTTTTTGGTCATTTGCTGCAGAATTTCTAGTGTTGAATCGTATATTCTTTGAAGATACGTCCGGCGCGTCTCCGGTAAAAACTTCGGTTAGATTGAAGACGTTTTTGCGGGTTCAGATTAGGCATCCAAAGGTTTCATGCGCTTGTTCATTTTAGTGCGGGCTTTCAGATTTGTGAGAATTTCTCGGCAATTGGCTTTTTGGTCATTTGCTGCAGAATTTCTAGTGTTGAATCGTATATTCTTTAAAGATACGTCCGGCGCGTCTCCGGTAAAAATTTCGGTTAGATTGAAGACGTTTTTGCGGGTTCAGATTAGGCATCCAAAGGTTTCATGCGCTTGTTCATTTTAGTGCGGGCTTTCAGATTTGTAAGAATTTCTCGGCAATTGGCTTTTTGGTCATTTGCTGCAGAATTTCTAGTGTTGAATCGTATATTCTTTAAAGATACGTCCGGCGCGTCTCCGGTAAAAATTTCGGTTAGATTGAAGACGTTTTTGCGGGTTCAGATTAGGCATCCAAAGGTTTCATGCGCTTGTTCATTTTAGTGCGGGCTTTCAGATTTGTAAGAATTTCTCGGCAATTGGCTTTTTGGTCATTTGCTGCAGAATTTCTAGTGTTGAATCGTATATTCTTTAAAGATACGTCCGGCGCGTCTCCGGTAAAAAATTCGGTTAGATTGAAGACGTTTTTGCGGGTTCAGATTAGGCATTCAAAGGTTTCATGCGCTTGTTCATTTTAGTGCGGGCTTTTCAGATTTGTGAGAATTTCTCGGCAATTGGCTTAATTGGCTTTTTGGTCATTTGCTGCAGAATTTCTAGTGTTGAATCGTAAATTCTTGAAAGATCCGTCCGGCGCGTCTCCGGTTAAAAATTCGGTTAGATTGAAGACGTTTTTGCGGGTTCAGATTAGGCATCCAAAGGTTTCATGCGCTTGTTCATTTTAGTGCGGGCTTTCAGATTTGTGAGAATTTCTTGGCAATTGGCTTTTTGGTCATTTGCTGCAGAATTTCTAGTGTTGAATCGTATATTCTTTAAAGATACGTCCGGCGCGTCTCCGGTAAAAATTTCGGTTAGATTGAAGACGTTTTTGCGGGTTCAGATTAGGCATCCAAAGGTTTCATGCGCTTGTTCATTTTAGTGCGGGCTTTCAGATTTGTGAGAATTTCTCGGCAATTGGCTTTTTGGTCATTTGCTGCAGAATTTCTAGTGTTGAATCGTATATTCTTTGAAGATACGTCCGGCGCGTCTCCGGTAAAAATTTCGGTCAGATTGAAGACGTTTTTGCGGGTTCAGATTAGGCATCCAAAGGTTTCATGCGCTTGTTCATTTTAGTGCGGGCTTTCAGATTTGTGAGAATTTCTTGGCAATTGGCTTTTTGGTCATTTGCTGCAGAATTTCTAGTGTTGAATCGTATATTCTTAAAAGATCCGTCCGGCGCGTCTCCGGTAAAAATTTCGGTTAGATTGAAGACGTTTTTGCGGGTTCAGATTAGGCATCCAAAGGTTTCATGCGCTTGTTCATTTTAGTGCGGGCTTTCAGATTTGTGAGAATTTCTCGGCAATTGGCTTTTTGGTCATTTGCTGCAGAATTTCTAGTGTTGAATCGTATATTCTTGCAAGATACGTCCGGCGCGTCTCCGGTAAAAATTTCGGTTAGATTGAAGACGTTTTTGCGGGTTCAGATTAGGCATCCAATGGTTTCATGCGCTTGTTCATTTTAGTGCGGGCTTTCAGATTTGTGAGAATTTCTCGGCAATTGGCTTTTTGGTCATTTGCTGCAGAATTTCTAGTGTTGAATCGTATATTCTTTAAAGATACGTCCGGCGCGTCTCCGGTAAAAAATTCGGTTAGATTGAAGACGTTTTTGCGGGTTCAGATTAGGCATTCAAAGGTTTCATGCGCTTGTTCATTTTAGTGCGGGCTTTTCAGATTTGTGAGAATTTCTCGGCAATTGGCTTAATTGGCTTTTTGGTCATTTGCTGCAGAATTTCTAGTGTTGAATCGTAAATTCTTGAAAGATCCGTCCGGCGCGTCTCCGGTAAAAAATTCGGTTAGATTGAAGACGTTTTTGCGGGTTCAGATTAGGCATCCAAAGGTTTCATGCGCTTGTTCATTTTAGTGCGGGCTTTCAGATTTGTGAGAATTTCTTGGCAATTGGCTTTTTGGTCATTTGCTGCAGAATTTCTAGTGTTGAATCGTATATTCTTTAAAGATACGTCCGGCGCGTCTCCGGTAAAAATTTCGGTTAGATTGAAGACGTTTTTGCGGGTTCAGATTAGGCATCCAAAGGTTTCATGCGCTTGTTCATTTTAGTGCGGGCTTTCAGATTTGTGAGAATTTCTCGGCAATTGGCTTTTTGGTCATTTGCTGCAGAATTTCTAGTGTTGAATCGTATATTCTTGCAAGATACGTCCGGCGCGTCTCCGGTAAAAATTTCGGTTAGATTGAAGACGTTTTTGCGGGTTCAGATTAGGCATCCAATGGTTTCATGCGCTTGTTCATTTTAGTGCGGGCTTTCAGATTTGTGAGAATTTCTCGGCAATTGGCTTTTTGGTCATTTGCTGCAGAATTTCTAGTGTTGAATCGTATATTCTTTAAAGATACGTCCGGCGCGTCTCCGGTAAAAAATTCGGTTAGATTGAAGACGTTTTTGCGGGTTCAGATTAGGCATTCAAAGGTTTCATGCGCTTGTTCATTTTAGTGCGGGCTTTTCAGATTTGTGAGAATTTCTCGGCAATTGGCTTAATTGGCTTTTTGGTCATTTGCTGCAGAATTTCTAGTGTTGAATCGTAAATTCTTGAAAGATCCGTCCGGCGCGTCTCCGGTAAAAAATTCGGTTAGATTGAAGACGTTTTTGCGGGTTCAGATTAGGCATCCAAAGGTTTCATGCGCTTGTTCATTTTAGTGCGGGCTTTCAGATTTGTGAGAATTCCCTGGCAATTGGCTTTTTGGTCATTTGCTGCAGAATTTCTAGTGTTGAATCGTATATTCTTTAAAGATACGTCCGGCGCGTCTCCGGTAAAAATTTCGGTTAGATTGAAGACGTTTTTGCGGGTTCAGATTAGGCATCCAAAGGTTTCATGCGCTTGTTCATTTTAGTGCGGGCTTTCAGATTTGTGAGAATTTCTCGGCAATTGGCTTTTTGGTCATTTGCTGCAGAATTTCTAGTGTTGAATCGTATATTCTTTAAAGATACGTCCGGCGCGTCTCCGGTAAAAATTTCGGTTAGATTGAAGACGTTTTTGCGGGTTCAGATTAGGCATCCAAAGGTTTCATGCGCTTGTTCATTTTAGTGCGGGCTTTCAGATTTGTGAGAATTTCTCGGCAATTGGCTTTTTGGTCATTTGCTGCAGAATTTCTAGTGTTGAATCGTATATTCTTTGAAGATACGTCCGGCGCGTCTCCGGTAAAAACTTCGGTTAGATTGAAGACGTTTTTGCGGGTTCAGATTAGGCATCCAAAGGTTTCATGCGCTTGTTCATTTTAGTGCGGGCTTTCAGATTTGTGAGAATTTCTCGGCAATTGGCTTTTTGGTCATTTGCTGCAGAATTTCTAGTGTTGAATCGTATATTCTTTAAAGATACGTCCGGCGCGTCTCCGGTAAAAATTTCGGTTAGATTGAAGACGTTTTTGCGGGTTCAGATTAGGCATCCAAAGGTTTCATGCGCTTGTTCATTTTAGTGCGGGCTTTCAGATTTGTAAGAATTTCTCGGCAATTGGCTTTTTGGTCATTTGCTGCAGAATTTCTAGTGTTGAATCGTATATTCTTTAAAGATACGTCCGGCGCGTCTCCGGTAAAAATTTCGGTTAGATTGAAGACGTTTTTGCGGGTTCAGATTAGGCATCCAAAGGTTTCATGCGCTTGTTCATTTTAGTGCGGGCTTTCAGATTTGTGAGAATTTCTCGGCAATTGGCTTTTTGGTCATTTGCTGCAGAATTTCTAGTGTTGAATCGTATATTCTTTGAAGATACGTCCGGCGCGTCTCCGGTAAAAATTTCGGTTAGATTGAAGACGTTTTTGCGGGTTCAGATTAGGCATCCAAAGGTTTCATGCGCTTGTTCATTTTAGTGCGGGCTTTCAGATTTGTGAGAATTTCTTGGCAATTGGCTTTTTGGTCATTTGCTGCAGAATTTCTAGTGTTGAATCGTAAATTCTTGAAAGATACGTCCGGCGCGTCTCCGGTAAAAATTTCGGTTAGATTGAAGACGTTTTTGCGGGTTCAGATTAGGCATCCAAAGGTTTCATGCGCTTGTTCATTTTAGTGCGGGCTTTCAGATTTGTGAGAATTTCTCGGCAATTGGCTTTTTGGTCATTTGCTGCAGAATTTCTAGTGTTGAATCGTATATTCTTGCAAGATACGTCCGGCGCGTCTCCGGTAAAAATTTCGGTTAGATTGAAGACGTTTTTGCGGGTTCAGATTAGGCATCCAATGGTTTCATGCGCTTGTTCATTTTAGTGCGGGCTTTCAGATTTGTGAGAATTTCTCGGCAATTGGCTTTTTGGTCATTTGCTGCAGAATTTCTAGTGTTGAATCGTATATTCTTTAAAGATACGTCCGGCGCGTCTCCGGTAAAAAATTCGGTTAGATTGAAGACGTTTTTGCGGGTTCAGATTAGGCATCCAATGGTTTCATGCGCTTGTTCATTTTAGTGCGGGCTTTCAGATTTGTGAGAATTTCTCGGCAATTGGCTTTTTGGTCATTTGCTGCAGAATTTCTAGTGTTGAATCGTATATTCTTTAAAGATACGTCCGGCGCGTCTCCGGTAAAAAATTCGGTTAGATTGAAGACGTTTTTGCGGGTTCAGATTAGGCATCCAAAGGTTTCATGCGCTTGTTCATTTTAGTACGGGCTTTCAGATTTGTGAGAATTTCTCGGCAATTGGCTTTTTGGTCATTTGCTGCAGAATTTCTAGTGTTGAATCGTAAATTCTTTAAAGATACGTCCGGCGCGTCTCCGGTAAAAATTTCGGTTAGATTGAAGACGTTTTTGCGGGTTCAGATTAGGCATCCAAAGGTTTCATGCGCTTGTTCATTTTAGTGCGGGCCAATGCCAATTACCCTACCTATGTCCTGTACCTGCACCACCTACACATGCCTACACTAACCGAACCGACGCCACCAGGAAAAATAGACGCCGCCGACTTGACTGCGTTGTGGTTGTGGATATGTTTCTGTTCTTTCTGTCAATTATTGTCAAATATCCTAGTACCAACCTTAGAGTCACCAACCCAGAGACAAGCTATCAATAAAATTCACTAGGAATATTACACCATGCAGTGTATGCGACTGCAGCGCTATCTGGCAGTCAAGTCGGGAGTAGAATATTTAATCTGCAACTCTTCATGCACTCGAATGCCACAACCTAGCCAGCAGCGGTACGGAAGCGTACAATAAAACTCAAAGTCTGCAATATTCTAGGAGACTACCCGCTTGCGGCCCATCACTACTGTGTAGTTACAGGGTAAAGTGGGTATGGCACGCCGCATGAGGCCCCCCTGCTTGGTTTTGGTGGCATTCGATTACTATATTGCTATGGCAGAATTCCTGTGGGCCACTGCTGTTTTCTTAGAGGCAAACGATGCCAGCAAGTCGCCAGCATCACGGATACTGGTCCGCTGCTGGGCCGTACATTCAATGTTTATAGGGCTGACAGCGCTTGACGTCGATTTGACGTTTCGATAGATCTAACCAAATAACGCTCTTGTTTCGTCGATCGCCTTGCAGCTCGTTGTGTTTCGTATCACCTGAATTTTTTCCGCGTCTTTCTGCCATACGGCACGTAACATTTCATTCTGAACAATATTAAATGTTGAATGGTTAGGAGGTTATGTTTGTTGTTTGTTTACATTTCGATTATTGATTGACAGTTGCCATTGACAGTGACACTTCGTGCGTCAAAATTGAAATTACCGCGCTCTGCAGGTATGCGTTCTCATGTGTGCGCTGAAGTGATGTACGTGATGGTAAACGTGGATTGGTCACTAATAGGCCAGGCGGTATGTCGGTAAAATCACTACAACCTGGAAAAAACTCCGACCAAAGCTTTTATGGTGTCAAACTCTTCCTAAGGTCAGTAGGCATCTACCACTGAGTTTCCGCCCAAAAACGAGTTGTGCTGATTCCTCCACATCTGCCCTAAGGTAAAAGATGTCTTGAAGGTGCAAGAGAACCTGTTAAACCCCCGTACTTTTTCATTCTATTTGCCTCAATGCAAACGCACAACTCATACGCAAACATTGGAAGCATTTGTCATCATCTCTGTGCCAGTCTTACTGTTGAAAAAAAAGATTTCTTTGTGCGGGTCAGATAAATCACATTTAATTGTTTTTCCACAAAAGAAAACAATGGCGCAACATGTATTTTGGATGTTTTCTATCAACTCGTATCCACTGAACCCATTTATGGTGTTAAAATTTCAATCACAGCATTTTTGAAGATCCTGCCAGCTAAGAAGTGAATAATTTTCACCCGCCTGTTAAGCAACAATTTTTTCAATTTTACCAAACACCGTTTGCGAAAATTTTATAAGGAATGGAAAGCTCAAACTCTTCTTCAACAATATCGTGCTTGGCTTAATCGCGGCACGCACTTGAAAGCCTAAAAAACTTATTTCTTTTCGAGCGATCCTATTTCACCCGCGTGCGGCCGTGCCTACTTGACATAGACCGGACTGATTACACGAGCTTAGAAATGTACTCTTTTTCAGCTTTAAAACACGACCATTATTATTAAGACTTTGTACATTGATTTATGAAGAAATTATATATTATTTTATCAATAATAGTCATGTTTTAAAGCTGGAAGAGAGTACATTTCCAAGCTTTTGTAATCAGTCCGGTCCATGTCAAGTAGGCACGGCCGCACGCGGATAAAATAGAACAGCCCGAAAAGAAATGAGTTTCCTACACTTTCAAAAAGCGTGCCGCGGTTAAGCCAGACATAATATCATTAAAAAAGAGTTCCAGCTTGTCATTCCCTATAAAATTTTCGAGAACGGTGTTTGGTTAAATTGAAAAAATTGCTGCTGAACAGGCGGGTGAAAATTATTCACTTCTTAGCGGGCAACATCTTCAAAAATGCTGTTATTGAAATTTTAGCACCATAAATGGGTTCAGTGGGTACGAGTTATTAGAAAACATCCAAAATACATGTTGCTCCATCGTTTTCTTTTGTGGAAAAACAATTAAATGTGATTTATCTGACCCGCACAAAGAAATCTTTTTTTTCAACAGTAAGACTGGCACAGAGATGATGACAAATGCTTCCAATGTTTGCGTAAGAGTTGTGCGTTTGCATTGAGGCAAATAAAATGAAAAAGTACGGGGGTTTAACAGGTTCTTTTGCACCTTCAAGACATCTTTTACCTTTGGGCAGATGTGGAGGAATCAGCACAACTCGTTTTTGGGCGGAAACTCAGTGGTAGATACCTACTCACCTTAGGAAGAGTTTGACACCATAAAAGCTTTGGTCGGAATTTTTTCTATCCAGAATGACCTACCGCCTGGCCTATAAGCGCGGACAAGGACCAAAATAATTTTGAATTTACCGCCACTGGCGAGGCGCCTCAGCTCGCGCCGCTGTCAGTCAATAATTGACAGTTCTACTCACTTCAACATTTTCACATGTCATTCTTGTCAACAACTCAACAAGCACTAAGCAGTCTTTTCAGAGACAATTCGGTAAAAATCCATCAAGTTTAACTGTTTCTTGTGGGTTGTGATGGCTAACGGGCGGATTCTCTAAAGAAATCCTTGTTCAGAATTCTAATGGATTTATCATCTGCCTTCAACCAGCTGTCGGTGAAAGAAGATCCAACGCAATTCGGCAGTACACTGCAGAAACTGCTGGGTGCAGTCTCGAATTTTGTCAATTTCGGAGTAACTATCGAAGGGGAACACACCGATTTCGTATTTGGCACGTTCAAAAATGAAGATTTTATGATAGTAACCCAGTTGGTACGACCAGGGAATCTGTACCAAGTCGTGGTGGATAAATCCGAAGACCCGGAACACACCGTGTACACCATCAAGCAGAAGTTCGGCCCTGAAATAATCGAAGCCGAATCCGTAGCGAGCTTGATAGCTCAGGAATTAGACACAAAGAAACCGTTGGATATTTTCGTAAATCTGACGAACTACACCCGACCGTGTGTACAGGGTGTGCTCGAAGTCGTCAAGAAGTACAAACATGGCGCTTGTTAAGCGAGTGAAAAAGAACGAAGCATACTACGGGCAGATCGTCATCGGGCCACCGGCCTCCGGCAAGACCACGTATTGTGCTAAAGTGTATGAATTTTACAAACAAAAACTGAACCGGAAAGTAGTTGTGGTCAATTTGGATCCGGCCAATGAAAACATGGAGTACAAACCTGCCGTAGATGTTATGGAGCTGGTGACGGTGGATAAAGTCATGAAGGATTTTGGTTTAGGCCCAAACGGTGCGATTATGTATGCCATGGAATATTTGGAGCAAAATTTTGATTGGTTGCTGAACCAGCTGGTTCAAATAAAAGATAGTTACCTGATCTTTGACCTGCCAGGCCAAGTCGAGCTTTATACCCACCATAATTCTATCAAGAAGATTTTCAAAAAGCTGGAACAAATGTCATATCACTTGTGTGTAGTTCATATGGTTGATTCACATTATTGTTCTAATCCGTCTAAGTTTATATCGACTTTGATGCTGAGTCTGAATTCTATGATACAGATTGGCTTGCCTCATGTAAACGTCCTTTCGAAGGTAGGTTTTTCTCTTCAATTTTGTCTGTTCTTATATGTTAAAAACAATATTGCTGATTTCCAGGCTGACTTACTGAAGAAAAATGAAGACAAGCTAGATTTTAATTTGGATTTCTACGTTGATGTCTTAAATTTGGAGTACCTTTTGGAACTGTTGGATGATGGAAGTTTCACCAAGAAATACAAAAAGTTGAATGCAGCTATTGTGGGATTAATCGAAGATTATAGTTTGGTTAATTTTGTACTTCTGGATGTGAATTCAGATAAAACTATGTTGGCATTGAAGAATGCCGTGGATAAGGTATTATGTTATACACTACTTTTTTTTTTGTTATACGGGGTGTTTATAAGAAACTGTGATCGCGGCAGGCATGGGTCAGGCCGAAAAACGCAGTAACAGGCGCAATTGTAGTGATCGAAAGCGGATTCCAAAGGCAATGCGATCACAAACATTTATAAACACCCGGTACATACATCGAGACATACAGGGTGGTCCATCCTAGCGTAATTATCCCATAGCGGTGTTACCGTTCAAGATAGAGAAAAAGATGTAAGAGAAAAGTTATATGGTTTGATGAGACCTATAACCTAAAATTATTTTCAGCTATACAGGGTGTCCCATTTTGACGGGATTAACAAAACGTCAATTTTTTTTAAATGGAACACCTATATTTTTTTGCATTTTCATGTTCATTTTTTTCAACTGTCTTATGCCTGTATTTTCGTTATTCAATTGTGTGGCAGTGCTACCAACTAAAAATTGAAAACTAAAAAAAAATTCCATTTTCACAGTTTTTTCTTAGAAAAATCGTAGCGGCCTTGCTTTTCAAAACTAAGAGATGAAACTTGACATGATGATAGTCAAGTCAAAGACCAATATCCCGATGTCAAAAAATTGGGATTTCTTGATACAGGGCGTTCACAAAAAAAATCAAACTTCATAATTTTCAAAGTATCATAACTCATTTTTTTCAAATGGCATGCCCCCAATTTTATAACGTTATCTGATAGCTTTTTTTATCCCCTTTCAATTTTACTAGGGGTACCCTACCCTTAAACTTCATTTTTTTCGAGATAATCGGAAATTTTCACAAAATTTGCTATTTTTCTTGTTTTTTTTTCTAAAATTAAGTCGATAAGGATGACACATTCTGGCCTAAAGCGTTTCTTTATGAAGAACTTGAAAAAGCAATTAAACAGTCGGCAAATACAGCTCCAGGCCTAGATGAGATCAGATATCCAATGCTACAAAACCTTTTGTCTGCTGGAAAAAAGTTTCTCTTGGGGATTTTTAACGACGTCTGGATTCGAGGAGAAACCATTGAACGATGGAAAGAAATAGTTATAGTACCTATATTGAAGCCAAACAAAGATCCTCAAGTGGCTGCATCTCACCGACCTATTTCCTTATTATCTTGTCTTTATAAAACCTTTGAAAGGATGATCAAGGGAAGGCTAGAATGGTGGCTACAGAAAAAGAGCCTACTCCCTCAGAACCAGTTTGGTTTTAGAAAAGGATTTGGAACTGCGAATGCGGTAGCTAAAATAGTAACTGATATACAACTCTGTCACACGAAGAATAATTACCTGGGAGCTGCATTTTTGGACATCGAAGGTGCATACAACTCTGTAATTCCCTCTATATTGTTTAAAAAGTTATGTAAGTTATCTATCCCCAAAGATAAAGCGAAAGTCATTATACAATTAATTATTGAAAGGAAATTTTTTATACGTCTACCGGATGGTCAAACTCTGGGACCAAGGATAACATCCCTAGGACTTGCTCAGGGAGCAGTAATGAGTCCCCTTTGTTTTAATATCTATACCTGTGAACTACACAGCAACATTCCTTCTGCAACAATTGTGCAATATGCTGATGATTTTTGTATTTATAACGAGCACAAGAAATACGACAATTGCATTCAAAATTTATCGGTGTCAATCTCATCTACAGTTTCTTGGCTGACTAAACATGGTTTCACGATTTCGGCACAAAAATCAGATATTACGGTCTTTACAAGACACAATACCCCTATAGAAGACCAAATCCTCCTTGGCGAGTTCCGCTTCCCTGTAAAAACCTACACTAAATATCTTGGAGTCATTTTGGACAAAAAGTTGAACTGGAAAAATCACGTACAACATTTAGTTGCCAAATGCAACAAAGGTATCAACTTTTTGAAAATGGTGGCAAAAACTTGGTGGGGTGCTGATCCAAAAATTATGCTACTCTTCTATAAATCCTATATCCGATCTATACTCGATTATGGAAGCATGTTCTATGGATCAGCTTCTTTGTCAACACTGAAAAGATTAGATGTTGTGCAAAACACCGCTTTAAGAATTAGCACGGGTGCTATGAAATCATCCCCTATAGTCCCCCTGCACGTGGAAGCACTGGAACCTCCTCTGGATCTCAGGCGGGATGTAGTTGCTGCCAGATTTGTTTTGAAAACTATGCTTTACTGCCCCCAATTGATTACATCGATCAGTCAACTTAACGCTTATGATTTGACACGTAACTACTGGACAAAAAAGAATTCTCCTGGCCTTTGCACAGGTTTTCGTAATATATCGTCTAACATCTGCTAAAGTCAAATACGACAGAACACTTTCACTCCATATTCAATCGACGACTATTTTCTTCTAATGCGAAAAGTTGCAATCATTTTCCCTTATTTTTCAAACAACCAACTACAAAATTCATCAATTCTTCGAGAAGTTTTATCCAAGCAGGGGAATTCTCTTGAAATTTACACGGATGCATCAAAATCGCCGGAAGGAACAGGCTTTGCAATTCTGATCCCTTCTTTGACAATCGAAATAAAACATAAACTCCCTGTCGCTTGCACCATCTTTTGCGCGGAGGCATTGGCTATCGCAATGGCTCTTCGAATTTTCAACTCGATGGAGCAAACATCTGCGATGATATTATCTGATTCATTAAGTGTTTTGCGGGCTTTACAAAACATTGAACTTTCCCTTCATCATGTTTGCCTGACAACATGTAGGGTCGAATTATTGAAACTGGCTAAATTGGGTAAAACAGTGCAATTAGTTTGGGTCAAGGCACATGTTGGAATTGAACATAATGAACAGGTGGATCGACTGGCCAAAGATGCTGCTGTTACTGCGCAAAAATACGATTGCCACCCATGCCTATCGTGGATTTTTAATGCTCTGCAAAAACAAATAAAGGACAGTTGGTGCCGGTTATATGAAAATTATCGAGTTTCTAGGGAAACATGGTATGCAAGAATTCAACCTACCATCCCAGGTCGTCTGTTGTTTGAAAATTTAAATCTTTCTAGAGGTTTTATCACAAATATTACTAGGCTCCGGTTGGGGCATGGATCCTACCCGGCTCACCTCAATAGAATAGGTGTCCTTCCGTCGGACCAATGCGACACTTGCTTGGTTCGAAGTGATCTGGATCACCTCTTTTTCAACTGTGCAAAATACCAGGTACACACGGAAAACTTGTTGAGAGAACTGAGAGTCTCAGGGATACCACTCTCACTGAACATGTCACAAATCCTTGAGTCAGGAAGAGTTGAGGTGTACTCTGCTTTGGTGAAATTTTTGAAGGAAGCGTCGTTCAACATATAACGTTTTTAATTCTGCAGGTCTGAATTTGTTTTCGTTTGTTTTTGAGTCCTATATTTTCTTCAAATTTTAATTAGTGTAATGGCTAATAAGACAAACCCGACCTGAAACCAAAAAAAAAAAAAAAAGTTGGCCGTGATGAATGACAGACAAGTCAAATAGTATGCAGCTGTCAGTTAGTCAGTTTGAATACTGTCGAACAAAAAAAAATGGCTCCAACGCAAAAAGAAAACAAAGTGGGATTCTGGATATCTGGATTATTGCCAGAATATCATATCAATTATTTCCTCTCGCGTAAAATCATTTTTCTTTGTTCGACAATATTCAGACTGACTGAGAGTTGCGTACTATTTGGCTTGTCTGTCATTCATCACGGTCAACTCAATTTTTGAAAAAAAAAACAAGAAAAACAGCAAATTTTGTGAAAATTTTCGATTATCTCGAAAAAAAATGAAGTTTTAGGCTAGGGTACTCCTAGTAAAAATGAAAGAGGATAAAAAAATCTATCAGATAACGTTATAAAATTAGGGGCATGCTATTTAAAAAAAATGAGTTATGATACTTTGAAAATTATGAAGTTTGATGGTTTTTTGTGAACGCCCTGTATCAAGAAATCCCAATTTTTTGACATTGGGATATTGGTCTTTGACTTGACTATCACCATGTCAAGTTTCATGTCTTAGTTTTGAAAAGCAAGGCCGCTACGATTTTTCAAAGAAAACTGTGAAAATGGGTTTTTGTTTATTATTATTATTATTATTATTATTAATTGTCTTATTTTACGAGGCGGCATTCAGCTATAAGCTGCTCTACCATGCAACCTCGGGGACAGCACAAAATATCCATGGATGAAGTAGGATTCGAACCCACACAGGGCAGCGCGAATGGTTTGGCTTGCCATTACCTGTACCACTCGGCTACCACCGCTCCTTTTAGTTTTTAATTTTTAGTTGGTAGCACTGCCACACAATTAAAAAACAAAAATACAGGCATAAGACAGTTGAAAAAGTTGAACATGAAAATGCAAAAAATATAGGGTGTTCTATTTAAAAAAGAATTGACGTTTCGTTAATCCCGTCAAAATGGGACACCTGTATAGCTGAAAATAATTTTAGCTTATAGGTCTCATCAAACCATATCACTTTTCTCTTACATCTTTTTCTCCATCTTGAACGGTAAGACCGCTATGGGATAATTACGCTAGGATGGACCATCCTGTACATACAGGATGGTCCTGGTCCATCCTAGCGTAATTATCCCATTGCGGCCTTCTCATTCTAGATAGAAAAAAAGGTGTAAGAGAAAAGCTAGAGTTTACCTGAAGTTATTTTCAGCTATACAGGTGTCACATTTTGACGCGATAAACAAAACGTCAATATTTTTAAATGGAACACCCTTTTTTTTGCATTTTCGTGTTCAGCCTTTTTAATTGTCTTATGCCTGTATTTTTGTTTTTCAATTGTGTGGCAGTGCTACTAACTAAAAATTAAAAACTGAAAAAAATCGTATTTTCAGAGTTTGTTTAAAAAAATTGTAGCGGCCTAGCCAAGAAGTTGCGATTTTATGTTACAAATGTTTCTTTGCATGATTTATGCTAGCAAAAAAATCAGACGTTATAATTTTCAAAAATATCATAACTATTTTTTTTTTCAAGTAGCATGCCCCAATTTCATAACGCTATCTGATTGCTTTTTTATGCTCTTCATTTTTACCAGGGGTACCCTACCCTTAAACTTCATATTTTTCGAGGTAATCGGAAGTTTTCACGAAATTTGCTATTTTTTTACTTTTTTCAAAAAAGCAGTCGGCCGTGATGAATGACAGACAATCTAAAAATCACTCAGCTGTCAGTTAGTCTGAAAATTGTTCAACACAGAAAAATAGCTTTACTCGTGAGGAAAAATGATTGATATGATCATGGATGTATATGATATTCTGGCATGAATCCAGATACCCAGATTCCACTTCGATTTCTTTTTGCGCTTGAGCCATTTTTCTTTGTTCGACAATATTCAGACTGACTAGCTGCGTACCATTGGGCTTATCTGTCATTGATCACGGTCGACTCAGTTTTTGGAAAAAATACGAAAAATAGCTTACTACATTTACCAACATTTACCACATTTACCAACATTTACCAAACATTTATCACATTGATAAACAAAATCCACTAGTAAAGAGCATTAGATGAACTACTGAGATGTACAGGACAGGTGTCCCATTTTCGGTGATTTTGGCGATTTCACGTATTTCCCTAGGAGGCAGAAAAAACTGACCTATATACATACAGGCTGTCCGTTTTTCAAGGCTGAGATCCAAAAAGATAATTGACTTGTTAGTTTTAGTTTTCGAGATATTGGGAAAAAACAGAAATTTCTAATTTTTGTTGTGTAACCTTTTAAAATTTCCAAAAAATTTCGAAAATGTTCGATTTTGATTTTTGAAAATTCAAAAACCAGATAGAAAAACCGATGCATCTTTCCTCAAGGAAGTCGCATGCCAGATTTGAGATTACTTCTTATTTTCAAAAAAAATTCCAAACATGATTCTACTAATTCACTCTTTCATGTCTACGAGAAATCATTTTTGGTATGTACCTTTTTTTTAATAAAAAGCTCAAATTTGGCATGCGACTTCCTTGAGGAAAGATGCATTGTCGATGCTATCTAGTTTTTGAATTTTCAAAAATTGAAATCGAAAATTTTCAAAAATTTTTGAAAATTTGACACTATATCCCGTACATTTTCTCTTTGGAGGAGATTCTACTTGACAAAAAAAATAAAATGAAACCGATTCCCGTCAACAACTTATTTAATCGTATCAGAAACCCCTTCAGCGCACGTTTTACATGCGATTATTTATTTCTTAATATTCGTTTGACACGAAAATCAAACAATTTTCTTGAAGACCAAGGGCCGTATTCATACCTCGCTTTTAAGCTAAAAGCGCTATTAGAGCGATGCGCATTTAGGGGCATTTCTCATATTTCAGTGTTCAAAAATACAAATTAACTCGCAAATTATTGCAATTAAGTACATAGAATCGCTCGCAATCGCAATAATGTATTTTTGACCGCTGAAATATGAGAAATGCCCCCAAATGCGCATCGCTCTAATAGCGCTTTTAGCTTAAAAGCGAGGTATGAATACGGCCCCAAGATATTACATGCCACGAAGGTACGAACAATACTGTAGTGTAGGGACAGTATTTAATTTAATACTCATGACTGAATATCTACTGGGCGTTGTGCCCTTCAACCCTATAAAACTCTTGCAGCCTGGGACAGAGCTTAGAACTAAACTGATAATGGCATTTTTTGTCAGCTTCATTCAACATAGTGCTATGTGGTTGTGGGACTAATACTAGTTCTTTCCGGCCCCGCTTTCAATCTTCCCAATTCTCAATTTAAAATGCGCAGAAATTAAAAATCTACTAGTGCAGAACTGGAACAATAATTAACGGTTTATGAATGACTTGTAAAATATTGACATAGGTACATACTTGCTGCAATCCACTTATCAATGTTATATGTATATCTTTCCAGGCCAATGGATACGTGTATGGGAGTGGAGAGGAAAGAAGTATCCAGACTCTGTTATCTTGTGCTGTGGGTGCTAGGACCGAAAATGAACGTGTCGACTCCGATTATATGTAGTAAAAATCTTTTTTGCTTTAAATTGCTAATAACAATTTATTAGTGCAATCATTATAATCATAGAATACAAAAAAGACTGTCACTTTCTCGTAACTCTTGAAATTTGCAAATCGATGTATTTTGTATAAATATTGGATTCTTATTATTATAAACATTCGATGATATCTGAACTTCTCTTTCATTTCTGATCATTCATTGTTTGTAGCTTGTAAATCACGCAGCCCATAGAAAATATAGTTTTGGCGATCTGAAAAGAAAGTATTGAGAAATAATGTCAGCAGTTTTCATTACATTGTGAAATGAAATAATTACAGATATGCCTAGTTCATAGTTAACAGCTATTTTATCTGAGAACTGAACTTTGTAGAGTTTGTTGTGGACTATAAGGTTGATCAGCAATGAAGACTTGTTTTTTTGGTTCCAAGTGTACCAAATGTTGTCTGTCAGAGGATTGTGGAAAATGTTGTCCCCCTAAAATAGTAGATTTATAGCCAGTTCCACCAGCGAATTTAATCATTGTTAACTAATTGAGATATTTTCTCTAGTGAATATTGTCTAAGTGATCACAGAAAACACAAGTTTCGCGAAAGAATATGGGGAAATGCTTAGACCACAACAGCTTGTATGTATTTTCCGTGGTCATTCAACCAACACTGACCTAGAATCCATCAGAGAAATTGTCTCAATTAGCTAACAATAATCAAATTCGCTGGTGGAACTGGATGTTATTGTGTCAGTGTATGGTGGTTATAGTGAAGGTGATAAATCGGTCTATACTGAAAGTGCTTCAACTTTTATGTATTCAGTTCAGTGGCGCCTGTGTACACGATCACTCCAGCCATATCGCTGTGCTAGAATGATAGTAAAGGTGCGTTCAGTCAGCTTATTTAGCCGCAAGTTTTAATTTTAGTCGCAAGCGCAGCGACGCCCATTGGCTCTTATGAACCAGCCTCCTCGGAACAGCCAATAAGCGATGCAGCGCTTACGGCTAAAACTAAAATTGCGGCTAAATAAGCTGACTGAACGCACCTTTAGAGAGAGAAAACTTTATTCAAACATAAAGTGGGCTGCCCGTTTACTCCGGGTTGCAAAAGTACACAGCATACTGATCAATCCAATAAGAAAATATAAAATATATAAAACTTATATAAACTTCAAATTTCTGATTTTCGGATTAATTCAAAATCTAAAGCTCCAAGCTATTCTCTATAGGTACCTGGTAGAAAAATCGAATTACTCAGAATCATCATGGAAAAACATGAAAAATGAATATCTCTCTGTTATAATTATCTGTTTTTTGAACAGTTCTAGTCTTAATAGTCGAACATCTCGAAATGTGCTATTTATTCTACTAAGAAATAGATCGAATTTGATCTTGCTTTCTGGTATTATAATACGAAGACATTTCAACATGTCCCAATTTTACAACAAATCTGATCTGAAAATTTCAAGTTCTTGTTTTTCATGTTATCTCAGTACTTTGCTGTGAAAGATATCTCACTCTTATACCAAAAAACCAACTGTTTCAATAAAAATCTTCAGATATTTCATTTTATCTCACTATTGCACAAAACATGCCCTCATGCTTTTGTAAAATATCTTTCGAAATTTTGAGACGAAGAGTGTTTTTTGTGCTTCTGAAATGTTCAAGTTGCGATTACTCAAAACTATGTTTTTCAAGTTGTCTCACTATCATTCTAGTACAGCGATATGAAATTGTATGTGAGTTTGAGTGTTCGTCCGCTCTCCGCTAGGATCGCGGTGATAGTAACGCCAAAAACGCTTTTTTAGCTGGGCTAGATTCGACTTGAAACACCTACGTCGATTTATCACCACCACCATCACCATATTGAGCCTCTATCTCTGTCTCTAACACAGGGTGTCCCAGCTAAAACAATCCAGCGCAATTTTAACAGGAAATATCAAGCCAACAAAAATTTTTTTCAATTTCAAGGAAGCCTGACCTTTTATCTTTCGTTTGAGGGGGCGCCAATGCTTGTAGGTGGGTGTTCTAGTTTTCAAGAAAATGTAATTTAATTCGGGCGAGTCACAAGAATTCAAAAATTCATGATTGACAAAACAAAATACTTCAGATGAAAAAAATTCTTCTCTAGACTTTCCATTGATGTGTCGCCGATGTCTGTACCTGGCCCAGTAAGCCAGATATTCTGCCTCACAGTCCAGCCAACACAATAATTAGAATCATGACGTCACCGATCATCACACTTGTTGACTTTAACACTAGTCGTTACTAAGACTTTTTCACTTACCATACCTGGATTTACCATAGCAATGAATACTGGCTGATGTTGAAATCAACAAGTGTGTGATCGGTGACATCGTCATGAATTCCGATTATTGTGTTTGCTGGGCTGTAAGGCAGAATATCTGGCTTACTGGGCCATGTACAGACATCGGCGACACATAAATAGTGCAAGCGGTACACACCTAAAAACACATCGATACTGCATTTTGGAGTGCAGTAACGAGATTTGGTATGGGCATACTTTATACCAAGACAAGCGATTTGACCCGCAGCACTCGATATTTTGTCCCTTAGGGGGCCAATGGGGGCCCTCCAAATTTTCAAGATGCAAGAACTTTCACATGACGATCATTGAGTATCGTCATGTATGTCATAAGTGAAGCTTACGGGTCTATTGAAAATATTTTCATCAATTGTCGTTGTGTCCTATTCATTCTTCACACTTGAAAAAAAAATTCTTTGGCAGAGGTCAAAAAAACTGTTTTTATTTTTTCTTCTATGCAAGGAGACGATAAATTCATATGTTCTGTTGCGTTTCCAACTGAATCGCTTTCCCTGAACCTAATTATAGAGAAATTTTTCTTGTAATGGTATTTTTCAAAGAAGTGGTGACCTCTTCAGTACCTCTTTTCCAAGAGCATTTCTTTCTATGTCCCCACTGGATATCACTCGTAATTTTTGCAGGAATGGAGACCTCGAACTCTTTTCCTGGTGGTTGCAAAGCAACATGACTCTAAAACGACCAAGGGAGCCCAAAAAGAATTTTTTTCTGCTGGGCCGTCCAACTTACGATATTTTGATTTTATAGTAGGAGAGACGCGGACCAGTATTCAATCCAGGCTGCAGGCACGGGCGATTTGGTTTAACAGAAAATATTCTTCCATGACGTGTTTTATTGCAGTACAACAAAACGCAGAGTCGTTAGGTGTAAGTAGGTATATTTTCCGGTAGAACTTATTCGCCTAGACTAGATCTTATTTATTTGCGCGTCTCCCCTACTACAAAATCAACATGCCAAAAATTTGACGGCCCAGCAGAAAAAAAAAAAATTTTAGGGCTCTCTTGTATGTTTTGGAGCCATGTTGCATGGAAATTACTAAGAAAAGAGTTCAAGCTTCTTATATCAGCGAAAATTGACAGTCTTATCCACTAGGAACATTGAAAAAAATGCTGCTGAAAAAAGTGTACTGAAGAGGTCACCTCTTCTTGGGAAAATGATATTGCGAAAAAATTGTCTTCATATTTGGGCTTACGGAACGCGATTTAGTTGGGAACGCAACAAAACATATGAATTTATTGTTTCCTGCACAGCAGAAAAAATAAAAACAGTTTTTTTGACCTTTGCGAAAGAATTTTTTTTTCAAATGTGAAGAATGAATCGGACACGACGACATTTGATGAAAACATTTTCAATAGACCCGTAAGCTTCACTTATGACATACATGACGATACTCAATGATCATTTTGTGAAAGTTCTTGCATCTTGAAAATTTGGAGGGCCCCCATTGGCCCCCTAAGGGACGAAATATCGAGTGCTGCGGGTCAAATCGCTTGTCTTGGTATAAAGTACGCCCATGCAAAATCTCGTTACTGCACTCCAAAATGCGGTATGCTTTTGCGTACCGCTCCCACTAAAATGGAAAGCCCATAGAACAAGGATTTTTCTTCCTCTGAAGTATTTTGTTTTGTCGTTCATGAATTTTCGAATTCTTGTAACTCGTCCGAGTAAAGCCGCATTTTCTTGGAAACTAGAGCACCTACAAGCATCAGCGCCCCCTCAAAAGAAAGCTAAAGGGTCAGGCTTTCCCCCAATTGAGACTC
Source organism: Anaspis maculata (assembly GCA_949128115.1). Classification (NCBI taxonomy): domain Eukaryota; kingdom Metazoa; phylum Arthropoda; class Insecta; order Coleoptera; family Scraptiidae; genus Anaspis; species Anaspis maculata. The sequence continues at coordinate 49,543,506 of OX421963.1, forward strand.
TTTTTTTTTGTTGCTTTGATATTTTCTAAGCAAATTTCCATGGGTTGTTTTAGCTGGGACACTCTGAATAGGTACAAATTTACCAACTTCGACAGCGTTTTGAAGTGATTGACCACCTTGAATGAAGCAGACAGCAGTACCACAAAATGCAACAGCAAGAACTGCGGTCCGTATGCACAAAACTGGAGTTAGTGACACAGTGGCACCCTGAAAGTTCCCTATTTTAGCATATTTGTCGATATTTGAGTTTCAGTAGCGCTGGAGATGAGTAAGCGTTTTTGTTTTTACGTTTAACAAATTATACAGTTTCAGTCTGTACCTTGGAAACGTTTTTACCATGTAACTTGAACTATGCAACTTCCTACGCCAGTCTTAATGGTTAGACTGTTACTCAGAACTGATTGATTTTTTGATTCCTTGTTCAATTTCAATCTGAATATGAAGGTGCGTTCAGTCAGCTTATTTGGCCGCTTGATTTAAGCCGTAAGCGTTGCATCTCTTATTGGCTGTTCTGAGGAGGCTGGTTCATAAGAACCAATGGACGTCGCTGCGCTTGGACTAAAATTAAAACTTATTGTGGCCAAATAAGCTGACTGAACGCACCTCCAATGTTTCAATGACGTTCCAAAAACTCCACTTTTCAAGCGCTAGCATTTTATTCATCTTGAAACTCGTTGCTTCTCAGCCAAAATGGTGATTTCATTTACATTTATCTTTAAAAAAAAAACTCCCGAGAACCCGTAATCCTGTAGAAGAAATCAATAATTTTCTTATAAATTGAAGGGCTTCCGTAATGTTTCCAGTCATTCGTACTGAAATCTTTCAAAAACGAAGCATCTTGTTAAAATTTTGAAAAGTAACTTTTTACTAAATCGAACCAGAAATCAAAAAATGCACAAAACTCTCGGATGACAGCAAAAGTAAGGATAAAAATTGGCGACCTCTCCAATATTTACGGCCTCCGGTTCCACCATAGTTTTATGAGCGGATTAACTTCATCACGCTGATAGTTGCTATGCACCAGCCAATAGCATGGCCTCGAGCATGGCGAGCTACTTAGTTGCTATGAGAGTGATAAAGTTAATTCGTTCATAAAAGTTTGGTGGAACCAGAGGTGGTCACTTTCGACTTTTAGTCACACTCAACATCATCATGTAGGGGAAGTGTGCCTATGTTGGACCCCCTGAGGGAGTTGTTCCATAGCTTTTTCAATTGATCACTTTTTGAACCCTGCTTGGTATGTGTATGTTCTTTATTAGTTGTATAGTTTGCAACTAATGATTGTTTTTTGAACAAAAAACAGAAATCTTGAAACTATGCAGTTTTTCCTTTAAACTGGAAAGAGGGCCATCATAGGCCTATATGCGCCCATGATGGCACCCTTCATGCGCCAATGGTGGACCCCCTCTTATTTTTGAAGACTGGGTTTGGTATAACTCATCGACACGAAACTCATCGACTGGATAACTTGCCGACACCCAACTCATCGACAAGAGAACTCACTGACAAGAAAACTGACCAAAAAGACAACTCACCGACAAGACAATTGACAACAGGACAACTCGTCGACAAGGCCAACTCATCGACAGGATAACTCATCGATAAGAGAACTTAAGGAACTTCAAGGTCCGAGTTTTTTTTTCTTGAGGCCCGGTCAGATCAAGTCAGGCGATTAAGTTCTTTGATTCAAGAAAACTTGGACATGGTAAAACTGTATTCATGGACCTCGTCAGGTCCCAGTATTTTTTTGAAGTCCCGGTCAGATCAAGTCAGGCAATTAAGTTCTTTGAGTCGAAAACAGCTTAGACACGTCTAAGCCGTGTATATGGACCTCGTCAGGCCCCAGTATTTTTTTGTTATTTTTTTCAGTATTATCGTTAGTTGTTTAGGGTTATTGTGGGAGTTTTCTTGTCGATGAGTTGTCCTGTCGATGAATTGTCCTGTTGGCGAGTTGTCTTGTCGGCGAGTTGTCTTGTCGGCGAGTTATTGTCTTGTCGGCGAGTTGTCTTGTCGGCGAGTTGTCTTGTCGGCGAATTGTCTTGTCGGCGAGTTGTCTTGTCGGCGAGTTGTCTTCGGCGAGTTGTCTTGTCGGCGAGTTGGGTGTTGGAAAGTTATCCTGTCGATGAGTTGGGTATCGATGAGATACCAAACTAGGTATACTCATGTACCGTATGTTCATTAAAAACTTCAATAAAGGGAGGCTGTCACGCAGGCCATTCGATCCGAAAACGGCCAGGTTATTTTTTCCTTTGATGGCCCACGGTCCATCATAGGACGCCACTAGTGGGTCCATCATAGGCACCCACGCATAGTTGAGCCCAAAAATTCGGAGCTTTTTCGTTGTTTATTCTAACCCGAAAATGATTGCAGGGGTTGACGCGCAATAAGTGATTCCATTTCACAAATTAGGGGCAGTCGTTAGCTGAGCTTCTAACAGACATGAGGTATCGCATATCCAAGCCGTTATAATTAGATCTAAACTTGTCGATTTTGATTTTAATTCTTTGTTCACCTCCAATCGTTCACATACTTATCACAGTTGGTGGTGCCGGGTAAAATAACTTGATGCACAAGCCTAGGGGGTGAGTAGGACGAAAAGCGCGCGTTTTTCAAAAATACAGGCAGGGGGCCATCATCGGCAGGCGTCCGACAAAGGCATACTTCCCCTAATTATGATTATAATAAAATAATTTATTTCAGGCGGAAAATACGAGTTGAAATAAACTGCGCAACAAATATGTTGTCGCGAGGGAAAAATTGGTCCGAGTTTGGACCCCAATAACTTTTGAACGACACGAACCATTTCGATTCTGTTTTGACGGTTAGTGAGATCAGTCTTTCCGTTATTCACCTTCAGGAGGTGAAGATCTGGAAGCTCCATGTAAAATATCTACAGGGTGAATAGTAAAACAGTATAAAATTTTAGCAAATTAAACGGACCCCCATTTTCAGAATAGTTTTTTCTCTCGAATGCAAATAAAAAGATTATAAAGCGTTATGTTTTAGCTTGCGCCCAATTTTGAAATTTTTGGAATCGGAAGTCTGGCTCTGACTTTATGATTTTTTTCTCTTGTAAGATGCTGATTCATCCTATCGGTACAAAGAAGACTATGTTACTCTGATGATGGGAGGTTGCAATTCACGAATATTGTTGCTTAAATGGTTCTCAGCAACTTGACTCGCAGACCATGTGAAATACCTTGATCAAGGCTTCAAAAAAGGGACCCATTCAAAATGGGCGACACAGGTGTTTTTCTTAAAAATTTAATTGGATCAGATTTTCACAACTGAAACAAGCTTTATTTGTGATTTTGACCTCCTGAACTTGATGCTGATGGTCAATTTCAGTTTTTGATGATGACAGGCTCCCTAGGCTAACTTAGTCTTTTTTTGTAGCGATAGGATAAATCAGCATCCTCCAAGAGAAAAAAAATCATAAAGTCAGAACCAAAGTTCCGATTTCAAAAATTTTAAAACTGGGCGCAAGCCAAAACATTACGCTTATGATCCTTTCATTTACATTTGAGAGAAAAAATTATTCTGAAAATGGGGTCCGTTGAATTTGCTAAAATTTCGAACTGTTTTACAGTTCACTTTGTAGATATTTTACATGGAGTTTCCTGATCTTCACCTTCTGAAGATGAATAATGGAAAGACTGAGTTCGCTAACCGTCAAAACAGAATCGAAATAGTTTGCGTCATTCAAAAGTTATTGTGGTCCAAAGTCGGACCAATTTTTCCCTTGCGACAACATATTTGTTGCGCAGTTTAGATAAGTATACTTTACTTTTTCCACTTTGAAGGACTGTATTGAAATCTGCTCTTTTACTTTCTCGACTCCACCTTGTACCTATTGTGATCGAGCAGAGTGTGTGATCTTCCATGATAACTGCCGAGTCGTTGAACTGACTAGTGAAAGTAACGATTATAGGTCGCGGGAACAAAAATGGCGGCTAAAGATGGGTATATGGTATAATGTTATTTTCACTAGGACTTGTGAATACCATTTTCTTTAGTTGTAATAAATTATAGATGATTTATTGAACAATTGCCACTTTATCAAAAAAATAAATATGATAAACTCAAGGTTTGTCTGAGTAATGTTAAAAACAAACGAATCTCCACAACGGTAGGTACCTTGGCACGCTGTATGCGCTTGCGCGAGCGTTTTATGTCAATTCAACGTCGAAAAGGATGTGCATTGCGCAGTTGCCACGTCAGACATGCTTGCAACGTTGCCATAGCGGGTGTCAAGGTGACGGTTATGTTCCCGCGACCTATAAAGGTGACATAGAAGTAGGTAACTTGCAACCTTCGTCAAACGTGTCAAACTTCGTTCAGCAAATTAAATTTTGAAAAGAAGACCGTTTAGCAGCATCACACTATCAAATCCAGCCCTGAATAAGTATCAAATTCTATTCAAATATCAACTTACGGCCAGGAAAAATGTTACAAAGCCAAGTGCAACAAGAACTCCAAATATTGCAAATATTGGTAGCAACATCTGTATTTCCTTGAGTTTTTCCAAAGAAAAGCTGTAAGAAAAGAATAATTGATTGTGTAGGTACTCGTAGGTGCCTTTCTTACGTATATGCAGTGGTGTACTAATTAATTATACACGGAATCCAAACGGAAACATGGTGAACAAACATTTAATGGAATCCCATCAAAATCTCTCTATCTCTTAGCGCTTAGCCCCCGGCAGCAATATTTGCCCTCCGCAGTAATAACCGTTTCCCGCCTCGCCTCGGTATGTAATATACTATTATCCAATCCTATTGAATAATGCACGCATTATCACGCGCATACATGCCTGCATTTTTAAAAAGACTGGATAAAGCATAGTAATGGCTATTACTCATTCGGATGCTTTACGACACTCGTCAAGGCTCGTGTTGGCAAACTGCATCCTCATGAGTAAGAAGCAATCATTACCCGCTTGTTGAATAATATACTAATTTTTTATCCGGAAATAGTGGGCCTAGGCATTGGCCACCGATCATTTTTACTTCATTACATCAGTGAATGAAGAAATACCAACTTTCACTCCAATAATTGGAAAATTCAGTAATTTTCTTGAAAATTGAATTTTTATGAAAAAACTGAGTTTTAGTTTTTTCAAGATATTTTATGAAAACTTCAGGATATTTGAAAGTAATTGTTGAAATTTCACGAGCCATTAATGCCGATCTACGTGACTCTACCTCTCTTGGTTTATGAGCTACAACTTCTTCTTCACCATATACAGGCTGTTCCACTTCTTTTGGTCAATCTTTTAGAAAATGGTAGATCATCAAAAAATATATACTTTCATTAAAAAAAAAAATTGAAAATTGAAAAAAATTAATAAAGATAAAAAATTAGAAATTTCACGAATGTGACAAAAGTTGATAAGACCAGCTTGTTGGTGTGCATCTACTTACTTAGTGTACCAAATTTGATCGAAATCCAGTAATTAAATTTGGAGTTATTACAGAAAAATCATTTTCGAAACTCAACTCTGAAAGCCTATATCTCCGTTTATAATTCGTTTTCGGTATACATTTTTTCGATAGAGTCCACTAATTTTGTGATGCTCTGCCATCTCCTAAAATAATGACAAAAAAGTACCTGTGTACAGAACATCCACGTCTGCCGACCGATGGCTACACTTCTGAATCGAAAAAGATTATGGTCCATACAACAACTATGCCAAGTGGCATGCTTTAACCATAAAAAGTAGGGTGCTTTCGTTCAATATCCGGGATAATATAGATATAGGTGGGTGCTTGGTGCCTATACTTACTTGCGAATGTGTTCGTAACGTTGACTACAAGTGATAATGTCTATTTCAATTTTTTTTTGGTAAACCACGTCATCGTACAGCTTATCGACACGTGTATTTTCGTCGACGTATCTTGTTCTCCAAATATTCCGCACAAACTCCTTGAACAGGATCACTTGAAACTTCATGTGTTGAGTGGCATAAAGAAACTGGTATGAATGGGAAACCATGCAGTACGAAAAAAACAGTATCAAAAATTTATAAGTCCACTTGATAATAGCCCCTGTATTTTCGGAAAAGTAATCTTTGGCAAATTTGACCGGAAACAGCAAACTTTCGTCATTCTCGTCTGGGATTATGAATGTGACTGCACTCAGTATGCATAAGAAGAAATTCCCAGTCACAAAAGCAGTGATGATTTTGCATTCGGTTCGGATCTGGTCAGCGACTACTGGTCCGGCGCTGTCCTCAGACCAGAATTCGAACTGTTCACGAAAGTCGTTCAGTAAATTCGGTTTCAAAAGCAGTATCAACATCGTTGCTAGTGCCTGCAAAATTACTGTTGAGTCTGGTGTCGCAGGGTTGTTGAAAACAATAATAAACCTACGTAATTGTTCCAAAAGAAAACGGGGGCATATTGAGCGAAAAATTGCACTTCGAAGATTGTCAGAAAAAAATACATGTGAATACAAATTAATGTTGAGGATCTCATAGCAAGCCACCAGCACCAAAGCAGTTTTCATTGGCAACGTTGTGTGTAACTCGGAGAAATAAAGTTTGATGAATGCCATACAATCATCTACAAAATTAAGATTTTTAGCTGCATTCAAATCAATAGGTGCTACCTAATATGTAGCATTTTCTTGCATTTAGTTAGTTTAAATGTATATCCGTGATGGTGGGACAACATTCGTGATTGATTTTATCAGAAAACTGCGGTGATTTTCCCAGGAAAGGAACACATTAATGGGGCTGGCCACATTATTTATTTCCTCGGTAAGTACCTACCTACCTACCAACTTACTAATCAGTAATCAGTATTCACCTATTCTAAGAGACTGATGGGTAAAGCGAGAGCTAATGACGAGGGTTAAGAAAGATGAAATAAATGAGACTAATGCTGTTGACCAATGTTGTACGTGCAATCTCTGTGGAATATTTTTGCAATGCGTGCAATATTTGTGCAATGCCTGTGCCGAATTTGGACCATGAATGATGTGAAGTGCATGCGCCTGAACACGTCAGTAAACCACGGAAAAATTTATGATCCAATTCAATTCAATTCAATTCAATATATTTATTGTTCCTTCGGTGTTACACCATGAGCAAGAGAAAAAAAAACAGGGTAAGATAAATTAACATACAAGTCAGTACTCGTTCCTGCTGAACGCCCTCAGCCTGAGAGCTCCCACAATGAAATTGACAATTCTAACAATAACAGAAGTATTATTTACCTCAATAAAATGCAAGACATCTCTTAGATTGATGACGTCATGCATGTAGTGAAATCTAATAGGCTTATAAATTGGACACTCGAATAGTATATGCTCCAACGTCTCCTGTCTGTGCAAATTACATATAGTACAAAGCTCCTCAGTTGTAATTCGGTAACATGAACCCTTCCACGTGAATTTCAGGTAGCGATCACTGCCTAATTTTAGTTGGGCTACTATTTTCAACTTGGCAATAGGCAACCTCAACTGCAGGTAGGATCCGCTGTCAATGTCAAAGGTAAAAAATCTGTACAAGGAGGAAAAAGTGGAGGACTGGAACCTGTTTAGATCAATGTTGCGCAATCGTTGTTCATATTGATCGAGAATTTCTCCTTTATACCTGACTAAAGTCTGCAGATCCAAGCACGGCCAGAGGCGCCCAAACCCAGCATCCGTAAAAAACACTCCCATTTGACTGGCCCAACTGTATTTGGTTTCTCTTGAATCTATCTGAATCAAACGCTTGAAACATATAAGCGGATAGCGACTACAGTTCATGCAAAGTAATTTTTCCATCCAACTCAGGCAAGTTTTGAGTATCACAAGTGAGAGAGCCGTGACACCTACCTCCAGTCTTACAGCATAATCAGGAGTATTCTTAGCCAAGGCCAGCAACCGCTTGAAAAAACCGACCTGGACCCTCTCCAGAAGGTCAGCATATCTCACTGCATACACGGCCATGCAATGCGACATAGAGTTTAGTATGGTCGACTCGTAAAGTTTAATTCGCGGTTCCCAGCTATTAAACCCAGCACGTGCCATCAATGATAAAGTCGCCCCAGATGCAACCCTGGCCCTAGCCACTGTCTCTCTCGCCGCTTGCAGGAAAACCGATGAAGAACTAAAGGTAACTCCAAGGTAAGTATATTTATTCTCCACCAATATTTGCTCTCTGTTGTAAAGAAACTTCAACCTACCAGCCGATCCGGAATGACCTCTACCAAAGCAAACTATTCTTGATTTTTCAGTGTTAACAATCAAGCCATTCGTCGAGCAATAACTCTCAAGGACCGATAATTTTCTTGCCAAATCAACAGGAGAATCACCCAGAATCACCAAATCATCCGCATACAACAGCAAGCAAACATCCAATTCATTATCCACATTCAATCCTACACAACCAGCCTCGCGAAAATATACTTCTATATCAGAAAGGAACAACGCGAACAAACAAGGACTCAACGATTCACCCTGCAAAACTCCCGATTCAACCTTAAACTTTCGTGTAAATTCACAATCAACTTTCACTCTTACACTAGCATTCTCATACAATGCTCTTACTATCCTAATGAATCTTGTACTAACACCCAAGTGGTAGAGTTTCTGCCACAACAAAGTGTGTTTCACAGGGTCAAAGGCACGCCTAAAGTCAATAAAAGCCGCATAAACATGTCTACCTTTCAACCTCAAATGTATCTGAATGATCGAACTCAGTACAAACACATTATCCATGCAGCCCCTCCCCCTCCTGAACCCGGACTGACATTCAGGAATGGTTTTAGTCTCCTCATCCCAAAAAATGAGTCGCTGCAACAAAATCTGGGTGAATAGCTTGGCACAACAATTGACCAAAGCTATTCCTCTATAGTTTAAGGGATCATCGACTGGCCCTTTCTTGTGAAGCATGGTTAAAACAACGTCACTCCACTGTACAGGCAGTTTCTCCTCATCCAAAATTCGGTTAAACATTACTTGAAGGTACAGCAACCAGTTTTGCGGACAGCTTCTGAAAAACTCATAAGCAATCCCGTCAGTACCAGGTGCCTTTTCACATTTAGATCTGCGGAGTGCAGAGATAAGCTCATCAGTTGTTATTGGAACATCAAGGATTTGATTGCCGGCGTCGTAGAAAACTGTGAGAGGAGAAATGCCTGCACATCCCGGATGTATTGCGCTGTAAAACTCTTCCCAAGCATCAACAGAAAGCATGTCCCTGGTGTAGGTCCGTTCACGGAATATTTTAAGGGTCTTCCAGAAAAGCGCCGAATTCCGTACCTCACTCAATAGTTCCACATGCCTCCTATTGTATTGCAATTTCTTCAACTTTAGTAGTTCTTTGTATTGTTTTTTTGAATGCAAATAAAAGCTGACAAAGATTTTTGAAAAGTTATTCTTTTTACAGTTATTTAGGCTTTCTTTAAGTTCTTTTTTGGCAGTGATGCAATCTCGGTCAAACCATCTTTTGGAGTGGATTACGGCTCTTCTCCTACATGAACCATAATTACCAAGACCAACATTTCTCGCAATCTCAAATACTGTCTCACACAAGTTAACATACATTTCCTGGGCAGAGCCATGTATAGCAACCCTTGGGGATTGCTGCATTGCAATTGTGTACTGAGTGTTAAGTTCATTCTTCCATTTTATACACAAAGGACTAGAGGTATTGGAGCTCCTATGAGAAGGTTGATTCGCGTTATGAAAAAATGGGCTGTGCAATTCCAGCCTTATAGGGAAGTGATCCGATTCAAAAATATCGCTCATCACAAGAAAATCTGACACTCTGTAAAGATCCAGGACTGAAGCCCACACGCAATCTACACTACTACTGCCCACCGAACTGCAATAAGTAAAGTCGCCCTGCTAGTCGCTCTTAGATCTGCCATTGACAAGAATCAATGCATTTTCGCCCATAAACTCGAGTAAGGAACGACCCCTCATGTTTAAGGTTTTGTCTTTAGACTTTCTGTGTTGATACAGGTTACAGTCCTCCACAGTCTCCAGAGGAAGGTCACCCAGCTCTCCCAGTCTGCAGTTGAAATCACCTCCAACAATTAACATGTCATTGGGGTACATCTGTTGTATGTCATCTAAGCCAAGCTGAAAAAGTTCAAGCAGATTTGTAATATTCAGAGACGGTTTGAAGTATACTGAGCACAATATAAAGTTGAAGCCATTTAAAGTAAATCTACAAATAATCCAATGCGGTGCCACATCAATTGTTTTGACAGAATCAGAAATGTGTCTGGGAAAAAACACCTGCAGGCCGCCACTGGCCCTTCCCCGCGAGTGGTCTCTGATTGCCGGAGAGGAGATTACTGAAAAATTTTCGAGATAAGGGAGCGCCACGCGAGTGTCTTCAGTCAGCCAAGTCTCACTTAAGCATAAAACTTCAAACTCTGTAAAAGAGGCACAAAAGGATTCAACATTGGAGAAGCCATGTACATTCCAAAAGACTATTCTTAGGGCTTGACTTAGGGTATTCTTTTTCAGTCCTGGAACAATGTCTTCATCCACTTGCGATTCGTCCTGCTATTGTCCAAAATCGACCCTTAGACGTTGTTGTTCTAACTTTTTTTGGTAGCAAGGGCATGCTGGGTCTCTCGCGGAGTGTTGCCTCTGTATGATTTTCATGCGCAGACAGTTGACACAGTTCAATTCTTTCGTGCAATTTTTGGCCTCATGTTGTCTTCCACATCTGTGACATGTTTCTTTTTCTTGACAATACTTCATCACGTGGCCGAAGGTACAACAGCGAAAACATAACGTAGCATCCACCTTCTCAGTGACGTACAGGTTAGTTAGGTTGAGTACAATCTTGCCTCGCTTGAGAAGGTATCTGGCGATTTGTGGAGTCGTCTCAATGATCCAATTGGTCTTCGTGGGGATACGGCAGGTTTTTTTGTGAACAATCTTCATGTCACCTCGGACTGTTTCTTCATTGAAGCTATTGGCAAAGTCTTCGTTTTCAGAGATCAGTGATTCGAAGAAGTCGTTTTCACTCATTTGCAATTGAACGCCGCAAATTTGTATGACAGGTCTTCTCAAGTTCTGATCATTGAGTGTAATTGTTTTGTCTTCTCCAATGATCTTCTTGATTTTGTCGGACTGTTCGCCATTTTGAGTTTGCAAAATTAATTTGTTTTTTCCGACTTTGATGATATTTTTCAATGTACCATCAATGTCGCGGGTTTTCATTTTCTTTTTCAAATCCGCCCATTTTGCTTCAATCTCAACTCCCTGGGCAGTTTCAATGCACAGGGAATGTAAGTTTACTGGCTGTTTGGGAGGTGACTGCCATTCTTTAGGTGGCTCTGATGTCTTTGTGTTATCTTGGTATTCACCATAGGTCTTGACTAGATCAGCATAAGTAGGTATTTGCCGCTGCTGCCGTCGCTGGGAGGGCCGCTGCTGTTGCCATTGCTGCTGTTGCTGAGGTGGCTGCTGCTGTTCTACCTGCTGCTGCTGGTGTTGTATCTGCTGCTGGGGCTGAGGCTGCTGCTGTTGCTCAAGTTGTTGCTGCTGTCGGTGCTGTTGAAATTGCTGCTGCTGCTGCTGCTGATGCTGTGGTTGCTGTTGTTGGAATTGCTGCTGCCGCTGCGGCTGTTGTTCTTGATGCTGGCTGTAGTTTTGCGGCCGTGACAGCCCTTCCTCGAGGAATTTTTGGTTTTGTTTCAGCTGCCGTACTTCCATTTTGAGCCTAACGTTCTCCAATTCGATCTGCTTAGTACGGGAGTTGAACAGAATTAGGTTTGCGTAGATGGTTTCTCTAGCATTGGACCACTGCTGATACCTTTGGAGAGAATCATTTGCATCCTCTGTCAAATTACACGATGTAGCTAAAAACCTTGTTGCGTCCAGCGCCTGCAGAATTTCATTTAGTAGGAATTCTTCGCTTCTTTTATGTTTTGTGAGTCCATCTTCGGTTCTAAGCTCTGGCGCCGAGACATAACGACTTTCTTCTAGCGAGTAGTCAGAGATATCACTTTTATTTATGGCCGATTGGTCTTCCTTGAGCACATCGTCAATGGCCGGTTGGTCTTCATTGTGCACATCGTCAGTGGCCGTTTGGTCTTCATTGTGCACATCGTCAATCGAAAAGTCCTCGAGCGTCGATTTATCTTCCTTACTTTTCTTCAACTGTCGGTCACACCCATCCGGAGATTCACTCGCTTGGCGTCGACCCGCCATTTTACCAATCCAGGGAAAGCAAGAGTTCGATGTCGGAGGTCCGAAGGCTCCGAAGCAAACCCAAACCGCACGCCACTGGCGGCCAGACGTAAACACAGGTGATAAACGGCGATAAGATTTTTTCCTTTGATCCAAAATATATCACAGTTTTCCTCCGTATTAGTACTTGAGTCGTTTATCTCATGTATACCGCTTGCTCAGCTTTTCTTAGTTAGAGTCCCGCGTCCAAACGGGAGCTAGTTATGACCCAGTACGGTTAAGAGACCCATCATTATTTCCTCGATTATTTCTGTATCTTCCGTTTTATATTTTTTTTTACATTCTTGAGTTCGATTATATCAGTGGCGCAGTCGGTAGGATCGCTGTCACAAATGTGATCGAGAATTATTGTGCGGTTAAGTACTAAAAGACGCGCATAGATACAGTGCATTTTGATGTTTTGAAACGACAGACGAGCCAGTAAATAGCGACGAACTTTCAAGTGTGGATCCAGTGGTAGAAGCTGAGGCCTTCCGCACCTCGAGCTCCGAGTTATAAACTCTGAATTTATTATGCAACACGACTAAGAAACCAGACCGAATCGATGCAACCTGCGGCGGCGATTAAACAGTGCACGCCAATAGTTTGGAATAATGGATGTATTCTCTTCCCTGTCCGGAATATTGAAAAACTTTTGGACAGGTCGAATCTCGGGTCGAATTGATTTTTTTTGCAAAGGAACATTTTCCAAAAAAATTTAATTCTTCTACCCCTTCCCGTTTTCAGGCAGTGATGTCATCAATATTTTTTTGCAATAGCAACCCTCAAGTTTGTTTTCGATTTAGATACTTAGATTATAAAATTCTAATTTCAACAATATGGACATGTACGTATGCCATTTGGGTCCATAGTTCTGAAGATATTAATTTTTTGGTATCAAAAACAGAATATGAAATTTTTAAAGTATTTCTCAACCAAATAAGCAAGATTTTATTGCGAGAATGTTATCAGTATCAATGCTGAAGCTCACGAAAACCATTCCAGAACATCTGGATTGCTCCGGTGCTGCGCATGTTCCAATTGTGAAGTCTAGTGCCTATTTGCCTAGAAACCATTTTTTGTTGAATTAATAACCTCAGCCTTAGACCACAAAAAACCTTGGCTACCTTTTATCCCCGTACCCTACGAAAATTTCACTCTGAAATATGTCTGATCGACTCCAGAGCCACAAAGTCTTTCGTGAGCCCCGTAATTGCGGAAAAACATTTCATCAGTGAAATTAAAGAAGACCCCCCCTCAAAATGGATATCACCAGCACGACGCAAGAAAATTTCAGCATGATAATCAGAACTCGTGAAATTTCAAAATCAAACACAACAGTCAAATTTGCAGTCAACAGCACCAATGCGCAGTGTCCAGTAGCCAATTCACCCCCCAACTTCAACACCTTTCAGATTTTCAGCAGATTCAAACACTATAATATTATATTATTATATATATTTATAGGAGAAATAAACATTGGCTTACCACAGGGAACTATCCTTGCCCCTGATCTGTTTAAAATTTTCATAAACGACCTTCTGTCCCTTAAGATAGATGGTGAAATCGTGTCTTATGCGGATGACACCATTATTCTTTTTTCTGGGGAGTCCTGGGACGAAATTAGACTCAAGGCTGGAAAAGACCTTAAACAGATCAAAAACTGGTTTGACTTCAATCTACTTACTATGAATGAAAAAAAAACTAAATACATACCTTTCTGCTCATACAAAAATGGCCTACCGACCTTTACCACGTTGGACATACTGGAAGCGGATATCACTGTGCATGGGGCTAGTACAATCAAATATTTGGGCGTTACACTCGACAGCCATTTGAGGTGGAACGCACACGCAGAGAACATAAACAAAAAAATTCGTAGCCTGCTTTATGCTTTCAGTCAACTAAGAAATTTCATGGATATAAGACGTCTCTCAATTGTGTATTATGCCTTGGTTGAATCGGTGTTAAGGTATGGAATACTAGTCTGGGGTGGGCTGAATAAAACCCATGTGCAACAACTCCATCAGACCCACAAAAAACTCTTGAAAATAATGTTCAAAAAAGGTATTTACTACAGCAGTGAACTACTTTTCCGAGAAAACAACATCTACAAAATAAAGCAAATATATGCCGAAAAGCTCTTCCTTTACCAATCTAAACAGAGTAATGTCTCTAAGAAAATTTGCGAACATAATTTGAGAAACAAAAATGAAATCGCTGTTCCCAAAGCCCAAAAGACCGTCGGCCAAAACTGTTTTGTTTATCTGGCTCCTAGGCTATTCAATAAAGTGCCAGACTCAATAAAAAATATTAAAAATCATAAGCGAAAGTGTACAGAACTGAAAGAGTGGATTTTAATGGGTGACATCAAGGAAATGCTGCCCATACTGCTCTGAGGCGTTTACCTCTATCGATTTTGACCCAATTTTTGATCTTTGACTTTTTTCACCTCATTTTCAACTTTTCTGCTCAATCTTGATTTTTTTTAAATTTATTTTTATCCGTTTGTATTTTAAGTATTTGTCTTTTGAATTTTCAATAGTTGCCTATTCAATCGCACTCACACACAAAGTTCCCTTGAGGAACTTTAAGTGAGGCTTACTCTTTTCCCAGTACAGCTAGTGCTTTGTTGATGTAAGTGGTTTGTGTTGTTTTGTAAAGTGTAATTTTTTCTGCTGTTGCTAAAATGGGAAATAAATTTATTATTTATTATTATTATTATTTAACTATTAGGCCAGTCAACCTGGCTCAAAAAGTGTCTTATATTTACAAAACGTATACTCTGGCTGGATTTTTGCATACACCTAGGGAATCCCCCACAGAGCCCCGAACCGCGAAAATCCACCAAAATTTCCTTGAGCTTTCCGGGATAAGAGTGTTCTTCTATATATCGGTTGCTATTGGTTGGATTTCGATTTCCTTTTTTTTGAAATGTTCGGAAAAATGTTTGGAACAAGTTGTGCTCAAAACTTTCCAATAGCTTGCGAAAAAAAGTGCCAGAAGCCTAAAACCGTCGTTTTTAGGGGGTTGTTTTTTTTACAATTTCCCAGCTGCTTTTCTATGATAGTTATGGAAAAATTCCCAACAAAAGTTGTAGCTCCTGTAAGTCCCTACAATAAGCTCCAACCGAAATTTTTTTTGTACCGCGAAAATTACCCGCCCCAGAGGGCGCAAACCTCGTTTGGAAAATATTTCCAGGTGTAGGGGGCATCGATTCCAACCCCATCGTGTGGGGATCTAAAGGCCAAATTCACATTTATGTTCGTACTAACTTTACAAATGATTGATAAATAACAAGACCTTTGTACAGGGTGACTTTTTTGAGAAGGACCCACCCCCGATATTTTGCTGCACAAATTTTTCCTGGCAAAAAACTGGAACAGGTCGATTTTTATTTCGAGAGGTACATCTAAGACACGTGATGACAAATTTTTATCTTCAACCCTTCGCCCCCACCTCACCCTATTTTATAATTTCAAACGGCATCACCTACCTTGTGATACATCAAATTGAAGGTAATAAAATTCCCTTTCTGTCAAACATATTTTAAATTGTCTCGAATCACCCCTTCAACCCCTTTCAAAATTCTCTCATTGTTAATGCAGGAAAGTTTCTCCCTCATCATTACGTAACTCCCGATTCTTGAGTATCAGATTTTCCAGTAAAAACAGGTCGATTTTTATTTCGAAGGGGACACCTACAACACAAAGTGTCAGATTTTTATATTCAACCCCCTCGCCTGGACTCCGCCCCACTTTGAAATTTCAAATAGCTCACCTATAATATGTGACACATCAAAATGAAGGTAATAAAATAGTCTTTCTGTTAAACAAGTCTGAAAAGTCAAGTCACTTTGAACTTTTAACCCTTCTCAAAATGATTTTTGTTTAAAAAAAAAATCGAAGTTTAACCAATAGCAACCGAGATATAGAAAAACACCCTTATCTCGGAAAGCTCAAGGAAATCTTGGTGGATTTTCGCCGTTCGGGGCTCTGTGGGGGATTCCCTAGGTGTGTGCAAAAATTCAGCCAGAGTATACGTTTTGCCATTCCAAATTCCTTATTGACTGGCTTATACAGGGTTATTCAAAAGTCCGGAATGAAATTCATAATTTTTTTCAATATTTATTGCGGAAAAAAAAACGCTTGAACAGGTCGATTTCTAAAAACGGTAAGCCGTTTTTTCATGACACGTGTCATGTTCTACCGTCACCCCCCTAACCCCAAGCCACCCTTAGTATTTTTTAGCGCACTTCTCCAAACGGGAAGGCGCTTTTGTCCTCGCTTTGTCCGTCCGTCCGTCCGTCCGTCCGTCCGTCCGTCCGTCCGTCCGTCCGTCCCCGCATCTAGTCCTAGACGAAAAGGTTTTTGCGAAAAATTTTTCCTCCATTGGGTAGCTCATGACCTTGTATCCCGAACCAAGAAAAATCTTGACGAAATAATAATAAACAATGACAATAATAACAATTTAGTGTGACGCGGCATCGCCGTTGAATGCTGCATTTCAGAAGCCGGCCTGATCTCGAAAGTTATCACATGCGAGGAAGTACCCGATCTTATCATTTTACCATAATACATATGCGGAGTTATATTTAGAGGATGATTTGAACTTTATTTTAATGAAAATTTCACATCGGTGCGAGGTGCCGATTAGTAGTTATTAATTTTTGAACATGACTCCGAAACTACGGCTCGGCCGCAAATGATTTATTCGTTGCTTGCTGGTGCTTGATATCCTTTCCTCCGAACAAAACGAAATTCAATACAGAAAATATTTCAACTCGAATGGGTAGCTCATGGCCTTGGTACGCGAATCAAGAAAAATGTTGCCGAAATAATCATGAACAATTACAAAAATAACATTTTGGTGTAGGGCGGCTTCGCCGATCAAGTGCTGGCATTCGCGGTAAGATGTAGAAAGTTGCGATATGCAGGCAACTACAATTTCTTAATGAAATACATCACTGCATGTACGGCATTATATTTAGAGAACAATTTGAACTTTCTTTTGACAAAAACCCCACTTCGATCCGACCGTTAGGTCAATTGTTATCGATTTTTGAAAACGGCCGCAAAGCCACGGCTCGGCGCATATTACACGACCCTACAAATTTAAAATCAGACGTGCCGAAATAGTAATTGAACATTTTGAAATAGCCAATACTAGGTACCTGAAGGATAATGGCACTCAAATTACGAAACATGTTCGCTCAATAACAAAAAAAAAGTAGGTAGGTATCACTAAAAATCATGTGACAAGGCTACCATTTTTTCGGTTTTTCGATAAAAAAGAAATGTTCCAATTCAAAAGTGAACCCGATATTCGTGTTCAGGAGGTCGAAATCAGTTGGAGCACATTTTTTTATATAAGTAACAGAATGACGCTTATGTGGCCGGTTTGTCTGTCTGTCTGTCCGAGTCCGTGCAGAAATTAAGACGCTGTACTCCTTCTCGAGAATTGAAACAAGAGTCTTGGAACTTTTTTCCGATTAATAGCTGATGTCTCCAAGGGTGGCCAATGGGCACTATTTTTGTTATCCATACATCGTTATCATTATTCTCAAAAAACAGAGATCTCCTGTGCACTTCGATGAAGTTGAACTTCTCCTCGGGAAATAAAGCTACAGCCGTTGAAGATTGAACTTTATCCGGTGGATAGCTTAGGTCCTCAAGGACCAAATAGGCAGGTTGGCTTTCATAATTCGGCCGCCATCTTGGCTGCCATATTGAAATTTCTTATTAGTGGAACGATTGTCATGAAACTTGAAACTCACCCTTGTCTAGTATGATCATTCTTATTTTCAAGCCAAATTTTATGATTGCCCCACCATCTTGGCCGCCATATTGAAATCTCTTATAAGTGGAAAGATTTTCATGAAACTTGAGAGTTACGCTTGTCTCGTACGATCATTCCTATTTTCAAGCTGAGTTTCATAATTCTGCCGCCATCTTGGCCGCCATATTGAAATCTCTTGTAAGTGGAACGATTTTCATGAAACTTGGAACTTACCCTTGTCTAGTACGATCATTTTGATTTTCAAGCCGAATTTCATGATTCTGTCGATATTTTGGCCGCCATATTGCAATTTTTTGCCCAAGACGGTAGAACCCTAATCACTTAACATCTTGCGTTCACTAATCCTCCAAAAAGGAAGTGCGCTACTGAGTCTCATGCCCATGAGGCATATTCGCTTGTTTTCAAATGGCACCCTATGGCTTGTGGGGGCTCGTTGGAAAGCTTATCAAAAACTCTATTCAGATCAGCCATTGAAAATTAGATCGGACGCTTCACCATGAAGTTTTGAGGAACCCCAGTTTTACTCAACAGTCCGGAACAAAATTCATAATTTCTAACCATATTCTTTCAGAAAGAAAACCCTCGAACAGGTCGATTTCTAAAAACGGTAAGCCATTTTTTCATGACACGTGTCATGTTCTACCGTCAACCCTCTAACTTCAAGCCACCCTTAGTATTTTTTTCAAATGGCGCCCTATGGCTTGTGGGGGCTCGTTGGAAAACTTGTCAAAAACTCTATTCAGATCTACTATTGAAAATTAGATCGGACGCTTCACCATGAAGTTTTGAGGAACTTCATGGTGGCTTGGGGTTGGGGGGTTGACGGTAGAACATGACACGTGTCATGAAAAAACGGCTTACCGTTTTTAGAAATCGACCGGTTCGAGCGTTTTTTCCGAAATAAATATAGAAAAAAATTATGAATTTTATTCCAGACTGTCAAGTGAAACTGGGGTTCCTCGCAACTTCATGGTGAAGCGTTGGATCTAATTTTCAGTAGTCGATCTGAATAGAATTTTTGACAAGCTTTTCAACGAGCCCCCACAAGCCATAGGGTGTCATTTGAAAAAAAATACTAAGGGTGGCTTGGGGTTAGGGGGTTGACGGTAGAACATGATACGTGTCATGAAAAAACGGCTCACCGTTTTTAGAAATCGACCGGTTCGAGCGTTTTTCCCGAAATAAATATGGGAAAAAAATATGAATTTTATTCCGGACTTTTGAATAACCCTGTATAGGTACCCAGAAAGGCAGGTAGGTAGTTCAAAAATTGATTATTTTTGAGAGAATGTTATTCCTCCTAGGTAGGTATTATGTTGTGAACAAATAAAACTATTTACAGTTAGTTTCAGGAAAGTATCAGTGCGCGTCCACTTCGTTTCTTAGTTTAAAAGCTGATTTAATCTAATTTACACTTTTCGCGCAGCACCATCTGTTTGAGAAGTCTTACATTATCCAAAGCTCGGGGCGAACATAAGATTACGTAAGTTGGACGGTGATCCGTCTTGATGGAAACAACCGTGTTTGAATTTTCAACTTCATCAATTTGCAGGATTGGGAAAATTTCAAACATGTCATCCAGATAAATGTTATCGTTGGGGACCCCTAAAACACGGAATAAGGACGTTTAGTGAATGAGACGGGAAGTTGAACTTCTGGACCCCACACATTTGCTTCGGTTTATGAGCTGGCGTCACTGTATAAGTTGGATTATCCAGAGATCTTAGTTCCATCAAATCTGTGTAGGTACTTACCACTTCCTACAAACGAACGTCGTTGTTGCTTGTATTTTTCCAACACGAAATCAGAGATGATGGATTAGAAGCATCGTGGAGATTTTGCATTCTGATTGTGGAGATATACCTAATGTGAGCTTTTTGGGTTCAGGAGCAGATAATAAAATGCGCTTGTATAATAATGGCAAATGGATTTGTTTGATGTTTGTTGAAAGGTGCTCGCTGATCCCTCGTTTCTTTTTGCGTTTTCAAAAGTGCTTTAGAATCGCATGTTTAGGTAGATGAAATATTCACGTAATCATTTCGATCTTTGGGATTCTTATTTCAAAAATTTGGTTCTTATTATTAATAGAACCCAATTCTATCATCAGTTGATAGAATATGCCATGATTCCTTGACATATGTCAAGCTAAAACTATACCTTTTTTGAAAATAGAACTTATATGCGCTTCCACAACGTATGGAATGGTGGAAATTCACTACAAAAATTATCAACATTTTCGTGACGACAGCTCGTCGCATTCGTGTGTTTTTCGTTCGTTTGGACCGTCTCAAATAACCACCCTGCTCATATTGAACGGAATGGACACAGAATACATAACTCTACTTGCAACAGGATGACATTACAAGCCACGAATGTACTTGGTACTATTTTTCTGGGAGCGTCGTTTCTCGAAACAGTGATTATTTGGCCGCCCAGATCTTGTGATCTGTTGGAACTCTCGTTGGATTTTTTCTTTGAAACTAACATTATTTTAACATTAAACCTTTTAATGGAAAACACTATACCGGGTGATCATTTGGAAACTATCCACCTGCAATAACTCTCGATTCCTAGTCAATATTTCTTCGAGCAAAAACAGGTCGATTTTTATATCGAAGGGGACATCTAAAACATACATTGGCAAATTTCTATACTCAGCCCCCTCGTCCCCACTCACCCCAACTTTAAAATTTCAAATGACCCTACCTACCTTGCAATACATCAAATTGTGAATTTGGGTGGCACTTTTTCCATAGAAAATTTTCTCTTTTAATGCTGTGCAGGATGACGTCGACTGCATTGAAGAGAATTGAGAGGTCAAGAATATTAAATTGGACACTTGGACACACAATTCAAGGGAGAAGAGGGGGTGAGGTTAAAAATTTTAGAGATATTTTTTCAGAAAGAGAATTTAAATTCTTTTGAATTTGACGTATCGCGAAATAGGTGGTGTTATTTGAAATTTCAAAGTTGGGGTGGGTGAGGGCGAGGGAGCTTGAGATAGAAATTTGGCAATGTATGTTTTAGATGTCCCTCTCGATATAGAAATCGACCTGTTTTTGCTCGAAGACTTCTTCACTAGGAATCGGGAGTTATTGCAGGTGGATAGTTTTCAAGTGATCACCCGGTATACTTGACTTGTGAATAATTTATTAATTATTGAGTTTGTAAAATGATAATGTACGTAAGTTCGTTAGTGAGTGAGGCAGTTTCATTTCAGGACGCAAGACAAATTAGCGGCAAACCACTAAACTTTAAAACTGAAGGCTAGCATTACCGCAAGGGAAATTATTTCTCCCCGGATCCGGAAGTAGGTGTACCAAAAACATCAGAGATTAGAGCAGCTTTCGTCAAGGCCAACCTAAGTCTACAATTGCGCATTAACGTCCCATTATCCTGTTAGCACAGTGAATTACGGTCGTTGTTGAAAACGCTTGTAATAGTATATTCTACAGGGTGATTGAAATATAGCGAATTTCCTTTCGGGCACGTTATAGTGAACGTTAACGGATCATGGGAAAAATGATGAATAAGAATTAATCTGCTTCGATTTGCATGCTATCAACAAAAACTAATCTCTCCAATCTGACAGCATCGCATTAGTACCTACCTGGCACCTTCAGATCGAAGGGGTACAGGATGTTCACGATAATATTTACCCCCCTCCAGTAGATTCCCCTTTAAGATATTTCGAAGAACTTGAAACTTTTTCTTCACGATTTTTCCCAGGGACTCTAAATCGATCCTTTAAAAGTTTCCATTTGATACCGTATACAGGGTGTGATATGTAACTTTTTTATTTTAAATGCAACACCCTATATTTTATTTCGTTATTTGATGAAGCTTTTTTTTCTGATTACAAATATATATGACACTTATGATTTATTTTGACAAGTAAGTTGTCGAAAAAATAATAAAATAGGTAGGTAGTCAAATAATTTTGTTTCGCGGCAAGATGACTTTGGTTCCGGAGACAAGTGGCTGCTGAGGTGGAGAAAAGAAAACAGGAAACAGACCCTCGTCATCCAATGTTCGACCATCCATTGCAGACAACCAGGCTTAGGTTACGGAAAAGCTTTATAGTACAAGAAAGATAGATTTCAACCTCGGAATAAATATGGACGTCGTGAAAATTTGATATTCTGTTCAGAATTGAGTGCTCTACAACATATCCAAAATCGCCAAAAATCGCACCCGGGGGTTTTGAGTTATTGGTGGGGGGGTAAAAAATTGTAACTTGAAATGGAGGGGATGAAGCTTGTCAATCAGTTGGAAGCAAATACGTTATGATTCGACGCATCATATTCCGTTGATACCATTTTGGCACAAAAAGTGTCGATTACTGTTGAAGGGGGATCGTGGGGGGGCGAAGCTCTGCTAGGTGGTCCATTCTGTTTTTCTGGCCATGTAGAACTGATCACGACAAGTTTGGTATCTTTTCCGACTAAATTCAATCTCCTGAACTCGAATCCGATGTGAAAATTTGGATGAAAACAAGTTTGAACAAGTTAACTTAAAAAAACTTGTTTTTTCATTGACAATTTTGAAGAATTTTTTTTTCACTGTTAGAGGTATTCATCTTCCAAAAATTTCCAGGGGTCATTGGATTGAGGTGTATTCTTCACGAAAATCATCCACTTAATGTATAGTTTTGATTCTCGAGTTCAAAAAATCGATTTGAACCTGAGCCGGCTCGGGGTGTCGTCTGCTACTGACCAGAACACTAGAGCATGCAACTTTCAATGAAAATAGCTCAAACTTTCGAAAAGATAACAACTAATCTTTGAAAATTTGATTATATGTGCAGAATTGAATTCTCTATAACATAAACAAAATCGCCATGAATCGCACTGTAGAATTTTGAGTTATTCGAGAAGAAAGATAACATTTTCTCAAGATTCGTGCTCTATGAACTGTTACCTCTTCCCTCAAATAACTCAAAACCTTGCAGTGCGATTTATGACGGTTTTGTTTTTGTTATGGGGAATTCAATTCTGCACAGATAATCAAATTTTCAAAGATGAGTTGTTATCTCTTCGAAAGTTTGAGCTATTTTTATTTCAAGGTGCATGCTGTAGTGTTCTGGTCAACGCGCCGAGCCGGCTCAGGTTTAAATCGATTTTTTGAACTCGAGAAACAAAATTACACATCGAGTGGATGATTTTCGTGAAGAATACACTTCAATCTGATGACCCCTGGAAATTTTTCGAAGATGAACACCTCTAACAGTAAAAAAGAGATTCGTCAAAATTGTCAAAGAAAAAACAAGTTTTTTCAAGTTAACTTGTTCAAACTTGTTTTTATCCAAATTTACAGATCGGATTCGAGTTCAGGAGATTGAATTTAGTCGGAAAAGATACCAAACTTGTTGTGATCGGTTCTACGTGGCCAGAAAAACAAAATGGACCACCTAGCAGAGCTTCGCCCCCCCACGACCCCCCTTCAACAGTAATTGACACTTTTTGTGTCAAAATGGTATCAACGGGATATGATGCGTCGAATCATAACGTATTTGCTTCCAATGGATTGACGAGTTTTATCCCCTCCATTTTAAGTTGCAATTTTTCACCTCCCCTCCAATAACCCAAAACCCCCGGGTGCGATTTTTGGCGATTTTGGATATGTTGTAGAGCACTCAATTCTGAACAGAATATCAAATTTTCAGGACGTCCATATTTTTTCCGAGGTTTTGCAGATTTTTTTACTATTTTTCCTGTACTATTACGTGCAGTACACAAGCAATCAACACCACTGCTAAAACACGCCGTAATGAACTTTGGAAATTGAAAAATCCTGAACCTCTTATCGAGTTAAGAGAAGAACCAGCCCCAGGTTTTACACTACCTTTTCGAACGTGGCGAACACTGAACAGACTCAGAACTGGTGTGTCGAGATGCAACTCAAACCTCGTCAGGTGGGGATATCTGGAAGATGACATTTGCACTTGTGGTTTGCCACAGACCCCTGAACATCTGTTGATCTGCAACAACTTGACAGAATCATGCACACTCCAGGATGTTTTGATTGCTAGCGAAAAAGGCGTTAAAACAGCAGAATATTGGCAACATATTTAAAATATCTACATTGATTTACAATAATTCCTTCACCTGTTATTACCTATACTTTTGTTTTTGTAATTTTTTGTATTGTTGTACGTACCTGGTGACTCCGGACACGGAAAATAAATAAATGACTTTGGTTTCTACAGTTCACTTAAAAAAAAGTTATTCTCGCAGCATTTTATCTGCAGGATTCAACTCTGCATGGATAAATGGTCCAATTCGTTGTGTCGTTGTGTCGTCGCAATTCGAAATGGAGAAAAAAAACTCGTTCCTAATACAGGGTGTCGCGTAATTTTAAATTTTTAATTGATTTGACTACCTATTTTATTATTTTTTTTGACAGCTTCCTTGTCAAAATAAATCATAAATGTCATATATTTTTGCAATCAGAAAGGAAGGCTTCATCAGATGACGTAATACAATATAGGGTGTGGCATTTGGAATAAAAAAAGTCACATGTCACACCCTGTATACGGTACCAATCGAAAACTTTTAGACGATCGATCCAAGATTCCTGGGAAAAATGGTTGAGAAAAAGTTTTTAGTTTTTGAAAATATCTGAAAGGGGAATCTTCTAGAGGGGGGGTGAATTTTATCGTGAACACCCTGTACATTACAATAGCATAATTGTATTATTACCCTGGGAACTCCGTAGAACTTGCCAGACCATACCAAACATACTTGCCAAATGTTTTTTCACAGCACCTTTAGGGTGAAAGACAAATTTTGAAATTCAAAAATACGACTCAAATCTCAATTGCAAGAAAATATTCCATTCGGGAACGGAAACTACTAACGACGCATGTGATCCTTCGCAAGTAACAATGTTTTGCTTCAAAATCATGCAAACTGAAGAAGTTAAATTCTCAACTTCACTTTTTCATAACTCGAAGGATAAATAAGCCAAATTTTGTTAATTTTTTTCCCTGCTCCGTCAACGTCTCACACAACGTAAACGAGAGGACATCTGACATTTCTTAATCACCCTGTATACCAAGGTTGTAAAGAATGCTACTATAGCTGCGGTGCCTGTTCAAATGCCGAAGCGCAGCCGATGAATGACTTTTTGGAGCAAAAATGGAGAGTGGTGCTTCTTTTTACTTTCCGGGCCCCCCACCAACATCGAAGGGAGTGCTTGCGTGTGTGGGTGTGCTGTAATCTTCCACGATAACTGCCGGACTGTTGATCCGATCGACTTGAAATTTGATATGCAGACATGGCTTTTGCTGTGGAATGAGCCCACTAGTTTTTGGCTGTCATCTATCGAACAAAAGTGTCACTATCAACAAATGAAAGGAGCTATATCTCACGGAACTTGACTTGAACTGTATTCAGAGCAGTTGTTAGCTTTTTTTCCATCTGTCATCTGTCAAATCATAAAAAATGTCGATAGTTTGAAATTTGTCATTTAATTATTCAAAAGCTATCCGGTGGATTGGAGCCAAATTCGGCACCAAGAAACACAACAAAAGGATCAAATTGAGTCTGCAGTTGAGTTCCCATCATTTTCCGGACAGGCGCTATACATTTTCAAAGTTTTTCCTGGCCGATATCAGCCAGGCTTGACTGTTCACCCGATATTTGGCCTATTTCATAGCTATAGCAACCAAACCTGTGAGTTTTGTTAAATCACATCGGTTTAACAAATTTTATAGGTAGATATCTTTGTCCAACTGACAAACTAGTGACTGATGCAGATTCAGGTGTGTTTTCTTTAAGGTGACCAACCGTCCTGATTTGGTAAGGACAGGTTTAGATTTTTACATCTTTGTCCTGTTTTACGTTCATAAACTGATTTGTCCTGATTTTAAGCAAAAATACTGATTTGTCCTGATTTCAAGCAAAATCCTGGTTTTTCTGATTTCAAATTTGCCGCGAAAATATCAAGCAATTCATCACCTCATTCCTCCCACATCATCACCCTACCACTTTATTTCCACATATTTCCGTTCCTGGTGCCTATTACACTTGACATTATAGGTCTGTTTCTTTGTCCTGCTCTAACTTACTTACTCCGGAGCAAACGTTACTAGCAACAACCAATCAGACAACTCCCTAGACAACTCTATTTTCTGCTCTAAGCGCTCCAGAGTAAGTTAGAGCAGAGCAGTACAAAAAAACAGACCTTATATTCGCAGATGGGTTCTACAACCTACCAAAGAAATAGAAGGTTTAATTTTGTGTTCTTTCTCTTAGGTTTGGAATTTTATTCCTAATGATCACACTAGAATGTCTTGTGTTATCAATAAAGTTGTCAAAAGGTCTATTTTGAAGAGAACATTTGTTCTCTTTTTCGACGGTGATTTTTTTCACTCTTCTTTATCCCAGACACAACCCAGGGGAGCTTTTTTTTTCATTTCTCAGCAATAGTTGTATTTTTCATATCGGTAAGGTTTTTGGAGAATGGGGCATTTTGCTCTGCCCCCTTAGACCCCCCTTTTCCTTTCGCGTGTTTTGTTTTCAGTTTTTTTTTTCAATGTCGTGATTTTCATTCATTTGAAGTTGGTCACCTTAGTTTTTTTTTGTGTTCTTTCGTGCCGTCTAAGGCATCAGTGGACCCCGATCCATTGTGTCTTCAAGTGTCGTTTATGCTCCGATGATAAGTTCTTGTGTTTTCTGTGGCTTTCGGACCTCCCTCCAGTATGATCATCCTTTTGGCGTATGCTCGCGAACTCTTTGGTTCCAATGGCACCAGGGCCCCATGCCCACATGGTGTCTTTCTGTCGTTTGAAGCCCTGATGGGACCCCTACTTGTATTGCTTTTCAGCATTCAGATATCTTATGTGTTTTTTGGATTTGTTTTTGACGTTTGAGGCCAAACCGGGCGCCCTTTGTCTTCTTGGTTTGATTGTAGGCCTATTGGTCCCCTGGTGTCTTTCTCTGTCTTTTGAAGCCCCGTTGACTCGGGGCCTACCCGTTGACTCCTACCTCTCGTTGTTTTTCACGAAGTTTCCAAGTTTTTAGAACTCTTGTGCCGTCAGGTGTGGTTTGGTAGAGGTAATTATCCCTCTGATGGACTCCAAGGCTCATTTCACATGTCATTTAGGGCCCTGAATTGCAAATAATTAGAACTCCACCCCAGGTATTCAACCCATGGACCAATTTTTACCAATTATTTTCCCAATAATAGATAATTGGTAATTGTTGTACATTTTCAAACTTTTTTTTACATCAAGGGGATGCGGATTTATCGATGATCACACAAAAACTACTCAACAATCCTATTGGTGGTCCAAAAAAAATATATTTTACAGTTTGTTGACCAGGCAAAGAAATTTTTTTTTTCTGTAAGAAGAATGGAATTGAATGACAAAAAATGTTATGATGGTCAAGAACAAAGTTGTTTAGGTCCTGTACGGTAGATAGGGCGGTATTGAACGGCGCATGGAGAAGATTCTGACATCCAGTAATGGACAAATTTTTGAGTGCTGCGGGTCAAATCACTTGGAATTTTATGTAGTTCGCATATGCCAAATTTCATTGCAGTATCACAAAATGCAGAATCAAAAAGCGTACCGCTGCAACTACGAGAGTTTTTTAGTTGAAAGAAAAATCTATAAAACCTTTTCCCCATGAAACTCAATATTCTGAAGGATGAGGTTCTGCAGCCCGTTGAAACTCCTTGAACCGCAGTACTTTGTAATGTTCACTAACGCAAGTTAGTCTCTCTGGATGGTCGCTCGACTTGGTCGACTTTTTCAATAATTTTTCAACCTTCCCTTCTCGAAGTAACGCTTAGATCAAAATCAATACTGTCGTCTCTGGATACCGTCGGGAAAGTTTTATGTCGCCCACCACAGATTTTTAGGTTGGCATTCAGGTGGGCACCTATAGTGAGATTCATTTCAACTGGAATTTCATATAGGTACTCGATATGTGCACACCACTCGGTATTCATTTTGATTACCGAGAATCGACTTTGAATCGATTCTCATCAACGCTATGTAAAAGTATGATTCTATGATTCTTCACTGCAGCCGACTGTTCTCTGTAACACCTATTGATTGTCCCAAAAGTACCTATCACATGAAATCATCAATTTTTATGTAAAATTCGGGTACCAAAATTCTTGAATTCCATCAAAATAGGCCCAGACGAATAATCTAATCATCACAACAAATTTTATATAGCATTGAAATTGGTTAACGTATGATTGAGTCCAATTCTTCACTTTATGATTTCTGTTCCATCGCTGTACTTCCTCAGAACTCTCGGTAGGGGCTCCCTATCTGTATAAATTCACCTCACAAAAATAACATCTTTCTTGGAAATGGAACCATCACGACAGCTCTTTCATGAACATTTTCTTGATTTCTCCCGGCACATTTCATTTGCGCGATGTATGCATGTATCAGTAAGGATTCGTTACGTACCTCGGTTCAAAGTCTACATCTCAGTTTTGGAGGCACACCCATTCAACCTTAGACGACAAAAAAATGTATATTTTATAGCAATAAAGAAATTAAAAAAGATTCTTCAATCGCAAATTTTCTCGAAGTCAAAGTTTACAACATGGGTACAACGCAGCATTAAATACTAATTTTTCAAACATTATTCCACTTTCTTCTGCAGTAACGTGGCTACATGGTATTTGTAGTAAGTTACATTTTTACTTTTTTACCGATTTTTCTAAAGGCGTTTTGCACACCTAACCCGGTATCACACCCGATCATCCGATCTCGTGAACCAACCCCACGCAATATCAGAGTTGCCTGTGCATAATTTCTGAAGTATTCAGACGGATGTATCAAACGTCTTTCTGTTGCTTCTTGACTTGACAGTCCAAACGGAGCACCTCGAAAGATGCTACTGAAAGAGTTGGCAAAAGAGCATGAAGTGGCAAAAGGCCCCAAGACCGCCAGGGTAGTAGATGAAGATACGGTGTACCACAAAGGCAAAATCGACAGTCTTCCTGATTTCGTGTTAGTCTATAGAACTTCAAAAGTGACCTTGAAGTCTGTTGCTTTGATGGAGGAGTTCTTGCATAATTTAGAGGATCTCGGTATTATGTACGACACCGCTACTTTTTCTGTAAGTTCATTGTTATTCGCGAGAGTACTCATTTCTGGATGGCAACTTCAATTTTTTTTTTCGTCCATCAGCTCAACAACGATGTGGTCTTCATCAAATTGTACGCTCCCACCAGCATCTTGTACTATTCTGCCGAAATGTACTACATCGAATTGGCATGTAACAGTGCGGATTTCAAGCCAGCGGTGAAAAGGCCATATTTCACTTTCATGAGAAACGAACTAACCGCTCCAACTTTCAACGGGGTGGTTCATCGCAGAGCACCGTTCGTGCATTTCCATTTTTTTTTTTTCAATTTTCATGGTATATTTCTGTTTAGTCAGTGCTTGGACGTAACAAAACCGAAAGGTATCACGAGTGCAGAAAGAATTTTGATTTTGTACACCATTATGATGAACACTAAATTCGGTAAAGGCCCCTACGATTTCGGCCTTGAAAAGTTAGTATCGAGAGGAATTTTTGAGTGCACGTTTCCTTTGCATGATGGCAGTCACGAATGGACGGATACGGGACCTTTGAATGAAAGGCAAGTAAGTATATTCATCTACAAGGCTATACCCCTACTACTCGTATCAACCAACACTCTCTACTAGGGCATATAGGTACTCTAGTAGACAATTCATGATAATAATAGGGACTTTTCATGGTCCTATTTTCAAATGTAGACATGATGCCACGCCTAATTTTGATTAGGGGGGCCTAAGGGCCCTCTCCAAAATGGGAGTTACAGGAACTTCTATAATAAACTGTTAAATATCGCCACAACCGATCTCAAAAGGTCATCAGTCAACTCTGGTCGGTGGAACCTTGACAATAGTTCACACCATGTTCACACTGTTCTTAAAGGGGAACTGTGGGTAAATTTTTTTGTCAATTTTAAAATATATATAGCTGCGGGATGGCTTTAGTTGGTTTTTAGTCAAAATCGCATCGAAAAATTCCAAGCCGTCACGAAGTTATCGTAAATTTTGTGGGCTGATTATGACGTCATACTGCGCACCGGAAAGGACAGGTCGGCAGGACAAGGCACCACGCCAACAATTACTAGACATTTATAAAATGAAACAAGTTTACCAAACGGTAGACGCAGATCATTTGACTTTGATTTCAAAGTACGGTGAACCAAATTTCAGTAGATATTTTTCAAAACATAATTAAAGTGCGACTCTATCTGTCAATGAAATAAAGCGGCAACATGGCGAAATCGCGAAATGAAATTCGGCAGCTTGACAGAAGCTTGACAGTACAGGGAAGTCACAGTCTATCGTAGAACACTGAAACCTTCCGTCAGTGAAATCTGTTGGTGCATGAAAATAAGAGATCAGGTATACTTTTCGCTTCCACATAATAATGTAGTGGATAAATAAATGTATTTTAGGGCTGCTGCCGCTGATGGGGCTTTTTTCTAATCGGTGGTACAACCGACTACCGATTTGGGTCGGAATTTGAAAGAAGTGTACCTATATCAAAATCCGTTCATATTTCTTTGAGTCAGCCACACCAGTGCGTTTTTATTGAAAATGGTCCTGGTCGTTCCTGACATCATGTTTTTGATCCTATAGCATTATCATTTAGGCCTGGTATACCTAATCTCTTATTTTCATGCACCAACAGATTTCACTGACGGAAGTTTTCAGGGTTATACGATAGACTGTGACTTCCCTATACTGTCAAGCTTCTGTCAAGCTGCCGGATTTCATTTCGCGATTTCGCCATGTTGCCGCTTTATTTCATGGACAGATAGAGTCGCACTTAAATTATGTTTTTAAAAATATCTACTGAAATTTGGTTCACCGTACTTTGAAATTACAGTCAAATGACCTGCGTCTACCGTTTGGTAAACTTGTTTCATTTTATAAAGGTCTAGTAATTGTTGGCGTGGTGCCTTGCCCTGCCGACCTGTCCTTTCCGGTGCGCAGTATGACGTCATAATCAGCCCACAAAACTTAACGATAATTTCGTAACGGCTTGGAATTTTTCGATGCGATTTTGACTAAAAATCAACTAAAGCCATCCCGCAGCTATATAAATTTTAAAATTGACACAAAATTTTACCCACAGTCCCCCTTTAATATTGTTACGGATTTCGCGTTTCGGTTCGTTTATAATTGAGACAGTCGTTTTAAAACACACTGTTTATCGCTTACTGCGTACTACTAATCTGCGCAACACTCAATGTGTCACACTCAAAAACTTTGCCCTTTTTGAAAGCAACATAATCTTTTTTGCCACGGCCGAATCTCTTTTGGTTTGCGCTGTCCGTTAGCCTTATCTTTTGGCAAACCATCCGACAGATATGAAGCCTAACAGTCTTCAAATAAAGTTCATATACAGGTGGTATGTGAAACGTTGCAAAACTCCGATGCGTTCAACCAAGCTCCGTTTGAACAAAGATTTGTTTTCATGAATTTCTACACCAGATGCATGCAGATAGACCTCATTGCCTTCGACCGACTTTTGATTTCCCGCCTGTCTGTTTTACCAACAGGGTGATCGAAAAATATCAACATTTTGGTGTTCCAGTACCAGCTTTTTTCTTCATGAACCGATTTTCAAAATCCGATCTCAAGCTCATGTTGGGAACAAAACTTGAAGTAAGAAAACCTCGGGATCAGAATCGACTAAAGCTAAGTGTTCAAAATACAGAGTTGCATCAAAATTGAACCAGATCTGAATCGTCCCAAAAATTCCGTTTGCAATGAAAATCTCAATGAAATTAATTTTGCTTTCGAACAAACCATTCATTCTGAACTGTTCAAGATGTCTCTTGTTTGTAATTGATCACGACTTTTTTTGTTTTTTTTTCTTCATCTGTACTTCACTTTTCACAATTTCCGCAAAGGACCCCGCACGATTCCTATGGAAAATGGGTCTCGGTCAAATTCCCTAATTTTTTAATATTTTGTAGCCCAATTTGACACGAGCCAAAATCCATCGTCCGTTACCCAAAAAAATGGACAGTTTTTTTTCTATAAGGGGTTGAAGATGGGTTATTTCAAGGTAAAGAAATATGTTCCAACGTAAGTGAGAACATTTCAACGTCCTTCATAACATACAGGGTGTCCCGTTTTTCAACGCTCACTATGGGTATCTCGGAAACGGTAAGAGATACAAAGTCGGTTAAATCACAAAAAAGTTGCGCAATTTCATGACTATTTCAAATATGTTAAGATATCCAAGATATCTTTGGTCATTTCTGAAATATCCCAAAAAAGCTGAAAAATGCCGGATTCGAAAATTTCAAATCACTTCTTTATTATGACAGCTATCAATTTGAAAATTGATATTCTGACATTTTTGAAGGTCCTTGATCGACTGATGGTCATAATTTTTTTCTACGCCTGCTAGTTTTTGAGATATGACAGTTGACTTTATTTTTTCTTATGGACACCATATTATTTCTCCACCCCATAAAACTCACCTTTTCTTTCTCTTTACAAAGATATAAAACACTTGTAGCATTTTTGTCAAAATAACCTATAAAAATTGGAAAAACCATTTCTGGGGCGAAAAAATCTAATTACTGGTTCGGTTGCCATGCTCTCGTGACATAATAACAATGGCATTCGGTTGCCATGGTCGATTGATTTTGGAAAAAGTTGGGTTACATTCCGTTTTTATGTATTTGATAATGATGATGAATAAAAATAAAACAAATACAAAACCAAGTTTAACAAAAATAACATCGCAATAGCAATGATCATTTATAATTTATAATTACTCGAAATGAAGTCTATTTTGCGAGGAACGCTCCAAGATCGAATTTATGGTTCGTGACAGAACATCCCAAAGCAACCAAGAGCTGGAAGCAAGGAGTTGATGATGCGTTTCAGTCAATTAACCCGCACGATATCAGCGCAGCCATTGAAAATATGGCTAAAAGGCACACAACTCTGCACAGAGCAAAATGGACTTCAATTCGAGCAATTGTAAAATATAAATGTTTATTGCTATTGCTATGTTATTTTTGTTGAACTTGGTTTTGTATTTGTTTTATTTTATTTATTATCATTATCAAATAACTACATAAAAACGAAATGTAACCCAACTTTTTCCAAAATCAATCGACCATGGCAACCGAATGCCATTGTTATTATGTCACGAGAGCATGGCAACCGAACCGGTAACTAGATTTTTTCGCCCCAGAAATGATTTTTCCAATTTTTATAGGTTATTTTGACAAAAATGCTACAAGTGTTTTATATCTTTGTAAAGAGAAAGAAAATGTGAGTTTTACGGGGTGAAAAATAATATGGTGTCCATAAGAAAAAATGAAGTCAACTGTCATATCTCAAAAACTAGCAGGCGTAGAAAAAAATTATGACCATCAGTCGATCAAGGACCTTCAAAAATGTCAGGATACCAATTTCCAAAGCTAGCTGTCATAATAAAGAAGTGATTTGAAATTTTCGAATTCGGCATTTTTCAGTTTTTGGGATATTTCAGAAATGACCAAAGATATCTTGGATATCTTGACATATTTGAAATAGTCATAAAATTGCGCAACTTTTTTGTAATTTAACCGACTTTGTATCTCTTACCGTTTCCGAGATACCCATAGTAAGCGTTGAAAAACGGGACACCTGTATATGGCTCATGACAATTCCCTTTTTCTTATGTGAAAAAATCAACACCCTCCCTCACTCCCAACCCCTACTTGTGAGTATCAAATTCGAAATTACGTTTGAAAGTCATGCAGATGGTTCTATTTTGTCGAATTATGAATTTTGGCACAAATTGTTTTTCCAACCCCCAAATAGGGGGTGGGGGTGAGAAAAAAAATCGGTCAGTTCGGCTGAATTTCTGATATTGTCCTTCATCAGTTACGCTGAACAAGATGACCAAAGGAAAACTCATTCGTATGACCAGTTTCCACCCCATAGAGGGTTGAAGTTGACTATTATAATGAAGCATAAAACATTCTTCCATGTCAATAACCAAATGAATGAAAATAGTGGACTTTCATATCGTCTTGTTTTGTAAAAATGTCTATTCTTCAAAAATAATTTCAACCTTATCTCTCATCCCCTATCCTTGTTTCTGAACATCATATTCGAAATAAATTTTGAAACAGTAGGAGGTCTATGGTCGGATTCTCTGCATCTGGATTGTGAATCCCTTCTCAAAATTCACTTCCACTATGCTTATTGCTTACGTTAGAGTACCAACATACGCAGGGTGGGATATATATTTTTTTTATGATTTTTGACTGGATTATTATTTAAAATATTGATGTTCCTATCAAGTTTCAACTTCACAGCAGGTTAATTGTGTTCACCTGTACATAATACATGATTTCTAACTTTTTTCTTTTGTACGGATACACCTCTATTTATAGTTTAGATTGAAGAATTTAATGTCATTTGAAGCGAAAGCTGCTCAATCAAGGCAAAATATTATGTCACACTCTTATTCCAGCTACTGCGACCATGTGAAGGATGAAATAAAAATTATTATAATTTTCAAGATTTAGGTATTTCGAATATGATGTTCAGAAACAGGGATAGGGGATGAAGGACGGGTTTGAGAGTATTTTTGAAGAATATACATTTTTACGAAACAAGATAATATGAAAGTCCACAATTTCCATTCATTTGGTTTATGACATGGGAGAATGTTTTATGCTCGGTTTTATGCTTCATTATAGTCAAGTTCAACCCAGTTTTTCTTCAGCCCCACCCCCTATTTGGGGGTTGGAAAAACAATTTGTGCCAAAATTCAAAATTCGACAAAATAGAACCATCTGCATGACTTTCAAACGTAATTTCGAATTTGATCCTCACAAGTAGGGGTTGGGGGTGAGGGATGGGGTTGATTTTTTCACAAAAGAAAAAGGGAATTGTCATGAGCCATATGTGTTAGAAAGGACGTTGAAATGTTCTCACTTACGTTGGAACGTATTTTTTTTGCCTTGAAATAACCCATCTTCAACCCCTTATAGACAAAAAACTGTCCATTTTTTTGGGTAACGGACGATGGTTTTTGACTCGTGTCGAATTGGGCTACAACATATAAAAAAATTTGAGAATTTGACCGAGAACCATTTTCCATAAGAATCGTGCGGGGTCCTTTCTTGTTTCAGTACGATGTCCTCTGAGCAGTGGAATCAAGTATTTTCTTAACGCCAATGAATCTAGCCACACAAAAATTGGATGAGTTGTAGCTTTCCATTTACTGACAGAAGTCGACTTGTGTCGACACAAATCGACACAAATGCGTTCCATTTGATCTGTGTTCCTTTGTCTCATCGACACAAGCTAACACAAGTTGACACAAACCGACACAAATGTTTTAAATGGAAAGCGCCTGGCTTGAACTTTCAAACATTAGTGCAACCAACTGTCAAGTTCTAGGGAATTTTCAAATTTCAGATTCGGAAACTGAACTCAGAAACAAAATCTCACAGCCTACTAGAATCACGGTGGAAGTGAACCTGCTATACTAGCGCATTCTCGACACAACAATCGACGCATGCACATTTGAGTCGTGTCCTCCAAAGCAAGGTCTCGTTCTTGACTAAGTTGAAATTAGCGCCATGAATATGATGAATGGGGTACTTGCCCAATTTTTTTTTATTGGCCAGATTGGCGTAATCGATAGTGTGGTTAAAAATAATGTACCCGTATTTTTTCTTTTTCCTAAATTCCCAAAATTGCGGCCGTGATGCGTGTTTTAAAAATATATTTGTGACAAACATACTAAAAACCAAAAAAACAGCACTGTTGGATTGGAAGCTCAAAAAACTGTTAGAGTGACATTACAATATTTGAAAAATACAGTCATGGAAATCCCACTGACGTTTCCCTATTGTTACCAACCCTTTGGAGAATAAAAAATAAAAAAAAAATTTTAACCAATGGATATATTTTCCGGAAATTTTCAGGAAATACTCTTTATTACTCTTGTTGATGATTAAAAATATTTTCAGTCAAATCTGTTTCATTGGCAAGTACCCCATTGAAAACTCGCAGTGAATGAGTAAAGTAGAGCCATCCTTTCTTTTCCTGAATCCACCTTTCCCCTGAGAACATCACGTATACCCGTGAGGATACAACACAATGATACAACTGACGGTCTGTAGTTGTAGTAGCCGAATCCGAATGTACTAGCGGGCATCTGCGCTCACAGGTATGCGCGCAAGTAATTTCTTGCATGGGAAAGGTGGATTGACCTTGGCGTTTTTATGTCGAAAAAAGGCTGTTTAGCACTAAGACATGAGCGCATTCCATTGCAAACTACCGGCGCCCTTAGCGGTGTCTTATAGGAAATCCTGTAACTCCAATGTTCAAGGGGGCCCTTAGGCCTTCGTAATCAATATTTCGCTTGATGCCATGTCTATATTTGAAAAGAGGATCATGCATATGATGACCATTTATACAAAATATCTTGCCAAGCTGAGTCCAGTTCCAGCCAGGGTTGCCATAAACATAATTATCTTGTAGTACGGTGGTTAAGCGCCAAAAAAAAGCTCGAACTATGTATTTTGAGCTCAAGCAATGCGCTTTTGAGGTTCGATTGGGGATCCCCATACCTTAATTTCAAGAGTTGGAGACATCGGTGCACTCGATGCGGAGGGGGTCTGGGGGGCCCTTGAAAGTTGAAGGTGCGAGGCTTCCCACCAAATCACCATACCACCACGTAATTCCTACTTGTTTGTCATCAAACGACTCTAACCTACACATCGACAACACGGGTTACCATGTCCAAACAGTTCTTCACTCTGAAAAAAATTAATTCTTATGACAGGAAATCGGAAAAAACTGTTTTTCTTAATTCTTTATCCCTACAACGGATGAACTGCCAAGTTTGGTGTCATTTTAGAGTAAACGGCATCCTCTGATTCCATTCACCGAGTCAAAATGTTTGTGAGACCACCGTGCAGAGAATGGCACGCCAAGAAGTGAGCATTTTTAAGCACCTTATTTAACAGCAGTTTTTTGGCTGTTACCAATCGGTATGATTGATAATTTTGTCATGGATCAATAACTTGAACTCTTTTGTAACGGTAATACATGTGCATGAAACTCGACACAAGCGTGGAGGCCTGGGAAAAAAAATCTCCAGCAGTCGAATTTATTTCACGCCTACTAAGCCTCAGTTTGTTGGGCTCAGGCAGGCAGCGTTTGGATGGGTTTGGAGACAAAATTTTCATATCTGTCTATGCAGCTGAGTAGCATAATTCTGGAAATTGATTTGAGAATCATTAGAGATTATTTTGACAGTCACTAGGTACCCCCATGAAGATTACTGCAGGGATCATGGCTGACGATGGAGGGCATTCAACTTGAAAAGTGTTATTTTCTTCTTTCCTCTACCAACCTTCAAGGTTGTTATCATTTTGTACGTGTAAGTGTTCTTATGTTTGGAGAATAAGAAATAGTTTCATGAACAACAACCGTGAAAATAACTGTCAGAGTGGCAGAGAATAAGATCTTGGACGTTGAATGCGCTCCGCCGTTAGCCATCACCTCTGCAGTTAACCCCCATGTGGCTACTGACAGGCAAAACAATCATTGATGATTCATAAATCAATTTCCAGAATTAAGCCGCTCAACTTTTCAGATAGATATGAAAATTTTGCTTCCAAAGCTATCCAAACGCTCTCTACCTGAACCCAGCGAACTGACGCTCAGTAAGCGTGAAATAAATTCGACCGCTGGAGAATTTTTCTTTCCAGGCCTTTACGCTCGTGTCGAGTTTCATGCACATGCATTAACGTTACAAAAGAGTTCAAGTTATTGATCCATAACAAAATTATCAATCATATCGATTGGTAACAGCCAAGAAACTACTGTTAAATGAGGTGCTCAAAAATGCTCACTTCTTGGCGTGCCATTCTCTGCACGGTGGTCTCACAAACATTTTGACTTGGTGAAGGTGAATGAAATCAGAGGATGCCGTTTACTTCAGAATTACACCAAACTTAGCAGCTTATTCGTTGTAGGGATGAAGAATTAAGAAAAACTGTTTTTTTCGATGTGTCATGAGAATTAATTTTTTTCAGTGTGAAGAACTGTTTGGACATGATGGCAAATGTTGTCAATGTACAGGTTAGAGTCGTTTGATGGCCTCCCAGTAGGAATTACGTGGTGGTATGGTAATTTGGTGGGAAGTCTTACACCTTCAACTTTCAAGGACCCCTCAGATCCCCTCCGCATCGAGTGCACCGATGTCTCCAACTCTTGAAATTAAGGTTGAGGGACCTCCCCTATCAAACCCCAAAAGCGCATTGCTTAAGCTCAAAATGCATAGTTAGAACGCTTAACCACCGGACTATTGAACGCAACCTCGAGGATGTGTCCTAGGTAGGTACTGCTGTAGCTTTGGAATTTACAATTTTCAGTTATTGAAAAAGTACTGGAGTTCGTTCAATTGCATCAACAAACAGCAACCTCTGGACATCATCCATCACTATTTCGGCACTCAGACTTCGTTTTACTTCGCCTGGATGGGCTTTTACAACAGAATGCTTATTTCGGCATCCATTTTTGGGCTTATTTGTTTCGTACTCGGCTTGATCGTGTTCCAAGAAAACGTCAAAGACATAAGGTGTGTATGAAGACAGACTCGATTCGCAAAGACAGAAGGAAAAAACCAGAAACATTTCAGAGATGAAGTTTGCAACAGCAACATGAAGTTGTGTCCAAAGTGCAAGTCAAAGCATTGTATTTATTACGAACTTAAACACAGCTGCACGACGGCCACGTACTCTTACGCATTTGATAATCCCTTGACGTTTACGTTTGCAGTCTTCATGTCCTTTTGGGGTGCGTAACCATTAAATATTTTAACAAGGAAAAACAGCTGATTTATGTTCCAGCTACGGTTTTAATGCGATTGTGGAAAAGGAAAGAGACCATTTTAATGATGAAGTGGGATTTGAGATCTTTGGAAATCGACACTTCCATGAGGTATCCAAAACGATGCCAAAGCTCTTGAAATGCTCTCAGTTTTGATATTGATTCTTTTTTAGATATGGTTATATAGAAAAAGCCACAAAACGTAAAATTTCGCCTATTACAGGCGAGGAAGAACCGTACGTGCCAAAAATGACTAAAGTTGCTTGCTACTCATTTACTTTTACCATTATGGCTGTTTTGGTATGTGGTAGGACTTATAGGTAGTTAGTTTAGACCTGGTGAATATTTCAAATAATGCCATCCAACTAGCGTCAACGGAATGTTCGATGCTCGCCAATATTTTACTTGTCAAGCTCCTGGTAAAATTTCTGGGTCAACGCTAGTTCAGGAATTTCAGTCAATATACAGCTTGTATCCGGTCCCATAGTCTTCCTCGTCGACTTTCCTGGTTTTTTGGTGCAACAAGCGACTAGTCACGTTGCAGATCTGCCCTCGGATCTGCCTATCGACTGCAGCAAAATGGTTGTTGGTGGTCCGATTGGTGTCGAAATGATAATAACGTATAGTCCGAAAGTTTTGGGAAATTGTTCAAAGCTAATAACTTTTCCTGAACAGTCTTGATTTTTTTACTTGATATTGCAAAAATTAATATCATATATAACAATAACAAATGCATATTCATCATAATTATTGATAATGGACCATTATCTTCGATGGGTCTCAATTTTCTTCTGCCATGTTCCATGATTTTCTGTATTAATTTCTCAAATGTGAAATTCTCTAATGTTATTGGAAAATGCGACGCCGTAATTGGTCTTCATTTGCAGGTTCTCATCCCTTGTCGTATACTATCCTGCTCAATACTTAACAAAAATCTTATACTGGTCGAGCTTGCGGTACATTGGGAGGCAGGAGCTCAGAGAAATTAATCCTGCTGTTGTCCAGAGAATGATCGAACATGGCAGAAGAAAACTGAGAGTCATCAAAGATAATGGCCTATCTTCAATATGTTGAATATGAATTTGATATTGTTAAAGATGATGCTAGTTTTTTGCAATATTAAACCACAAAATTAAACCTATCCAAATAAAGTTATTAGTTTTAAAAAAAATTCCCAAAACTTTCGGACCATACGTTAGTATATTATTCAACAAGCAGGTAATGATTGCTTCTTAAGCTGGGTTCGCAGATGCGAATATTCGGACAGAAAATGCGAAATTTTATGTCACTTATATTGGCCAATCAGAGCCCTCGAATTCAAAATTTGACATATAAAATCGCAATTTCTGTCCGAATATTCGCATCTGGGAACCCAGCTTTACTCATGAGGATGCAGTTTTCCGACACAAGCCTTGGCGAGTGTCGTAAAGCATCCGAATGAGTAATAGCCATTACCCGCAAGTAGAATACCATGCTTTATCCAGTCTTTTTAAAAAATGCAGGCATGTATGCGCGTGATAATGCGTGTATTATTCAATAGGATTGGATAAAAAGGTTTATAGAAGCAGAAGTATATCCGTTCGTATTCGAGATGTATCAATGCTTATTTAGTACATTATTTGCCGTCTTCCTGAAAGTTGAGCTGTCGAAAAAAATTTATGATAATTTTTGAGGTTAGATTTTTTGTAAATTATTATTTTTAAATATTTGCGAGTGCAATTTTCATATACTGGGTGATCATTTGAAAACTATAAACTATCCACCTGCAATAACTCCCGATTCCTAATGAATATCTCTTCGAACAAAAACTGGTCGATTTCTAACTCGAGGGGGCCGTCTAAAATATATGTATATTGGAAAATTTCTATACAGGGTGGCCCGACTTTGATGTCATTGAATTCAGGGATCGATAGAGAATGGAAAATGGAGGGGACTTTCTTTAGAAAACATATTTGAGAAATGCCTAATAACAGAGATACAGCCCCCCAAAGTTGGAAATAAATAATCGGTTTTTTTTGCATAACCGTTGAACCGATTTGATTCAAAATAGAACCAAAAGTTTACCGAAATTATCCCCTGTCGAACAATCATAACATGTTCCATAAAAAAGCTTCAGGGACGTAGACATTAAGGGGTCTCTAAACCACCATTTTTTCTAAAACACAAGAGATTTTCAGGAAAAAAAAAACAATTTGGGCTCTGGAAAGTGGCGATTTCGGGATATTTTCCAAAGTTCCAAACTCAAATATTTCCTAAACGAAGCCTCTATCAAAATTTTGCAACAGTGACTTTTTCTTCTCGTAGAAATCAACGTAGAACGTAGAATTCAAAATGAGTATAGAAATTCCCCAATGTAGGTTTCAGATGTCCCCCTCGATATAAAAATCGACCTATTTTTTTGCTCGAAGACATCTTCACTAGGAACCGAGCGTTATTGCAGGTGGATAGTTTTCAAATGATCACCCCCGGTATAATACCATAAGTGATAAAAGTTATTCCGACAATTTTTGCGCAACTTTCACGAATGGCTATTGTGAGTCCTGTTCCTGATCAGAATAGTCCATGACTGAAGCTTACCAAAAATTATCGATCATAAATTTGATCGCGAATGGTATTTGGAGGGAAGGACTATTCAAACGAACAAAATATTGTTGGATTTTTTTTATAACTACCTAAAAGCACGAGTGAAAATAGCAGCGGCCATTTTTGTCGCTCAGTAGCATCAAGCGGAACAGTCGATATATTTCATTTTGACTGGCCAAAATGCGCCAAATTATGTGATCTGATTGGTTAGTTTTTGACAGATGACAGGTGAGTTGAATTCAAAAAATTCTTACTCCTCCAACTTTATCTTAATTAAG
Source organism: Anaspis maculata (assembly GCA_949128115.1). NCBI lineage: Eukaryota > Metazoa > Arthropoda > Insecta > Coleoptera > Scraptiidae > Anaspis > Anaspis maculata. The sequence goes on from OX421963.1 coordinate 49,585,245, forward strand.
ATTCAGTCAAGTTAAATTTTACTGAAACTTGAATACTTGCTACCAAAATTCCTCAATTATTTGAAAATATTAAAATTTGCAAAAAATCCGCCCCTCAAAAATCTTCAGGATCATCAAGATTTTTTTGACAGCTCAATTGTGTCAAGCAATTTTTTTTGCGATGATAATAATTAATAATAACATGTTTAATGAAGTTTCTGAATATGAAAATTAATTGTGCAAAATATGTAAGTATAAAAAAACCTTGAAGTTTTTTTTTTAAAGCCGGCCCTGGAACTTTCTAACTACTGGTACTAGATAGGGCGATGTGTCAGCTATTAGTAGAAGTATAAAATCACAAAATTCCATTCGAGTCCTTTCGGTCGTTCTAAAGATATAATTATGGTTCATCAGAAAATTCGACAAAATACATGAATCACCCGGTAACATCGAAACGAAGACCGTTGAAAAATTTCAAAGTTGAATCCTGATTCGCCTGGACCCACCTTTGGGCTGTGTTCATTTGGTGGTGAAATATACTGTTCAATTGATCACCTTTTTGCCAAACTGTCAACGAAGTGAACAAGAGTTGTGAGGCAAGAGGTAAACACCAGGTCTACTCAATTCAATAATTTTATTATCAAAGAAGTACTGATGATCCCAATGATTCCGCAATTTCTAGGTGGTTTTCAACATATTCTGCATATTCATCATTATGTTATTGTCGTTCAATTTGTCCATTCTTATTATTAAATACTCATCAGTAGAATATCTCCGAAAAAGATCTACGGTTATATCCGGTCTTACAGGAGCTGTTGCCTCGGCGATTTTTGTCAAAGTCTATTCGCTTGTGAGTTGTGCATCCCTTATTTCCATTTTTGCACAAATGAACGCTGACTCCGTCTACTGTTTCAGAGTTATCACAGAATCACGTTCTGGTTAACCAACATCGAAAATCCACGCAGCCAAATCGATTTTGACAATTCTTACATTTTCAAAATTTACATCCTTGCCTTTGTCAATAACTACTCAACTGTGTTCTACATTGCATTTTTCAAAGGAAGTTTCTACACATATCCTGGTGATCATAAAATATACGAACGCTTCTTCGGAATCGCCACCGATACCTGCGATCCGTCTGGCTGCATTCTAAATTTGGGAATGTACATGGTGGTCGCCATGGTTGTCAAGCGATCTCTTTGGGTGAACGCTAGAAAAGTTTTGATATCGTTGGTATTCCAGTAATTTTGAGATTCATTAGAAACTAACAGGTTGATTCCAGACTGCTGTACAAAATAATTCAGCGAATGAAAGCGAATAGAGCTATGAAAACTGATAACGTGGTTTTGGATAAACAATGGGAAAAAGCCTATCTACTAAGACCAATAACACAATTGGACATTATAGAAGAGTATTTGGACATGGCTATTCAATATGGTTACGTGACATTCTTTGTCGCTTGTTTTCCCTTAGCTCCCGTCTTGGCGTTGATCAATAATTTAATTCAACTCCGCTTGGATGCTAGTGGAAGAACAGATATGTACCGCAGGACTATTCCATTTAAGATCATGGGTTTGGGAGCTTGGAGTGTGATTTTCCAAGCTGCTACTTTCATTGGAATCCTAACAAATGTCTGTATTATATCAACGGGGAAGCTGTTTTCAATGCTGTCATTTTCCATTATTTTGATGAACTACTGTATTTCATCGGGAGGTTTTCCTGCAATGAACATTTTGTCTACAATATTTCCATTTCGTTTCACATAAAATTCTGCCGATTGGATTGCTCGCAAGTAAAAAGTAAACAAGAAGTGCGGTCAACCCTAATGCGAATCAGTCGGTTGAGAGTCTTGCAACTCAAACCCTTGGAAAAGCGAAACTCGGGAAATCATAGCTCACTCGAATTACACTAGGGTTGAACACACCATATCATCGGTTTAGCTTTTATTTTCATCACCGCAGGACCTGGAATTTTGCTTATAGGTTTTTTGAACTTAAAAATACCTGGACATCACTTAACATTGTAGCTATTACAGCTGCCAGTTAGTTTCATTGTTGATAGTTCATCAATTTGTAACAGCTGATACATACTAAGCTTTTTTGCTTTTCCCTTTCGATCTTTGTACGCCCACCAGTTTGAAATTACGTTACCATCACAGTTGAATACTGCCTAGTCAGTTTATAGACAACCCGTCAATTTTTGCCGGCTGTCGCCCTTTGTTATGTTAGTAATGTCAGTATCTGAGGTTTTAGTGCTACGGTAGACCCGCCTAACAAGCCACAGATCTTCCCTAAAAATATTTTTTTCTCACAAGCAGACCAATCAGTTGATATTTTCAGTTGAATGAACTGAAATTTGTAGACAAGGACAAAGTACAGTGCTAGATAGGAAAAGTCCAGTCATTGAAAATACAAGGTGAATCATAAAACATGATCACTCCAATTTTTCTCGAGAACCACTGGGTCAGTGATCATGACTCCTGAATCACTTTGTATATTGTCTCGTTTGACAAAACGACGTATGTCTCCAGTTTTTTTTTAATTCTCATGTACCTAATAGTGCTAGTCTGTGAAAAATAACATTCCATAAACGCTCTGTTATGTAAAAATTATTGCGTTGGAGGTAATTTTTTACAGAACCTAGAGGAAATCGGAAATATTGTGCTTCAACTTGAAGCAAAGAAAATTCATGAAATACGGCGTCTTGTCGGATTTCATCTTGTTATTTATGACTTACGTCATTTTAATTAATTTTCATTGTATCGCCAAATTTTCAAAATACGCCATTTTCGACTGCACAGATTTGAAGCCCTTAGCAAGACGAATCCATTGAAATCAAAAACGAAAAATCGACCAAATTCCACATTATGTAAGTACATTGTACGTCGTTTTGTCAAACAGGGGAAGATTATGTAATCATCTAAATTATAAAAAATTACCGTTTTGGAAACAACTTCCCCGTTAATACTGCATGTTAGAGTGACGTCAGGGGCGCTAAGAGCAAAAACGATCCGCCCTTCAGTTCCAAATTACATTTATTTAAAGAGAAACATAGATGTTCGAATGTTCTCTCCTCGGTAGCTTAGTGGTAGAGTACCCGTCTGGCAAATGGAAGAGGCGGGTTTGATTCCCGCTCGGGGCAAGACATTTTTTCTCCGCCGCATCGTGTTGTAGTCTCAAGTTGTCGCGGATATCCATAAAAGGATGGGAGCCAGCACCTGTGAGCCGGATCATATTATTTTATTGGAACCTGTGCCGTACACACTACACAGTACGGTTTGAAATATTCAGATAATGAGGGTCTCTTTCGAGGTCTTTTCTTACTGAACCAGGTATTGAACTAACACTAAACGATCAATCTCACAAAGATATCATCAGATATCAACCGTGCGAATCAGAAAATAAATGAAAGGCTTCTGTACGGATTTATTCAATGATCAACAAAATAAAAAAGCTTGGAGAGACAAAATTTGCCAAGGAATTTGGGGAAATATCTGTCTAGTTATACTTATTGCAGTTTCGTGGACAAATCAAATAATCGCCCTGGGAATTTTAATCAAATCGCGGACAGCTACGTATTCGCTTCCGCTGACTGCATTTCATAATTTCAAAAATCGCCTGGTTTTTAGCTAGGTTGGTATTGGACAGGAAGCTGGTGCCTCAAAACTTACGTCATAAGGTACATGATTTTAACCCTAAAGGTCTAATGTGCGTTGATAAGGTTGTTGAAAATTGCTTTGTCTCACATGTCAGACCGGGGTCTTTAGGCTAATATGAGCTTGTCAATTTTCGAAAAAAGGGCCAAAAATTCATGTCAAAAGATACATGAATTAAACCAACGGGATTTTGTGTGGGAACACCTCCTAAATCGAAAATTTGGTCGTAATACAAAATTTTTGGGGGCTTTAGGTCCATAAGACAAGTTTGAAATTTTCAAAAAAAGGACCAAAATTCATTATTTTTTTCACAAGTGTTTTGTTGAACTACCCATCAAGTGTGATGTATATTTGTAATCAGGATGAAAAACGCAATCGATTTTCATGTTAAAATACAAGGTGTACGATTTGGGAAAAAAAATTCGGAGCTGCACCCTGTAAGCGATGTACCATTGAAAATTTTTGTGCACAGTTTCGAGACCTACGTGAGAAATCATATAAGAAACGTTTTTCGTACTTGAAATTACATCCAAGGAGAAGTCTCCATGAGAAGGTAAGTTTTGGCCGAGGTTTTGGCCCTTTTTTGGTTTCATTCATGTACAGTTGGGAGCGAAATGATTCATACGGCACCGCTAGAAAGTCGGCTGGATTTCAGAAATGTTAGCTGCTTTGATCGTTCTTGAATGCCAATTTTGATTACGATCAATCTCTAATCAAAACTAGCATTCAAGAACAATCCAAGCAGCTAACATTTCTGAAATCCAGCCGACTTCCTACCGGTGCCGTATGAATTATTTCGCTCCCAACTGTACCTACTTAAGACATAAATTTTGGCCCTTTTTCGAAATTTGACAAGCTACACCAGCCTTAAGGCCCCGGTCTGACATGTGAGACAAAGAAATTTCAAACAACCTTATTAACGCACATTTATTAGACCTCAAGGGTTAAAATCATGTATCTTATGACGTAAGTTTTGAGACACCAGCTCCCTGTCCAATGTCCATGCATATAGGTACTGCAAGTAGGTACTAACAAAAAATGTATGCAATTTGTAGCAAAAAGCTTTGCGGACTCTTCCGTTTACAGGAAACGGATTCGTTCGTTAAAGCTTTCTTGAGTCTACTTGTTCCATAATATATTACGAGAAATCGAGCGAGAAATATTATTATTATTTGGATCGTGGACTGTTCAAAAATTGCCACCCTGTCGTCACTATACTAATGTGGCTTGCAACAGGGCCGGCAACTTTGGATTTGAACGTGTGGTGCTGACTGTTGAATATTTCAGAAAAAGAACTGAGGGGGTGGTATCAGCGTCGCAGGCGATTTTTTTTTTAAGTTTTATTAAAACGTAAAAAAAAATATTCAGGCACACGTCATATTTAAATAAAATATACTATACAGGCTGTCCCAAAATAAAGTATCCGAACGCCTATGGGAGATAGCCTGGAAGAAATTAGAGGCCCCTACATATTTTTTTCGGCATTCGAACTTTTATTATTTTAATTTTTGTTCGTTTTACTACTGGTTGGATTCTAGTAAAATTATGCCAATAGGTAGGGAATCATTCAAAACAAGTCTCTGGCAAATTTCAGCCGAACACTTCGACCCGTTTATGAATTATTCATGAAATACCAATGAAAAAGTCAAATTTTGAAGAGCTGCATCTCGGTTGATATTAAGCTTTCGCAAAAAAATAATGTAGAGGTCTTCTAGTGTCCTCTGGACTCCCATAGACCGTTGGCTACTACAGTCTGGGACACCACCTGTATAATATAGGGGGGATAATGGATAAATAAAACTTTCGAAATAAAACAAACAATCTCGAAATTGGTAACTTGGAGTGCTATGGCGCTAATTTCAATTTCTGCATTTTCAACATGTGGTGCTCAGCACCACCTCTTCGGGTTACGTGTGGTGCTCGAGCACGTCAGCACCACTATTGTTGCCGGCCCTGGCTTGCAAGATATATCTGAAAAACATCACCTGAACATCAAAACTTGTAGGCTTTGGTGATCGTGTTCACCAGCGGTTTCATTTCAAAAGAAATGTACAGGCAAAGATACCATTCTTTGAAAGGATACGTTAATTTCACTCTATCTGGTAACGTACCCAATTGTTTTTTCTTTCAATCCACCTAACTACTCAAGTATCAGTGTTACCTAATAACTAAAATTGTCAATATAATCATTTTTCAGTATTTGATACGAACGATTTTGACGATGCGGAGTTCGATTACAGAACTGAACCCATTTGCTTCTACATTGGTCACAGATACGAACCAGGACATAAGAGAAAGTACGAGACTAATACGTTTTACTGGTCAGTGTTCACCAGTAACTTCATCTTCATCGTTATTTTCGAGGTGCGTAGTTACCAACCTATCATAATTTTCTCTATAAAGCCAGAAAACATTACAGCACGTTTTACTTGCATTGACTGGGTTGATTGCATTCCTTGTGCCGACCTTGCCATTCGCAGTCAAGCAGCTGATTAATAATCAAGAAAACCACTATAAGAATTTAAGGAATGCTGAGGCCGAAGAACAGGCGCGAAAAGATGCTATTCTCAGCCGTCAAAATGTGCGCTACAGAACACAAAATCGTAGCTACTTCAGTGCTACTGGTTTTGATTCTCAGAAATGATTTGTTGATTCTTTATGATGACTTTTGTTGAATAAATTTTGTACACTAGTTACCTACTCAAGTAGGTATAATAATAATAATAACAATAATGATTCACTTTATTTGCTCCATTTTTGTGTACAGTGTGGTACAGCGAAAAAATCCTCTAGAGGACGTGGAAAGTGTCAGGTAGGTACGTGAACATGAACAGCAATGCTAACGTTAGTGTAGAAACTCCTTGTAAGTACCTGTATGTTTTATGCGCCGAGAACACAACGAAAGCAGGTGGTGGACGCCGAAACCAAGAACCAGCAACCTGCTTTCATTGTGTTGTCAGCCTCACGCATGAATCATGAAACCTACAGGTCCAAGCTTCTGGACCAACGTTATAGCCTAGGCAAAACAAGTTTCAAGCCGGAATGAATGAATAAGAAAATCTGAAAATTTGAGAATCCCTTCAGAATTTTATCGGGAACAACATACTAAAAGTCCCCCCAGTTGATATTGCTGAAAAATTGCAAATTGCACGATACAACACCCAGACTGCAGCGGGAATCGAACCCGCAACCTCCGCACCACAGGCTGATGCTGACCTTGTAGCGCTTCATCAAAACAACGCTACCTCCTCTATGAAGAGTTAATTTTTGACTCAGGTCTACTTCTTCATTCCAAACCCACCGCATTAGGAGTTGATTTTTGCCTCAAGCTTCCTCCTTCTTTTTAAACCACCAGATAGAGTTGATTTTTTCGACTAGTTTTCTCTCCTTTAGGACCGTTTGTCCAAAAATCAACTACTCATCTGGTGGGTCTGAGAACAATAAGGAAAAGAGTCAAAAATGAACTCCTGAGCAGTGCGTCTTCAAAGAAGGAGGAAATCACGTTTTAGCATTCGGTGCTAGGTTTTCTTAGCGCTATATTGTTAAGCGCGTCCAAACACAGCGCGTAATAAGAAGAGTTTGGATATGTAACAGCCATTTCTCCCAGCGCTCTTTCAACTTGAAACCAAACCATCGAGGTAAGTATGAAAAATGATCGTCACATCTTTGATCGTCACTCTACGTTGGCGCGCACACACACAGTGCACGACGCGCTGTTTTTGCCGGGCGCCATTTTGCGACACACTTTCTTCAGATGCGCTATTTTTTTCCGAGCGACGTCTCTTGACACGCAATATTTGAAAGCGCTTTTTATCCCAGTTTTTTTTTTACACAGAGCCAGTTGCAAAAGCAAAAGCAGTGCCGGATCTAGGCTTTTGTTAAGGGGGTGCAAAATCCAATTTTGCCGCCCCCCATTAATACGTGAGAAGCAAAGGGGGCTCTAAAGAGCGGAGCCCTCCTGTAGCGCCTCAGGCAAAAAAAATTCTATTTTAAGGGGGCCGTTTCAGCAGAATACCCCCCCTTCTCCAAAAATGTTCACAATATGAAAACATAGAAATTGCTGGAGTAACTACTGCAGAACATTTATCGTTGCCTCTCTTCCAAGTACTTTGCTTTCCTCCATTTTCAACAGTGAGAGATATATTAAAAACAAAAAAAAATAGGCATTATCAAGATAAAGAGATAAGATTTTATTCATTTGATTTTACTACTCTCAGTTCTGTCAGAATTTTGTTTCTGCTTTGCTTTAGGCGCCAAATTGGATAGATACGCCAAACGCCACTGTCGATGTCGACCGCCTGCCGCCCACTCCCGCTGTTGCGAAAAACTGTCTCAAGATGTATTGTCGTCTTCGGGAATCTCATTTGAATACTTTCACAGAAAGATAAAAAGCAGAATGTTACTTTCATCACTTTTTTTTATTGGAATGAAATTGGACCTTATTTTGCCGCCCCTTTATTCCGCCGCCCAGTGCATATGCACCGGTTTGCTCCCCTCCCCCCCCCCCCTATATATCCGGCGCTGTGCAAAAGTTCCTGAAATGTCGCAGTCAGTCATGGTGTTTGGAAATTCGAGCTTGACAGTAATTGTTTACAGGTGGTTATTATCCTACAGGCTGTGCTGTGCTGTTGAGTAAATTCTGAGATGCGCGCGCATAAAGGACTGGAAACGACAGAGACTTTATCAAAGACATTTTGACAGCTATTCCACCGAAATGTGTATCAAACACAAACATTTTCGCAAAGCGGTATTGCAACTTTACTAATCGACTCCTATACTTCTTAGCATATTAATGATTACAATAAGTAATAGAACAAAGAGAAATACTTGAAAGGAGAAAATGACGCGCCATTAGATAGTAATAAGTAGGTATTTAGGCAAGTATCTGTACTAAACGAATGATTTTTTTTTCAACATAGGCTCCAAAGCACAAACTGACGTGGTTATGATCAAAAGGGTAATTAATGTCTTTACCAAGTCGCGCTACACATTAAAAGTCACCCAACACATTGTTTGGTGGGTGAAAAATGGCACCACAACGATATTATAATGCTCCCTACAGAGCCAAAGAAATAACGACAGGTTTGAGAAATAACATAGATAATTATTATTATGCACTTCTGAAGACCGAATGTTGATTTTGCAGACGATCCCTTAGAAATACTTCGAATATTGGCTTGTGAAATTCTCAGCAGTACACCTATGAAAATGTACGTTGTCTTTGTGATAACACTATACATTTTCATTGAGATCATACAAATTCACGCCGTTTTGACTTCATTTGATATTGATCTTTTTGCTACTTGCCTTCCTATATTTTGCTGGAATTTTTACGTGAGTTCTTTACCAGCCGTAACTTTTTTGAGGCTGGACTGGAGTGAGATATTGTATAGGTAAGTTTTTACGCGCGGTAACAAAATTAGCTGATAAAAGTTAAAAATGTACCAGTTACATTGCAACAGATTTTACTGTTAGCTTTATGCATTGTTGGTTGCCTATAATCATAGACAAAGTTGTGAGAAAGACAACTTGGTAGCTCTCCATGATTTCGTAGCTCATGGGAAAACGGAAAAGTGTAACTCATTTTAGTCTTTTAGGTGCAAGGCTGAATAGCAAAGCAAAGCTTGTCTTTATGCATGCAAGAATAAACAGAAAATGAATAAAAAATAAAAATTCTACGGCGTTCGTGGCTCCAATGGATTGTTTTCAAAAGAAAGGCTTTTGAGGGTTGTTACCTACCTACGGGTGGTGTGTTTAGCTTCGAAAAAAATGAGCTTAGAAGTACCATAGTTTCGAAAGCTCATTTCTTGGAAGGATCATAGCTTGGAAAATGCATAGTTTCAATGTACCCGTAGCTTAGAAGTGTTTTAACTTGGAAAGTTCACAGCTTAGAAGGCTCATAGCTTGGAAAGTTCATAGCTTCGAAGTATCATAGCTTGGAAAGTCCACAGCTTGGAAATATCACAGTTTCAAAAAAAAATGCGCGAAACGACAGCACCCGAGTGCTCAGGCATTAGCCAAACCCAAAACCAGCTTGTTCCGTTGAAAACTAATTTCTACGGGATAGGATCATAGCTTCCCGTAGGCCGTTACCGTGACCGTGGACCGTCAATGGTCCAAACTACTGAAGATGACGACATTCATCTACAGATTGTTGTTCAAAATTGTTGAGAAAGTAAACAATCTTATTGCTAGGTGGTCCGATTGCGGGTCTTGAAAAAAAACTACTGAACCTGACGACATCCATGTACACAGCTTGGTGTGCAAAATCGTTGAGAAAGTTTGAGAACTTACAGCGGTTTTGGGCTTGACTAATGCCCCTGCACTCAAGTGTTGTCGTTTCGCACATTTTTTGAAGGTTTATCTTTCCAATCTATGAAACTTCCAAACTATGAATTATCTAAGCTACGATCCGTCGAAGCTATGCTTTTTCGAAGCTATGGATTTCCCAAACTATTGGTAGGGCAAACTAAAATTGCTTGGTAAGGTCTTCGATTTTGTTGAATAAATATATTTAAATATATTTTCCAAGCTATAATTCTTCGAAGCTAAAACGTTTCCAAGCTATGAACTTTCCAAGCTATGATCCTTCCAAGCTATGAATTCTCGAAGCTACGACCCGTCGAAGCTATGGTTTTTCGAAGCTAAAAACCGCTCCCGTTACCTACTTTATAACTGAACAAAAAATGTTTTGAAAGAGTGGCTGCAACTCGGGCTGCAAATTCTCTGATGTTCAATATCACTAGAAATAAATAGGTAATAAAAACTTGATTAGATCATAGGTAATGATTAGGTATATTCGTCTGAACCAACCCTCGAACTAATAGCGTTTTCGCTATTATAGATATTATAGAGTCACTAGAACCGAGCCAGTGGTGGAACCACAGTTCAGCTCATGAATCTGGGGATTCGATTGACTCCCAAAAATCCCTGGCCAATCAGTGATAATGATTTTCGAGCTGAACAGTCTCGGTTGTAGTGTAAGGTGACCAGATTCCTCAGTGAAGAAATCGGAACAGGGAAGACTTTTTTTTTTTAAGGGGCGTACCTACCTTTTATTTGCTGATTCAGAACTTCCAGGCACCTTGGCACCTACTTACCATCTATTCCTCATTTTCTCGCGTCTGTTCATTGTTGGATGGACCGATATTTGGGGATATTTTTTGAAACCGAGCCTGAAACTTAGTTTTTCTGATCATTTTTCTGCAAAAAAAAAAAACAACAGGAGGGCGGGTAAGTGCTGTCCCTTATTTGCCCCCTTCTCAACCAACAGTGTTCATAATACATAATACTAATAATGATAAAATAATATTGTTAATAAAATAATGCTTCTTTGAAACAACATGATCGAAAACTTCCTTTCTCAAGGAAGACTGTGGTCCTGGTCATTGGCAGGCAAACGAGGCTGATTTTGGCCAGGTCACAGCCTCCCTTGAGTAAGAAAGTCTTTGATCATACGGTACATTCTGCAGACAGTCGAGACCCACTTGCATAGCGTGGGTGCCAATCGAAATAAATTCAATCTTGGTGAAAAAAGTTGAAATGTTCGTTGCTCAAATCGGAAATCGGAGCATTTACGGAACAGTTATATTACTCAAATCGGAACATTCATGGAACAGGAAGTCGAATCGGAAAGTGTCTCGCGAAAACGGTACAGTTCCGATCAAATCGGAACGTCTGGTCACCTTATTGTAGTGACTCGAAAACGCTGTAAATGATCATGCTCGAGATCATGTTCATAGGCGCTTTTGACAATATCTCACCTCCGCAGCCTTATGTTATAAGATGAGCATATTTATTTTGTGACAGGTATATTGCCTACATATTACCTTATGATATATTGCTTTGTAGGCGATAGTAGCCATGACTATGGTCTTGGTCAATGGCACCATAGCGAGTGGGCTACGCAATGAATTGAAGCTGTGGAGATTGGACAGTGCTGGACCGAAGGTTGCTGACAGACTCCGCAAAGAAATTCAGTACTCCCGCGGACATGTCATCGTAAACTTTGTTTTTGCCCTTTTCACCTCTGTTTCGTTCATAATCCCTGAAGAGAACGACATTAAATTGATGTACATTTTGCGATTTGCTCGAGATCATTTGTCAGAAACCAACAGAATAATAGCAGAGTGCACTTTGAGATCGACATTTGTGTTGTACGTCTACGCCATGGTAGTTCTTTCGTACCAATTTGAGTATGCACACAAACACGGCAAAGTTCAACTGGAGCTGTATTTAGAGCATTTGGAGAGTTTGAACGTCGACTACAAAAATACGTCGTGTTATCATCTCAATGACGATGTGGAGTACCAAAGTGAAGTTAAAAAGCGCTTGGTGTTTTGTTTGAAACGCCATGAAGAATTGCTATCGTGAAAGTATATTTCGTCACTTTTCTACATTTTTGTAAACATCAAATTTTTACTTCCAGATACTACTTGAAGAAACTTGGACAAGTTTCTCATCTGTTGCCGGTGCTGGCAGTGCCTGCTGTTTTGAGCGCCTTCGGGGTTTTGATCTTGGTGCTTTATTCGGTAATCTGGCTCAGTTTCTAAAAAAATAGTCAATCTAATGCCTAGCTTTGTACTTCCTTAGAACACACCATTGACCTTTTCTACGCTGCTTTGTGTTCGAATGGGTCTAGCTGGTGTTACACTGTCCAGTATGGCTTTGTTGTACATTGACGGCGGACAGTCAATGGAGAATTTAGCTAATGTAAGTCGATATAACTTTTGAGACCAATATTTGAGAAGGTACGTACTGTGGTAAAACCCCCCTTTTCCTAATTATTAGACGTGAACAATCATGGACCCTTACGTTGTGTATTTTGTGCCGTAGGCTTGTAACACTTTCTACCTGAATTATTCAAATAAATTTCCAACTCTCTTCTAATTCTCAAGTCATCCTAGTTCCCCGGGTTCTTTTTGGAGAGGACGATTGAAAAAAATATCGCAAATTAACAAAGGTTTTAAAACTACACACCTTTATTTACCCCGAATAACGATGATCGCTAATCTAATTTAGTGAGCCCTAATTACTGGATTTACGTTAATAATTCATCACATACTCTCATGTTGTGCTGACTCCAGCTAACAATAAGGAATTAGTTGATTCAATTTCATTCAGTTCCTGAAATTCAAATTACATCTCAATAGACCTATTTCTTTTTCACGCCCATTTTGCCTTCTATCTCCGCTCATTGGCGGGATTTGCCTCACATTCTCCCGTGGCGACTCTGTCAGTGTCAGTGACTTTCTTCTTCTCATTACTCTTGACAACGAAATGTTACAATTTGTCATCAGTTGTCAGTAGAGCAGAACCAAAATGTGGAGCAAAAGTCTTGCCACGATGCAAACGTACAGACTCGACAACGCTTCACTTGTTTATAAGTGTAACCATCAAATGACGGGGAACCAGCGTGATAAGAGGTTGAAGTATAGTGCGCAAGGATATTTTGAAGACGTACTTGTGAATAATCTGAAGGTAGAAGTGAAGTGGTACAGGAGCCAGAAAAAGGAACAATAGTCCAGTAAAATGAGTCGATTTTTATGCCAAAGTTGGAACTAATTAGAGGCAGGATGAAAAAAATATGACGATTTAGAGAATGAAAAACTTAATACGAAAAACCAAAGTTTCATTTCCAGCCATCCCGGGAACCATGGGAAAAACTGGAGAAGATGGAAAAACATGTGCCGCGGTCTTTTTCTTGAAACGGTCGAAGAACGGTGAAAGATATGTGGAAACTGTCAGGGACAAAGTTGTAGGGAATTCAATAGTCTACAAAAAAGTCCCCCGGAACATACGTCTAACTTCTCCAGTTCAGCCGGTAATGGCAGTCAAAGTTGCGCGCCGATCTAGTAACGCGGAAAAACTGTCCGCGTGACCTTCTTTCTTAAATCCTGCGAGAACAACAAGAGATATCCGAAAATTGTTAACGACAAAGTTGTAGAAAGTTGAATGCTCCACTAGAAAATCTTCGAGGCCAATTATTAGGTCCTCTCGTTTAGCCGTGAACCACGTTCGAAGTTGCGCGAAAATCCTGTTGATGAAGTGGTTCTTCTGGAAAACTTACAAAAATCCAAGACTTGATGAAAAAAATATGACAATGTAGACGATGAAAAACTGGTTCTAAAAAATCAAAGTTTTATTTTTCACCGTTTCGGGAAATATACGAAAAAAAAGAAAAAGTTGGAAAATAGCGATTCGTACTCCCAGCTTCCTCATTGAATACTGAAATAAACGTAATAAATATGGAAAATCTGAACAAACTAGCTTGTAGAGGATTGAATCATCTATTAAAAATCCCGTGATGTCATGTTTGAATCTTCGTCGACTTAGCTGCGGAGCGCTATCAAAGTTGGGGTACATGACTCGTGACGTATCGCATATGTGGTCAAACTGGCACGACGTTGCGGTCATTGTTCAATTGATTATAAAAACATGATTGAGTGATTTGAAAAAATTGCGTGCTTTGTTGAACGTCTGGTTACTATTGCTGGAAATGTAACTCCAGGGATGAATGCTTTGTTATCTATAAAGTTTCTTGGTTGGCAAAATTAAAGCCTGAGTGTCACGGTATTGACGAAAATAGTTCCGTCATATTTTAATACTAGAAATCTAGGACTAGGTTTCTAGGGAATCTCTGAATTTGTCGTTTTTATCATTAATTTCTAGTATCAAAATAGTAGGTACAGAAATAGTATCGTGACACTCAGGCTTAAAACTGAGATACTCGTATTTTGTAATGCAATATGTATATTTATTGCAAAACGTGATTCACGTTGGATAGTGAGATATTTTTCAACTGATTTCTGATGATCAATGATCATTCAACAACAGCTCGGAGATAATAAACAACTGTTCACCTGAACAATGGGGTTGGAAATTGAACATTTCTCTGTTGATGCCTATTAAAACCCAAGATAACGTAGCTCTCGAAAATCTGCTCCGGCTGATTTCCTGCAGATGCTTGAAGAACTAAAAGAAGCTTTGTGGATGCAGAAAAGCTGACCTGAAGTGTACCAAGTTTTTCCACCATTGCGGTGAAGCCACCTGTTCTGATGCTTTTTGCATTGTCGTTTCGGAAGACGATGATGATGACTACAATGATAATTCCAACAATAAGTAGCTACCCAGACTTAAAACAAAGCACAACACTTTTTCAAATCATTTGATCATGTTTTATAATCAATTAAACAATGACCGCAACGTCGTGCCAGTTTGACCACATATGCGACGCGTCACGAGTCATGTACCCCAACTTTGATAGCGCTCCGCAGCTAAGTTGACAAAGATGCAAACATGACGTCACAGGATTTTCTATAGATCATTTAATCCTCTATAAGCTAGTCTGTTCAGATTTTCCATATTTATTACGTTTATTTCAGTATTCAATGGGGAAGCTGGAAGTGCAAATCGCTATTTTTCAAGTTTTTCTTTTTTTCCTTAGGTTTCCCAGAACGGTGTGGAATGACACTTTGGTTTTTAAGATCCAGTTTTTCATCCTCTACATTGTCATATATTTTTCATCAAGTCTGGGATTTTTGTAAGTTTTCCAGAAGAACCACTTCATCAACAGGATAGTCGCGCAACTTCGAACGTGGTTCACGGCTAAATTGGGAGGGCTAATAATTGGCCTCAAAGATTTTCCAGTGGAACATTCAACTCGCTACAGCTTTGTCGTTCACAATTTTCTGATATCTCTTGTCATTCTCGCAGGATTCAAGAAAGAAGGTATCGCGGACAGTTTTTCCACTTTACTGGACCGGCGCGCAACTTTGACTGCCATTAACGGCTCAACTGAAGAATTTAGACATATGCCATCGTGGCGTTTTTTGTAGATTATTGAATTGCCTACAACTTTGTCCCTGACAGTTCTCACACGTCTCTTACCGTTCTCTCACTATTCCAGAAGAAAGACTGCGGCGCATGTTCTTCCATCTTCTCCATTTTTTTTCAATGGTTCCCAGGATGACTGGAAGTGAAACTCTTAATAAATTTTTCATTCTCTACATCGCCATATTTTTGTCATCCTGTCCCTAATTTGTTCCAAGTTGAATCCTTATTTTCCTGGACTACAAGCTCCTCAAGAAAATGTTCGGAACAGCATTTGTTTCCAGTGTCTTCTTTGTACCAATCAATCACTGATGGATAGAAATCTTCCGCTCTGTAGTGCCCCGTGAGACACCTAAGATTGAAGCAAAATAATGAGGTTTTGTTGTGAAGTTACAGTAATCGCCAAATAGGAAGGTAAGGTAGCATTCCCAGCACTGAACGGTGATTTGGACGCCCCCTTCTTGGCCTTGCAAGTACAACTTGTAAAACAGCTGAAGTTGTTTCGTTAGCCTTTAAATTCTTCCTGATGCCGGTATCGTGTCTTCCAGTGGCGGCCATCCATTAATTTCGCTTATTTTCGTCGGCAGGAAAACCGTGGAATGCAACATTTGGGGGAAATGCTGTCTTGGACTTTATGCGGACAACTTTCCACACAACATACGCGCATTTTTCGAATTGTTCGATCAGTGTTGCGACACGACACATGTTACAGTCATAGTGACAGTGACAATCCTAATTTATTGTGACAGTATCGCCTTCCTCGAATTTCGCGCCTAATAATTAAAGGCGTTTGATTGGCCAGGGGTGTGGCATAAAATTATTCATCTTTGTCTGAACGTCTCTGTTACCCATAAGAAGTAGGTCTATCACAGGCAAAAACCCGCGCCTAATCAATTCCACTCTCCAAATTGATTCCCGTTTGCGTATTCCTACTCGCTTAAAGGAGAGACCTAGATAAGTTGAGTTTCATAACACACTTGAGTTTTGATTCCTTGCATAAATAATTATACCTCGTTGATTTTGATCGAACGCTTCCTTCTTTCTAGCCCATATTTATTTGTACGAAGAGATTATATCGATTATTCAGTTATACGTATGCCCATATTCATAGTCGTGGTCAAGTTCGCCTTGTTCAAGTATCACTTTCAATCAAGCTGTAACTCAAGTACGATTTCTGTTCAATGGACAAATTTTTGGCTATTACCGTGAAATAGTATTCCTCGAGGAAAGCCGAAGTTATGTCTATGAAACAGAAATCGTACTCGAGCTACAGCTTGATTTAAAGTGATACTTGGACAAGGTGCACTTGACAACGACTATGAATACGAGCACTAGAGAGAGATCATTACCCATTGAGTATGGTCTTGTATTTCGAAAGTATAGCCATTATTTTAATTGTCGAACAAAATAATTCACAGAAAAGTTAGATATCTCAGTTTGATCAATTTACGTCCAACTGGTGCTGTATTTTCAACTTACAGACTTGTCACGTGGTATCACATAAATTCAATTAGGTGTGATCCTTTAATTAATGACCCTGGAAAATTATATTAATTTTCGCTATCTTGTAGATATTTATTTTCTGAACAATTGGCCCCTTGGCATGTCTCAAGCGGTTCTCATATTATGAGGAACTCTACCTGAACGCAAGGTAAGCCTTTTGGCGCTGAGAATGGCTCAAGGTGCGCGATATTGTAATTAGCGCATATATGATTTGCATAAAGACTGCTAGCCGCTGCGTTCTCAGCATTATAGAGCCTACAAATTCACCTGACGGAAGCTATCTTCGGTTGACGTGTCACCGTGGTGACTTACCTGGTGCTTTGAAGGTAATTATAAACAATAAAGTTGAAAGCTCTTTATTTGCGAAATATCAACTTGGTTCAACAATACCTTTGGTTTTTGGCTGTTATCGGAATACACAGAACAAATTCAATCTAGTATATAAACAAACAATCGCTTCCACCCCTTTGACCAATTATCATTTGATTACATGGAAGGTGGACTTGCCTGGGTGCTTTCGGCGCAGTCAGAGTGGGGTGAAAAATATAAATGTATGTTCTGATACTAAAATCGGTCGAAGTGTGGGTTGACAATCGACATTTTGGCAAATGTTATTTCACTTCTTGTATGGGGAAGGCGTGCGCAATTTTTCTCCGCTATAGGCGACACCGGGAAATCTACCGGACGTATGCCAAGAACGTCATTTCCTCCTATATGAGGAGGGTCTGTCACCTGCAATGACTATCAGTTCTGACTGTCAAGTTGGCATTTTGACATTGCTACTTATACTGGCATTTGATGCTCTCATTTCGCAAAATAATGCCGCAGTTCGCGATATTTAGGTCTCAAAGCATCAACGGACTCATCGATTTCCGGGGGATCTGCCGTTCAACGACTATCTAATGACGAACAAAATTCAAGGGATGTTCCTTGGCTTATTTGAAGACGAAAACTGGCTGGTCAA
The DNA here is from genome assembly GCA_949128115.1 of Anaspis maculata. Classification (NCBI taxonomy): domain Eukaryota; kingdom Metazoa; phylum Arthropoda; class Insecta; order Coleoptera; family Scraptiidae; genus Anaspis; species Anaspis maculata. The sequence goes on from OX421963.1 coordinate 49,603,178, forward strand.
AGAAGTTACAGCCCTCTATATAAGTGAGCACATCATGAGAATGGTTTTTATTACTTACTTGTACTCAGGTATCTCATGAACCTCTCAAAGACGGAGTCATACTGGTAAAAGAACCGTTGCAAAATCAATCCCTGCGGGTTTATTCCTTGACCGATTTCTACCATTTAGGTCTCTTTCGAAAGCTACAAGGATGTCCTTTGGTTTGAGCCCATTGGCATTTCCGAAATCCAATTTTCATTTGAAAATTTTGACATTTGAAAAAATTATTCTAGTATTTTGGAAATGCCAATGAGCTCAAACCAAAGTACATCCTTGTAGCTTCCGAAAGAGACCTAAATGGTAACAATCGGTCAAGGAATAAACCCACAGGGATTGATTTCGCAACGCTTCTTTTACCAATATGACTTCGTCCTTAAAGGAGACCACAACACAAAAATCGAGTCATATTTTATTTGACTAACTCATGGGGAAGGTAGTTTAAAAGTATACGGAACAAGTCTAAGTTTTCTAGACGAGTCCGATCAGCCGATAAAACGTTTTGAAAATATTGACGTCACTTGGGAAGATGTTTTCACCTCAGAGTTTCACCTATCACGTTCCCATGGTCTTGTTATTACTATTGTCGTTTTGACAAACGTCATTGTTTTCAAACAATCAGTAATAATTATGGCAGGCTGGAGACCGTCGTCGTCTCATCGGCAACGGAATCAGGTACAGGTATGCCCGTGCGTAGCTATAGGTAGCCCGTAAAAATTTGACACTCTGACGTCATTGTCGTTTTAATTATAACCGCAGCGCCCGCCACGAGATAAGTGAATTTACGAGACCCTATGCAATCGTTCTAGTTTTTTCAACTCTTTCATCTGAGACCAACTTGTATTTTGTGTTGTGGTGTCCTTTAACATAAATTGATGAAAGTTAGTACGTCTGTTGCTAATCTATTATATTTCCTAAAATATGGAAACGTACACGTATTTGTCCAGTTCATAACAAACACAATAAAAATCAAACGTCAAATTATAGACCAATCTCCTTCTTGAGCAACTTCAATAAGGTCTTTGAGACTGTGCTGCATTCCTTTCTCAATAATCATACCTCCATGTTGTTGTCTCCAAATCAGCATGGTTTTGTTAGGGGACGCTCAACTGCGTCCAATCTCATGTGTAAGACCCAGTTCATCGGTGGTGTGCTTGATTCTGGTGGTCAGGTGGACGTTATTTACACCGATTTTTCAAAGGCTTTTGATACCCTGGACCACGACACTTTACTGCATAAGTTATCCGCCTTTGGCTTGTCCCCTTCGTTGGTCAGGCTCTTGATATAATACTTATGTGACAGACACCTGTATACCTGTAATAAGGCCGGAAACCGATTTGGGGGAATTTTTCAAGAAGAATCAACTTGTCGTTAAAGAAACCACTCATTACAAACATTTTAAGATCAGTCTCGCTTACTTGGGGCAACAATTAACGACGGAAAACCCAAATTAGGACTGCATGTTTCCACAGGAGGACCAATGCTCTTGCTTACCTGAAAATACACGTAACCTATGTTTCGAGAATCACTGATTGAGTTTCCTTCACGATTTGGACAGTCAACAGAGGGTCGACAGAAACAGTCAAAAGTAACAATAAGTACGTATGTTTTCAGGTGAGCAAAAGTATCAGTTCTCCTGTGAAAACATGCAGTCCTGATTTAGGTTTTCCGTCGTGATTTGTGGCCCTATATAAGCGAGACTGATTTTAAAATATCCGCAATGAGTGGTTCTTTCAACGACAAGTTGATTCTTGTTGAAAAATTTCCCCAAATCGGATCTCGGCCTTATTTCATGCTTAGGTCACATTTGATGCAACCTTCCTTTTAAAGATTATGTGTTAATTCAATTTTGTTAATCGATTCCTCTTAACTGACGTCTTCGCTTCAACATAAGCTCCAAATTGTAAAAATCGGTTAACAAACAAAAAAGTTACCTCTACAAAAACAAAAAGTTGTTACATTTTACATCACCCTGTAACCAGAGAAGATGGGCGGGAATTTTGATAACCGTTTCGAGCCATGGATGTGCACTTCTCAAAAATGTAATCAGAAAGACTCGGAGATTTTTCTGGCAAAACTGGGACGTACTTTAAAATGAAACATTTTAACACTCCTTCCGTTGTCGGCCTGTACATCATGCATTATGTATTCATTTGTTTGATCGATTGTTGCACCTTACAGTGGAAAAAATGTGCTATCCAAAAACACTGCACTTTTTAGAATCGGTCAAATTTTTTCCGAGATATTCGTATTTGAAATCGGGCGAAATTTTCGAGTGGACCACTTCAATTGTTGAGCGGTTTATTTGGAGCCCCTTATATAAGACTCATATTAACAGTCTGGAGATAGTGCAGCGGAGATTTTTGGAATTTCTGTCCTTCAGGTTGGACAGTGTCCATTAGCCCAGGCATTTTAGATCAAAATTGACCGAAACCTGGAAAAAAATAACGTAAGTCTGAAAATTAGTAGAACGCTTCCACTTCAACCCCTTAACCACATACCGAAAGTCCCGAGGAAAGTCCTAAGAAATCCTATGTCCGCTTCATCGGTTTTTGGCGGCAAAAAGGTTCAAGTGACAATAATTTAGAAACTTTCTATTAGAATACGCGATGAAGCTTCGATACAGCTGAAAATTGCTGAAAATGGTCTCCTCGGCCAGTTGAACATTATATTGAAAGTCCTAAAAATCCTATATCTGCTTCATTGTTTTTAAGCGACAAAAAGGTATAAGTGACATTGCTTCGCAAACTAATAATTAGATCACGCGTTGAAGTTTCAATACAGCTGAAAATTTCTGAAAATGGTCTCCTCGGCCAGTTGAACAACATGTTGAAAGTCCTAAGAAATCCTATGTCCGCTTCATACTTTTTTTTCAGCGGCAAAAAGGTATATAAAAGTGACATTGTTTTAAAAACTATTCAATTGAACACGCGGTCAATTTTAATACAGCTGAAAATTGCCTAAAATGGTCTTTTCGGTCAGCTTAACGCCTTTCGGTCGGACATTATTTTGGAAACTATTGATTAAAACATGGGTTGAAGTTTCAGCATAGCTGAAAGTTGCTGAAAAATAGTATCCTTTGTTAGTTGAATAACATACTAAAAGTCCTGAGAAATCCCATGCCCGCTTTATGTTTTTTGGCGACAAAAATGTATAAGTGACATTATCTTGTAAACTATTTTTTTGAAATACGGGCTTAAGTTTCAGTACAGCTGAGAATTGCTTGAAATGGCCTCCTTTGTTAGTTTACTGTACTAGTCCGAGTAGACTATTTTCAGCAATTTTCAACTGTACTGCAGCTTCAACACTTATTTTGAACAATAGTTTCAAGAAATGATTTTATACCTTTTTGCCGCCAAATAGCGATGCAGCGGACATAGGATTTCTTGGGACTTTCAGTATGTTGTTCACGTGGTCGAGGAAATCAGTTCCAGCAATTTCCAGATGAATTGGAACTTCAACGCCTATTTCAATAAATAATAGTTTCCAAACCAAAACAATGTCACTTACCTTTTTTCCGTCAAAAAACAATGAAGCGAACAGGGATTCTCCTAGTATTTTTATTGTGTTGTTCAACTGACCAAGGAGACCATTTCCAGCAATTTTCAGCTGCATCAAAACTTCAACCAGTATTTTAATGAATAGTAACGAAAGAAAATTTTACTTATACCTTTCTGCCGCCAGAAACTCATGAAGCGGAGAGAAGACTTCTTAGGACTTTCAATATCTTGCTCAACCAATCAAGGAGACCATTTTCAGCAATTATCAGTAATTTTCAGCTGTATCGAAACTTGACCGCCTGTTTGATTGAACAGTTTCCAAAACAATGTCACTTACATCTTTTTGCCGACAAAAAACAATGAAGCGGACATAGGATTTCTTAGGACTTTCAGTATGCTGCTCAACTGATCGAAGAGACCTAATATTTTCACCTGTATCAAGACTTCAACCCGTATTTTACTGAATAGTAACAAAAAAATGTCACTTATACCTTTCTGCCGCCAAAAAACAATGACACTGACATAGGATTTTTGAGGACTTCTAGTATGTTGTGTAACTGACAAAGGAGACCAGTTTTAGCAATTTTCAGCTGTACAGAAACTCCAACTCGTATTTTAATGAATAGTTTCCAAAATAATGTCATTTGAACATTTTTGCCGCCAAAAACCAATGAAGCGGAGAGAGGATTTTTTAGGACTTTCAATATGTTGTTCAACTGACCGCGAACATCATTTTCGAAAGTTTTCAGCTGTATTCAAACTTCAACCCATATTTTAATAAATAGTTTCTAAAATAATGTTACTTACACCTTTTTGCCGCCAAAAACCGATGAAGCGGAAATATGATTTTTTAGGACTTTCAGTATGTGGTCAAGGGGTTAAAGTGGAAGCGTTCCATCAATTTTCAGACTTACGTTATTTTTTCCAGGCCAAAACCTAAAATGCCTGGGCTATATCCTCCTATGGGTTTCCCTTACAGTGAGCTGCAGAACAGGTTCCACTTATAGAGTTTGAACAATCGCAGGGCTGCCCACTCCGTTATTTACCTGCACAAGATTCTTTTTGGGGGAGTTGACTGCGCTGAGATTCTGAGCAGGATTGACTTTCGCGTGCCTGGTGCTCATTTGAGATCAAAAGCTCTGTTTCTGCTGCCTTTTGCCAGAACAAATCTTATGGCATCTTCTCCTCTCAGCAGGATGTACTCAAATCACAGCTTGATCGAGAGCGACGTCGACATCCTGTTCTGCACTCCTGCTTCTGTATATGCTGCCTTCTCTAAACTCGACCTGTAATTGGGCTCGGCCTGTTGGTCATTTTAATCACTAATAAATAAATGAATAATAAATAAATAAATAAATAATCTCTTTATTTTTGATAAGATGGAATAAAAATATCTTTGAAATCCAGTTCATGGACAATGAAGCCACCTGCCAAAAAGTTAGGGATATTAATATTCTCACCTTCCTCAATTTGATACGCCCCTGAACAGAATTTCAAGTGTATTTTGATGTCATCTCATCAAGTATACAGTGGAGAGGTTAGTAGACCAAAGTACTTCATGAGCTCACATTTAGAGGTGCTGTAACTTTATCAGTACTTGAGCATTTCCGGACATACATTGATAGCAACTTTTCGTCTTAAAATAAGCTAAGAAGCATGCCTGTGAATTTTGTACACGACATTAGATAATACAGACTTTAAAGTCGATTATGAAATTGGCGTTACTCCATGTGCGTCAATAGGTAGGCTGTCACTGTCACAATTGAAAAGAATGCCCAAAGTCACACTTTGAACGTATCTGATAAAAAGTCTACTTTACAGCGTTTTCGAGTCATCAGAACCGAGCTAGTTCCGCTAGAAAACTCTATCACTAATTGACCAGGAATTTTTGAGAGCCAATCGTATGCCCTAGTTTTAGAGCTGAAATGATTCGGTTCTGCTGACTCGAAATCGCTATTAGTCAACTATATGCAATCGGCCCTAATATAAAAACTGAAAGTTTCTACATCACGCAACCGTGGAACAAAATTGTCGTTCTCTAATCTTTTAGCCACTTAGTTGATTCGGGAGATGGTGAACTTCAATCAGTTTTAGTTAGTTAGTTACACACTTGTCAACTGCTTTGACTGAAAACCTGACACCGACACCACTCACTTTGTGTCAGAATTCAAATGACGAATTCACTTGACTGCCCCAGAGCTGCTCGGCCCCTCTTGTTGTCAGGGAGCTATTCAGGGAGCGGGGTCAGGGGATTCTATTGGAGTTTCTTTGACAACAAGAGCGGTCAAGCAGCTCTGGTGGAGCGGAGACGTGAATGAGCCATCAGTATCCCGCTCCTCCTCCACCCCTCTATTTTCTACTGATATTTTCATAATTTTCAGATCACTTACAACGACACACTATTAAACGTTGAATGGTATACATGGAATCAAGAAAATCAAAAATTGTGGTTGTCCTACCTCACGTTTTTGACAAAATCATACAAAGTTAAATTTTCAGAAAACGTGTGTCTTAATTACCAGTTTGGAATATCTGTAAGTGTCATATCGCACCTAATTACTTTCATTGTAAACCTACCATCTACATCACCTAATAATCATTCTGTTCTTGATCAACCAGGTGATGAAGGCAATTTTTTCGGTAGGTTCGGTGGTATATAAACTTAATTATACGTAGATAGCCTTGTATCAGGCAGATAGGTGGCCTTGTATTGTAATTGCCATTAAACATGCAATAACGAAGAGGACACGATTGTTTGATTTGTTTCGTCAATACACTTTTTCAATAAAGCAGTCGTTTCGCTCCAGGAAGTCGTCGGGATTACATGCGAAGTAGCCCGACGGCAGTGTTGCCAGGTCATGAAGCGCTGAAATCGGTATTTCGCCGCGAATTTTTCGGTAGAACTCGTGACATATCGGTAGGTGACGTATTCTCCCATTGTCAGGACACAAAAAAAAAAAAAGAAAAAAAAAAGCGCCGCTGGCGAAATTTTTTTGAAATCTACCGAAATTCCACCCATTCTACCGTTTTTTTGGTCTAGTTTTGATATCACAAGTTAACGATAGTAGCCTACACACATTAAGTGAAAATGACACTCAGCTATTAATTTTTTTGCAACGGTTTATTGAAAAAAAAAACTTTCATGTACTTTCTTTAATAGAGAGAAATTTTTATTTTTCAAACAAATTTTTATTGATCATCAAATGAATCAATTCAATGGTCAATGCGGCATGCATTAAAATTTTGGTAATAGGTAATTCGTGTAGAATTCTGAGCTTGTGTAATCAAAATAATTGAATCATGCAAAGAAAAAACGTCTCAAGCTAAATTTTTTAATTTTTTGGTAGAAATTAAGTTTTTCGGTAGAAATTAAGTAAAAATCGGTATATCGGTAGATAAAGTTGGAATTCGGCAGATCTACCAAAAAATCGGTAGACCTGGCAACACTGCCCGACGGTCTAGGTGAGCGCGAAAAGTCACTTTCCGTTTTAGAGACACAGTACCTATACTATTCCATAGGCTGCTTTTGATTGTAAGTATATACCCGAAACCCGGTTGATTGCTCAAGAATATTTTGTACGAGAGAGATCTATTTCATATCCCCCCGATGTCCCCTGCTGAAAAACTTCATAGTACTGTGTGACAGTACCGACAGTATTACATACTGACAGGCGCGTGCTGGCCCACCGGGCAGCCGGGTGGTAGGCTCTCAGCCATTAGGCCTTGTATGGCCTTTCTTGTTCTTTTTAAAAATTATTTTTGGCGCATCTTGCATTTAGCAAGCATTCCAACTAAACCAAGGAGCCTGTTTACGAGGCCGAAAATCCGTCCCCGGCGGAGATCGAACCCGCGACCTCTGGAGTGGTAGTCGAACGCGCTAACTAACCACACCACAAGCTCCTCAATTGTAAAATTGTATAATTTTTTTTTTCGAGTGTAACACCGAGTACCTACCTACTTCTTGCTAAATACCTAATTGATTTCCAGACTTTTTATTCTTTCAAGGCCCGCGATATTTCCATCTCCGGATTTGTTTCGTAGAACTCTATCCGGCAAATGAACGCTGCGGAGACTGCGCAGTAGGGAGTTATCTGCCGAGTAGAGTTATACGGAAGAAATACGGAGATGGAAATATCGGGCCCAGGGATATTCTGTATAAAATAATCGAATAGCCGTCCGTCACGGCGTGGATTGGGTATCTATTTAAAAAGGGCATGTGGTGGTACTTGATATACAAGTGTCTCAACAAAAAGTCCGCACTTAGATTCTTTGATATGAAAGAATATTAGGGGAGAATGTCAAGAGAGGTAGATTTTTTCTCATTTCAAGGGGAACACCGAGAATGATGGTGTTTGAGGTCATGTAGTTTGGAGATTCGTTATCATAAAATATTTCTTGCTTAGTAGATTGTTGATTTTTTTTTTAATAATTCTCATCTTTTGATTCTGATTCTTGTCCATTTGGATTTAGTAATGAAGGATTTTCTCTTGGGGTAGCACATCTACCCTTGATTGAACATCATTTTGTTACAGCCTTGAAAAAGATTTTAATTAAATCGAAACGTCGGCAAATACCTAGAGTTTTTACTTATTTGTGTCCAAAAATCTACCCCAAGAGAAAATCCTTCATTAATAATTCTCATCATTGGTCATGTTTTGTTCTTGAGATTGATTTATTTTTCCAATTATTGGGTAAATATTTAAAAAATACTAAAACCTCATTTTACCTGGTGGAGTATCAGTCGGGTGGGGGGAGGTTACATTAATTTCTGCCCCTAAGGGCCTTTTGACGTGAATTCGCCTGGACCCTCTTTGGGGTCCCAGCACGCGCCTGTATACTGAGTTTCACCACCACCACAGACATACAGGGTGTTTCCAAAATGGTGATACAAACTTCCAGGGGAGATTCCCCATCAAAAATGGACCAGGAAATAACACCTTTAATGTCCTAAAATGCTCCGTTGAAAAGTTACAGGGTGTTCAAGTTGAATCTTCAAAATCGATTTTTGGACACAACTTTTGAACCGTTCAACCGATTTTGTTCAAATTTAAACCAAAGTTTTATAAAATAGGTCTCTATTGAACAATAGTAACGTGTTCCAAAGAAATTGAGGTGAATTTAGGGATCGAGATTATTTAATTGGACGTTCAAGAGAATTTTAAGAAAAATAGGGATGAGGTTAAAATTTTTTTCAGAAAAAGAATTTAGTTCTCTTCAATTTGATGTATTGCAAAGTAGGTGGTGTCATTTGGATCTTGGAAGTTCAGGTGGGTGGAGGTGAGGGGGTTAAAGATAGAAATTTGCCAATGTATGCTTTAGATGCCCCCCTCGAAACAAAAATCTACGGGTCTCGGGGAATTTTTTAAATTTCACCAGGCAAAAATTTATTCAGGGTGGCTTATTTCCATTGAAATACCCTGTAAGTTCTGCTGACTACTGTGGTATACACCGACAGAAATTGAACGATCCAGTATCAGTCTAGTTCGTTCTTTTATTGTTGGGAGAATCTGCGACCGACAATTTTATAGACAACAAAATGTACAGGGTGCTCGAGCCAAATGGATCCCCAAACACGCTGTTGTGCCTATCTTATCATCTCAGTTGCTGCAGTTTCTTATCTTGATTACAAATATACATTTATGTTCTTATCGCTGGATTCAGAAAAGATAAATAACACCAACAAAATGTGCCAGAAAAAAAAATACATGATTGTGTATTGTCTAGGTAATCATTATATATCTGCTTGTGAAAATAAAATTAAACGACTAGTTTTTTCAGAATCGTATTTTAATATTCTTTACTCTATTGTTACTGTAAGCTCGAAATTCCAGCTTTTCCTGGATTCCGACTTTGAAGCCGCAGTTTTACGTACACACATTTCAGGAGATTGTAAGCCCGAAAGACCCAGTTCAAGCTTCATCAACCAATATCTATTGACAAATTCCAGTGGCGTGTGGATTGTAGACGATAAATTAGCGAATAGGCTTGCGAAGCATCAGTCAATGCCGCATGGTGAAAAATAACTAATAAATGATCAGGGTAGATAGATACCTACCTAAAACGCTATAGGTGGAGTAAGTAATGAAGAAAATAATAGGCCAAAGAGAATACCAGTGTTACCAGTCGGAAGAGCAGCTCATAATAGTCAATTTGTCCATTTCACTGGTCTTAATCCGTAATCGATTTCCAGCTCGACGTCCAAATGGAATTAAGTGAAATTCCCATGTTTCACAAAACCCGGCATTCGTGTATCTAATTGTTCCCAAGTGTTGGATTGGAAAATGGGAAAGAAAGAAAATGATTGCTTTGGCAAGTTAATAATAACCATTAGTTAGTGTCTCAGTACTTCAGATACTTCTCGTGAACTATTAATCGATTTTTCCCAAGTAAATCAGTAATCAGTGCCCATATAGGTAAGCGCCTATATCCACGTAACTACGTACACAATTACTTTGATATAATATCAACTAAAAAATTATGCTGAATGCAGGGTGATTATTTGAAAATTATCCATGCACCCATAATAACTCTCGATTTCTAGTGAATATTTCTTCGAGCAGAAATAGGTCGGTTTTACATCGAAAGGGACATCTAAAACATATATTGACGAATTTTTATCTTCAACCCCTTCGTCCCCACCTTCCCGTTTTCAAATTTTTCAAATGGCACTAACGAGGCACTATCTATTTTGGATTAAATTATTGTTCCACAAAAATATCCTAAAATTTTCAATTCCACCCCTTTTTTTCCTGAAATTCTATGAGTGTCCAATTTAATAGTTTCGAATCGATGCCATAAACCTCTTCAGTGTACTCAACGTGATCCTGCATAGCATCAAGGGGAGATAGTTTTCAGTAGAAAAAGTGCACCTAAATTCACCCTTTCGCTGTCCCCACCCCAACTTCAAAATTCAAAGTTGCACCACCTACTTCGTGATAAATCAAACTGAAAGAAATTAAACTCTCGTTCTGAAAAAAACATTTCAAACTTTCTTTCTCTTTTCAATGAATTGGATATTTTGAGGATATTTTTTCCCACGTTGACTACACATTGAAGAGGATGAGGGGTCGAGAATGTGAAATTGGTCACTCATAAAATTTTACGGAGAAGGGGATGAAGTTGAAAATGTTGAAAATATTTTCTTCGCTGAGAATTTAATTCCCCTCAGTTTGATGTATCATAAAGTAGGTGACACTATTGGAAATTTCAAAGTTGGGGTGGGTGAGGGCAAAGGAGTAAAAGATAGAAATTCGCCAATGTAAGTTTTAGATGTGTCCCTCGATATAAAAATCGACCTGTTTCTGATCGATGGAATAATCACTAGAAATCCGGAGTTATTATGAGTAGATAGTTTTCAAATGATCACCCGGTATAGTTAAATCAAAGTAGGTGCAGTTCTCATGGACACAACGAGAGGGGGGTACAATTATTTTTCATTGATTCCTGGAAACATCAGGCTGTGTAGGTATAGTCTTGAAGAAACATTGATTTGTTGGTTTTTGTGCCAAATTGAAGACGTAGGTAGTTCAGCAACTCTTCAATATCACATTGTTACGTAACTCGCTGGAGATCAAGGCGCGAATTAGACACCTGCACAGTTAGCGGAGGAGCCGGCGTACTTCGAAAGCTTCCCAGAATATTCGCGAATCCTGTGAGCAAATCACCGAAGTTAAATAGAGCGATATCCAAGTGTGACAATTCATGGTATTTGTAAACTAGTATAGTAGGTTCATTCCTACCGTGATTCTAGTCGGCTGGGGCAAATTTCACAGTTTGGCACTGTAAACTTGATGTCGAGCTTGATGTCTCACTGCCAAGTGTGCGTTTGGCTTGAGTCCCGAAAAATAGGTTATTGAAATTATGAGTGTGTTATCTGTGCTGGCGGATGTTTCACCTCCAGATCTGAGAAGACTTGAAAAAGTAATGGAAAAAAATGTAGCCGTTACCCTATTTTATATGGATATTGGATATTGGATACATTATTCATTTGAGGACTGTATTGTCAAACTTGAGTTGTCAAACAGCAGTGCAACCAATTGCCAAGTTCCAGGGAGTTTTCAAGTATTTCAGATTTGGGAACTTAAAACAAGATCTCATAGCCGACTAGAATCACAGTAGGAGTGAACGTACTTCAGTTCGCTATAATATATAGTGTGTGATTTTTCTATCAATTAGTCAAGTTCCCAGCGCAAATTTAAAACAATATATAGGTATCTTGTGCCCAACAGTGAGATTCTAGACCATAATTTCAACTTCGCAGTGTTCGGCAATTTTTTCACAAAAAATGATGACACAATAGTACTTTGTGTATCAAGGCCATAACGGTAATGTTTTTTGGGCGAATCTGAAATTTTGTAGCCGATGCGTAGCCGAGGCTGCAAAACAGGTGAGGCCAAAGAAGAACCTTTTGGCCGAGGTGCACACGACATTTATTAGGCGACTATCACAAAAAATTGAGCAAAGTACTGATGTTTGGATTGTTTGATTTCTTACTCGCAATCGTAAGAGCGCTTTCCTTCATAAAACATAGTTACCTGTGACATTAGAAAACAAAATTTGTAGGTATATATTATGACAGTAGTTTAGACAAGTCAATGATGAACGACTCATCGGGTAGTGAAAGCGATTTTTCTCAAACCCCGCTGGCACTAACTGAAGCTTAAATGCGGCAGCTTTGGATTTGCTTCCGCTGAAATCACAAGCTGTATAGGTACCTGAAGCAGTATGAACATTTTGTGAGTTGGTGTCTGTAAAACAAGGCAAAAAACTGGACAGGGTCTGTTTCTCTGGCGTACCTACCTTTCGGTAAAATCACAATCGTGCAAGTCATCAACGTTGTGGTCTGTTTATTCCATGGTGAAGGCTACGGTATCCATCGAAATCCAACAGACACGCGTGTTTTGGACCTATTGGGCCAATTTTCACGACATAAGCATAACCATCACCAACAAAACAAAATAATGAAATTGCCTTTGACTTTGACAGCCATTCACATTGACATTGTAGCATTGAATTGACCAATGATGTAGTAGCGTAGCAATCTTGCAACTGAAATCACCTCGGAAATCACCGCAGTGGGCACCAACCTTACGGAGAAAATAACTGTATATATTTCAAATTTATGTAATTATCACATCTGATTTGTGGTCATCATTGATTGATTAATTGCTCTTTATTAATCAAGTATACCGCCGACTACTTCATGATGTAAATATTCAACAGCTAAATCGGTCTAAAATCATGTAACGTGAAAAAAGCAGAATGACATTAGCCTCCCAACAAAGTAAAACAAATGAGGTTTAGCGGCCGAAAAGGGAAATATTGACATAAGCGTACAAAAAAAAGACACTTTTGGGACGTCAAAAAGAACGTTAAGAAAACTTTTGCGTGTTGGTCCCCTAAAAAACAAGTTTTAGGATGGAAGGATAATTATGAACTAAAAATGCGTTCATAATAATATGTAGTATCGTACAACCCTTTTCCTACAATGAAGAAACTGAAAATACAATACCTACCTCTATCGGTAGGTACGTACCTACCTAATGCCAGATATCTTGCTTAAATTTGAAACAATGCTCCTGCTGGCGCTTGAGTACAGGTATATCACCCTTCCAGAATGGTGGTTTTGGTGCGAGCCTAAATTATGATGAATAACAATAATTTCCCTATGCCCGAGGTATACGGTATACCTACCTACGTAAGATGATTCGGTAAGCTCCAGCGCCTGGGTGTTTGTGTGACACATTTGAATAATGTATTTTAATTACCTACGGTTGTTACACGTGAGCCGTGAACACAGGTAAGGTGTCTATAAAACCACTTCGAATTCCAATCCCCTGCTGCTGGTAAGCTAATCCCGAGGCTAATCCCGAGGCCAGTCGTCACAGAAGCGAGTGCAGTTCCTGTGATCCTGTCTGACTGATGGAGTTAACCATAAAGTTAACTTACATTTTGTCTTGTAAAATGCTTAAAGGCCTACTTTGGTTCCACAAAAGCCAACAAGAATATGATCCAAATTAAACTGCTTGACAATTGAATTGCAACACCTAAAAATTAGGTGCGTTTTCAAATTGAGATAGCTCGAAAAATATTTGACGGATTCCAGAAATTCAGGCATGTGAGGAAAGATCATTTCTTTATTGACTATCGAGTGCTGGTATTGATGATAAGTTCGATTGCACAAGTTGTCATATACAGGGTGCCAACGGAGAGCGTACAGATATGGGCAATCTCTCACCTTGTACAACTTTCGAAAAAAGTCCGAGATTTTTTCTATCACCTGCTTTTGAAAAGCTGTATCATTATGCCGAAACGGTTTTGGAATTTTGAGCCTAACTTTTTTTTTCAAAAGTTCTCAATTTTCTGAAATATGCACTTTCCGATTAAGAAAAAGAAATAGAGACATTGTTTTCAAACGGCGTCCATATTGAACTTGCTTACGAAGATTTTCATTTGAGTTCACATCCCCTAGAAACTACCCCTTTTGGGTCACCGTCTCACAACAAGATATGCAATGCTCCATTTAAAAGGTCTAAGAAAAGTACTCATCAATAATAGGGTAGTGACCGATTTTTTTTTTCCCCAAGTTTACTTATTGATAAGTGACGCTATACAGGGTGATCCGACTTTTATGTCATTAAATTTAAGGATCGATAGAGAATGAAAAATGAAGTGGACTTTCCCCAGAAAACATTTTTGTGAAATGCCTAATAACAGAGATACAGCCCTTCAAAGTTGGAAATAAATAATTATTTTTTCCGCATAACTTTTAAACCGTTCAACCGATTTGACTCAAAATAGAACCAAAGGTTTACTGAAATCATCCCCTGTCAAACAATCATAACAAGTTTCATAAAAAAGTTTCAGGGGCGTAGACATTAGGGGGTGTCTCTACTTTTCCCCCCTATTTTTTACCCATCTAGCTATTTTTGAAAACTGTTCATAATTTTGGATTCTACGTTCAATTTTGAAGAAAAAATCACAATTTCAAAATTTTGATTGAAAGCTTTGTTTGGGAGATATTCAGGTTTGAAGGTTTGGAAAACATCTCAAAACTACAAGTTTTAAAGGTCTAAAAATTAAAATCCAAAAAAACTCATGATTTCTCAGCTGAAATCGGTTTTCTAGAATTTCTAAGTTGATAAACCACCATTTTTTCCAAAACACGAGAAATTTTCAGGAAAAAAACCATTTGGGCTCCAGAAAGTGGCGATTTCTGGATGTTTTCCAAAATTTCAAACTCAAATATCTCCTAAACGAAGCCCCCAATCAAAATTTTGCGAGGGTGACTTTTTCTTTTAAATTGAACGTAGAACTCAAAATTATGAACAGTTTCCAAAAATAACTATGGGTGTGAAAAATAGGGGGGTAAAAGTAGGGACACCCCCTGATGTCTACGCCCCTGAAACTTTTTTGTGGAATTTGTTATGATTGTTCGACAGGGGATAATTTCAGTGAACCTTTGGTTCTATTTTGAATCAAATCGGTTAAACGGTTCAAAAGTTATGCGGAAAAAACGATCATTTATTTCCAACTTTGAAGGGCTGTATCTCTGTTTTTAGGCATTTCTCAGATGTTTTCTGAAAAAAGTCCCTTTCATTTTTCATTCTCTATCGATCCTTAAATTTAATGACATAAAAGTCGGACCAGCCTGTATAGTTAACAGATTTTTTTTCGTGAGTTTTCTTGGTAAAAAAAATTATGAAAGTTTTCGATCATTTCAAATTTGGCGCGATGACGTCACAATCTTTCATGGCGGAGAAGCAGGCTTGACAACACTACAGAACTTACTACAAAAAGCACTAGCGTCAACCCGTCAACGCTCTTAACAACTGATTGTTATATTGTCAACGCTTTGTGAATCTGTGCGGTGATTCGTGTTGTTTAGTTGTTTTGCTTGAAAATATGGAAAGTTGGTGAAATCTTTCATGATTTATGAATATTTCAAGACCACATCAGACTTCAATGGTTATGTTTTGCTGGCAAACGTCAACGTCAACACTGACACACAGGCAACGGAGGTGGAGTCATCCCCACTACTGTCAAAAGATTGAAGCGTCACAGCCCGCCTTACAGCTCGGTAGATTTGAAATCGTTCGCAAAAGTAACCACTTTCGAGGCAGATTTTGAGACACTTGGAACTTTTTTTTTTCGAATTTTCACGAAACGTAGTCTTGTTATTAAGGCTCTACCTTCGATTAGTATGATTTTTTTCTATATTTTTGGATGGTGGTCACTACCTTATTGGATTGAAATAAGGATACTACGATGACCCCACACGTACAGCTCCCTAAAAACCACCCCTTGACTTCAAGGGACAGGGACAAGGTTGGTGTGATAAGACATGCAATACTATCCAAAAACGTCTTTTTCAACTGTTAGTTCCACTAAAAACGTGATGCTACACGATGACCCTTTGCGTAGGTCATCCCAACGGAAAAAAAACTACCCTTTAAAAAACCAGTACTTCCGCAATACCTCATTTGTTGGAACTTTTTTTTAAATCTGTCGCAATAGTTTGCCGCTCGGTTTGCCGCTACGATGATTTCATTCACATATCTAGTCGAAAGTACCCCTTCAATATCGCATAGCCTTTATCTTGATGCGTTATTTATGAGTTGAAAGAACTTTCGCCTACTAACTGTTTCATTAAAATGATGGTGTTTTCTACGATGATAGTACAAAACCTTCCCTAAAACTATCCCTAGAAATCACCCCTTTAGTTCTAGCGAATATAGCTCCGCCTAATTTACGACGCATGAAAATGCTTCAAACCGAATACGCCAAAATCGAGAGTAATGAAGAACTACATATACACCAAGATGTTCCAGTCCTCCAACAATTGAGATTAAAATCTAGAAAACCAGCGATAGGAACTGCTTTAAGACTCAATGACTTCAATGTAAACACGGAATGGGTAACCGAATGGAATGCACACAAACCCACTAGAGGCATCCCTCCTCCTGACCCAACCATTGCTATGGATGGTTTTGAACTACCAAGGAAATTATGGTCTAGACTAAATAGAGTCAGAACAAGTTGCGGAAGATGTGCCAGCTCACTGTTCCAGTGGGGCATGACCAACAGCCCCCGCTGCGACTGTGGAGCTGAATTTCAAACGGTGGACCACATAGTGAGTCAATGTCTGACAAGATTATATCCAGGCCCAGTGACAGAATTCCTTACTCTGACACCGGAGGCACTTCTATGGCTGGAAAATCTTGACATTCAACTTTGATTTTTCACCAATTTACCCATCATTTATTTATACTTTTCATACATTTTTCTTTCTTTATTGTGCAATGTACTGAATCCATACGAAATAATAATAATAATAACCCCTTTAGTAAAAGGTATGCAATACCTCATTTGAAAGCTCAGAGACGGTGCGATTGAATAAGTTCCTAATGATTTCGCGATGACCTTACACATAGATCGTAGAACTCCCAAAGAAAACATCAGCCACAATTCTTTGTGAAAATTTTCAGGTGGCTGCTCGGAGTCTTCGGGTGGCTCTAAAAAGAACCGATTTTCAATAGTTGCAGAAGTCACGCTGAGCCGTCGTCACGATGGCGATGCCAGAGGGCGTTATCAATAACGGGTTGGGCCCCCTCTTGCACGAAGAACAGACAAACATCTTCTTGGCATGCTTTCAATCAAATCATTAATGAACTGTTGTGGTATCATTTGCCACTGTTCTTGGAGGACTCCAACCAAGTCGTCGATATTGCCAGGTGGATTTTCAAGTAATGAAAGGTCATTTCCCAACCTATCCCACACGTGCTCGATTGGGTTCAGATTCATAATACTTTTGACGAGACTTTTGATGAATGATGATGTCAGCGGATGATTTCAGGGGTCTTAAAGGACTGAAATTAGAAACATAAATTCAACAGCACCACGTTTCGTCTCTAATTTAGGGCTCCATCGGGTGAAATTAAACAGTGTTTTGATATTAGAGGTACCTAATGCAAATTTTCGATGAAAGAGGGTTCAAAAGAGGCAACGACATCTATGGATCATGATGATATGCTTTTTTCAACCTTTCTTAATCCATCAAAATTTCTATACTGTAATATCACTGGAGCGTATTTAAATATGTGGAGAAAAGGTAAATGCTTCTTTCAATGCCCAATATTACACAACACAGTGTTGTTTTAACCGATGAAGCCCCAAATAGGGGGCGAAACAGAGAGCTGTTGAATTTGTTTCTAATTTCCGTTTTTTAATCCCTTGAATAAATCATATCCGCCATCATCAGATTCGATAAAGCAATAAGATCAAACAAATTCAATTATTAATGATGACAAAATAAATTACAGATCTGATATCTACTGACGATTTTTTCATCAGAATATTTATCATCCCTTGTCAGACACATTGAGGTGCGCTTTATCGAGCTCTACTCTACGGGAGGAAAGGACCAGAAGAATGAAATTCAACAAAAAACGGTTAAAAGTGTGAACTGTCAATCTAATGTCAATAGTGTCATTTGTCAAATCAAATACAAAATATTATAACCTCAACAAAAGTGCTCATTTCTCTGGTGCTAAAAAAATCCATCCTGGATCGATTAATATGAGTATAGAATCGATGGATGCTGCAAGCATTGCGCAATTTGCCAATAATTGACACTTGACGGTCCCCCACCACATTTGCCGGAGAGAACGTAGAGGGCAATAAAACGGCTCACTTCTCCCGATCTCCTGCCAGTTTAGCAAAGGTATGAGCAGTAAAACGCACCTATTATTGTCGATGCACCTCGGCCTCGTGCTGGTGGCGCCTAATCCACAATCCACATTTATTATTCTCTATCTATTACTGGGTTGGTGCTCTAATTAGCCCAAGGGCCGGCATGCACTCAACATTCCGTAACAATAGATCCTGAGGGATGAGAGCCTTCCGAGTTGAGTTGTAGGTACTTACACATAACGCACCCGTATTTACACCTGTATGTACGCCGATGTAATTGAAATAAATTATTCAGATCTACCAAACAAACACCCAACACTGCGACATAATTGATTCAATTACGGAATGCCGCATTTTAGTATAGCGAGAAAGCCTACAACCAGACAATAATAATTTGTAATTAGATGTGCCAACAGCCATGTGCTAATATACAGAGAGAACTCTGGTTGTTCGCCGAAAGCCAAGTACAAGTATCGAGGTGGGAATAATTCGGTTAAGTCTGTCTCGGCCGGATTCAGTGCGTCGAGCATCAGGCACCGGCAAAAAGGAAGCGTGCGTTTTCCGCGAAAGGGGGCTTTTCGGCGGAAATTTTTCGGAAGGAAACGGGCGGCCATAAGGGGACTCGCTTTTTGCTTAATAGACGTTTTGGGGGTTTCCCACATTAAAATTTGCAAATTTGACGGGAATGACCCGCCCTGCAAAGGACCCTACGTCTGCGCAAATGGAATCCGGGAAGCTATGAAACTGGGATTCTTGATCCCATCTGTCAGTGTATTCGCAAACTGGGGTGTTCTCGCAGCTTTTTGTGCACTGAAGACTTCGCGTTCAGTTCAAACTTCTCTCGAGCAGATTTGAATTTTTCACACATCACCGCTGATTTTTCCGGACGACCAAATATGACTCCGCATCTCCATATTTGACCCTTCATGTATTTTCGAGGTGAGTTTATGTATTTTTTCAAATATTTATATAGCAAAAAAATCATAGTTTTGAAAAATTCAATCCATTATAATTATTCTGTTCCAAGTTAGATAGCAAATATTTAATTCAATGTTCTTAATCTGAATAAAAGGCCCTACAATTTTGCGGAGAAAATAGTATTATACAAATACCTACCGGCTTTTTGTTTATGCCGGTTGGTTAACATTCTCAAGCCTCATTTTTTTTAATAAGAATTACTCCCTTCTCAAACTTATTCAGGTACTTTATAAAGCAAGAATGATTACGAGGGGAGGCATTTTCTTACGTCTTTAGCAAAGACAATAACTATTTAATTCAGTTGAATAATACATTACGAGTTGAAGAGATTAACAGCTGGTCTACAACAATAAAATAATTTTCCAAGCACTCGTGTC
Source organism: Anaspis maculata (assembly GCA_949128115.1). NCBI lineage: Eukaryota > Metazoa > Arthropoda > Insecta > Coleoptera > Scraptiidae > Anaspis > Anaspis maculata. The sequence goes on from OX421963.1 coordinate 49,622,760, forward strand.
GTAAATTGACTCTGTAAATGTTTACTAAAATAATATATTTGGAAAAGGGTGCAACGAGTGTAGAAAAGAATATTAAATCGTCCTGCAAACTTTATGGTAATAAGATAAGATTATTTCTCTGGAAAATAATTCAAGTATTATGATTGTGTGAGTAAGTTCCAATTTAGTGTTCGATAATCGAACTGATTTCTATGCCATATCGTATTTATTCTTCAATTATTGCCAAAGATGTGATGTAAACACATAGTATACCTAATATAAGTATAGGTATACAGAACTAAACATTTTTGTGTATGCTAAACAGAAATAAATCACAGCTAATATTTACCTAAAAGTACTAAGAAAATTACTGTTTTGCAAATATACAGAGTGTCCCAACTAAAACAGTCCAGCGCGATTTTCTCAGAAAATATCAAGGCAACAGAAAAAAAGTTCAATTGGGGGAAGCCTGATCTTCTAGCTTTCTTTTGAGGGGGCGCCGATGCATGTAGGTGCTCTAGTTTCTAAGAAAATACAATTTAAATCTGGCGAGTCACAAGAATTCGAAAATTCATGACCGACAAAACAAAATACTTTGGATGAAAAAAATCCTCTTTCTCTGGGCTTTCCATTGATGTGTCGCCGATGTCTGTACCTGGCCCAATAATCCAGAAATTCTGCCTTCAAGTCCAGCCAACACAATAATCGGAATTCATAACGACGTCACCGATCACACACACTTGTTGATTTTCACATCAGCCAGTATTCATTGCTATGGAGAATCTAGGTATGTTGAGTGAAAAAGTCCTAGTAACGGCTGGTGTTAAAATCAACAAGTGTGGATCGGTGACGTCACGCTTCCGATTATTGTGTTTGCTGGACTTTGAGGCAGAATTTCTGGCTTATTGGGCCAGGTACAGACATCGGCGATACATCAATGGAGAGCCCAGAGAGAGGACTTTTCTTTCATTTGAAGTATTTTGCTCTGTCGGTCATGAATTTTCGAATTCTTGTGGCTCGCCCGATTCGAATTGCATTTTCTTGGAAACTAAAGAACCTACAAGCATCGGCGCCCCCTCAAAAGAAAGCTATAAGATCAGGCTTCCCCCCCAATCGAATTTTTTTTTGTTGAATTAATATTTTCCAAAAAAATCGTGCTGGATTGTTTTAGCTGAGACACCGGTATGTAACTTGACTTGGAAATCTTCTTCAGAAATTCATGTCGTATATTTGCGTCATTTCCAATTTGCATTTGACTGGACTGTTCAACAGTAGCTGAGGTTGTGTATATCTATAGGTAGATACTTGCAGTTATGTTTCTTCTATTCTCACAGCACACAACAGACAGCCTTAAATTTACAGCATTTTCAATGACTTCCCATGAATTTCAAAATCAAATATATTGGCGAAAACCGCTTCGCAATATCTTGAGTTGTTTTCGAGATACATACCTAAGTACGTTTACACGTCAAAATGACGTTTTTGTCTAATTTAATCTGACACTGATTTTTTCTCGGAATGTAAACCATTTAGTCCGGTGGACTAGGGTTATAACTATGCATTTCATGACTACGGAACAATTTTTTGCAGGCATGTTCAGAAAGCCATCATCTTTCATTTGAGAAGTGCTGCCAAGCAATTTTTCAATGTGGGGGTCAGGGGGGCCCTTTTTGACAACTTGAATCGTTTTTTGTCGATAAAATCTGTAATAAAGATGCTAAATACAAAATTCCAACGGATTATTGAAAAGAAACTTGAAAGGTCACTTGTGTGTGATGAAAACTATTACAGGGTGAACAGGTTCCGAAAAAAATGACTTTCCGTCAACATGCAATATAATAAAGAAAATATTGTGCCAAAGACCTTCAGCTTCGTCATTGGAAAATGCCGATTGGCATATTTGTTGATCATATCCACCTGAACTGGTTGAGAACGGCACCCAACAGCGTCAACAGTGCCGGAGCTATATACAGGGTGGAAGAGGAAAATATTTTTGTTTTCATTTATTTTAAAAACCAGGATAGATAAAGTGAACAAAATTGAGGAATTGATGTTTCATTCAATGCATGTGAAGACACAATAAACCGTTTTGAAATATTTTGAAGCGTTCCTGAAATATTTTAAAAAAACTGAAGAATATCATCAAAGTTTTACTTTCTACTTTTATTTCGTATTTTCTATTATACAGATGTATATCCTTGATAGTCAGGGGGCATAGGGTCAAAAAAAGGTTGGCCGTGTGCAGCTTCGTGAAGATATATAGGGATATGTCCTAATCGATTCCTGGGCGATCAAGGACCATGAAAAATTATGGTGGAATATTGACATCTGCTGCAGGCAAATATGGTGGAGGCGCCAAAATGGGCTTCATTTGATGATAAGAAACTGGCTGTAGCTCGTTTGTTTTTTAACGGATTTCAACATCTGAAACATCATTTTGTAGACAAAAAAATTCTCTTCTTACTTTATGCCTAAGTTTACAAACGTCATTCCGGGAAACTGTCAAAATTGTCTCCATAAGATATGCTAAATTCTGACCTTTTTTCAAGGTTATCTGATATTTTTGAAACTTGGCAGTATTATAGATCTTGAGGTGCCCTTTCCAAATTTTCACTTTTCCACTTCGTATATTTGCCGTTTTGGCCGCCATATTGGAAAGATGGCGCCCAAAAAACAGTTTTTTGTCAATATCTTCATTTCAGTCAATGTGAGGTGGAAGCGTTTGTATGCGAATGAAAGCTTATTCAATTATCTACAATTTGACACCTTACTCGTGTACGTGCTATTTCCGGTTCTTGGGTTATGGCTTCCAGAGCTCCCTGAAGCATCAACTTTTGTCATCCAATCAGCATGTCAAGTTGAGCTTAGCTCCACGTGGCAGTCAAATTAACCATAAATAATGATAAATTGTCAACCACAGACCATTAATATCCAGAAAATCAAGCATGGTAACGGTTGCTATGCAACTACAGGGTGAACTCTAAGGGAAAATCAACTTTGAGAAGGTATAGCTTGAGAACTGTAAGTCGCACATGAGTGACTCAGACGTCAAATTATAGACAATTTAATAGACCTTCACTTTTGATATGAATTCTCAAGTTTTATGAAAAAAAATCGAAAATATGTTTTTTTGGGCGCCATTTTTTCAAAATTATCGCCAGAACAGCAAAGATACGAAGTGGAAAAGTGGATATTCTGAATGATGACCCCAAATCTCATCATAATAATGAGTTTCGAATGTATCTGATATCCTTCAAATGCTATATTACCTTTATTTCTTTCTAAAGTCAGTTTGCTTTCACAGTTCACCCTGTAATTACACAAATAACATCACCATGATCGATTTTCTAAATTTTTGTCATCTATGGTTAATGGCCAAGAGCTATTGATGGGTTATTTGCCTACTACATGACGATGGTATCAATTTAACATGCTGATTGAATGCCGAAAGTTGATGCTTCCGGAAGTTCTGAAAGCCATAACTCAAGAACCGTGAGGCGCACAAGAATGATTGGTATGTCAGATTGTAGAGACTTGAATAAGCTTTCCTCCGCATCTAGACGTTTCAATCTTGAGTCAGTTGAATGCAAGATATTGACAAAAAACTGTTTTTTGGGCGCCATCTTTTCAATATGGCGGCCAAAACGGCAAAGATACGAAGTGGAAAAGTAAAAATTCTAAAAGAGCACTTCAAGATCTATGATACTGCCAGGTTTCAAAAATATCGGATAACCTTCAAAAAAGGGCGGAATTTAGCATGACTTATAAATACAGATTTGACAGTTTCACGGAATGACGTTTGTAAATTTAGGTATGAAATAAGAAGAGAATTTTTTTTTGTCTACAAAATGACGTCCCAGATGTTGAAATCCGTTGGAAAACAAACGAGCTAGAGCCAGTTTCTTATTACCAGATGAAGCCCATTTTGGCGCCTCCACCATATTTGCCTGCAGTAGATACGAATATTCCACCATCATTTTTCATGGTCCTTGACCCCCCAGGAATCGACTAAGACATATCCCTATATATCTTCACGAAGCTGCACACGGCACGACCTATGCCCCCATACTATGAGTTATGCAACAAATTTCACAATATATACAAATATATAATAAATTATGGTTGAAACTAAACAGCACCATCACCGGCATCAATCATGTATGCGTTGTATACAGGGTGTAAGAAAAAATGGTTGTTCTTTTTTTGCTGTATATAAAAAAACAAGCAAAAAACGCGTGGATTACACATTCACGTCAGTAATTTACCTTATCAGGTGTTTTGGCTTGGTTTGTTTCCCCGGAAACTTCTTACCTCCCTAATTTTTCACTTTTTATGTTTTGATTTTTTTATAACCGCAAAGAAAACAACCATTTTTTCTTACACCCTGTATATGACGCATTGACGCATACGTGATTGATGCCGGTAAGTGATGTGGCTGTTCAGTTTCCACCCTAATTTGTTGTTAAATTAAAGTATACACTTCTATACAGGGTGTTCGGGTTTGGTTATTACAAACTTTGAGGGATGATTCCCCATCAAAAATAAAGCCGAAAGAACAAAAAACTCATGGTCCTAAAATGCTTCCTTGAGGAGATACAGGGTGTTGAAGTTGACTTTTTTTAATGGTTCTTTCACCGTAACTTTTAAACCGTTGGACCGATTTTAATCAAATTTGAATCAAAGTCTGGTCAAATGAGTCTCCATCGAATAATGATACCACAATCCATCAAACATTTCTGGGGGCGTAGATAATAGGGAACTGTCTCCTATTTTTATCTCCCCTAATTATTTTTCAAAATTGTTGATAGTTTCGGATTCTACGTTCGCTTTTGAAGAAAAAGTTACTCTTGCCAAATTTTGATTAGAGGCTTCATTTCCGAGATATTTGGGTTTGAAACTTTGGAAAACATCTCGAAATCGCCACTTTCCAGAGCTCAAATTATTTTTCTCTGAAAACGCCTCGTTTCTCAGCAAAAAATTGCAGTGAATCAACTTAAGCGACCTAGAAAATTTATTCCAGTTGAGAAATCATGAGTTTTCTTGGATTTTAATTTTTAAGCCTTTGAAAGTCGCGATTTCGAGGCGTTTCCAAAAGTTTCAAACCCAAATATCTCGGAAATGAAGCCTCTCATCAAAATTTTGCAAGAGTAACTTTCTCTTCTAAATTGAACGTAGAATGCGAAACTATCAACAATTTCGAAAAATAATCAGGGAAGATAAAAATAGGGCCGAAAATAGGGGACAGTCCCCTATTATCTACGCCCCCAGAAATTTTTGATGAATTGTGGTATCATTATTCGATGGAAACTCATTTGACCAGACTTTGATTGAAATTTGATTAAAATCGGTCCAACGGTTCAATAGTTACGGTGAGAGAACCATTTAAAAAAGTCAACTTCAACACCCTGTATCTTTTTAAGGAAGCATTTTAGGACCATGAGTTCTTTGTTCTTTCGGCTTTATTTTTGATGGGAAATCATCCCTCAAAGTTTGTAATAACCAAACCCGAACACCCTGTATAATGGAAAATACGAAATCAAAGTTATCAAAGTAGAAAGTAAAATTTTTATGATATTCTTCAGTTTTTTCAAAATATTTCAAGAACGCTTCAAGATATTTCAAAACGGTTTGTTGTGTCTTCACAAGCATTGAATGAAGCATTAATTTCTAAATTTCGATCACTTCATCTATCTTGGTTTTTGAAATAAATAATAACAAAAATATTTTTCTCTTCCACCCTGTATATAGCTCCGGCACCAATGACGCAGTTGGGTACAATTCTCAATCAGTACAGGTGCGTATGATCAACAAATATGCCAATCGGCATCTTTCAATGACGAAACTAAAGGTCTTTGGCGCAATTTTTTCTTCATCATATTGCATGTTGACGGAAAGTCATGTTTCTCGGAACCTGTTCACCCTCTAATAAGTCTTATCACACATGAGCGATATTTTGAGTTGCTCTTCAATAATCCGTTGGAGTTTTTTTTTTCAGCATTTTTATCACGGATTTTATCGACAAAAAACGATTCAAGGTGACAAAAAAGGGGCCCCTCTGGCTCCCCACATTGAAAAATTGCTCGACAGCACTTCTCAAATGATAGAGGAAGGGTTCCTAAACATGCCTGCAAAAAATTGTTCCGTAGTCATAAAATGCATAGTTTGGGCAATATTTGGCGCTAGTCCATCGGACTAATTCTCCATTTTCTCTCTATTGAAAAACTGAACAATAGCTCAGTTCATCATGATCATTTCATTCAGTTCATATCAGGTACATAAAACCTTGAATTTCGTGCATGTTGTATGTTGCTGGACTCATCAACAGACAGCAAGCCAACTCGTTGACATTGTCGTCCACTTCATAATGGCCGCAACCTTAACACTGGATTGTTGCGTTATTGTTCACGCCATCCCGGCCCAGTCCGCAATAGGGCGAGGCGGGTACCGTTATTTAACGTTTAATTTTCTTCTATCAAGAACAAAATATTTTCACTAAAGACAAAAGTATCTAAAAGGCGTGTGTGTAGTGTACTGAAGTAAGAATAGGTTCAATGAGACATCGCAATCCCGCTTTGATCACTGCACTCAATACACTTATCAGTATTGCGCACTACTGATGGATTAACAGCGCAAAATCATCCGCTACCAGCTGTCAGACAAAATGGTTCTGAGTGAAGCGACGCTTATAGCCTCCAGGTTATTTTGTCAAAATTGCAATAAAATGCCAAATTTCTATACCCATATTTATATTATAAATCATATTATCATAATATATTATTATATAATTGTATATCTGTATTATAAAATCGGTTGTGTCAATCCAGAATTACGTCATTTTGAAAAATGGCAAATTTTCGATACCGTCATTCCAGTTGTTGAGCAGTTTAGTTACAGGGGAATTTTCACGCCCTACGTTGCGTTACGTCGTACGTTCCTTGAGATCGCAAACTCCCTATTATTTTTTGTGGCCTAAATGAACGCATGAAATAAAATGAAAAACAATTGAGCTCCACGATGACTCTAGTATTTGAATATAGTTTTTCAAAATCTGTGGAAGACCCCTATATTTTTGGAATTGTCTTGTCTTGTAATTTTTTCAACGAGTTGACAAGATACGACGACGATGTTGATTGAATAGTCCAGCTTTATAACATCAGTACCTATGTTGTATTGTTTGGGTAAATAAAAAATTCAGGAACTTCTTCCGTAAACGACGAGAGAACACCCTTAAATCCCTTCTGCTTCTACTCAAAGGTATTATACATATTGTTCTAGGTGTCAATTTCCAAACCCAGCTTGATTGTACCCTTGGGTGTAAGTAGGACTTTCTAGCAAAGGGAGAGGGTGAATTTCTGGAAAAGGTAAATAGCTAGTCTTGCTGGTTAGCTAGGTACTATTTGTATACTACACTGATGCTTCGGTATATACCTACCCTGGGTTCATTTCTTTCAGTAATGGCTTTTAGTTTTAGCGGATGCGCCGCCGTGCACCCTTAATGGCTTCATGGCGGATGCGCTGAGAAATAACGACATTTTTGGCGGATTCACCGAGTAATACTTCATTTTTATAATAACAGTGGATCTGGTCCCGGAAACCGAGATTTGTTCAGAAGAAATTCGAAATCCCGGTGATTTAACGAGGTAAATTGATGTCTGAAAGTTTCTTTAAAACCACAAGTTGTCATAATTAATCAGTGCAGTGGAAGATATTTTTGATTGTGGTAGCGATATAAACTGCTCACAAATTGAAGTGGATATTTTTAAAAAATGTTTTTTTTTAAATCGACAGAAAATTCTTGAAAATCACTCGATTGTGAAACCGCTCGCACTATTTTGAAGAAAAATGTCAATATTTTCAAGAACTACTGAAGTCCCCCACAAAAATCACATGGATATGTCTAATACAGGGTGATACAAAAAGTCGTTCAGTTTTGTTCTTCTTCAATCTCATGCAGGAGATTGTTCATCCACCCTGTACATCTATACTTGCTTGGATCTTATAGTCTGTAGCTTATGTAACTTGTTAGTTGTTATTTTTTTGCTTTCCGTTGCGTACTTACCGAAATACAGCCTTTTTACTTTCCAAAGTCATTTTGTCGATGAAGAAATCCGGGGGGCTACTGGATTTTTTGGTACTTACAAAACAATGCCACCTGGTACTTTTAGAACGATTTTTTGAGCAGATTTCAAATGGAAGACTACATAAAAATATACAGGGTGTCGCATAAACGAAGAAATTTGTTTCTGACACCTTATTACAGGTTGTAGAAAATTTCACTTTTATATATATATATATATATATATAGTTATATATTTCGGGTTTTTTACAAATTATTGTATGCCCGTGCTCGCCCGCCAATAATTTCACTTTTCAATTCTACAATTTTATAAGATAAGATAAGATAAGAAGCTTTATTGTCCAACAACACAAGTCATACAAAGGACAACGGTGACAAGCACAAAATATACACACACCTATAAAATATTGAACAGATTTCAAGTCAATGAAGAAAGACAAAACATAACAATTATAAATTACAATTACAAGACAAAGGTCTGTGTTTCCTGGATAGCCCCCATGAACCCATTTAACGAAGGAGAGCTCAGGTCTGTTGTGTGGCAGATCTCATTGAAGTACCTGGACATCACGTATACAGGTGATCTGACGATCGCGTTCGAAGTGGCAGCAGGCAGTCGGAAAAATCTGCAGCCTCTAGAATTCAGCCGTGGTACCTGTATAGAGAACTGAGAAAGCAGTTCAGCACAGTCAACGGCACCGTGAAAAAGCTTGAATAGGAAGATGAGAGATGCACGACGCCTCCGAGACTCCAGGGAGTCAATCCCAAACTCCTCTCTAAGGAGACACCCATCATAGCCCCTCTCAGGGAACATGCCATGCACTCTGAAATGAAGGTACCTCAAAAACTTTCTCTCAACTCGCAACAACAGATTGACATGTCTCTGGTATATAGGCCACCATACCAGTCCAGCGTACTCAAGTCTTGCACGAATGTAAGCAAATATAATTGTTTGAGACAAGCGATGTTCGTAATATGTTTGCCGTTGCGGAAGATAAACCCGAGCATCCTCAGTGATGAGCTGCGTACTTGCTCGGAACCCCATCCAAGGCATACTCATATTTTATGAAGCGTGTGGTGTTTCTGGTGAAGGACATCACCCTGCACTTGTCAATGTTGAGGTACAGCCTGTTAAACCGGCACCACTCAAACACGCCGTCCAAGTCCTTCTGCCTTCTGCAGAAGAGCACAGTCCGCCTCAGTGCGAATCTCTCTAAATATTTTCACATCATCAGCGTATACTAACACCTGACCAGCCACACGCTCGACGATATCGTTAATGAACAAGTCAAAAAGCATGGGCGCCAGGTTTGCACCCTGGGGTGCTCCGCTCGTGGGTGAGAAGTGAGATGAGCAATGGCCATCAATCTCAACATACTGGTCCCGCGACGACAAATACGACGCCAGAAGAGAGATCCATCCGACATCAAGACCGTACGAATACAACTTCTCAAAAAGGATGCCATGATCCATACGGTCAAAAGCCTTTGAAAGATCCGTAAAAATTGTATCAACCTGAAGACGCTTGTCCATGGAAGAATATAGAAATTGCGTGTAGCACGCCAAGTTGGTAAACAGTGCTTCGACCGGCAAGAAATCCATGTTGTTTGTCCGTGATGATGGGTTTAACATCAACCATTATGCTTCCGCAGATCGCTATTTCAAACACCTTCGCAAAGTTTGACATCAGGCAAATGGGTCTATAGTTCTCGATGCGCTGGGGATTACCCTTCTTATAAACTGGTATGACCCTGCTCCTCTTCCACAAATCCGGAAATGTGGAGGACCTGAGGGACAGATTGAAGATCAAAACCAACGGTTCAATCAATACAGAGGCACAGTCCTTAACAAAAAAGGCAGGCACCCGATCAGGGCCCTTTGTCCTTCCCGATTTCAACTTTCTCAGTGCATTCAGGATGCTCTGCTCAGAGAAAGAATTGAGTTTAAGAAATCGATCTGACGCACTAGACAACTGACGACGGAATGGTGTCGATGTGGTAAAGGACCCAGCGAAGTACTCCGCGAATGCATCAACGATCTCCTGTGGATCAGAGATACGCCTATTATGATTTAAAAACTCACTAGGATACTGTCTCACAAAAAGAGATCTTCCATTACTGAAATTATTCTCGGGCGACCTTCTCCATGTGTGATTCGGGCACTGCCAGTGGCTTGGAGTCGTCTATTTGCCCACCGTCCCCACCGATGACACTTTGTGATACGTTAACCAAATCAGCAATTTCTCTTCGCCTTGTACCATTCCACAGTTGATCTTTGCAACGGCATTTTGCTACTGATTATTTCGAAACAAAATGAATCTCATAAATGATTTTTTTTGCGACCTCCTGTATACATCAGATGGTTGAGACGCCATACCTCCGTTAATTTTGAAATCTGCGCGAAAAATCTTTCTAAAAGTACCAAGTGGCATTGCTTAGTACAAAAAAAATCCAGTAGCGCCCGGATTTAGCAGATTCATCGATAAAACGACTTTTGAAAGTGAAAAGGCTATATTTCGGTAAGTACGCAACGGAAAGCGAAAAACTAAAAACTGACGAGTTACATAAGCTACAGACTATAAGATCCAAGTAAATATAGGTGTACAGGGTGGATGAACATGAACAATCTCCTGCACGGGAGTAAAAAAGAACAAAACTAAACGACTTTTTTCATCACCCTGTATTAGACATATCCATGTGATTTTTGTGGAGGACTTCAGTAGTTCTTGAAAATATTGACATTTTTCTTCAAAACAGTACAAGCGGTTCCACAATCGAGTGATTTTCAAGAATTTTCTAGCGATTTTAAAAAAATCTCTTTTTAAAAATATCCACTTCAATTTGTGAGCAGTTTAGGACAATTTCAACTGCAGTAAAGGATAAGAATAAAAATAAATCAACGAATATCCATCAAATAAAAAGCTTCTCACGATACCTGTGCACTTATTTTGCTACTGCAAGGCCCTAAAATATGTAGGCACGGTATTTTTTCTTATTTATTGTTATAAGGTACGTTGCGGAACGTACGACGTAACGCAACGCGGGACGTAGAAATTGACGTGTTACGTGTTGCGTTACGCGTCGTACGGTATGTGAGCAGAGCACGCAAACTACTTCGACTTTTGAGCCCTGATGTAGCAAGTATCTTACCACGGAAGATGTCAGTTTCCTAAAACTTGTCTTCGTCCTGTAATAGACCGTGAGCTAGCGGCCTTTGAGAGCTTGTTATTTCTGACCGCACCAAGTTTTTTGTGGTGATAGCCGCCCATATAGTATGTAATTGCTGAAACACCAGTCTGCCTCCCCAAAACGAGTCGTCTTGGGAGCTGCCAGTTGTCAAAAATCCCCCGTAAAAAACCCAATTTTGCACCGTTAAGGGGGTTTCTGATGCGACTAAAAAAGTTGTTGACGGGAATCGGTTTCATTTTATTTTTTTCGTCAAGTAGAAACTCTTCCAAAAAGATAATGTACGATCATTGCTATGATATTTTGAAAATTTCCAAAAAATTTTGAAAATTTTTGATTTTGATTTTTGAAAATTAAAAAATCAAGATAGCATGGACAATGCATCTTTTTTTCAAGGAAGTTGCATGACAAATTTCAACTCTTTATTTTCAAAAAAAGGTACAAAAAATGATTTCTCGTAGACATGAAAAAGTGAATTAGTAGAAATCATTTTTGGTACCTTTTTTAAGAAAATAAAAAGTTCAAATTTGGCACTTCCTTGAGGAAAGATGCATTGTCGATGCTATCTGTTTTTGAATTTTCAAAAATCAAAATCAAAAATTTTCAAATTTTTTCGAAAATTTTCAAAATTTGATAGCAATGCCCATACATTTTCTCATTGGAAGAGTTTCCACTGGACGAAAAAAATAAGAAGAAACCTCCCTGACTTCTACATTGCCGTGCTGCCGGTTGCAGGCATATTATACTAGGGCAATTTGTCTGTGATCACCCAATGAGAAGTTTCAGCCGACCTAGAATTAGATGAGACCCGCAAGCGGCTGCCCACTGGCACCATCCGCCGGCGGTCTCCCATCCAACTCGCAGCGCTGAGCGTTGCTGCAGTCGAGTTATCACCCGATTGGAGCGGTGTACTACACGCTATGCCCTCCTCTGGCCCCAAGAGGAAATTCAAAACAAATTTAGGGAGAAGAGAATAGAATAATGGTTTGCAACAAAAGGTGAATTAATCAACCATGAAGTCAGTAGTGTAGTAGGAGCATATTATTTGTGTCGAAACTAGTGAAAATTCCATAATTGTGTAGATAACGTCATTTAGCAACAAAGCACAGCAGATTGGGTCTGTCGATATTCTCGCCATTTTTTACTCCTTCTTTCTTAAGTGGCAGGCCGAGAGAGTAAGTCATAATTCAGGCAACACACTATGGCCCGAGCTATGGCCACTTTATCCATCATCATTCATACGCGACCCTGAAAATATGCGATAGAGTCAAGTTTAATTCAAGTTTAAACATAGAACGATCGACCTAAAAATAAAATACGAGTGATTGACAAATCAGCTCAACATAACGTTTCCACTTCTCGGCAAACACAAGTGGTCGAAACGGCCATTTTTAATGATCAGAATTGAGCGGAATCGCATGCTTTTCCAGGCGATTTCCGGCGGAGTTCAACGTCATGTTGTTTTTTGCATTATTGCTTGGACCATTCAAGATTAATGACGACACGTTTATTCGATGTGGCTCCTTTTTATTAATGATGTATTTTCCGCATTTAGCTTCTTTCGTCAGTATGATGGTGGCGGAAAACCAATTCGTTTAGGGTGTGAAGCGAGATTATATAAGATCTTGCAATTCAAAAGAAAATGTTTCGCGCGCGCTTCCGCAATTCAGCGCGGATTGGAGTTTAATGTTTTAAATGCGACGGAATAAAGAAAACGAAACCAATTTTCGGAGACGGTGGAGTTGAGGGCGCGAGCTAAAAGACATCGCGGGTGAATTTTTCGTTTTTCAAGCGGCGATAAGATGAATCCCCGACAGTGTCTTAGATATAATAATTTTCAGATTCACTCTTGGTTTAGTACAGACTACAGAATAAGTTTAGACCTTCCGGAATCTGTCATCTAGGATGCACAATTGCACAGTGCACACTTATTTAAGAGGGTGTCAAACACACACGAGCTTTACACGCTTACTTGCACTTGTACAAATCTGTTTGCTACCTACAATTTGCGGTAAAACGGTAGCTCAAGCAAGCCGCAAAGCGCGGTAGAAGCAGAACTTTTCTATCTAGTCCAACGAGGAAAACTATCGAAAACATGAAGAAGTTATGACGTGTTTGTCATCTGTCAAAACTTATAAGATAATAAAACTAAAACTTTGACGTTTAATAACTTGAGAAGTACTGAACAGATTCAAAACAATTGCAGGAATTGTAATTGCGGCTTGCAGCAAGAGCACCTGCCAGAGACCTAATAAAGCGTATGCAGTTCTGATAAAATTCAAGCATGCAACTTGAAAATGAAAATGTAATTGAACAATTTAATATTGTTTTTTTTTTGTGTTTTTGGTTTGATTGCGATATAACTTTGTGGACATGCATCTGGCTAGGCTATAGACGTGAAAGTAAACTTTCAGCTACAAAACGTCAGTTAGGTGTGTCACGATATAATCGAATAAAACTGTCTGTTTTTTCGCACATTCTCGAAATTGTTCAACAGATTTTGAACATACTTGGTACATGGTTGGTAATAATTGAGAAGTTGAACGTTTGTTCGAAATAGATTGTTGACATCAGGCGATCACGGCCGCCACAATAGGAGAACTAATCATGGAAAATATTGAAATTCCACCAATTTCACTAACATAACATTTAAACTTCAGCGACGGGATATCAGAATTCATGGAAATCTGTGTACACACCCGCTAGGTCATATTCGAGAAAGACCCCGAAATAGTGTGCTACGCTCTGGTAGTCCATCCTGTAGATATAAAACTCATTCCCTTCAAAATAAAGTTTGCACAGGATAATATGTAAACCAGCATAAATTTTCAAAGTGCTGAACCAGAATCCGTCATGAAAAATCAATTTCTTTCAAATTTCAAACATGACATTAATCTTGGTGAGATTTTCGCCACCCTGTCAGTTTTTCAAGTTCTGTCAAATTGTTTTTGTCAAAAGCTTAAACTTGACAACAGAATTTCCCGCAGGAGATCAAAATTATGTGAGAACCACGTTGCACACATAAATATCAGCTCCTGTTCACTTTTTGAATAGTTAGCCCATTTAAGCCCATATGTTATTTTGAAAAAATGGGCTCTACTTTGACCCAGTGCTCAAAATAGTTCAATGAACAATCTTTCTAGACTTTATGTCCTTATCAACAAAATGGCCGATTATAATGCTTGACCTCAACAATAGATCCATAAAATGCACTAATTCGAAAAAATATATTTCTATACTGCTGGACTTATGATTAACTCAGTCAGTGGCACGGTGAACTTGGCCTCGCTTTCGAAGGCGGAGGTCCCGGGGTCAAATCCGCACTGGGGAAAAGGGATGAAACGAGAAAGCCATAGAGACAAAACCCCACTGATTATTACATACAACGCCCTTGAGTAATAGACCTACAAGGATAATATTTCACTTATCTAAGTCGCACTGTCAATAGCAACGGAATAAAATGGATGTTAACAACAAAATCTGAAAGCTGTCACTTCGGACTTCTTTTTTGTAATAATCATCAAAATATCACTCGTACTCGAGATTTTCCCAGCTAATTTTGGCCAAGCATTTCCCTCGGACTGGTTGTCCCCTCGGTTGTCCCCATAGATATCGCTACGACTATCACTCGCGATCGCCGTGCGCCGATTCGTGCGCTGAGAGAACTCCACGATTTTTGTCTGTTATTACTTTTTGTTTGTTTTTTGTTTTGTTACACATTGCTCGGCATTGATAAATACAAGGTACAATCTACACAATGAGATAATAAATGTGACTGAACTCGAGCTACAGCGGTTTTGGTTTTAGCGCACGACTAGGTACCTATAGAAGACCTGGCAGTGAAATTCGTCGTAACCAGGGGCGGCGGAACCAAGTGGCGAGGGAGGCCATTCCCCCCCCCCCCCACCCCCAATTCGTCCTGGGGAGGCCTGGCCCCTCCAATTTTCTCGATAAAGAATTTTTCTTCATGTGAAAAAAGATGATCACGCCTTTTTTCCGAAAAAATTTTCACCCGCGGCGCTTCTTGCTTCGCTCGCACTCCTTTTCTTCTCACTTGTGCCCCCTCAATAATTATATACTTCCGCCGCCCCTACTCGTAACTGTGGTCTTGTTGCACTGCGGTTTGCTTAGATCGGGAAAAATGATGGCAGTAACCGTTTTTGCGTCGACTACCGACGCCGGCGCCGCGGCGAAAAAAGACACCCACCCTATTTTTTCCTATTTTTTACATCTCCGCAATTTCGGGTCAGTTGAGGAACCTCAGCCCCTTGGATGTCCAATCTGCTTGTTGGCAGATGCCAGTGAAAAAAGTCTCTTCCAATTTCGAGAAATACCATTAGGATTGACGAACGAACCCGCGACTTGTCAACGGTTGATCGACACCGCTGTCGATGTGGTCCTGCAACCAAACATATCATCTACCTCGACGACGTCATCGTAGTAAGTCCCAATTTCAGCACTCATCTCCGGATATTGGCCATCGTCTAGGATCTTTTGCAAGCTGCAAGTCTTACCGTCGCGTCAGCCGGAGATAGTTCCATTTTTGTCAACCAGAGCTGCGTACAAGTTTACGTACGAGGTTCACTCGTACGTCTCCGGGTTAATAGCGTGTAGCGTGTAGTCCGGAAAGTATTGGGGCGTGTTGCAGCAGATTTTTCCCATCATATATTTTATTGGAACACTCCAACGTTCAATTTATGAAAGAAGTTTTCGATCCAGATCGGTGGAAGCGACTGCATCTAAATGACGTTTTGTTTACGAATGCGCAATTTTATGCACGTCATCCGGCTCCTGAATAAAACATATTGAAACCTATAAACCATCCAAAATAGTAGGTAGGTAGATATGTGCAATTTTCTTTTAGTGGGTACCCCACCTATCTATAATATACGTTATTTTATTATTATTATTAGGTAAGCGGAGGTAAGGCAATAAACTATTACATGGCTGGAACAATTGTAATGGTAACCCTTGTTTTATTCTTATGTGTGTCTCGGAGGTTGGACCCTGGACACACTGTCTTGGTTAATAATCATTAAACACGAAACGTAATTACGTTTCTATTGTTGTCACCAAGCCAGCAACGCGAGCTTAATGACATGATAAATCAAGCTTTCTAGTGTGTATCGAGGGTATAAGGCATACAAACAAATTATAAGCTTGTGAAAACTATAGCTGAACTTGAAAAAACCCTACTATGCTAAAATGTTATTCTTGATAAGAAAAATAATTCTTACTGTTATTAAATACCGAGCGTTCATAAATTAAATGGGTCAAGGGTGCCTGTGAATTCAAAAACGTCTGTCGAAACTAGCGTAATCCTTTTGTAATAAATTTGTCAAACTTTGACAAGTTACGTCCCATATTATTGATCTCTGATCCTGCCATGAGTGCGTTTGTGTAAATCGGCGTGAATTTTGTGAATTGATGTACCTCGAAAGATGGAACCACACCTAGGTAGGTTTTGTACCCTGCCGTGAAAACCATATTTTAAATGTTCCGAAAACTGTGATTGGTTTGACAGATTACGATAACCAAAAAATTACAGACATAAAATGAACGATGCTAGTTGCGACAGACGTTTTCAAAGTCACAGGCACCCTTGACCCATTTAATTAATGAACGCTCGGTACTATATGTACAGAGCTGACTCCCCCCCTCCTCTCTTTCCACGAAAAAAAATTCTTTAGAGTCGAGTAAATTTAGGTTTTGAGGTTGGCATCGATTTGGTGAAGCTGCAATTTGACAGAGACCATCGTGAATATGGCCTACATTACCAGTCAGAAATCCCAAAGAGCCTTGTTGACCTTAGCCAAATCAGGGGTACACCGCATCAGAGTATTTCTGGCTCCGTGTCAATCTACTGCTGTTTGAAAGAGTTGAATGGCGACTAGTCAAATGAGTTATGGATCATTGAATACAGAACTGATTGTTGATTTTCTCATTGTTCCATAATTTTTCTTTTTACGGAGATACCGGTCTAGCTGAAGGGTGGGAATTTCCCCGCGGAGTCCCCTGATGGGGTGTACTTTCCACTCTTTGGGACTTTTTGCTGGTAGCAAAGGCTATGTCCACGATTATTCATGGCAAAATTCAGCTTTACCAAATTGATGCCGATCTCACTACCCTCCACAATAATCAATACTACCGTGTGATCCAAACCATTCCGAATTGGGGATGGGGAGAGCTGTGCCCTGGCAAAAAGCAGCTTTACATCCCGGAATTTGACCATGTCACAGCCTACCCCAATTCGGAATGGTTTGGATGACACGGTAGTTCTACTGGACTATTATTAGAGATATTGAAAAAAAACTCCGCGTTTTTTTCGTAGTGTAGACTTTTAATCCAGTCCTTTGATGTTTGTTTAATTGCCACATAGGTACAATAACAACGATGTGACATGTAACATCTACGTATTCTTGACATAATCAAATTAAACTGGCTGGACCTTACCCACTTCACGCATGACATGTGCATCGTAATCGTTACAAATAAACAAGCAAGGCAAAGAACACTTCTTCCAACACACCCGAAAAATGGCATCATCATCTGCAATAGTAGTATTTCCACGATAATGATTGTCATCGCTCTTGTACACCTGCCACCCAGATGCTCTTGATGCCTTTAAGATTATTCACATCATTGATAAATTATAGTCCAGAGCTTCAACCTATGAAGTACGCGCAGCAAGACGCAAGCATCTAGAATGCTCTGGCCATTAGCGGAGATGAATCGCGTGACTCTTTGCGCCGCGCTGCGCGGTCAACAAATCCGACTTGCGTCCGGAGTTGCGTCGGATCACCATGACAACAACGCAGAACAACCTCTTTTAGCCAATCAGGCCGCTGTATTTGGCAATTTGCACCGCCGCCGCACTTGGAATTTGAGCCATAAGTCGGTGCTGCAAAGATGGCACAAACCGATGACGCATCTCCGGGCATGGGCTGTTTCAACTTGATAATACATATTCAGGTAAGTAGATGAAATCAGGGGTGAAACTGCAAATTTCGTTGAAAGTCCGTCACGCGTGCCATGGCTACCGCAAATGAATTGCCATATCCGGCTCTGTTATAATAATTACAACGCTCATAGCCATACATCCATGAGAACACAAACATAAACAAAATGAATACATTGCAATATTATCTGGAATCCATTAGCACCGTATTTGGTCATGATCCGATTTCTGCTGCTCTTTGCCTTTGGCGGACTGTTCGGTCCGCCGCAATAAACTGAATGATATGCATCTATGATCAAAGACTGACTCAATCGCATTACACAACATAGAATAGGTAGGTATAAGAGTAGGAGTAGGCACAGCAAATTGTGCCAATTCCATCCTGGGGAAAGAAAACTTCATTTCTTTTTTCCACTGCAAGTCGACTTTAATGAAATTATTATCTGTTCCATCATAAAACTGGAAAGAAACACTATAGGCACGGCACAGGAATTCTTTACTTACCTATTATGTCTCACCACGAGTGTTGCGAAGGCTGGAAAAATTAGAAATTCATTTTTAATAGTTTTACCTTTAGAATAAGAATAAGGGTCTAAAGCAGATAATCGTATTATATCGCGTATATTTATATTGCGTATTGTTGCTCTCTAACATCGCTCTACTTGCCGAGTATGCATATGTTACATCTATCATCGATGCTCTCTTGGTGACGGCTGGCTTTACGTGGAATTGTGTTTAATTCCCTCGCCTGCCTGATGCCTCGAAATATAGCATCTGCGGAATGCCTTCATAGATGGTGCCGCTTGGAGGACTCACATACTATGAGTCCTCCTGGGTGTATTATACCATGAGTTCTCTGGCTGCCACAGCATCGGACGGTTGGACTAGACGCCTGCGCACTGATGAGCCCCCAGTAGGGGTGAAACACGTGTCTGTGCAGCTTTGGTCCGATCGTCCGGTGTTGTGGTAGTCGGAGAGTTACAAGATGATTCAAAAGTTTCAGATTATAACTTTGAGTTATCGAGGGTCAAAGGGTGGTCCTTCGAACTCTATTTCAGTTATTTCAAAATGGTCTAACAAACTCTTGGTGCAAAAATTATGAATGGAAAAGTCAAAAAAAATACACTCCCAAAGGAAATTCTCTGTTATAAATCCGTGTGGTCTTCGGTCTTCATTGGTCGAGAAATCGATCAAATGGCTCTAAGGCAGTTTTAAATCAAACCGATTTTCAACTCACCCGGTATAGAAAACTAGAATTCATTACATGTTCATTTTGCTGCTCATTCATTTCATTACAGTGCTAATGATTACTGAGTAACGATTACCAACCCGAAGAGTAACGATTAGTAACAATTGTCAACAAGTAACGTGAATTTACATCATGGTAGACCTTATCAGTAAGTCCTGTCAAAGACCTGTGTACACAACCTTTTCCACAGCCGCGTTACCCATCCGCGCTGGCGCCAGCTTCGAGCGTCAAAAGTGACAATAATAAAGGTTGGCAGTGGGTGATTTCCACCTAGCCCCAAGTTTGGGGCACCTGGCATTTACGCATGTGCGGGTGCCAAACGGTGATTTCCATCTACGTGTTCTTACTTGGTTCTGTGCCGTTCATTGGACCACCTAAAATTTTATGTCAAACTATAGAACATGTCCCGTCTGGTGGTATTTGTACCGTCTAGGTGGAAAGCGCCCAATGCAGAATTTTGGCGCTGTCAACCAAACTTTTTGAAATTTTCAATCGTCTGACGTTTTCATTCGCGTAAGTCACGCACGAGTTTTCCGCAATATTCATATGAAAGTGTTGAATTTGCTACAGAACGTTGCTGGTTCGGAAAATGGATGACCCAGTGAAAAGAACCAAATGTTGTGTCGTGGGGTGGGATGCCGCGAAATGGGCACTAAAGCTAAGACTCACAGGGTTTCCCAATACCTAGAATCTCGTTTCAAGTGGATCCACTGATGGTTAGGGGTGGAAAGGGATATCTGTCTTATCTGTCTGAGGACACTAAAGAAGCCAAGCTGAGGAGGAGCTGATGAATGTCCATTTCGAAGCTCAATTTTTAAAGTCGCTGGCACGAGACGCGGACTTGGGTGCCATGCCTTTCCTATCTCTACTCTCTGCGCTACAGTCAAAAGCCAGCCTTGTCAGTGAACTCTACGATGGACCCACCGTCGACTTGGGGGCTGCCGCCACCGCCCCCGGCTTACCTATCTTAGCTTAGTATCCCGTATTCCTTACATAAAATGTTGAAAATAAAAGCCTTTCCAACTTTTACATGGTGTAGCCTCAAGAGAAGGCCTTTGTGGCCACCGTTGAATGCCTCGATATTTTTTTCTTCAAAATTCCAGTCGTGTTTATATGAATTTCTAGTCCACTGACATTTTTCGTGAAATGAGACGTCAGACGATAACAATTTGAATTTTTTTTTATTGACACTATTGACAGTGTCTAAGGGCTCGATACCAAGTTGGAGGCGCAAAAGTTAGGACGGCGCAACTTGTCAAATAGAGCGGTCTGATTGGCCGTTGCTATAGTAACCGCACTTACGGCGGTCTCAGCCCCAACTTGGTATCGAGTCGTAAGACACTCCAGACTCTGCTGTACCGGCGCGGCTCCCTGTTTCCCTACCCCTGATTATGATTTCCTTGATGGTGTGTATGATAAAGGACCCTGCACATTCCTTATGGGATTTGGCTCCCCATGGGATTTGGCTCAAACTTTGATATGTTGTAGCCCTTGTTGAGGTGATCAAACTTTATCATTGCGCAAATCCTCTAAACTCAACGGTTCACCCTCCAGAGGGGGTGGAATGCCGGTAGTCACAGAACTAATTTGTTGCAATTATGGGCTTCAATGAGCAAAAGGTGGATCTATTTTGACGCCACGAGGTGGTTCTAGGGTTATACTTGCCATAACTTTGAACTGGTCAAAATATTTCATAGACCCCTATTTTTAGAACCACCCGCCCCCCTGGCATTTCAAAAAATGACTGAAAATTTAAAGTTGAATAATGACCAAAATAAACTGGGAATTTTTTTGAATTTCTGACACGGTATGTTCAAAGTGTTGCTGATCAAGTATTTCTTGCGTATCAACCCCTAAAATCTGACGTCCACCCTCCAATAAATTATGAACTTCTGCTCTGCGCTACTGGAAGTAAATTGTTTCTTGTTAAGTTGAAATGAATTTCTACTATTTTAGCACAATATCTAGGGAAGTGTGATACATGATACATATTCATCCCTTAAGTCTACCCACCCTTACTCTTATAACACCTACACCCTGGTAGTTTTTCTAGACATGATTAGTTCAACTCATTCAACTAGAAAATGTGCAACGAGTGCTTCCACTGTCAATTTGGGAGAAACTATTAGGGTATAGGGGCTATAGGGGTAAGGGGTAGACATAAGAGATAAATATGGACCAACTTTTTTCAACACATAACATGTTACAGTCGTAGAAGCTTATTCAAACTTATCAAGAAATAATTTATTTCTTATAGGGCAGAGCAGAAGTTGATAATTGAGTGGAGGGTGAACGTCAGATTTTAGGGGTTGGTTTGCAAGAAATGATGGATTAGCATCAATTCAATTCAATTCAATATATTTATTGTTCCTTCGGTGTTACACCATGAACAAGAAAAAAAAACAAAAAAAAACAGGGTAAGATAAATTAACACACAAGTCAGTACTCGTTCCTGCTGAACGCCCTCAGCCTGAGAGCTCCCACAATGAAATTGACAATTCTAACAATAACAGAAGTATTATTTACCTCAATAAAATGCAAGACATCTCTCAGATTGATGAGGTCATGTATGTAGTGAAATCTTATAGGCTTATAAATTGGACACTCGAAAAGTATATGCTCCAACGTCTCCTGTCTGTGCAAATTACATATAGTACAAAGCTCCTCAGTTATAATTCGGTAACATGAACCCTTCCACGTGAATTTCAGGTAGCGATCACTGCCTAATTTCAGTTGAGCTACTATTTTCAACTTGGCAATAGGCAACCTCAACTGCAGGTAGGATCCGCTGTCAATGTCAAAGCTAAAAAATCTGTACAAGGAGGAAAAAGTGGAGGACTGACACCTGTTTAGATCAATGTTGCGCAATCGTTGTTCATATTGATCGAGAATTTCTCCTTTATACCTGACTTAAGTCTGCAGATCCAAGCACGGCCAGAGGCGCCCAAACCCAGCATCCGTAAAAAACACTCCCATTTGACTGGCCCAACTGTATTTGGTTTCTCTTGAATCTATCTGAATCAAACGCTTGAAACATATAAGCGGATAGCGACTACAGTTCATGCAAAGTAATTTTTCCATCCAACTCAGGCAAGTTTTGAGTATCACAAGTGAGAGAGCCGTGACACCTACCTCCAGTCTTACAGCATAATCAGGAGTATTCTTAGCCAAGGCCAGCAACCGCTTGAAAAAACCGACCTGGACCCTCTCCAGAAGGTCAGCATATCTCACTGCATACACGGCCATGCAATGCGACATAGAGTTTAGTATGGTCGACTCGTAAAGTTTAATTCGCGGTTCCCAGCTATTAAACCCAGCACGTGCCATCAATGATAAAGTCGCCCCAGATGCAACCCTGGCCCTAGCCACTGTCTCTCTCGCCGCTTGCAGGAAAACCGATGAAGAACTAAAGGTAACTCCAAGGTAAGTATATTTATTCTCCACCAATATTTGCATCTCTGTTGTAAAGAAACTTCAACCTACCAGCCGATCCGGAATGACCTCTACCAAAGCAAACTATTTAACTACTATTTTATTAACTATTACTACTATTATTTTAACTACTATCAAGCCATTCGTCGAGCAATAACTCTCAAGGACCGATAATTTTCTTGCCAAATCAACAGGAGAATCACCCAGAATCACCAAATCATCCGCATACAACAGCAAGCAAACATCCAATTCATTATCCACATTCAATCCTACACAACCAGCCTCGCGAAAATATACTTCTATATCAGAAAGGAACAACGCGAACAAACAAGGACTCAACGATTCACCCTGCAAAACTCCCGATTCAACCTTAAACTTTCGTGTAAATTCACAATCAACTTTCACTCTTACACTAGCATTCTCATACAATGCTCTTACTATCCTAATGAATCTTGTACTAACACCCAAGTGGTAGAGTTTCTGCCACAACAAAGTGTGTTTCACAGTGTCAAAGGCACGCCTAAAGTCAATAAAAGCCGCATAAACATGTCTACCTTTCAACCTCAAATGTATCTGAATGATCGAACTCAGTACAAACACATTATCCATGCAGCCCCTCCCCCTCCTGAACCCGGACTGACATTCAGGAATGGTTTTAGTCTCCTCATCCCAAAAAATGAGTCGCTGCAACAAAATCTGGGTGAATAGCTTGGCACAACAATTGACAAAAGCTATTCCTCTTTTTTAGCTATTTTTTTCTTCAAAATTCCAGTCGTGTTTATATGAATTTCTAGTCCACTGACATTTTTCGTGAAATGAGACGTCAGACGATAACAATTTGAATTTTTTTTTATTGACACTATTGACAGTGTCTAAGGGCTCGATACCAAGTTGGAGGCGCAAAAGTTAGGACGGCGCAACTTGTCAAATAGAGCGGTCTGATTGGCCGTTGCTATAGTAACCGCACTTACGGCGGTCTCAGCCCCAACTTGGTATCGAGTCGTAAGACACTCCAGATTCTGCTGTACCGGCGCGGCTCCCTGTTTCCCTACCCCTGATTATGATTTCCTTGATGGTGTGTATGATAAAGGACCCTGCACATTCCTTATGGGATTTGGCTCCCCATGGGATTTGGCTCAAACTTTGATATGTTGTAGCCCTTGTTGAGGTGATCAAACTTTATCATTGCGCAAATCCTCTAAACTCAACGGTTCACCCTCCAGAGGGGGTGGAATGCCGGTAGTCACAGAACTAATTTGTTGCAATTATGGGCTCAAATGAGCAAAAGGTGGATCTATTTTGACGCCACGAGGTGGTTCTAGGGTTATACTTGCCATAACTTTGAACTGGTCAAAATATTTCATAGACCCCTATTTTTAGAACCACCCGCCCCCCTGGCATTTCAAAAAATGACTGAAAATTTAAAGTTGAATAATGACCAAAATAAACTGGGAATTTTTTTGAATTTCTGACACGGTATGTTCAAAGTGTTGCTGATCAAGTATTTCTTGCGTATCAACCCCTAAAATCTGACGTCCACCCTCCAATAAATTATGAACTTCTGCTCTGCGCTACTGGAAGTAAATTGTTTCTTGTTAAGTTGAAATGAATTTCTACTATTTTAGCACAATATCTAGGGAAGTGTGATACATGATACATATTCATCCCTTAAGTCTACCCACCCTTACTCTTATAACACCTACACCCTGGTAGTTTTTCTAGACATGATTAGTTCAACTCATTCAACTAGAAAATGTGCAACGAGTGCTTCCACTGTCAATTTGGGAGAAACTATTAGGGTATAGGGGCTATAGGGGTAAGGGGTAGACATAAGAGATAAATATGGACCAACTTTTTTCAACACATAACATGTTACAGTCGTAGAAGCTTATTCAAACTTATCAAGAAATAATTTATTTCTTATAGGGCAGAGCAGAAGTTGATAATTGAGTGGAGGGTGAACGTCAGATTTTAGGGGTTGGTTTGCAAGAAATGATGGATTAGCATCACTTTGAACATACCGTCTCAAAAATTCAAAAAAATTTCCCGTTTTTTTTTGGTCGTTATTCAAGTTTGAATTCTCAGTCATTTTTCGAAATGCTAGGGGTGGTTCTAAAAATAGGGATCTATGAGATCTTTTGACCAGCTCAAAGTTATGGCAAGTATAACCCTAGAACCACCTCGTGGCTTCTTAATAGATCCACATTTTGCTCATTGAAGCCCATAATTGCAATAAATTAGTTCTGTGACTACCGGCATTCCACCCCCTCTAGGGGGTGAACCGTTGAGTATGGAGTATTTGCACAATGATAAAGTTTGATCACCTCAACAAGGGCTACAACATATCAAAATTTGAGCCAAATCCCACGGGGAGCCAAATTCCGGCATCCCGCCGTGTCTTAAAATTTTCGTGTTATTTCATGTCAAGTTTCGTATCCAAAAGCTTATTTTCACGTCTGACTACTATCAGACGCATGTCCACAAAGTTGTATTGCAATCGATCCAGAAACACGGGAAAAACTAGAGACAAGCCCACCTTTACCTGTTTTCCGCAGAAAATGTTATGATTTTTTTTCAAGTTTCACGCTTGATATATCAAAGCTGCACATGTTCCATCAAGTCCCTGGTGGATACTCTTGCTACAAACCGAATTCGGTTGCAATCCGTTCGGTACTTCTCGAGTTACTGAACGTCAAAGTTTTGGCTTTGACAGCTTTTAAATTTTGACACATGACAGGTACGTTATAATTTTCACACGTTCTAGGTAGACTTTTCCAAGATCTTGGGAATATTTGGTCAAAATCGGTCGAACGGCTTTAAAATGAATGAAGGGACAAAAAATCGTAACAAACACAAGCCCATACCTACATACCGACAGACAGGGGGAATTTTCTTCTCATCAGATCTCGCACTTTAGCACACGGAGATTCCAGAAAAAAAAACGAATGGAAACTTTAATTTTTTTTTTTCGCGACCGACATACCTCTCATTTTTTTAATAATCCGATGACATTGATTCACTGAAGCTTCACAAGGATAACATTTAATTCCGAGACTTATCATAAATTTCCAATTTTTCCGTGTTTTTCTGCTGAAATTATCGAGATCTTGAAAACAGTGCGTAAGATCGAAAAAGCACAAAGGGATCCTTCTCCATAAAAAAACTTTGATTCTCCAGTCTTTTTTATCAAAATCTAGAAAAAGTCATGAACAAAAAATATTAGGCTAAATTCATCCCCCGTCCCCTCTTTGTGTGACGTCCCTAATGGAATGTGGAAATCTTTTCCACAGCATTACCTCAGGCTTACAACATAACTTTTTTTCCTATTTTTTGACGTAGAATAAGCTGATCAAATATTGCCGTCTAATTTCGGGTCACCGAAATCGGGACCAGAGATTAGATACCTACAGGGTGCAGGCCGACACCTACTGGCTTGAAGCAGCCATCCCAAATTAAACGTGGTCTTGGGGAATACTGCAATAATAGCAATAAAATTTAATTCGAAATTATAAATAGACCGATCGACCGCCACATCTCTTTTGAAATCGCACAGCTATATATTTTTAAATGCGAAAACAAACACGATAACAAAAATATTTCTCGCGGCTCATGTCGTTTTACTAACTTTAACTCAAGCTTAATATTTATGTAAGCTATAGCGCCGAGCTTGCAGCTCGCGCTATGTGACTTAACATTGCAACACCCTGTTGATTTGAAGTTTGTTAACGTTTCCTCACGTAATGTGAAGATACGTCAACACAGTAATTATTATCCTTACGACCACTGCAATTATTGGTGCATTACTCGTTGAGTCATATATCATCCATCTGTTGATAAATTCTGGTCATGTGTATTGGCCTTTTTTTGCTCTGCGCGATGATGTGATTATTTTGGAAATGTCTTTCGAGCGATAAAGCTCTTAAAAATTCTGGAATTAATCCAACATAATCAATGACTTGAAAAAATTATCCTCCTTTAAATAATAATTTCTTCAATTTCTTTGGACTTCAAAATAGACATCGTTGAGTGTTATTCACTTCGCATGAAGAGCCCGCACATATTTATTATATTTGTCACTTCGACGCCCATCATCAACGGTGACGCTAGTGTTCGGACAAGTCAAGCGAAGTTATTGTCATATTCGCCCGTGAAATTCGAATCAAGCTGTAGGCAACATCTAGATAGGTAATAATAAGCAATAATTCTAAATAAGTGATAAAATAAATAAAAAATGAGACTATCCGGCTCTTTCTTATTTTAGGCTTCACCTTGTAGGAACTTATATCGTTACATCGAACGTATAAGATATATATTCCCAAAATCAGAAAAAGTCACGGTTAAACGTAGCCAGTGGTCATCTATCGATTGGTGGTTGTCGAGAAAAATTTCCCCTGGAAATTTCGGAAATTTTTTGACAATCGACGGAGTAGTATTTGCGATGACTTATTTTGGAGCCCATAAAATTCCGGGGAAACCGGCATCTACATATTTTATTTGAGAGTCGTTTTTATCAAAGCGGCTGGAAATACAATAATAATTTGTCTTTATCAATACAAATTCAAAATTAAACGCTTGTCAAATGAAAAACGAGTAGGCAGTAAAATACAACGACCGCAGCGTCTAGAACTGCAAAGCAGCACATGTTGCCAAAAAGCGAACACCTGGGTAACCTTTTTTCATCCCCAATAGATATCAATGACAACAACATATAGAACTTATCCACAATACAAGACAAATTTTCTCAAAATAGTTTGAGAACCAAAAGGCGACAGCCTGCAGTAGTCGCCACCTTTCCACAACCAGACTGATTCGACAATTTTCCATTATCAGCGACTTTTTTTGCTCCATTCTGAAAAGTCAACTGACCAGACCTCAGTTACTGCCAAATTATTATAGCTACCTACCGTTTTGCAGAACTCAACAGTAAATTGAAAAGCGAACCAAACTGAGAGATGGAAATAACTTTTTTCTTTATTGGCAAATTTGATTAATATTGTAAAGTCCACTGGCAGCTACACATGAAGCAGCTCTCTATCCGTACCGTATATAAGATGTATAGGGTATACACAGGTGCTCGATTTTTATTATTAGTTTAATACACGAGTTCTGCTTTGAATGCGAGACGCATCGGAAATCGAATTTCATTTTTGATTATTCATTATTTGAACATAAGACTTTTCAAACGTTTCAGTAATTGGATTTATATACCTACATAAAATATGCGAGAGCGCCAGCAGCTGAAACGCTGCTCAGTTTTGCAATCAATTTCTTCTCGCTCGGAATCAATATGTGTAATGCGAGAAAGGGCTGAACAGAAAAAAACACCCCGTCATATTCTGACGCTCTACAATCTATATACCGTATGATCAAAAACTTTCCTCTTCCAGGCAGGCTGTGGTCTGGTCATTGGCAGGCAAACGAGGCTGATTTTGGCCAGGCCACAGCCTGCCTAGAGAAGGAAAGTTTTTGATCACACGGTATTTTAGTGCGAGGCTCGAGAGATCCATGTTTTGTAATTAATGGTTTTCTGTTTTGAGAGAAACAACTGCTAACAACAGAGTTGATAGTTCTTGGTCAATCCAGAATGTCACGTCACGAAACGTCATAGTAGTCCTCGGGTAGTAATGTATCGCCACGCAATCGGTACTCAGCAGTGTTGTCTCTGCAGCAGTCGAGCGTTGAGCAGGAGCAGCCATAGCGGCCACATCAAATCTCATTGAATAGCTTAGTAGCTTATAACGGGTGATCCATTTAGAGGTACTTTTTTCAAAAATTAAAAAAATATCAAAATATTAATTTTACTGGGTAACTTTAATTATCGTACGACAAAAGGATTTTTGACATCTACTTCTTAAATATTATTTCTTTCAAATGTTGGCCGTTACTACGTCTAAGGAGGTCCATTCTGGAGTTCCAATTTTGCACGACGCGTTCGAGCATATCGACTGGTATTTCGCGAATGACGCGAGAAATGTTCGCTTCCAATTGCTCAATCGTAGCCGGCTTATTCACGTAGACTTTGGACTTCACGTAGCCCCAAAGAAAGAAGTCTAAAGGCGTGATATCACACGATCTAGGCGGCCAATTCACCGGCCCGAAGCGTGATCGAAAACAGTGGATCTTCTTCAAGCTTTTCAAGAGCCCAAAGACTGAAACAGTGACGATTTGGAAAGGCGGCTGGCTTTAAGAGTCCTCTGTACGCTCAGAGTGGCTCCAACTAAAATGCTTCTAAATCGAAGCCGGTGATTTTCTTTGAACTGGCATTTGGAGATTCCACTTCATATCTCTATATAAACATGTTACCGGAAAAAAATCCGAGAAAAACCGATCACAGCCGAAGATAGTCAAATCTTACGCGCGCCAACCTAGGGCCTTTATTTGACTTGAAACAATAATCATTTTTTCAGGGTGGACTCTCAACAATATTCTGCACAATCGTACCGGGTGGTTTTTCAGTAAAAAAATTTCAGCTGAAGATATGGGGCTCCAAATTTTTGAGCATTTTTTTAACAATTTTCACAGCCAAATAACTTTGGCTCCAGATATTTTATTAAAAAATCACCCGGTACGTTGGTGCAAAATACTGTAGAGAGTCCACCTTGGAAAAAGAAATTTTCTTCCAAGTCAAATAAAGGCCCTAGGATGGCGCCCGTGAAATTTGACTATCTTCGGCTGTGATCGGCTTTTCTCGGATTTTTTTCCTTTCACATGTTTTTATGGAGATATGAAGTATAATCACCAAATACCAGTTGAAAGAGAATAACCGCCTTCGATTTAGAGGCCTTTTAGTCGGAGCTGCTTTAAGCGTACAGAGGACTCTTAATTCTTGCTCAAGTTGAATTCTGTATGCCTTTAAACCAAGATCCTTGCGTAAAATACGCCAAGTTGTTCCATACGACAAGCCAAGGTGTTGAGAACGTCGCCGAATCGATTCATCACAGTCCTCGCGTACTCTCTCAGCTACCGCCGCTATATTTTCTTATTTTCTTCGCTACGTAGTGGATGTGGTCTATTTGGTAGCGTCTTATCCAATAATGAAAATTGGGTTTCAAATTTCTCGATGGTATAGCGAATTGTGCGTTCGGTAGGCCGATTATGTAGACCATAAATTGCTCTAAGCGCACGGAACACATTTCTTGTAGAACGCTGATTTTCATAATACAGCTGAACAATCTGTAGACGCTTTGCCGGGGTAAGTTTTTCCAAAATCAAATGTCAAACAATACTGAACAAATATGCCATGGCAATTTGATTGTTTGACAATTTGATCTGTCATAAAAAGCCTACTAGAAAAAGTACCTCTCAATGGATCACCCGTTAGAACCACTATCACTTTTGCTGTAACGACGATCATAATTTACAGGAAACGTCTACCTTACAAACAGTCAGTTCTATTATTTTCTTTTATTTATGGTCAAGTTCCGAAGCTTTTCCTAACATTTCGGATTGTTCAGTGTTCCACATGTCTTAATCTAGGACGAGCAGCATTCCAGGATGGGCCGTGTCGTCCGGCGCAAGTTCATCGACATGGTACTTGGCGCGCTTTTGCATTCGCCTGGTAGGACAATCACTTTCCATTCGACAGCCGACATACTCCTAAAATTCACGTGTATTTTTTTTGTAAACATAATTTTAATAAAATCCTATTGAAAAAAAAAACATAATTTTTACAGAAAATCATGGAAAAATTGAAAATGTATAATAAAAGTTTTAGAATTTAATGTTATCCTCGATGTTATCCTTGTGAAGCTTCAGTGAATCATGTTGCCTTCTGAGTTGTTGCTGATTGATTCACGAAATGTTTGAAAAGAATGTCGTCTGTGTTCTCTAGAGAATAAAGTTTTTTGTCTATTTCAATTTTCACCTTTCATCGGATTATTCAAAAAATGAGAGGTATGGTATATAGAAAATTTCGCAAATCAAGCATGCAACTTGAAAAAAGTCATGAAATTTTCAGCGGAAAACAGGTAACGATGGACCTGGCCCTATTTTTTCTGTGTTTCTGGGTCGATTGCAATGCAACTTTGTGGACATGCGTCTAATAGTAGTCAGACGTGAAAATAAGCTTTTGGCTCCGAAACTTGACATGAAATGACACGAAAATTTTAGGACGTGGTGAGATGTCAGAAATGTTGGAAATTTATGTACACACCATCAGCGAGATCATAATCAGAAAACATTCTGAAAAAGTGTTTGAAAAAAGAATTAGCCCAATCATGATATAAATTTCCGTTACTTATTGGAAATCTTTACTAATCATTACTCTTCGGGTTGGTAATCGTTGTACTCAGTAATCATCAGCATTGGATATGTAATGAATTTTGGTTTTCTATACAGGGTGAGTTGAAAATTACTTTTATTTAAAACTGCCTTAGAGCCATTTGGTTGAGTTCTCGACCGATGTAGACCGAAGACCACACGGATTTTCACCAAGTAATTTCCTTTGGGAGTGGATTTTTTTTCGAAAAACATTTTCATTCATGATTTTTGCACTGACATTCAAATGGACTCTTTTGAAATAACGAGTTTTAGGTTGAGTAAAGACGCTTACTTTAGGATTTCACAACAAAATTGAGCACCAGGTAACGTAACGGCCTGCTATCGTCCCAATGAAAATGTTCTGTATATCACTGTTTGCTCTTTACACATCTGCCATAAAATATATTTTTATGTATTTCGCGTACGGGTTCGATTATAATTGAGACGATCGTTTTAAAACACACACTGTTACTGCGTGTATTTAGTGTATTACTGCGTACTACAATAAATACACGCCAACAATTATTTACGCTTGGGAATATCGCTGAGACTATCACTCTCTATCCGCAGTTTTATCATTTCCAATTCATAACTGACTGTCGCGCTGAGGACAGTGCTTATATATGCCTCCGATTAGTGTTATAGTGTTCCCGAACCTTCTATCATCCTCCACCAATTTCCGATTGTCATAGTGACCTGGCATATGGTTTCTAGACGACTCCCGAATAATCACACACCTTTCGCGTGCTTCCCGTGTGTTCTGGTATGTAGCACCCCCGCAAAAATGGACAGATGTAGCTTAACCCACTGCTGAAGTCTCCATACAGTTGTACGAGAAAAAGCCTACACGCGTGCTCAGGAACACACCAGAACGCTCCGCTCTTGTACACTGCGATCTGACGGAAAGAGTCTAGAAAGATCGCGTGCTATCCAGAACCGCCGCTCGTAACAATACTTACAAAACCGAAACTAGATAAAACCAAATAATTATGTTTTAGCTATAGTGGCCCATGCATACTTCATTGTGGCCAAAGTTTATTTTTGACCGATCGTCTTCAAATGTGGTCGGTATTGAGCCAAAATAGACAAAATTCGATTAACGAGAGAACGAACTTGATATGTAGGACTGTTCGGGAGATAACGAAGATTCAAGGAAATTTTGCTGTAGGAAACGAGAAAGAAACACCGGAAACATAAATTGGAAAGTAGCCAAAAATAGCCTTTGCCTCCGTCTAGCGAGAGTTAATAAAACAATGAAAATTTCTGAGGTACTCGATATATTCGGTGAAGTAATCTTTTAATTAAAATGTACCATGTACCACTTTAGATCACCTGATTGTTGACCTTATGTACAAATAATGAAAGAAGTGCAAAAATGATCCCGGTTCCCGAAGATAGCCATAGTAACCAATTTGGCCCCATCATGGGTGCTTCTTTACAGCCTAATACTCCTATAGGGCGATCACATGGATTTAGTTTAGTAGGGCGATTACATGGATTTAGTAGATTTAGCCTCACGTCTTCGCCGGCAGGCTGGAGATTTGATATTTAGGAACAATTGGTTTGGTCCGACGATCAAGTTGGTAGCTCCAGTGACAGGTCGATGGAAATGCCATGTGCTTTGTTTACTGTTTACGTGTATTTGTGATTGTTATGATAGGGATGTGGTTGGTGATCCCTGGTGGTTGGTAATTACCAGGTCTATGTCATATCTTGCAATCGATTTTTTGATCGGCATTTTTGTCAGGCAGAGGTAACAGGTAACAGCGATGAGAAGTGAGCGACAAACTTTGGACACAGAATCTTTGGACGTCAGCCATCAGCCATTAACACTATTGACAGTAAATATCAACTCATGCAAAAGCGCCTTCACTTGTAATCGCCATATTCTCAGTCCATAAGTCGACCATCACAAAAGTTTTTAAAAGCAGGCAATGTTTTCTCGATAAATTTTCATTTTAATCGCGGTCAAATTTCGGGCTGATCCCTAGGCCATTTGGGTGTGTTGTGTACATCCATAATCAACTAATTATCAGTTATTTCCCACCTAAATAACTTAGAAGCAATAAAACTCTGGATGGAATTCAATTTCCAATCACACCAGCTTGAATCAGGACATAAGAGAATTGTTTCATTCTATCTCTTAAAACTTATTATTAATATTTGGAGAAAAATCACTGTTTGTCGAACGTGCCTGTCGCCTGATTGTCGTCACGAATATTCGCCCGCAAATCCCGTTTTCATTATTTTTGCCATTACATTTTTTTTATTTGCACTTACATTTAGAAACGAGTACCGCACTAACGAATCGCAATTCGATTTATTTCCTCCCAGGCAGACCTCCAGTGTAATTATCCAGTTTGATCTAGTTTCGGTTTTGTAAATATATCATTTTTTATGGCAGATATGTTGAGAGCAAACAGTGATATATAGGACATTTTCATCAGGAGGATAGCAGGCCATTACACCTGGTGCTCAATTTTGTCGTGATCTCCTGAAGAGGGCGCCCTTACTTAACCTAAAGTCGAATGTACCCTGTACATGGGAGAGAGTCGCCAGGGCCGCTATTCTTGAATCGTGTGAGAAAAGTCCCTGGGAGTAAAATACATTCTGCAGTACACTGATGTACCGAATGTTGCCTAAAATCGTGGTTTTTAGGCAACTTTCGCTACAAAAGTGTAGTACGGATTATATAAAACTCCCAGGGACTTTTCTCACACGATTCAAGAATAGCGGCCCGGGCCAAGGTGACATGTCTCTCTCTCTATCTCTCTCTCGCTCATGAGTGGCATAACCTGCCTCTATAGTTTGCTTACGCTGTCGCTTGCCTTGAGTTGCGGCAGTACAACACTAATAATAGGGACTGTGGTGAGTCGAACTGTGACTTTATTGTCATTGTCAGTTGTCACTACAACCCCGAGTACAACCCACTGTTGGCAGCCATCTTGCTGCGTGAAAATCAATTTGAATCGCGAGCTTCTTTGCTCTTTCTATTCTACCTAAAATCGCAGTACGCAGTGCTTGAACTTGAACCATTGAGTGAACAGAAAAAAAGTAAGTAACATCAGGGACGGGTCCGCTTTATATAGACACAAATTATGGCCCATACCTAGGTACACTCCCAACAGGTGTTGATTTAAACTTGGATGTTACTAAGTGGATGCTTTCAATGTCTCAATTTCTCCAGCGACGTCGACATGAAAAACATTCTTACGAAGTATAAAGTTGACGGATTCAATTGAATTTTCTATACATCCAATTTTATTGCTAATATACCATTCTTTACGAGATGATGTGTGATGTTTGTGTAAGTCTGTGTATGATGACGTGTCGTCGTCAAATACAAAATCATCAATGTTCCCACTATACCAGGAATTCCGCGAAACGACCGCGACGTCTCGTAATTTTCCACCAAGTCCTATTCTGTTACACTGTAATATATAGCCCTGTTTCAGGTTTCCCTTCCCAGAAAAAAGATCATCTTTGTCAATCTGACATTTTCCTGAGAAGTTCCTAGGGCATCGCTAAACAACATACAAGTGTCTCAAAAGTATCGCATTCCGACAAATAATCAAAAATTTCTTCGACTTCTATATTCGGAATTATGAAGGGTAAAAAAGCAATTATTTGATCTCTTCTTGTACTATCAAAATGCAATACATTTTAGACACCCATTACAGTGTGCACTTACCAGCTTTATCGATTTTTAACACCAAAAAGTATATGAGTTTCAGTTTTTAGACCGAATGTCACTCGAGGCTATAGGAAGAAATATACTTGGGAATCTAATAGTTGACTCCACAGATTAGAACTCCTGAGACGTGCGCTTTTTGCTCCGACAATATCTGCAAGCAAAAAGGGTACCGTTACCAACTTATGGCTCAAATGACCATAAGTGTAAACAACATACTAGAACCTTGTTGCGAGGTGAGTGGCCGAAGTGGTTCCAGGGTGAAATGCAATCAGATAGCTGTATAACCCGCAATTAGCCCTAATTTTGGTCTGAGTGGAAAAGGCTTGGCAAACAAGACGCTATAACTGCTTTTCAATTCGGTGTATTGAATAATACCAGGGGTTTGACATCACCTGGGATACATACTAACTCATACTAATTAAATGACAAAAGGCCGAGGTAAGACTTGAGACAAGGACTAGTTTTCAGCTTTTGCCAGGCTTGTTTTGGAACAGTTCAGCCCGATCTAGCAGCTTGAGACTTGTCAGGGCGAATTTCCCCTTGCTAGCTCGTCGGAACGGTGTCGGCTTATCGCCACTATGCTTGTACAGTGACATCCTGGCCTGAAGGTGAAGTCGGCGTAGATGACTAGGGCTGAAATGGCTTCAAGCTTGTCTTATATTGATGATGTTCGCTGAAATTGTTCCTGCAATTTTGTGGATTTTTTATGAAGCCCACTCGTTCTTAGGCTCAAAGCCAACACTCCAGTGCACTTCTGCCTTCTCGTCATTTTGCGTACCCTTCAAAAGTACAATGTGGTCCTCAATAT
This sequence comes from Anaspis maculata, assembly GCA_949128115.1. Classification (NCBI taxonomy): domain Eukaryota; kingdom Metazoa; phylum Arthropoda; class Insecta; order Coleoptera; family Scraptiidae; genus Anaspis; species Anaspis maculata. Next base: position 49,658,401 of record OX421963.1, read on the forward strand.
GGTCACTCCTACCTACCCCTCGAGTCCTTACTGTTGGCATTTCTTGAAATTGTATGTCCGTTTGATCAGAGTTCGATATTTGAACTTCCAGCTCTTGTACGAGTAGTTTCAGTTGGAACCCAGTTTTGGCAAGTTGAAGATAATTTTTATTTGTGTACTTAGGTCTTTATTTTGTATACAGTGTCAGTGGGATTGGATATTGGATATACAATTAAACTAACTTCACTATAAAAACTCACCTTGCAAACGTTGAAATAACGGAGATACAGCCCTTCACATTCGACTTATTCTTCACTTTCCCATAAATCCATAAACGGGTTGAGGTACTTGGCTGTAACTTCCCAGAGATTTGTCTTGAATAGTTCAATGATTATCTGCTTCTAAGATGAATCCGACTCAACTCCAACCAGTTGTAAAAAGTTGGGAAGGGCTGACGAGTCATAAACAAAATCGAATACCGAATTAAAAACTTCTCATGGAGTCATCATGAAATTAACCAAACACTACGGATACTTTTGTGGGGTTGAGATCTGGATCCAGAAACCCTGCGTCTCATCTCATTTTCTTGTTTACAACTTATTTGCTGAACTTTCCTACTAACGAGATGACTTCGTCTTTGAACGGATCAAAATATTCTCACCTCTCAACAGTTTGGCTACTGTCTGGAAGGTGTCGTTATTTCAGGATATGCGCTCGAAGCAATTGTGTCGTAAACTCGTGGAATATCGAGATATTCTGAAACTGGCATAGTGAATGACGAGCGGGATTTATACCAATGGCATCAAAAGAACGTAAAATTTTCCTACAAAATCAAACTTCACGAAATAGATTAGGCTTGAGAATCGTAGTTTCATCACCGGGCTTCACCTCTATAAAGCTAGTTCGAGAGCTTTAAAGCGAAGCAAACGCGCAGGATCTCCGGAGAACCGGTGTTTTGCATCTTTCGAAATAAAACCTTGTCCTCACATGCACCGTGACTTCCTGTTTTCAAATTACATATCGACCATAAAAGCTCATTCTATCCTTAGACATGGTTTTGATTGTTTCGTTACTTTATGCTCACATTGAATTTTTGACCTTATTTTTGACACTAACGGAAATAATCAGGCTCTTTTGATTCAAGCCAGAGCCAAAGTCATGAAACCACAGCAACGCAATATCTTTGTAACGAACCGGTAAAGACTTTCAAGAATTCGCGCTTTTTGTCTTTGAATCGCCAACAGCGTAAGAAATAATAAAATCGGAAAAGCGCCCTCTCATTTTCCTTAGCTCATTATATGTGATCAATGTTCATATTATACCGCGTTCGGCATGCCTTACTCCGTTCACTCTCTTCACTCCAACTACCACGTGACCAAGGTTTCAGGAGTCCTGATTGGCTGAATCGATGTAGTGGAGTTGAAGGAGTAAAAAGAGTGAGCATGCCGAACGCAGCATTAGTATACAACTATACTTTCAATTACTCCTAGATGACAATTTCATTCAAATTATTCCAAGTATTCCATCTCGCCGCTTCCATCTATCCATGCCGTTATTGATGTCAACGTTGATGACAGGGTGCGTTAAGTTGGCCCCCTCATTTTCGGATTTCGAAAATTCGACTGCGGCATCGTAAAATGCTCGCAAGATGCTGGCGAATGCTGTATTTTTTTTCAAAAATGCTAGGCCCGATTCGCCAAAGAAACAATTTTTATTTGGGGGGCCAACTCAACGGTAGCCCCCCCACTCTCGAGTTTTGGAAATTTCACGACGGCATCGTGAAATGCTAGCGAAATGCTGACGAATGCTGTATTTTTTTTAAAAAAATGCTGGGCCCAAATCGACACAAAAGCCCTTCGAACTTGGGGGGCCAGCTTAACGATAGCCCCCCACTTTCGAATTTTGGAAATTTCACGACGGCATCGTGAAATGCTCGTGAAATGCTGGCGAATGCTGTATTTTTTTCGCAAAATGCTGGGCCCAAATCGACACAAAAGCCCTTCGAACTTGGGGGGCCAGCTTAACGATAGCCCCCCACTTTCGAATTTTGGAAATTTCACGACGGCATCGTGAAATGCTCGTGAAATGCTGGCGAATGCTGTATTTTTTTCGCAAAATGCTTGGCCCAAATCGACACAAAAGCCCTTCGAACTTGGGGGGCCAGCTTAACGATAGCCCCCCACTTTCGAATTTTGGAAATTCCACGACGGCATCGTGAAATGCTTGTGAAATGCTGGCGAATGCTGTATTTTTTTCGCAAAATGCTGGGCCCAAGTCGACACGAAAGTCCTTCAGAGTTGGGGGGGCCAACTTAACGCTAGCCCCCCACTTTAGAATTTTGGAAATCTCACGACGGCATCTTGAAATGCTTGCGAAATGCTTGCGAAATGCTGGCGAACGCTGTATTTTTCTCAAAAATGCTCAGCTCGATTCGCAAAAAAATATATTTAGGGGGCCAACTCATCGGTAGCCCCTCCACATTCGAGTTTTTCAAAATTTCATGACGGCATCGTGAAATGCTCGCGAAATGCTGGCGAATGCTGTATTTTTTTCCAAATATGCTGGGCCCAAATCGACATAGAAGCTCTTAGAAGTTGGGGGGGCCAGCTTAACGCTAGACCCCACTTTAGAATTTTGGAAATCATAGTTGACAGAGTATAGTACCTACCTACCTATACATATTACATACATTCATTAAAAATAAGTATCGAGAATATAATCATGGGTAGTTCAACAGTTGAGAATTTTTCACATTATATTTAATTTTTGACCCTGGGTTGCACCAAAAAATTAATACGCAATTAACGCTAATACGAGATTAAATGGATTTCATTCTGGTCAATCCTAATAGATTGACCATGAGAATTGCATGAAATTTCTAGCTAATTGATCATTGGATCATTCTCTTTTGTGAAATCAGAATTTTTTGTATTCACCAACGAGTAGGTACTGAACAAAAGAAATTTCAATCATTATATTAATTGAGCGTTGGTGCAACCCAGGTTGAGAAAATTAGACAAAACCCATACTAACTGCTTCCGTTCTATTTTACGAGGACTTTAAAATCGACTTCTGATCCGAGGGGGCGCTTTCTAAACCACTAGCACGAGAGTTCATCCCTGGGCCCGGGTTCTGCAAGAGGTCCACATGACATATAAAATTGAAAAAAATCTTGCCCGTGACGCGCCCTGTCTGTATACTGCGCCCTTTAGACCGACGCCGACGCACGGTGGCGAAATAACCGGCATTTCTGGGTGTTCGGGGGTCTAGGTTCGAATCCCACCTAGGATTTTTTTTTTCTGGAAGATTTTTTTGGGAGTATTGTTATTTATTTTTAAAGTACTTATTATAACTCATGCACTTCTCAGATTTTTCTCGATTACCATGAAGAATTAAAAAAATATAGCAAAAATAATGAGTGATGCAACTTTTCTTGAAAAATTGATTTTTCCCAAAACCGCGAGTAGATGCAAACGGGAATGGCAACATTAAAAAGAAGAATCTTTCTTCTATATAGAGTGGCTGTTCACTTTGTGTTTCTTTTTGTTCTTCATGTGATTTTTTTTTTCCCAAAGTTGTGGGGGTGCGTTAAGTTGGCCCCCTCATCTTCGAATTTCGAAAATTCGACTGCGGCATTGTAAAATGCTCGCAAGATGCTGGCGAATGCTGTATTTTTTTCCAAAAATGCTCGGCCCGATTCGCCAAAAAAACAAATTTCATTTGGGGGCCAACTCAACGGTAGCCCCCCCACTTTCGAGTTTTGGAAATTTCACGACGGCATCGTGAAATGCTCGTGAAATGCTGGCGAATGCTGTATTATTTTCGCAAAATGCTGGGCCCAAATCGACACAAAAGCCCTTCGAATTTGAGGGGCCAGCTTAACGATAGCCCCCCCACTTTCGAATTTTGGAAATTTCACGACGGCATCGTGAAATGCTCGTGAAATGCTGGCGAATGCTGTATTTTTTCGCAAAATGCTGGGCCCAAATCGACACAAAAGCCCTTCGAAGTTGTGGGGCCAACTTAACGCTAGCCCCCCACTTTCGAATTTTGGAAATCTCACGACGGCATGTTGGAATGCTCGCGAAATGCTGGCGAATGCTGTATTTTTTTCGAAAAATGCTCAGCCCGATTCGCAAAAAAATATATTTGAGGGGCCAACTCAACGGTAGCCCCTCCAAATTCGAGTTTTCAAAATTTTACGACGGCATCGTGAGATGCTCGCGAAGTGCTGGCGAATGCTGTACTTTTTCCCAAATATGCTGGGCCCAAATCGACATAAAAGCTCTTTGAAGTTGGGGGCGTCAGCTTCACGCTAGCCCCCCACTTTCGAATTTTGGAAATCTCACGACGACATCTTGAAATGCTGGCGAAATGCTGGCGAATGCTGTATTAATTTCAAAAAATGCTCAGCCCGATTCACAAAAAAAATTATTTGGGGGGCCAACTCAACGGTAGCCCCCTCACTTTCGAATTTTGGAAATTTCACCACGGCATCGTGAAATGCTTGTGAAAAGACGGGGAATGCTGTATTTTTTTCGAAAAATGCTGGGCCTCAATCGACACAAAGGTCCTTTGAAGTTGAGGGGTCAACTTGAAGCTAGCCCCCCACTTTTGAGTTATGGGAATTTCACGACGGCATAGCGAAACTCTGGCGAATGCTGTATTTATTCCAAAATATGCTCTACCCTGTTCATCACGATTTCCCATCCTGTTATTCCTGTGCGATGTAGACGGTCCTGTTTAGATAACGGTTAATGACTGTTTGAAATATGGTCTGTTTTCTAATCATTCAATAACGATAAGCGCAAGTGAGGCACAACCACCAACTGGAAATGAGAATAATCAGTTCAAATGGCAAAATTGAACCTAGACTTTCAATCTAAATGTTATATCAAATTGTTAATTTACTTAAAAGGACGGAGTCAAATTGGTAAAATAAGGCGTTGCGGAATCAATCGCTGTGGGTTCATTCCCTGACATAAATTCACCATTCAGGTCTCTTTCGAAAGCTACAAGGATGTACTTTGGTTTGAGCCCATTAAATTTTTCAAAATCCAAAAAAAAATCAAAATTTCAATTCAAATTTCGAAATTGAAAAATTTCTTCGAATTTTGGAAATGTCTATGGGCTCAGACCAAAGTACATCCTTGTAGCTTTCCAACGAGACCTGAATGGTAAGTTTCTGTCGAGCAGTGGCGTACCTATCTAGGGTAAATTGCGCCCAGGGCAAAACAGGAAAATTGCGCTCCTGGATTAGGCTTTTTTTCAGAATTCAGGCGGGCCAACGACAAATAAGGCCTCCCATTAGGCTTTATCTGGATCAGATGAGAAAGTCGATTTTTTTTATTTTTGTGAAGAGAGTACGAGTACCTTTTTATTTTGTAAAATGGCAACTTCACTAAGAGAAAGCAGCAACCACTACGAATTGTTGAAAAGTCGAAAGTTGATAGTCCGTTTGGATGTATTGGTTTCGGTTTTTTCCCTGTTTCTCTTTCCCATTTCGCTTGTCAATTATTGCTCACACAAATTATGCCTAACCTCGTGCCCAACAGTTCAAATATTTACATCATTTCATTTTTTCATTTTTCATTTTTTAAATTTTTATCTTTTCCTCTCATTTTCGCCCTGAGGATCAAAGTGCGCCCATAGCACATGCCCCATTTGCCTCCGCGTAGATACGCCTCTGGCAGTGGCGTATCTAGGTTGAATTGCACCTAGGGCAAAACATTAAAAGCGCGCCCCTGAATTAAAGACCTTCAAAAATGCACCGCAGGCGGTTTTTTTCAAAATTGTGGTGGGCCGACGACAAATTGGGCCCCTGTATGTATTGACTATATCTGGGTCGGATGAAAAAGTCGAAAGCTGATCGTCTGTTTGGATGTATTGGTTTTGTTTTTTTCCCTCTTTCTCTGTTCCCATTTCGCTCGTCAATTATTGCTCACACGAATTGCGCCAAACAGTTCAAATATCTACATTATTTCATTCTTTTATTTTTTACATTTGTATCTTTTCCTCTCATTTGCGCCCTGAGAATCAAAGTGCTCCTATAGCGCGTGAAAACTACTAGTCGGATTTCGGATCTGAAAAAGAGTTATACTCAAATTTTAATTCTATTTGATGCACTAGTGAAAAAAAAATTTAAAAAAATTTCCGATTTTTTTTTTAAATTTCACAATTGAATATTGATTTTTTTGAACACACTACCAATCTGACTGACGCACATAACTGACGTAGCTCACGTGCCCCGTGGCAGATAACGCACATCTGACTGACGTTGCCCCGGATCAGCTGTTCACGACGGAGCTGCGTGACGTCAGTGGAAATGGTCTATTATTGCCCAGTTGCTTATTACACTGCTGGGATTTTCTACGGGACTGAAGATACAGTCTAATCCACGCATTAACTGTGTCATCGATAGAAGTATTGTTTACCGCGGACTATAATAGAATATTATTCAACAAGCGGGTAATGATTGCTTCTCACTCATGAAGATTCTGTTTGCCGACACGAGCCTTGGTGAGTATCGTAAAGCATCCAAATGAGTGATGCGTGCATTATTCAATAGGATTGGATAAAATATTGTACGATGATACCGGAGGGGGATGGCTTGCGCTTGCACGTGGCGGCGCGCGATTAACTTCAAAGGGAAATTTCCAAAAGTGATTTCGGTCGATACTATTGATGATTTTTGAATTTTGAAAAAAGGTTGATATACAATATCCACCACAGAATGAAATGACTACCTTAAATTTTCAATTTTTCCGAAAAATGAAAAAAAAAACGAGAAAAAAACAAATTTAAAAAAAAAACAAGTTTGACCACAGATCAAATAATTACATTTTCTAAATATAAAAACCTTTAAATTTTGAAAATCGGTTAATTTGATGAATTTTGAAAATGTTAATAGTTTCCGCTCCATCTCGCGTCTCAGAAACACATTATTTTACCGTCCCCTTTAGCCTTAAGTTATCAGTTATTGAGAATTTAGTACAGTTGTCGACCAGTTCCAATAGATTAGTTCCTCGTATCCGACCCTAGTGCCCTAATAAGTAGTACCTACCTACGACTATTTTTTTTGGTGATAGACTGATAAAAGTAATCCGGCGAAGCATTCATTTCATAAATTCTACAATACCTACATTCTACAAAGTATGAAATCGATTGACTAAATAATTATTACTTTTCTCAAATAATAGTAAATATCACACTTAGCTAAAAGAAACACCATAATTAGGCAGTAAATGCTACTAAACCCACCTGAGGTTTTCACAAAGAATGAATGCCTCAAAAATTTGATTTAAGAAGAATTTAAAAGTAGAAAGACCGTTACAAGTGGCGGCTCTTGAATTATCAACCGTTCGTAGTAGCATTGTACGGGGTGTTTATAAGAGACTGTGATCGCGGCAGGCTTGGGTCAGGCCGAAAAACGTAGTAACAGGCGCAATTGTAGTGATCGAGAGCGGATTCCAAAGGCGATGCGATCACAGACGTTTATAAACACCCGGTATAACTACTCCTAGTAGGCCAGCCGCCGTTCAAATTGTGCAATTTTCGGAAAGCAGGGGCAGGTGGCGTGTTCAGCATTTGTCGTTTGGTCGCTCAAATTAGTTATAAATCACGCTGTCTTTAAATTTCAACGTGGCGCCCAACTTACTGATAAATGTTGATGGTTTGGTATAGAAATTTAAATTTTTCTCAAATGCGCTGATAATTTGTTGCGAGCTAATTGCTCTAGGCGACATCTAGCGACAAAATCCCAAATTCGAGGCTGACCTACTAGTAATAGTTATACAATGGTAGTAGGTACCTACTGTAACGTGAGGTCTTTATTTTGACATAGGACGGCGTCGTACAGTGGGCCGATAGCTCAGTTCAGCGTGACGATATATCCGGCATTTCTGGGGCCTTATTTCTAGAGGGGAACGATCACCGGGCGGTCGCGGTACAGCCAATCACAGCCTTGGTTGCCTAGCAACTTCACATGTGAACGGATCCCATCCTTTCTAGAAATAGGGCCCCTGGTCTATGGCCCCTGGGTGTTCGGGGGTCTAGGTTCGAATCCCGCCTAGGATATATTTTTTTTTTCTGGAAGATTTTTTTGGAAGTATTGTTATTTATTCTTAAAGTACTCATCATAACTCATGCACTTCTCAGATTTCACTCGATTATCATAAAGAATTGGAAAAATATAGCAAGAATAATGAGTGATGCAACTTTTCTTGAAAAATTCATTTTTCCCAAAACCGCAAGTAGATGCAAATGGGAATGACAACATTAGAAAGAAGAACCTTTCTTCTATATAAAATGACTGTTCACTTTGTGTTACTTTTTGTTCTTCATGTGATTAATTTTTTTTCCAAAGTTGTGTTTCAATGCATTGTTGTATTTGTTCAAGTTGCTGTATTTTTTTATGATAATTGATAATCGAGTGAAACTAGGTAAGTTTATGGACTATGATATTTGCTTTGAGAATAAGTTGGAATAACTCCTCAGTTACCTTCAAAGAAAAGAAAAAGAAAAAAGTTGCAGGGACTGAGATTAGAACCACAACTTTACGAAAAAAAAATCACATGAAGAACAAAAAGAAACACAAAGTGAACAGCCACTCTATATAGAAGAAAGATTCTTCTTTTTAATGTTGCCATTCCCGTTTGCATCTACTTGCGGTTTTGGAAAAAATCAATTTTTCAAGAAAAGTTGCATCACTCATTATTTTTGCTATATTTTCTTCATTCTTCATGATAATCGAGTAAAATCTGAGAAGTGCATGAGTTATGATGAGTACTTCAAAAATGAATAACAATACTCCCAAAAAAATCTTCCAGAAAAAAAATAAAATGAAAATATCCTAGGTGGGATTCGAACCTAGACCCCCGAACACCCAGAAATGCCGGTTATTTCGCCACCGTGCGTCGGCGTCGGTCTAAAGGGCGCAGTATACAGACAGGGCGCGTCACGGGCAAGATTTTTTTCAATTTTATATGTCATGTGGACCTCTTGCAGAACCCGGGCCCAGGTTGATAGGGATGAACTCTCGTGCTAGTGGTTTAGAAAGCGCCCCCTCGGATCAGAAGTCGATTTTAAAGTCCTCGTAAAATAGAACGGAAGCAGTTAGTATGGGTTTTGTCTAATTTTCTCAACCTGGGTTGCACCAACGCTCAATTAATATAATGATTGAAATTTCTTTTGTTCAGTACCTACTCGTTGGTGAGTACAAAAAATTCTGATTTCACAAAAGAGAATGATCCAATGATTAATTAGCTAGAGATTTCATGCAATTCTCATGGTCAATCTATTAGGATTGACCAGAATGAAATCAATTTAATCTCGTATTAGCGTTAATTGCGTATTAATTTTTTGGTGCAACCCAGGGTCAAAAATTAAATATAATGTGAAAAATTCTCAACAGTTGAACTACCCATGATTATATTCTCGATACTTATTTTTAATGAATGTATGTAATATGTATAGGTAGGTAGGTACTATACTCTGTCAACTATGATTTCCAAAATTCGAAAGTGGGGTCTAGCGTTAAGCTGGCCCCCCCAACTTCGAAGAGCTTTTATGTCGATTTGGGCCCAGCATATTTGGAAAAAAATACATCATTCGCCAGCATTTCGCGAGCATTTCACGATGCCGTCATGAAATTTTGGAAAACTCGAATGTGGAGGGGCTACCGATGAGTTGGCCCCCTAAATATATTTTTTTGCGAATCGGGCTGAGCATTTTTCGAGAAAAATACAGCGTTCGCCAGCATTTCGCAAGCATTTCGCAAGCATTTCAAGATGCCGTCGTGAGATTTCCAAAATTTCAAAGTGGGGGGCTAGCGTTAAGTTGGCTCCCCCAACTTCGAAGGACTTTCGTGTCGACTTGGGCCCAGCATTTTGCGAAAAAAATACAGCATTCGCCAGCATTTCACGAGCATTTCACGATGCCGTCGTGAAATTTCCAAAATTCGAAAGTGGGGGGCTAGCGTTAAGTTGGCCCCACAACTTCGAAGGACTTTTGTGTCGATTTGCGCCCAGCATTTTGCGAAAAAATACAGCATTCGCCAGCATTTCATGAGCATTTCACGATGCCGTCGTGAAATTTCCAAAATTCGAAAGTGGGGGGGCTATCGTTAAGCTGGCCCCTCAAATTCGAAGGGCTTTTGTGTCGATTTGGGCCCAGCATTTTGCGAAAATAATACAGCATTTGCCAGCATTTCACGAGCATTTCACGATGCCGTCGTGAAATTTCCAAAACTCGAAAGTGGGGGGGCTACCGTTGAGTTGGCCCCCCAAATGAAATTTGTTTTTTTGGTGAATCGGGCCGAGCATTTTTGAAAAAAAATACAGCATTCGCCAGCATCTTGCGAGCATTTTACGATGCCGCAGTCGAATTTTCGAAATTCGAAGATGAGGGGGCCAACTTAACGCGCCCTTGATGACATACTTCTGGAGCTGCTAATGCATCAAATGACTTCTGGCCATCGATTCTTTTGACAGTTTCAAATTAGTCGGAATTGGTATCTGGTGCTCACTCAACTATATCTGCGGGGTTCTTCAATAAGTATATGCCCCGGAGTTAAGGTTTCGAGGTCTGCAGAAACGTGCGTTGTATTAGAGTCAAAGATCGAAGTCAATTGAATGTCAGTGATGAAACCATTACATTCGAGTAGGTAACATCGTTGTCATGCCTAATGAGCATTTTTCAACACAGGAAAAAAACATCCTCATTACGTCCTAATCTAGTTCAGACCGTTTGAGAGGCAGTCTATTATGAAATTCCTACCCACCCATGCTAAACCGTTTTCTTTTCCACGTCCGCGGAATAAACTGCGCAGCTGTTTATAATAGATTTTTTTCTTCTCGGAATATTTGAATAATCACCTGTCACGAGAAAAATTAACATTTAAACGGCGCGGGAGGATCGCGACTCATATTTTGCGCTGGCGGGGCTTTTGGGCTTCGCAGCCGCGTCGGATCATTATCAGGATCAGTGGTCACCCCGCCGGGCTTTGACGGACATTAATAGTTGGCACCCTCCGCGGACGAAATGTTATTTTGATGATTTCGCGCTAACTTCGTTTCCCGTTACGATGTTTTAGGTCTGTACGTTTTACAGACGCGGCAGTAAAAAAGTTCCTGCACGTAATAGATATTTTGCTCAGCATCTGGTCGATTACATCTATAGCGAGGGATGTTTCACAGTTCCCACTAGTCGATCCCACTTCGGATTTAGTGCGGTCTGAGGCATGCGAGAACTCTAATTTGTAAGCTGACAGATGGTAGGTTGTGCTTAGAGAGCTTTGTACACACTGTTGCAGTTTCCCAGTAATGATTGGGTATTGTACGAAATATTTCCGATGTCCATAATTCCTTAGACGTTTAGTTGTAAGTTCGGGGCACTGAATCAATAAATATATAAAGAATCCGAGCGATGCGGGGCCTCCGGTAATGCTTCATCCAATATTTCACGTCAACGCCAAAGCACCTCGCCGAGCACTTATTGCACTAAAACGCAGAGGATATTCAGCTTCCTGGAAAATAATGCTCTTCTCTGGCAAAATTTTCAATTTTAATAGCCTTTTGAACTGCGTGCCAAAGCACAATTACCTGGCACTCATTATTATTTCAGCAGGAGCTGTAATAGACAGTGTTGTGCAGAATAGTAAAAACGGAATCTGTGATAAGATGAGAATTTCATCGTTCTCCCTCAACGAGGCTTTATTAAAATATGCACGCTTTATATAAATGCTAGGTCGAGTGCTACGTACCTAACAAATCAAACTGACTGTTAGGATCTGAAATAAAAACAAAAGTACGAATTAAACCCTGGGAGCCCATGGTATCGCCACTTCCGGAAATTGCTATGCATAAGTGCTAGGACTCGTCCGGGGACTTTTAATTAAATTTATTTTTAATTTCCAACCTGTTTTCGCTCTTTAGCCAGCTAGCGGCACACAGCACAGCGTACGGACAGATGCAATAAAAGAGTACTAATGAAGTAGTCGGCAGTGCGACAATGCGTCCTGCTGCCGTTCATTTTATGTACTTCCTGAAGTATAAATAATATGGTCGGTCGTTTAGTTTTGTATCCAGCAACAAATTGTTCCCTTCAACAGCTATTGTATTGTGAGATAGATACGAGGCTCGACACGCATTCTCATTATACAGGGTGTTCACGTTAAGATTGACCATCCCCACTAGCCGGCTCATCCCTGAACCAATTTTAAAAAAATGAAACTGATTCTTAAAGGATATTTGCTGAATTTTTCAAAGTCCATAAAAATTTTCTAGATCCATAATACACAGGGTGTCGCAAAAAAAGTTACCTTGTTCAATTTCATTCACATTTATTCAAATAATGCAATGAATGCAGACTCCTGTCCTCAATACAAATATGTATAACACTTACGGGTTCGTTGAAAAAAGATGGCTCAACAGGTGGTACTTGCTTCGGATTCCAAGAAAATGCCACCCTCTTGATAGGAACTGGAACACAAGCTTTGACCTTTTGAACGCCGCCATTTTTTTGTTTTTCTGTGTTAGATAGAGAATCAAACGAAGATAGGAATGGCATTTTTTCAACGCCCCATTTGTGTATTTAAAAAAATTGAGCTACTGTCCCTGGCATTATCATAAGTCACGAAATTGGTATCAAAATGTTGCATTTTGAATTTAAAAATCGATGTGTCCGAGGTTTTTCGCGAAATGGTTTTGGTTATTGAATTACTGAATTTAAACAGGTTGAAGTTTCCACGCTGTTACGTACAGGGTGTTTCAGTTTTAACCGATCAAACTTTGAGATGAAATTCTCCTCATCCTTTTAATTCAGAAAAATATAACATACCGTCTGTTTTTTATTTTAGGCCCCAGCCCGTAGCACCCGTATTATGGGTTTCACACCCAATCACCCAATATTTTCAAAACAAGATCTTTCAAGTGATGATATGTCAAATTATTTTTGACAGATGTCATTTTTTGACAAATGACAAAATAGTACATACTTGTGATACATCATTTTAAAGCCCATAAAATTTTGAGGAGAACTGTGTTTCTATTTTTAAAATATGGTGTCTTTTACAGCTTCTAAGGATCTTTCAATAGGAAAAAATGTCAATTCCAGAAATTGCCACTCAATAAGTAAAAGGTTTTTTTGACATTAACTAATGGTCATGATCTGATTTTGAAATCGTCCAAATTATTGGGAAACTCTATGAACACCTTATGTTTCAGGTAAGCTCATAAAAAAATCGAGGGGGGTCATATCTGGCAAGCTCGGATGTCATCGCGTTGGGCCGGTAGTTCCAATCCACTGATCGTCGGATCTTTCATTCAAGGAACAAGGAGGCGGTCATTTCGAGCAACTTCTTTAGGTCATTTTTTGTTCATTGTGATTAATTGATGATTATTATCATTAGTCAATATTAAAAATAGGTACCTGCTTAACCTACTTGCTCATTATACGTTGTTTCAGAAATATTGCTATCCCAGTAGGTCATGAAAATCTAAATGCAGCTTTAGATTTAGTTACAAAAAAACGTCAAATTAAAAGTGTCAATCTCATGGAAACTTCATTATTTATTTTCAGGTTATAAGTCAGATCTTTCACTCCTTTCAGTCAGAAAGTATTTCTTCAGTTTTTTATCGAGTACCACGTGCGGCACCCCACTCAAGGTGCACTTGAAGAAAGATACATCCAGTTTTGATGTCGAACCGTCTCTGTTTCTGATCTTGGGACAAAAAAAATAGGCACCTGGGGAGTCAGCAAATTTCGTTCTTGCCACAGACTCAATCAACATTGTGCACATATCACACAGGTAGATAGTAAAGCAGTAAAGCAAACTCCATGGCCTTGAGAGGCATCAGATATCAAGGAAGATCTGCTTCTAAAGCCGAGTTACGCTGTTCTACTTCAACTGAGCCTTTTAGTGAAGACAGAAGCACGAAATCTGGTAGGATATGGCACAACAGACTGTACTGTACCTACTCTTTTAATTGAGAACGGGCGCCTGGCTGATTTTTGTCTCGACTGGGCTCAGGGATCCACGGCCACTTTTTGGTTGTAAGTAGTGACCATGGAGGTAGTGACAAACCTTGGCTCCTTCTTGCCAGTATGCGTTTGACCGTGCAGTACGTTACTAAAGATCAAAGCAACGCGCTGAATGCTGGCAGCTGCATTGTTGGAATCTCTGATGAATTCTTCGTAACAGCGTCAAAGTGTTTCACGTTCTCTTGCAGATAAACGAACTGGATCCCCACACATGGCGTGAAAATTATCAGGTAATCAAAACCAATGAAGGAACAACACAACAGTAACAGTAGGTAGGTATAACGTAACAGGAACAACAGTAACTGTATAAGTAACACGTACAGATTCTTAAAACTTGCGTCGATAGGTGCTTATTACGATTTTCGTTCCAAAAGCTATCTAGGTGGACAGAAACATGACAGTTTGGACGACAGTGAAAAATTTCGCGGTTGATTTTGATTGACATATGTCACACTGACTTGGGACTAAAACAATAAACGTTTTAGAACTAGACAAGGCTAAAGCGACTTTTACCATATACTTCCAATGCCTACTGAGATAGCAATCAATCTGAAACAACGTATATGTATTTCTGTTCTGGAATTTAACATTTTTTTTCCTATTGAAAGACCTCTAGGAGCTGTAAAAGATACCCGATTTCAAAAATGAAAACACAGTTCTCCTTAGAATTTCATGGGCTTCAGAATGATGTATTACAAAAAAATACTATTCTGTCAATTGTCAAAAAATGACATCTGTCAAAAATAATTTGACATATCATCAGTCGAAAGATCTTGTTTTTGTGATTTCAAAAATATATAATATATTGGGTGTAAAACCAATAATAAAGGTGCTACGGGCTGGGGCCTAAAATAAAAAACGGACGGTGTCAAAATTGACTTTTTTCGATATTTAAAAATTTATAACTCGAGAACTATCCAACCAAATTAGCCTCAATTTAGCAAAGACTGGTTTGTTGGAATCATCTATACCCATCTGCCAAATTTCGAACTAATCCAACCTGTGGCGTAGAAGCTATGGGAGGTCATTATTTTGGAAGCATCTGTAGAACCTTGATAAATATTGACCCCCCATAACTCCTACGCCACTGATTGGATTCTTTCAAAATTTGGCAAGTAGGTAGACGGTTCCGACAAACCAGCCTATGCTAAATTTCAGCTACTATGGTTGAACGGTTCTCAAATTGCAAAATTTTGAAAACCGAAAAAAATTAACTTTGACACCCTGTATCTTTCTTAGGAAACGAGTGATAGGCATGTATGTCATATTTTTCTGAATAAGGAGGATGAGGAGAATTTTATCCTAAAGTTTGCTCGATTAAAACTGAAACACCCTGTGCGTACCTAGGTATATTGAACATGGAAATATTTTGTCACATAAGTGTCGGTGAAGGCAGAAAGTAGATCAAGGCGAATTCGTATGCACAATGTATTTATTTTATCATATTCCAATAATTCGGTATTATTTTTAATTTTTTTTTTCAAGGATAGAATTTCTTGAACCAAACCCCATTTTGATTGCAAATCTGAAAAAAAGATGACATTGGCAGTATTGTTCTTGCGTCGGTCCTGTCAGTCCTCACAATCTAGAGTCTTCTATTTCGCTTTTCGACCAGTTAGAACTTGTCAGTTAAAAAAATCGGTCAATGACATTTTGGTGTTGCACTTTTTTTTAGAAGTCAGTAGAAGTATAAAGTAGGCATAGAGAGAAGAAAATATATAGGACCTAAGCTAAAAGAGGTACGTTACCTATGCTCAGGCCTGACCTGCACAGGCCGCATGCTTAGAGTTTTGTCAGTCAAGATACGTTCCATACGGAGTGATTCATGCCATAGAGAATTCCGTGGAGTATCGTGACCGACTTAGAACTGAGTTTACCGATTCGAGGCCAGAGTCTTCGATGGAAATGCGAAAAGGATGCGTGGTATAGCTTCGGCCAACTTTAACTTGTTTTAGCTCAACTGTGGAAATTGCAATCAACAAATTCCTTATCTAATCCAACTCTTAAACATCACAGGGCTTGAAGTTCGAGGCAACTTTACTCTCAGCGGCTTTGCCTGCTGTAGTAAATATGGAGTAAAGTTTTAAAATTAAAGTTGATTCGTGCCGTTATATACGTGTTTGGAAACACACTCCCCAGTCCCGAACACAACTCCAACCAAATATCGCGCTGATCTCTATCCTCACGATAATCTTTCACTTTAACGTTTCGCCGATGTCAAAATTAATCTTCCTTTTACTGCCCGCGTGCTGTGTTTTTTTGTTTTTACAACTCGCTCACCAGTTCACCACGCTCGCAGCTATCTGGATCGCTCTAGGACTGAAATAAATTTTATATGGGAATAGGAGGAGGACAAACATTAGTGTCCCGGGAGTGCAGCGAAGGCGTATGTTTTTGATCGATTTTCGTATTTGTTTACTACACCGGGATACCGCCAACGGTTTACTATTCTTTTTGGTTTGTACACCTCAAAAGTGGAATTTGTTGAATAGAAAAGAAACGCATCAAAATCAGTTCCGTTAGTTTCATTGAAGGCCGTATGCTTCTATTCCATTTCCATGTTTCCAAGCATGTATTTACCGAATCGACAATGCCAATGCCACGTGGAGCTTTACATGGTGTATAGTATACCTTTCAAAAGTTGAATATTATTTCATCTAGGTACTTTGGTTTCACAATGGACACTCTTTTCGATTCTGAAAGCGGTGTCGAGATGAAGCATTTTGTCAACCGCTCTTTAACCAATAGAAGCAATTAATTGCCAAATATAGGTAGGAAGAACGTCATTCGCGAAGTGTCATGTCAAACATTTCTGTTTTTTGTAGCTACTAACGGCAACTAAATAGGGCAGCCGCCTCGCGGCTCGTCAAGCAAACTTAGTCATGTCACAAAATTCGTCATTGTAACACTAGTTTTACAATATACTATTGTCTTACGTGTCAGACCGGGGGCTTTAGGCTGGTGAGGACTTGTCAATTTTTGAAAAAAGAGGCCAAAATTTACGTTATAAGGTACAGGGTGTTCACGATAAAATTCACCCCTCTCCAGTAGATTCCCCTTCAAGATTTTTCGAAGAGCTAAAAACTTTTTCTTTACGATTTTTACCAGGGACCTTAAATCGATCCTCTAAAAGTTTCTAACGCCCAGTTGCTCACTTCGAGTTTAAACTCGCGTTTAGGTAAACTTGGTTTAGGACTTAAACTTGGTTTACTTTTTTGAGCGTTTCTCAGTCCCTCTTAAACTGTAGTTTTGTAAAACTCAGTTTAATTCTTGTTGGTAATACTTATTTGGTGGAAACCACTGAAAACAGCTAACTTTAACAGCTGCCACTGTGAGTGTTGTTGGCAGACCGTTGTCAATCTTCTGTTGTTAGGTGTCATTTTGAAATCAAACGAAGTCAGAAGGTACGTAAACTGCTGTTACATAATACGTAGTAGGTTTTGTTGTCGAAATAATAACTTTTTAGGCACAGCATGAGCTTTGGAAATCAACTGGAATGGAATAGTCCGAATCTAGGAGGAATAAAAAGAGATGCAAACTTTTCACAGAAAAAGCAACAACTTTCAATATCTCATGTGAAGAACCGCATTACTTCAACGTGGGCAATGCATGGAGCTCTCTATAGCCTATATTTGATCTAACCAGATCATATCCCAACAATGTCTTTCCCAGCATCTGCGTGGACAGTGCTAAATTCCAGATCAAGAGTTTCAAATCCACAACTAGGCTAAACTTTTGGTGCGGTCTAGTTTTCCGGAAATGGCGAATGACTTTCAAGAGTGCGTGGTTTCTGCTTTGACTATTGGTTCTCACCTACCCCAATGAGTTCCTTCAAGGCGGCTCTTCAACCGACCTAAAATAATCACATCCCAGTTTTTCACACAATGTAATATTCTTTATTGATATCTTATAATCATAAATGTATCTACATATATGTATAAATTGGTGCTTACAAGGCAATTAAAATAAGCCTTTGGTACCGATCTTTCTTCTGATAAACTGCAATTCTTCTCATTGCAATACCTAACAGAGACTCAAAATCATCTGATCCCGGGCGAGGTATGAGAATAAAGAAGAAGTGGGTAGTTCCTTATGCCAGCAGCAAAATGCAAGACAACAATAACAGGTGGAGGTCTTGACCAAGCGCCTAAACAGAAAATGGACGAAGAATTGTTGGGGTTATTCGGAAACGCAGAATATCAACCAGTGAAGAACGATCACTTTGCAGGAAATCGACCGTGACTGTCGGGATCCCGTACTAAGCGATAATTTGCTGTCACAGGAATCAGGGGCCCAGGCAAAGCAATGGAGGCACGAAAAACTTTTTAATACCCTCAGTTTTGGACACGTCGTGATACTTCAACTTTGACGTATGGATCAGATGCTAAACTAGGTTTAAACGAGGGGTGCTCCACCGTTCAACGTAAACTCGGTTTAAACCAAGTTTATCTGTTAAACTAGCCCTGAGCAACGCAAAATATTCGCTAAACTTGGTTTAACGTTAAGCGAAGTTTAAACTCGAACTGAGCAACTGGCCGTAATTGGTACCGTTTACAGGGTGTGATATGTAACTTTTTTATTTTAAATGCAACACCCTATAATTTATTCCGTTATTTGGTGGAGCCTTTTTTTCTGATTACAAATATATATGACACTTATGATTTATTTTGACAAGTAAGTTGTCGGAAAAACAGCTTATTTTGATAGCTTCCTTGTCAAAATAAATAATAAATGTTATATATCTTTGTAATCAGAAAGAAAAGCTTCATCAAATGACGTAATAAAATATAGGGTGTTGCATTTGAAATAAAAAAGTTTCATGTCACACCCTGTATACGGTATCAATTGAAAACTTTTAGACGATCGATCCAAGATCCCTGGAAAAAATCGTTGAGAAAAAGTTTTTAGTTTTTTAAAATATCTCAAAAGGGAATCTCCTAGAGGGGGGGGTGAATTTTATCGTGAACACCCTGTACATGAATAAAACCAACGGGATTTTGGGTGGGAGCATCCCCTTAAGGTGGCTGGAATATTGGTCAAATAACACAGTTTTATGTTAGTTTCAGTAGCCTTATTCTCTGGAAGAGAATTACCATTCAGGTCTCTTTTGAAAGCTACGAAAATGGTCTCCAATGTAACGAGCTGAAATTTAAAAAATCAAAAAAACTAAATTTCAGCTCGTTACGTTGAAGATTAATTTTGTAGCTTCCAAAAGAGACCTGAGTGGTCAGAATAAAGTCGGGACAAACATTCGAAATCAAGGGTTCAATAAAAGGTGGCCCAAATTTTCCGATCAAGGGACGCTGTTTCTTCTTCTTGACATGCAGTTGTGATTTCTTTCACCTTGACAATTCTTGGCTAGGGCAAGAAAGAAAAACTTCAATATATTTAGAATAAATGATTTCTTTGAAAGAAACGTCTTTTTAGCAAATCCTTCTCCCCAACGGGCTGTAGACGACGATTAGGATTTGGGCCACCTTCTATTGAACTCTTGATTCTGAATGTTTGTCTGGAGTCAATTCTGATACTCAGGTCTTTCTACATAAAGTTTTAGCTTCAATATGAGCCGTTGTGATGGAAATAAAAGAAAAAAATTCGCTTATTGAACTTCGTACAGTAGGTACTGTACAAACTTTATAGACGAAGCTCTAGCCAACATTGAGTATGCAAAAATAGTGTAACTGGGTTTATTTTCAGATTCGTGTTCAGAAGGTCTGGAAGCATGAGAAAGTGAAGGGTGAAGGTTGCCGGCCGCGAACAGTGCACGTTTACCTTGTAGTGGGGGATCGGGGTGCAATCCGCCTATTTTTGAATTCGAGACCCGCTAGTTGCAATATCGACAGAACAACAGGAGGTGCATAGTCCTTGATCAAAAACAAATTCGGCAAATTCACGGCTTTTCTAAGTAAAATTTTGGAAAAATGTTATTGGCCATAACTTCGGCATTTGTTGACCAATTTTCTCAAATTAAAAATTTGCGCTTCTGAGGTTATTGCTCACAATACGGAATTTCAGTTTTGGCCACACGTGACCAGTGGCGTACATAATGGGAAAGTCACTATTTTTTCCACCAAATTTTCTACGCAACTGGAATTGAAAGAAGAATTGAAACCATAGTCAAATCACAAGCTTCATTCAGGGAAACAACCAGCTTTCATCAAGTTAAACAAAAAAGTTATGACCAACAACATTTTGCCAAAATTCCTCTTTGAAGGGCTGTATTTTCGTTAATACGCATTTGCCGAATTTATTTTTATCAAGGATTATGCAACTCATGATGTTCTGTCGATACCATAATTATAGACCTGGAATCAAAAAATTGCCAGATTGCATCCCCACCTCTCACCACAGGGTAAACACTAAACATGCACTGTTCGTGGCTGGAAACCTTCACTTTATTATGCTTCCAGACTTTCTGAACACGAATCTGAAAAGAAACCGCGTTACACTATTTTTGCATATGGCTAGAGCCAGAGCTGGGCAAAATACTTCGAAAAATGTATTTAAATACAAAATACAAAATACACGATCCAAGATAGTCGAAATACAAAATACAAACTACTTCTTGAAATGTCTTTGAAATACAAAATACAAAATACGTATTTTGGAAAACTAAGAAATTCCAAAATACAAAATACAACCTAGAGTATTCCAAATACAAAATACAAGAAAAATGGCGGAAGTGAATTATCATCCAAGACTCAAGGACGGAGTTATATTGGTAAAATAAGCGTTGCGGCATCAATCTCTATGGGTTTATTTCTTGACAGTATCGTGCCATTTGGAATTGGTCTTTTTTGAAAGCTATAAGGATGTACTTTGGTTGGAGCCCATTGGCGTTTCCAAAATCGAAAAATAGGTATTTTGATTTTTGCATTTTGGAAGTGCCAATGGGTTCAAACCAGAGTATATCCTAGTAGCTTTCGAAAGAGACCTAAATGGTGAGATTCTGTCAAGGAATAAACCCACAGATATTAGGTGCTTTCCTTTTACAACCTAGGAACTAAGTATTCTGACCTAAGTTGTTAGTGGTATCTCACTTTTGCGCATGTGATTTCTCGCTCTTTCTCTCTCTAACTTAGATCAGATCAGTGAGTTTTGTGGTAAAAGGAAAGCACCTATTGATTCCGCAACGCTTATTTCACCAATTCAACTCCGTTCTTGAGGAACGAAATTTTAGCTCCTATACATCTGAGCCTGGAGGAAATTCTTTGTATCTGCTGCAATGACCACTGCAATTCAGCAGTACCACAGGTGTGGGGTGGAATTTATGATTGGAAATAACAAAATTATCAAAAAGGCGAAAGCAAAAATTGAACACTTTTAGTAACAGACTTCAGACCTGGCTTCTTACTCACAGTTCACCACAACCAAAATTAAAAGTTCAGAACTATGAGTTCTGATAGAGGTGATAAACGGAGCGCAAGTTTGGACGTGAGTTTCGAGGTACCAGCTCCCCCTGTCTATGATCCAAAACCTGAACTATTCAACTCGAAGTCAATCTGGAGCTGGGATTTTCGTCAGCCAAATTAAGCTTTCGGTATAGAAAAATCGTTTGGCTTCGTCCATATTTCGTCATCCTCCTGATGCACGGCACCTCCGCTAATTGTGCAGGTGTGTGACTTATTCACGCGTCGTGGTCTCCAGCTAGTTGCGCAAGAGGAAGAAGCCGGTATTTCCAACTCCTAGTAAGTTCTGCGTAAGCTGTTAGGCAAATAAACTTTGCGCTCTACGCTCTGCGCATCAGGTTCATTTGCGAAACAGCCTATTCAGAACTCCATTAGAAAATGGAAATACCGGCCCTGAGTATAGCTACATGGCTGAAGAAGAATGTTGGCAATCTCTTGTTTATGTCATTATTTTTTGTCATTATTTGGGTGGAGTTAACAATCCCCTCCCTGTATTTTCTATGCCACATGATTGAGGTCAAACCAACAGTAACCATTTTCCTGATAATATCTTATATACTACTATTAGCGAAAGATGCCGAGATGAAATACTTTCATCCTCATAATATCCCCGAGAATATCCCCCTTCCATTATTAAAGGAAAGCACCGTGCCTCGGTGAATGCTACATGCAAATTTAATCATGCACCTGCTTCCAGCCTGAAAGGGCACATGTTTCTGCCACGAACTAATGACATTGCACTGAAATATATTTTCTCAAACGCCAAAATTATAACTTGCAACGTGTATTAGAGCGGTTGAAAAGAACTTTTCCCACGTGGAACTAAATAGTTGAAAACACCGAGCACCTCTCTCCGACTTCTTGGCTTTTTAATATTTTGTATACCCACCTCGAATAAACAATAAATTCTGCTGAGAAACTTTCATGTTTGTCAAGAATTGGACGTGTCGCACAAAAGAGCTACCTACCTACCTTTTCCAATAAAAATGAGTCCGTATTCCCATTAGACCTCCAGAAGGTTCTTTACGTTTACCAATGCGGTCTATCTCTGTCAGGATTAATAAAAGTGCACCAACGAAGAAATGTTGTGGTGGCAAACAAGCCAGACGTGTAGTAATTCTACATTCACACCATTATAATAGGACCTATAAAATTCAAAATTATTGTTTTATCTGGATCACGGAATCACGTCTTGAGCCGGTTTACTGTTTCGTGACATAACACTCTAACGTGTTGTTTGTGCTAGCAACTACAGCTTTGAAGCAAAGCTCGTTAAATGACAATAACTTGGAGCTTTCGGGAGGTATAATACGCCGACCGTGCCGCACACCCCCTATCATCATTCTGATCATTTCCATCGTATGCCTTAACCCCGACCGTAGCTTAGGTGGAGAATAGAGGCTCCGCTTTCGCAAATGCGAAACTCGCAATTTTCGTCAAATATCAGAATAACGGCGTATTATGTAGTATCTAATTAATAGGTACATACACATAAGTAGTAATACCTACTAATTATGTTTATTACAGTTTATTGCACTGTCTATTAGATCAGGATCGCTGGGTTGAACTTCACATTATTGGACTAACTCCCAACTCTCTGGACTCTACCGTTGCATTGTTGGAATTCCATGGCGGCCTATACATAGAAGCTTCTGCGTTGTTGTACCGCGATGCAGCTTTCGTGATGAATATATAATTATAAATATTGTGTTGTGTTGATGACGCATTCTTGATTGAAGGAATAACTTTTTCTCCGACAAAATTCTGAAACAAGTTGTTTGAGGTGTTAGTTAAGAGGGCGCATACACGTGACGTTTATAATTTTTCAAAGGCATTTTCAGGCGTATTTCTCAACTGAACGCAAAACTGTTTGGCACGAACACGGCAGTAATCATCCTCCAGGGTATGAAACAATGATCCCATCATTTTCTTCACTGCTTTTTGAATAAATGGCTAATAAGCAAAAACTGAATTCTTTTTTTCCTGGGTCGGGATTTAACGTTTAGCGAATGAACAGTATTTCAATCCCTAGGTCACTTTTTGCTGAAACTTACTGTAAAAGGTCATCAAACGAAATTGCTTGGTTTTTGAGATCATGCCTTTGCAAAAAGTAGATGCACTCCGAAATTTTTTCACCACTCAACAGTTTGGCTACTGTCTGACAGGTGTCGCTGCACCAGGACATCCCTGAGGTAACTCGGATATTCCTTGCTGGCAAATTTTATTTACCTCGATTGACAGGTATTGCCAAAATTTAAGGTTAAGAGCGACTGTCATTGTCATTAAGGTTAAGAACGATTGTCAATGTCAATTATACCTTGAAATAAAAGCAAGAAGACCATAATACATCGGTTTTATTAGGTACCTACAAAAATTCATTCAGAGGTGTCGTACTCGTAAGTATCCTGGTCAACACAGGGTAAAAAGTTGTCCATGAATGAGAATAATCCTCACAGTGCGTGACATTGTCCCACTGACCGACACGTTTAATTACAGGGCATCTCCCTACTACACTTTCTGATTTCTTGTTTTGCGTTTATAATAATAGGTACCAAACACAACACAACACCACACCACAATCCACACCAGTCACAACACATCTTTGCCGGTCCAAAAGTAGCTGCAAAATTAAGCAATAAATTAGCTCTCATTTCAGATTTCTAGCATTCAAAATTTACCTGCAACTTTAATAATTGGAATATCAATAATTTTCTTGAAATGCGGCAACAAGCTGAGCAGCAAGCACCCTTGTTGAGTTGAGAGCCTTTGTTGAGGGCAAAACACGACGCGACTGTGACACAAATTGGAAATTTCAGGGGTTGATGAGCTGACGCCTGACGACGCTGACGTGTATGTGTCAACTGACTGCGATCACTCGATGTCGATGATAGCCACACTTGTGAGCAAGCTCGTGGCAAGCTCCTAGGCTTTGACATTGCTTCTGATGGCCTTTGAGGCCTTCTTCGTTTTTTGAGACGCTCTCTTTGTCTCCGTCGTCGACAAAGTTGTCCATGCTGAGATCGTTGTCGGGTGACGAGATGGTGCTGGTTTGCTGCAAAACGTCATGCCATCCATGGCTTCGATGCTTGCGGGGCTCTGCCTTTCTCCAGCGACAGGTCAGGTTTCGCCTCCCTCGGCTTGGATCGAGGCTTGGATTCAGGCCCGGTGGCCCGGCAGGGGTGGTAGTGGCCGCTGTAACGAGCCGCAGAGATCGTCGAGCGGTTCCAGCTATCGCTGTAGTTGTCACTGTTGCCTTTCAAACGGAGTTGCAAAACGATGCCTTGTGTGCTTTGCGAAGTGCGGATTCTATTAAGGCAAGACTTGTGACTCCTTGGACTTGTGGCGCTGAGATGAGAGAGAGTTTGCTTGAAATCATCTGTTTTGGGAGAGTGATGAAGAAACTGTGTCACTTTTGAATGACGACGCAACAGACTGAATTCTTACCAAAATCACTACACTGTCGGAATCGAAATATCAAAAAAACGCCCTCTCACTGTTGGTAGCTTACTATACACTTTCCTTCTAGTAGAAAACTGTACTTTCGATTGTTTCCAAATTATAATTTTATCAAATTAATTCAGCTACTTGCGGAAAGATGACTCTTCAATGCCCCCTCTTAAGCATTGAAGCCGTCAAAACATTTTCATTGTTCACGTTTCTCCATTTTCACGACGTCGATTGGGGTTGAAAGCTCTCAAAGCCGATATTGTGAATCACGTATTACGCATTACATTACTCCCCCGGACAGTGGCGGCTCGTGAGTTTTTTGCAAGGAGGGCTCAAGTTAATAACAAATCCGCGAGCTGAGAACTATATTGTTCTATCTGCACTTCTTGTAGAAAATGTTCTTCGAACTTCGAACCAGCAAAACATGGACAAAATGTTTCCTAATATAAACAATATTAGATCAGAAACTAGAGAAAGAGGCTTTTATTCCTTTCCCGTTTCTGATCTAATTGTTCAAATCATGAAACATTTTGTCCATGTTTTGTTGGTTCGAAATTCGAAAAACATTTTCTACAAAGAGTGCATATAGAACAGTTCTCAGTTCGCGAAATGACGAAACTCGAGACAAAAACTTTTTTGTCGTATCCGCATCACAACCATATGGAGTTTTAGCATTTACTGTATTGTCAAAATTACGTGTGAGTTAATGCACCACGAATTTATTCTTGCGGGTTCGATTTGCTTTATATTCAGTAAATCAATGCTGTAATCGGACGTCCGTTGTTTTTTTGCATTTATTTCTTCTTGTAGGCTTGATGACCTAAATGTAACGTTTTTAGGTCAGCTATCTTCATGTTTGCAAACTGTTGACTAATCGAAGAGTACATAAATAATTACATCGATTATTTCAATCGGCTGGGGGCTCGAGAAACGGAGCCCATATCTGCAGTATAGAGCGGGAGCCGCGTCTCGCGTTGCCATGGTTACGGACATGTTTTGCGCGGGTGCACCCCGGCATCACCGCATCGGCGGTGGGCGCCGAATGCGGAGCCCAAGACGAACTTCTTCGACCGTGCGATCGCTTAGAATTATTTTGTTAAAATATTAATTGACCAATGACTGAACGTTTTTGCACTAAACCAAATCTTTGGAATAAGTATAATTAATAAAATGTATACCATGTCTTCCTACCGATAAAAATCTCTTGCCGCCTTTAGCGTTGGGGGGGCGCCGCCCTTGAGCCCTCCCTCACCAGCCGCCACTGCCCCCGGATGATTACCATTGTAGGTATAGGTGCCATAATTTCGACCCAGGTTCAGGTTCGAATATAATTTGATATACTAGAATGTGGTGGTGATCAATGACTATGTCAAGAGCAATTTGCAGATGTATGTTTTATACTTTTGGCATCGAGCCAGAAAGCTCCGTCTAGCTACATCATTGGCGAATAATGAAGCTCCACCGAGAGGGATGCAGGTAGGGGAAACTGCACCGGCAATTGCGGACTAAGAGTGGAATAGGCACTAGGTACCGTAGTAACGATAGGTGTGGAATTAATAATGATCTTCATCAACTAGCCGTGAAACTGGCAAACTGACGCAATTATAATTCGTCGAGCACTTAATAAAGCAATTAGACGCATTTCCAATTTAAATCTCCCATAGCATACCTACCCCAGCGAGAGAGATTGCAACATCATTTTTTCACTTAATTAGAATCTGAGATTTTCTCTGCTCGGTGGGCGCGAGACTTAATGGAAAATAGAGTTTTCTCATCTTGGAAAACGCTATACGTACCCCATGCTAAAATTTTAATACTCGGGATCTTGCGTATATTCACCTACCAGGTAGGTATAATATCCTTTCTACCTGGGTTTAGTTGAGCAATGTCGAGATTTTGCAAATCATTTACCAACCTCCAATCTCCAATCAACGCAGGAGATGGGAAACTCAACGAGAAAATCGATTTTCCCTCTTGTCCGTTTCTATATGGTGCGTAATAATGACGATAAGTTTACATTGTCCATGTTTAGGTAACATTGTGGACGATGAATTGGATAGTTAGATTACGACCCTCTTTTTGCCTGGAGGGATTTATTTCTCCCGACAAGGTCAAAATTAACTGCAGAAGTTCCCTACTCCATGCCGGTCTGTGTATTGTACAGTATGCAAGTCGACGAGAAGTTATGTTCTTGCGAAGTTATTTTCACGACAACTTTTGCATCTTTTTCCAGAATGTATACATACAATCATGTTGTAGTCGTGGAAACGCATCATTCCATGCCGCCCATTTTGTGATTGTGAATTGGTCTAATAAACTGCGAATACGTAAATGTTTGACAATCAAATAAAACCCCAGCCATAATCACGAATTCCTCAATAAGCACACCAGTGTTGATTTAACGTTTCAAGTTCTGTAACGAATAACCATTACTGAAAAATCATAGAAAGTCGTTGGAATTGACAATATCAACCATGTTACGTTAAACAACGAACTTTACGCAGGAATTTATTTTGGCTGCATACAGAAGATACAGGTTACGTTGAAGGAACGTTGAATAAAACTTCCATGAAATAAAATAGAACACAGCCCAGCTCTTATTGAAACTACGCTAAACTATCGTCTCTAAACGAGTAACCTAATAAGTTGTTACAAGACAGTAGTACTAGTCCGGACGTGAATGGCTCCAACCTTGCAAATCGTGATGCCCGGATGCCACTTGGCAAAAATGTTGTATCTACACACCCTATGCTTCATTTGAAGAAATGGAGATAATCTCCCAGGGGCAGATTTATAAAATCTACGTTTTCTTGGTTATTTGATCAAAAATCGAGCTGATTTTTGGTAGGTAGGCATCAACTCATGGTTATACATGATGCCCACTATGTCACGATGACTCAAGGTGACAGTTCTAAGGGTTGCCTATCTTTCAGAGGAGAAGAAATCCGGAATCTCGGATTTGACGAACAATGGCTTTTTCAGTTTCATCTCTGATCATCATCAAAGAAGGCTTTGCAATGGGGTTGGGTAAAATATTTTACTTTGGTATCTTGCTGCTGCCTGGTATATAGCCCAGGATAAAAATGCAAAATTTTATTCCAACCTAGAATGAATTGAGAAAACCTGAAAATTTGAGGCTCCCTCCAGAATTCGATGGCTAACCATATTCTAGGTATATTTTTCCAAGGTCAAGGAACACAGTGCAATAGATTTCCAAAAAGTGTACACGGTAAAAAATTTTGAGTGAAATTTAACTCAAACCGGACTCAAAAGTGATTCAATCCAGGTCCACGCAAATTTGAGTGAAAATTCAACTCAAATTTTTTGAGTACATTTCTGGATTTTTGAGTTACTTCCTGTTAATCAATATTGAGTACTTTCAAGCCTTTTTACACTCGAAATTGAGCGCAATTGGCACAAAGGTGAGTATGCATTATAACTCAATATTGATGCAAAAATGATTTCAAAGTGATCATTATTGATGATTATAATTATGAATGAATCAATTTTTATTATTTTTAATTTGGACAAAAAGAACAAACTTTTATTCATTTAGGCATTTATTTAGTTCATTTTTATTGCTACATGTTATTAAAACATAATTTGTATAATATATTATTGTAAAAGTACCGTAATGTATAAATTATACCTATACAACATTATTGAACAAAAACTTGAACAACCCAAAACCAAAAATATAAAAAAATGTGACAATAATTTGAAAATACATGTAATTATTGCAACAGAGGAGAAAACCAATATTTTATACACTGAACGAGTATGTACTATAGTACCTAGCAGTAGAAAACTAATAAAAGTGATTGATATGTCAGTAGGTAATACATATTTATTCCAAAAAAATTATGCTAATTTATATAAATTAAATGCCGCAAATAAAAGTGAATCGATATACAATATGAATATGACAATATTTTGAACCTATATGTTGAGTCCGCGGCAAACTAGACCTACCTCGATGGGCTGGATGCCCAAAATTTAATCAAAACTCGTCGGACCACTCCATTATGCGAAATGTATGGGTGTCGTGTTATTGCGTTAATTGTTGAGAATTTGACAATAATTAGGGGAAGGTGTTGGACCTTTGACCATATTGTACTTTTGACGACCCTCTAAAGGCCATCTGTGGACCAATGGAGAAAACAGTTGTAACATGCAGATCACCTGTAAAAAAACAAAAAGTCAAAGTCAAAACTTGCTGTTTTCTGTTGCAAAGTAAACCGTACCGCTGCTGGTTGCCGACAAGCATAATGGCTGCCAGGCAGCTAAGCAGCGAATGCGGGCACTTTCAATCAAAAGTGAGCGTAGCTGACTCAAAATTTAGTAAAATGTACTCAAATTTGTGGCAATTTAACTCATAATTGTGTGAATTGACTCAAAAGTGAGTAGTATCAACAACAAAAAGTTCCCACACTTCATTACCCACACAAGGAGGACATTGATAATAATATAAGACGGCTTATCTATTTTGCACTAGTTGAATCTAAATTTATCTATTATTCGTTCTTATTCGTTCATCGAATGAGCTGGGAGTGCTGGGACGGTACGGCTGATAACCGCCAATGATTTTACGCAAGGTTTTGCGCCAAAACTTTTCATCGGATGCCATCAGTAGTGCTAAGCGTGTCCCTCAGCTTGACACTTTATTTTTAGTGCAAAAAGTCCCAGTGCTGGGTTTAGAAGATGAATGGGATATATAGATCTAAATATTAGTGCATCATATTAAGTGATAATTAATAAATGCAATTTTTCACTTACCCGGATTATGGTTTTTTTTTTGACGAGCGACGCTGCCGGCTCACAACCAACGACTGATGCATTAACCGAACTTCATCCCTCGAACCGAATTTGACGAGGAAATGCATCAAATTTGATTAAAACCGAATCAAATTTGAGCTAATTCAATCGAAATTGAGTGCAGTACTCAAAAATGATCATATAGTTGTCAAATTTGATAGCATTTTCACATTAACTCAATTTTTCGTTAATTTTCACTCAAAAAATTAACTCACATCACTTCACTCAGACAAGTTGAAAATTCACTCAGTCGGATTTCTTACCGTGTAATATACCAGTTGCGTACCAGACGGTTTGCGAAGTAGCCGAGGAAGCAGCCGAGGTGCGCTTTTTCACAAAGTCTTATATTGAACCGTGACTAACAGCTTTTGTGACATGTTTGGCATCATTTGTAACCAAATCGTACATTTTCATTCCAAAAATTAGTTCGGATCGTTGATAGAGACTTGCTTTAACCGGTTTTATGTGACGAAAACATGATTTCTTTATCCTCAAATTTCACGTGTTG
Source organism: Anaspis maculata (assembly GCA_949128115.1). Taxonomy (NCBI): domain Eukaryota; kingdom Metazoa; phylum Arthropoda; class Insecta; order Coleoptera; family Scraptiidae; genus Anaspis; species Anaspis maculata. Next base: position 49,688,599 of record OX421963.1, read on the forward strand.
TAATTCTATTTCCATCATTGTCCAATGTATGACTATGATAATAACTATGATTTTGACTTGGACAGTTGACTTGGGTTATTTCAAACACAAATATCATTTGCTGAAGTTTTTTTCCCGTTTTGATGAAGTCACGAAATAATCTTGTTTCTTGAGAATATTTATCATGTCAAACCTTGATTTGATGAAAAATGCTATTTCACAGGAAAAATATGCTAGGGTTAGAATGTAGCTTTGATTTAGAACTTTATTCATTTTAATGCACGAGAATAGTTTTCTGAATGTGATGTCAAGATTTCAACTGGTTTGCCAAAAATTCGTGGAAGTCAATTTTAACTGTCACATTGACTTTGAAACTTCAGCAAAAGTCCAGTTTCTGAGACACGAGCCCTCTGTCATGTTTCACTCTGATGCGTAATTAATGAATTACTCCTTTTCTATCCACATGAATTTAATTACCGATTTTGACGCTTTATGTACTAAGTAATTCGTCAACGTCAAACATTGATTAATATTAACGAAACTGATTCAATTAATCATCGTCGTCGCCTCTCGTGTATAAAAACATTGATCGGCTATTTTGTCCAAACACAGAAAAATCCAAAACTCAACGCGCGTATTCGAAAGCCCATCGGCTATTATTAGCGCTATGCCACTTGTTCGAACCGAATTTGTTGGGTTTCTTGGTGACGACCTCGGTGAAATTTTAATTATTTTTCATGATGCCAATCAAGCTCTGCGACAACGGGCCTCTGGGTGCTTCTTGCCTTGCGCTACGGGCTCAGTGCCCAATCACTTATGAAATCGATTAATGACTGCTGCGTCTTGTCTGTTACATTGAAATTAAGACTAAATAATCCGTCGTATTTATACGCAGACTTGCCTTCATATTACGCCCTAGGAACGACTAGGTACGGTATGAGAAAGCTCTACTAATAAATTATTTACAGCTCAAAGAAGAATTTCTCGGCGCATCTTGGAGGACTAGAATACTGTCGCTGTTATTGCCATTCGGATTTGATAAAACGATCGATAGTAAGCTTGATGGATGCCTACGTAGGCTTGCTTTGGAATTATTAGATTAATTAATATTGTATAGGTACAAGTATACCCTATAAGTATGCAAGTTCAACGAATATCATTATATTTTACTCCTTTAGATGAAAGCTTTGATTAGTCTTTCCTTTTCGAAACATTCATGTGTAAAGGCAGAAGGTGTAGGCTTTCTTCCATTAATTCTGCTTAGGTTAGTAAAATTTTATGACTAGGTATACGTTTTAAGATTCAGTTTTGAATTTTAAACTTGAAAAAGCTAGCTGATCCTGAATAAATTTACAAAGCAAACGTTTAGAATGCAAAGCTTTCATAAATCATACACCGTTACGAACTAACTAAATGCTGAGCATAAACACGTTTGTGAGGGCCATAAGGTATAACTCGAGGCATAACCTCACAGCAATCATCAATAAGTATCGCCTGTCAACTTCTGACATATTTCTTGTAAGTATCTCTCCTTAGATTTGATGGCACACCAGTTGAACATTTTTGATGAACGGCGTGACATTTTTCAATTTGTTGTTTGCCTATTGAAATTTGCCAGAGTTGCCTTCAATTCTTTCACGTGATGTCATTTTCTGTAACACGCGAAATGTCTTCGCGTGTAATTCAGATACATTTTACATTTGTACTTTTTTTCTTGATTTAGCTAAAATCTGCTTCTGCAACTTTTTCGCTTGAATAATTAGGTGGTGAATATTCTTTGTCCTTAATGCATTCCATTGATTTTAGTTTTCGACGTTTGAACATGAAATGGTAGGTGTATTATGTATTACAGTGAAAGGGGCCCTTACCCCCATGGTACGTCACGAGGTACACGTCATTACATGTATTGAGTTAAAACCGTGTCGAACTTTTTTAATCAATCTCAACTGAGATATATGTACCCACAAATTTTGTATGGAAGTACAGAGAACAAAAACAGAGAACAGATAATTCCAGGCCATTAACAACTCAACATGCTCAAATCACTTGAAGTTAAATCAGTTACGACAGAATGGACATTTTCCTAATAAGTGCATAAAGTACTACTTGGAAACCACGGACGGACAAGGCTATTATTGGTACTTCAGTTGAAACACGCCACAAACAAAGAGAAATGGTACAATAAACTGTGTAAGGAGTACTCTGTCTGTCGTACCGCAACGGCTATTTCTAGCCAGAAGAATAACATAAAAACTTGAAACTTCTGGTAGCTTCACTTATTCGTAAGCCACTAACAAAAGAACATGCGGAAATTAAGTTGAAAAATTACTTTTCCGCAATCATTTGCCCTTGTATAAAAAGAAAATTTCAAAGGCAGATTGCCAGACTTTCCTATCACTAATTTGTTCTAGTATTCAATTGAAGAACCCAAAATTGAGTTTCCTCTACCCTTTTTTCTTTCATTGAGCTTATCTTATCGCATTACCCAGACGTTCCACCTCCGCGAACTACTCCACATACATTCCTGCAAGAGAAGATCCTAGCTTCGCAGGAAACAACCCATTGAACCCGTCCCTTACCTGAGGTTTGAATACCCCTGTCCTAAATTCCCAATCGAACTACATAGTCCATCCGCTAGGTACTATTCTGTATTTTTTCAGAGGTCGAAAAGGTTTTTTTTGGAATTCCAATCAGTCAAGATCCACAGAATCGTATTTTTTTGGTGGCAACGCTCAAAAGTGATGCGGTCACCCTGTGCACCCCCATGGGGGCCAGCCCCCAGTTAATCGAATTTCAGTTCTGTAACTCGGAGGATCGACACAGAATTGCAAAAAATTCAGGATGTCATGAAAAATGTCCCTCAAAAGTCATCCACAATGAAGATACAGCCCTTCAAGTTTCAAAAAAGGCGATTTCCGTGGAGGTACAATTTCTACAATTTTCAACCGATTTTGCTGAAACTTTGGCTAGGCCCCTCTGTAACAAGTATCTAGAAGGGGGAATTTCATTTTCTGGATAAATTGTCCAGTGGCGGAGCAACTGGAAATTTCGACATAATGCCGCCCTCCTCATTTCTCAAGTCCCTGGTAAACTTTAAACTCTGAAACTTTCACTATGTATCGAATATATTGTTCAGCTACGATGTTCCCAAAAAAATTAGAATCAGAGCTGGTTTCTGGGTTTAATGTTGAATATAGAAGAGGAGGATTTGCTTTAATTTTTTTTAGCTGAATATCCTAGTATTCTTTTTATATAAAAAAATTGTGTTCAAATTTTTTGTTTTTTTTGGGAACATCGTAGCTGAATAATGTATTCGATACATAGTGAAAGTTTCAGAGTTCAAAGTTGACCAGGGACTTGAGAAATGAGGAGGGACGGCATTATGTCAAAATTTCCAGTTGTTCCGCCACTGGACAATTTATCCAGAAAGTGAAATTCCCCCGTCTAGATGCTTGTTACAGAGGGGCTTAGCCAAATTTTCAGCAAAATCGGTTGAAAATTGTAGAAATTGTACCTCCACGGACATCGCCTTTTTTGAAACTTGAAGGGCTGTATCTTCATTGTGGATGACTTTTGAGGGAGTTTTTTCATGACATCCTGAATTTTTTGTAATTCTGTGTCGATCCTCCGAGTTACAGAACTGAAATTCGATTAACTGGGGGCTGGCCCCCATGGGGGTGCACAGGGTGACCGCACCACCTTTGAGCGTTGCCACCAAAAAAATATGATTCTGTGGACCTTAACTGATTGAAATTCCAAAAAAAACCTTTTCGACCTCTAAAAAAATACAGAATAGTACCTAGCGGATGGACTAACAGTATCTCGTCGACAATGAGATTATTAGACAATTCAGCATTAGTGACGCTATAATCAATCACAGAGTGGCATGGTCTAGAGTTATCTTGTTTTTTTAAATTTATATCAACATTTATCACTTATTTTAATCAAAAAACCTCATCCTCAATAATTTTAAGGGGTCTAGGCAATTGTTCAAATGTGAATTTTCCTAAATCAATTATTGATAGGTAACCGCCCTTTGGACGTACCTGATGAGGTCCATGTACACGCTTTTTTGTGTCCCAAGTTGTCTAATCGAAAATCGGTGGTAAGACCGGAGGTAACCACCCTTCGGGCGTACCTGACGAGGTCCATGTATACAGCTTTTTCGTGTCTCAACTTGTTGTCGAATAAAATATCGGTGGTAGGACCGGAGATAACCGCCCCTTGGGCGTACCTGACGAAGTCCATGTACACAGTTTTTTCGTGTCCCAACTTGTTGTCGAATCAAAAATCGGTGGTAGGTCCAGAGGCAATCGCCCTTCCGGCGTAGCTGACGAAGTTCATGTCTCTCATACTCTCGAAAAATTTAATTTCTATGCATTGATACGCAAGAGTTGTTCTTCGAATAAGTTGTATATTTCGTACAATAAACATCCTAACAATTACCCTTTCGGATAATTTGTCTTCTCCAGGCACCCAATTATTTATAGCGACTGGGTTGGTCGCTTACCGGAAAGATTGACGACATCAGTAAATTTTTCATCGCTGCCACCGCGTGGGATTGAACTCACTATCTTTAGGTTGGCAGCCCAGCGTTCCAACGCTACGCTCCTCCATGGGTTGGCAGCCCAGCGTTCCAACGCTACGCTATCGCCGGACCACTTGCGACATTAATTCAACTATAAAGGCAAAACCGAAGCTTGGCTTCTTCACATTCAGCTGATTCCCCACAATGAAATTCCGTGTTCTTCATACTTATTTGAAAAAAGAATTTTTGTTGACTGAAAAGGTTAGGCAGTGACTCTAGCGAAAAATTTCAAATTCAAATCAGCAATTATCTCGTGCTTGTGGACAGGGAGCTGGTGCCTCAAAACTTACGTCATAAGGTACATGATTTAAACCCTATAGGTCTAATATGCGTTGATAAGGTTTTTAAAAATTTCATTGTCTTACATGTCAGACTGGGGAATTAAAATAAATTTATTAAATTTAATTTACTTAAATTTACCTCCCTCTGGAGAGTTCTCCTTTGCTATGATTCCAGGTATAAAAAACGATTCTTACATGATTTATTACGTAGGCTTCGAATCTGTTCACAAATTTTTTTACCGGTACATCGCTTACAGGGTGCAACATCGAAAACTTTTTCTCAAATCGTACACCCTGTATTTTAACATGGAAATCGATTCCGTCTTTCATCGTGATTACAAATATATATCACACTTGGTGGGTTAGTCAACAAAACGGCTGTGAAAAAATTAATAAATTTTGGTCCTTTTTTGAAAATTTCATACTTGTCTTATGGACCGAGAGCCCCCAAAATTTTTGTCTTACGACCAGATTCTCTACTAAGGGGATGTTCCCACACAAAATCCAGTTGGTTTCATTCATGTACCTTATGATGTAAATTTTTGGCCATTTTTTCGAAAATTGACAAGCTCATTACCAGCCTAGAGCCCCCGGTCTGACATGTGAGACAAAGCAATTTTCAACAATCTTATCAATGTACATTAGACCTACAGGGTTGAAATCATGTACCTTATGACGTAAGTTTTGAGGCACCAGCTCCCTGTCCATTGATTTCCATTGCGGGACTTAGTCCTTATTCAACTGCTTCCATATCGCATCTTGTTGTCGGCCGGGGTGAAGGGCCAAGCACAGGTGACACGTGCATTGAAATCATGCACTAATTACATGCATTCATGCTAAATACCCTTTTGCACGCCTGCCTGGTAGAATAACGCCAGGTTGCAGCTTCCGTGCCGCCAGGGGATTTAATCCAACGCCTTCCAGGTGCCAGCCTCAATTAATTTACGCGCCGCCAATTTGAGCGGCGGATCGGCAGTGGCTGTCGCTTTATTGTAAATATTCAATGATCTTAGACCGAGAGAGAACGGGTAAAAAAACTTCACGGGGTTTCCCACGTGGCAACTCAATCGGCGACGCGACTTGATTGCACCTTGGTGCTAAAAATCGCACTCAGTTTTAGAAATTTCTCTCAACTGGTGAAATTTTAACTTCGCAGAGTTGAAATCAATTTCACGGCTTTCTGCGTTTGAGCAAATTATGGAAAAAATGGGTTGCGTTGGTACGAATGGCACGAATGGCACGTTAACGACTTATTGGCAGCTAGTTGTCGTCATGTGCAATTTTCAATGTGACATTGTCACCGTCTCGGGGAGTCATGTACGCGAAAGTGAAAATTTTCGAGAATATGCGAGGAATTGTTAGTCTCCTTTGAGTGATTTGCAGTGTGGACGATAAGGGACATTGTCTTCACTGGTTGGTGGATCTTCGCAAGGCTATGAGGTTTTTGCCGGCCACTGAGAAAATTATGCCGAAAGTCCGTGATGCTGTGAAGAAATGGAATGTAAAAAGGAAAAACCCACTGCCCAAGAGGAAACTTATTCTTCAGATGGACAATGTGGATGGTAGGACAATAATTCTGAAGTTAAACTGTAAGACGAGACAATTTGGGCGTGAGTATGTAGGTACATTGTGTTGTCTGCCAGCATGTGTCTTCATACCTTGCTTGCTGTTGCAGTAGGTATAATAGGTAGAGCTAGAGCTAGAGTAGGCACCTAGTACTCACTACTCCAGTGATGTTCATCAGAAGATGTAGCCTTTTGGGCGGTGGTTCTTTTCATTCGAGTAGTTTCCTGCCGATTTTCGGCATCATTCATTAGTATCCGCCAAAAATTCAAAAACCTTGCACTCCAAAGAAACTCACGATTTCTGGCGTATGCTCAAAAGCTTTCATTTTTGCTTACATGATACCATGACACAGTGACAAGGTGTCACATTGAAAATTGCGCGTGTAGGCAACTGGCTGGTATCCCATTGTCATCGTATCATTCGTACCAACACAATACAATTTTTCAATAGCTTGCTCTAATGCAAAAAGCCGTGAAATTGATTATATACATGGAAGGTCCAAAGAAATGGTGACTTTGGAAGTTTTAGCTTTGACTCGGGGAGCTGTTCTCGTGGCTTCATAGATTCCATGGTCTATTGTCTATGTATGCCTATAGTTCTCGAAATAATCATCTTGTCGAATCAACCGACTTACAGTATTTCACTGATAACTTTCGGATGGTAACTGGAGTGTAACTTTGAAAATTTCATCCATCTGTCAAATCTGCATTCTAACAATAGAAGTGACCGTTTTCTATTGTTGTTTGAACCAATCAGATTTGAATTAGGCGATAATTTGCACAAGTGCATTTTGCGATAATTTTCGATAATTTGCACTAGTGCATGAATCGATAATTTTTTTGTGTTTTTATACTAAGACCAACAGCAGACATAAAATCCAATATGTCATACAGTAATGCCATCGTGCACCTCAGGACCTCCTTCACTCTTCTTGGGAAGCACTAATTGCGAATAACGTATGGTCCGAAAGTTTTGGGAAATTTTTCAAAAGCTAATAAATTTTTTTTGATAGTTTTAATTTTGTAACCTAATTTTGCAAAAAATAACATCATCTATAACAATACCAAATTCATATTTAACATATTGAAGATGAACCACTATCATTGATGGCTCTCAGTTTTCTTCTGCCATGTTCAATCATTCTCTGGACAACAGCAGGATCAATTTCTCTAAGCTCCTGCCTCCCAGAGTACCGCAAGCTCGATCAATATAAGATTTTTGGTGAGGATTGAGCAGAATAGTATACGACCAGGGATGGGAATCTGCAAATGAAGACGGAGTCCTGTGCTGCAACGGCTTGGCAATGTAGGTCAATTTTCCACAAATTCGTCTGTATTATAGTAGATGCATCACCCAAGGAACCTTGCGACCCCGTGTTAATTCTTTGGTCGTAGGTATAGTCATTCCCTGACGACAGTGACTAGAGTGACTAGTTGACAATGTCTTGACATGAAATTTTCAGGTAAAATATAACTTGTGCAATGAAAATGCATCTATAATTTTTGACAAATCTTCACTCATGCAAGTTGAACTGGAAAACGCACTCGTGCACTGTGCACGAGTGCTCTTTCCCAACTAAACTTGCATTCGTGCACATTTTCCAAAAATTATGGATAATTTTCATTGCACTTGTTATATTACTACTGATTATTGCACCTTTTTGAAAAAAAGAACATTCCTCTCTGTAGATTATTACTATTACTGAATGTAGAATGACCTTAGATTTCCATGAAGAGAGCTTGAATCTGGGCCGTCGATCACTATGTGTCTAAATGATTCGAGGATAATCCCCATTAAGTTAAAGTGACATTACAAACTCACACTGTCTTTGCAAAATAACTCAACTCTAGCTTAAAATAAGATTGGTTTTAATGATGAAACACTAGGTATACAAACACTCATTATGCTCGTCTGTTTGTCAATCTGAAGCTATTTTCGCTCGCTTGTAATTCGATACAGTTTTATAGTCCGCTCACCCTGATTTTCGGGACATTGGCTGCAGCACTTACGATCCAAAATTTATGAAGGCATACTTGACGACTTCCATAAATGTTGCTTGGATTTCTAAGTCGTTCTCACGCCGCCCCTCGGGTTTCCAGAAATTGTATATATCCTCCGATTGAGAACTTATTGAATTTCTTTTACGCAACGACTGTTCTTGGAAGTGTCATGATTTCATATGAGACATTCTCAGAATTTTGATTAAGTCGGAGGTTTATGAATTGGAGAACGAGAAGTAAAGTCTCTAAAATTGCATAATCGTGCGGAAGAGGTTTGAAATCCGTAAGCAATTTCGAAGTGCTTCCGGAGAACGCTAAACTTCAAAAATTCTCTTAATTTTCAGACCTTTGAATGGCCGTAAATGCTCATCCATCAGCAAATTGTTACCAAAGTATTCAAGCGGAGCTTGAAATTAGCTAAACTCTTTTCAAGCATGACTGGGCTGAAAACACATCAGAAACACGTTCAGTTGCACACTGAATCAGAAAAAATAGTGTTACGTATTTCGCGTACGGGTTCGATTTCAATTGAGACGATCGTTTCAAAACACACTTGTTCATTACTGCGTACTAAAATAAATACACGCCAACAATTATCTCCTTGGAATATCGCAGGTTACTACTTCGCTTTTTATCGCACTCGTTCGCTTCCAAATTCAATACTGCCCGTGAACCGACGATTGATGCCTTATATAGGTCCGACTAATTCATCTCGAATGTTCCATGCGTTCTCCAGCAGTTTCCTCAGTGACCCGGCATACGATTTCGCGACGACTCCCGAAACATCCTACACATTTCGCGTATAATTCTGCCGTGCTCTAGAGCCGGCGCCGCCGCCAAATGGACAGATGATGTGTCTTGATCGAGCGTTGGAGTCTAGAAAAAACGCGCGTTTACCAGAATGCACGGGAATCGCCCCTCGTAACAATAGATATAATCCACCTACCCATCCTGATTGCAATACGACATGCTCAATTGAAGCAATACAGGCGTTGTGTGTGTGTGAAATCCAGTATGAGGTCAGTTAGTAGTCATATAGTTAGGCACAAGTTGGATAACTCGTAAATTGCATCCAGCAAGTAAACCGGAAGGCCACGATTTTGCACTGCAAACCAAATTTACTTCTCTATCCAGGCGGTCACGTTGGGGCTAATAAAATAATCACTGGTACACTGTAGCGCATTTGTCTTAGTTGAAACACGAGTCGTGCCAGCGATAGGTACAAATCGGTCTAGCCAGACTTGAAGGCAGTAGCCCAGTTTTGTAATTTGTTCCGGCAATTATTCATGGTTAATGGTTGCTAAATATTGTTCTTGTAATGGCAACTCCTTCGTCCGCCCCCCTTCCCCTCACCTGACGACTAGAGGAGAAGCTGGAAAGTTGTTTCTTCCCTCAAACCTCCTAGAGTTGACGCACGCTTCGCATTTGTAAACGGCTTTAATTACACACTGGGAATACGCGTATTAAGACAAAGAAAAGGGTTCGGTTTGTGTGAATTGTATCATGAAGGAGTATCTGATGCCTACTCCTTTCAGATGGAAATTAAACACAGCCTTTGACGTTTATTACTTTAATTCTTATGTTGGGCGTAATTTCTAGGATGACAGGGACCTTAATTACATCTACCTAGATATCCGTGAAGGATTAGAGGCAAATGGAGAAAGGTATGCAGATTTGGAATTCCAAACTTCGCATAGCCGAGGCGTCGCACGTAATTGTTTTATTCTTTATCCAATGTCAAGAGGCATTTGTCTGTATTAATTTACTCTCTTCTGTGCTACCTACCTATCGAAAATTTACTCCTCTTCGCTCACCAGGAGCGTTCATTAGCGAAAATTGCTTTTTGATCGATTTACATGCTTGCGTATGACAAGGCTCGTTAATTTCAGCACTTGCGTTACAGTTTTTTCCCCGAAGGCACTAGGTGGCCACGGAACAGGAGGAGAAACGCCGTTGGCTAAATTAAAATTTCACAATCACGCATTGTTTTCGAAGCGAAAGATCATTAAAAGTTTGCGTTGTTACCAGGCGAGTTTATATACGGAATGTACATTGAATAAACTTCGGCCGGGCGAAAGTGGCGCGGGACAAAATCCCCGGCATTTTTTTCTTAAAATTCCAAATAACTTTCAACGTTTGTGTGTTGTTTTCCATTAGCGCAAAGCGATCTGGATTGTTTTCGGGACAAAAAAAATCGTCGTCGTCCAGAGTTCGGCTCCAATGTTTCCACGATTTGGGACCGCCTGGAGGCTTTCAAAGTTTGTTGAAGGACGCCTCGTGCTTCACGCTGGACGTGAAAAATGTGTTTGAATTGCGGTTGGTTTTCCAATGTGGACGTAATTTTTGCAACTTCAGCTTCAAACCGATGTTTCAGTCCTTAATAATTATCTAACTCGGTACTTATCCCATCCATAAACGGGTCTCACTATACTCATACAACTTACGGACTTAACAAAACAAACTATACTTCAGGCTGTGCTTCAGGCAAAGTCAAACCACAGAATACTTATTGTATATAGAAGAACCGCTCTGGTTGAAACCATTGTTGTTTGACATAAGCTAGGTAATGACTTCACTGTTCATCCACTGGTGCGCCATAGAGATGAGTGTGTTGAGTGTAGACTGCAGTATATCAAAAGGGGATGTCAGCTATCGAATTAAATTGATTCTCACTCAATTTTCACAAAAACAAGCTATGTCCCATAGGTACTCCCATTTCCACTTCAATAATACTACACACAGGCGTCACTTTTCTCTTGGGTGAGAATATTGTAACGGATTTTGTGTTTAGGTTCGTTTATAATTATTGAGACGATCATTTCAAACCATGTTTTAAAATACACACTGTTCATTACTATTTAGTGGTATTGACTTATTACAGGACTGATAGTATGTTGGTCAATAATAATAATAATAATCACTGCATACTACTATAACATACACGTCAACAGTTATTTGCGCTTGGGTATATCGCCGATACTACTAGCTGTTATCGCTTTCGCTCTGAATTGATCACTCATCCGTAGGCCGAAGATCGGTGCTTTATACAGGGTGTTTCAAGAATGATAGCAAAAAATTCAACTGTGGGTAGATTCCGTCAAAATATGACGAAAACCTATATACCATTTTGCAAATTTCGGCCTAATGACGAAGATACAGCCCTCTAAAGTTCACTTTTTTCGGATTTCAAAAATTTCTAACTCAGGAACGTTTCGACAAATTTAGCTTAATTTAAACAAAAACTGGTTTGTCATAATTATCTATCAACCTGCCAAATTTGGGAAGAATCCAACCAGCGGTGTAGGAGTTATGAGGGTCAATAATTTAGAAGCATCCGAAGAAAAGTTGACTCAAGGTGACCCCTCATAACTTCTACGCCACTGATTGGATTCTCTCCAAATTTGGCAGGTTAATAGATAATTATGACAAACCAGCTTTTGCTGAATTAAAGTTGAATTTGTCGGAACGTTCCGGAGTTACAAATTTTTGAAATCCGAAAAAAGTGAACTTTAGAGGGCTGTATCTTCGTTATTAGGCCGAACTTTGCAAAATGGTATATAGGTTTTCGTCATATTTTGACGAGATCTACCCACAGTTAAATTTTTTGCTATTATCCCTGAAACACCCTGTATAGCTCCGACTTTTGTTCTGGAATCTTCCACCGGTCTTCCAGCCAATTCCACAATGACCCGGCATACGCCGAAGAATCCTACACCTTTCTAGTGCATTATCGGCTGTTCCGGAGCACCAGCAGCTCCGCAATTCGGCTGATCCCTCCTACTCGGCTATTGAAGTCTTCTGTGCTATTTCAATCACCAAGCCATCGCGTATGTTCTGGAATGTCCAGAGCTTTGCACTTGTAAACTGTGGTCTGATGCGAACTGCCTAGAAAGACCGCGTGTGCTTCAGAATTCACGCGAGAATCGCCGCTCGTAACAATATCTTGTCTAAAAATAGTGCCCATTTGCCACTCTTGGGCAGTAGCAGCCTTAGAGTAGGGTGAGACGGGCGATCGCTCAGGGCGCCAGCTCATAGGGGCGGAAAAACTGCGGTTGAAATCACAAAAATTGATAATTTACGAAAGCAGCAAAATGAATTTTCAGTAGCGATCATCGAATTTGCTTCTGTGAAAAGAACAAAACTCCATTATTGCGAGAAAAATAATTCATTATTACTCGCTTCACTTGCGCATCCAACATTGGGTTTCGAATTCTTGCCCGGGGCGCCAAAATTGCTAAGACCGGCACTGCTCTTGGGGACATCAGCTATCCATCGGGGAAAGTTCCAAGGCTTTTTGCTTCAATTGTCGAGAAGAAGTTCAGCGTCTTAATTTCTACACGGACAGACAGACAGACAAACCGGCCACATAGTGTCACTCTGTTACTTACAAAAAAAAAAGTTCTACAACTGATTTCGACCTCCTGAAAACGAATATCGGGTCTATTTTTGAATTGGAACAATCCTTTTTTATTGAAAAACCGAAAAAATGGTAGTCTGTCACATGATTTCTAGTGATACCTACCTACTTTTTTCGTTATTGAGCGAACATGTTTCGTAGTTTGAGTGCCATTATTCTTTAGGTACCTAGTATCGGCTATTTCAAAATGTTAAATAGTGTTTATCTACGACTACTATCGTAAGTTGCCAATAGCACATGACTAACAATTCTAGTAAGTTGATCTTTACACACGGATAGCCGTGTGTAAAGTGAGGCGATCGCACGGTTAGGGAATTAATGGTTAAAATTTGGTTCCAAAACTGTCAATGTGACGTTAACGGCAAAGCAAATTTTCGAACGCCTATATGAAAAACGCTTACTTCTCCCTACACTTAAAAACCTTCATATTGCGAAAAGTCGCACTTGCAGGACCGACCGCAGTCATGTCCTACGCACCAACAACATCTGTGAGGCAGCTCTCTTATATCTTTACGGGCCGCAACTCCATGAAGGTGAGATGTAAGAACAACAAAATCTTGTATAACTTTCGTTTGAAGACGGTTATTGTAAACTTATGAGTTATTTTATGATTTGCACTTACAGAGCTTCATTATTCCTTAATTTTTCTAATGTGAATGGCGCCAGCAATTTACAAATTGAATCCTGTTCGAATTCATCAGCTGCACCCCGATATGTGCTGATATCAAGTGGGTAGGCAAGCAGCATGACGTGTCATTTTGACGGGTCGTCGGGTCAACAACTGTCAACTACAAAAGTGCCCCCTTCGACTTTTGTTGGTTACAATTTTCATCAGGTTTCTGAAGTGTTACCCATTTACTTACTTTCTACATTACTAATTTACTGTTTAGGGTGGGCAACAACCGCAGCCACAATGAAGAATCTTGATAATGTAAAATCGACCACCTGTCCCAGCGCTTCGGCTTGTGATCTATCGCCCAGTGTCCAGCTAAGCCATGGAGGCCTGCGAATTTCAGATTTTTGCCAGGTATGCACCTAGGTATACACTGTCGATACCCACCTAAACATTTGTGAGCAATGGGTCATTCTTATTTTTAGATTCTCAAAGAACAAACTTAACATGAACTAAACCGGAGGAAGAAAACGTCCAGCCGATTGCACAGCAAGAAGTTTCGAGAAAGCTACCGGAGCCGCCAAAGTTACCCCAGCCATCAGAACAACATGAACATCAATAATTTATTGTGCTTCAACTATTATTATTTGATGCCTTATGAATAGTTTTGACATTAGCATAAATTGTATCGTCTGAGGTTCCATAAAGTTTCAAGTGTAGTACCTAGTTGGATGTTCGAATAAAGTGTTACAAAAATCGACTTCCTCCAGTTTTATTCAATACAACATCTCAACATCCATTTATTCTTAGATAGTGATGGGTTCGATTTAGGTATTTTAAATATAAAATAAAATAAATATAAAGGTATTTTATAATTCAGAAGTTTTTAAGATCAGTAAATTCCTGCACCGCTGCACTCCTCTCTAATTTATTATGTGTATTTTGTAGTAAATTAGTTTAGTAACATCTATTTAAAATTTGAGCGAAATTGGTGGCATGGTTTCAAAGTTATGACCCTAGTTATGACGAAAGAACGATTTTTCCATTCCAACTTTGGAGGGCTGTATCTCCGTCATTATGCATTCCTGAAAATGTTTTGTAAATGCAGACTACTTATTTTCCGATTCTCTATTGATTGCCAAAGTTTTCGCACATAAACTCTGATCACCCTATATTTTTTTCAAATTGAACTATTGTTGCTCAGAAGCTTCATTATCTGGATATTGAAGTTACCTACGCCAAAATATAGTGAGCATCAAACCATTCAATTTGACGCATCAATTATCAAAATTTGACAACAAATAACGGAGCTATGGGACTTTTTGCTTGGAATGGTAGCCAGGGGAAGGGGGGGGGGTCGAAGATAAAGTATAGTACGGAACACGAGTAGTAAAGCAATTACGCACTCAGGGAAATACTACACTCGCTCGCTACGCTCGCTCGTGTGCAACTTTTCCCTGCGTGCGTAATATGCTACTTACTACTCTTGTTACGTAATATACTATTATGGCACGTCTGATTTTAAATTTGTAGGGCCGCGTATGCGCCGAGCCGTAGCTTGCGGTCGTTTTCAAAAATTAAAAATAATAATAATAAACGCTTTTATTGTCGATTATTAGGGTATGTTTGTAAAGAAAATAGATCATACTAGGTACTAACAAAAGACAAATGGCAGGGTTCAGTCCAAGGACTGATCTTTTACCCAACCAAGTAATATAAGTAAAGAAAAAACACTTGAATATCCAATATATCTATGTGTAAATGTGACACATAAACTTAAAAAAGTTTCAAGAAAAAGCAAATAGCAGTTCAAACGAACCAAGTCAGGTGCACACCAGTGTCACTACAGTCTGCAGCTCATTCTCCAGGTAGGTAGGGTTGGATTAAGGGGGGGGGGTTGTCACAGGATAGTCCGCCCCGGGTGCCAAATACGCTAGGTACGCCACTGTTTGACAGTAGGTACGCCTGATAGAGACAATCGATAGGTCTTTAAAGGTGCGTTCAGTCGGTTTATTTAGCCGCAAGTTTTAATTTTAGTCGCAAGCGCAGAAACGCCCATTGGCTCTTATGAACCAGCCTCCTCAGAACAGCCAATGAGCGATGCAGCGCCGTGCAGCGCTTACGACTAAAATTAAAACTTGCGGCTAAATAAGCTGACTGAACGCACCTTGACATAGTGAGGAATGAGTTGATATTTGGCAAGAGTGTAAGAAAATGCACCCTGAAACAATGTTGTTCGGTGTCGAGGAACAGTAATAAAATGTTTGTGATGGATATTAATGTTGTGCACGTCAGTCCTGTGGGTGATCTTGTTGTACAAGTAGGGAGGTGTTTTTTTCTTTCAAAATGTTGTGAAACAGACAAGAGGAGTGGAAAAAAGTTTTCTCTCATTCATTCTCAACAAATTCAATATGGCGTATTTATGAGAGATATGGTCGTACTTTCCTATTAGGTCGGACACACGAAGTTTGCATTTTTTGAATGCGACTCTGGGAGCCCAGAGGCCCTATTTTTGGGAAACGTGTGATCCGTTTCTATGCCAAGTTGCTTGGCAACCAGGGCTGTGATTGGCTGTCACCTAGACAACATCACCTGATGATCTGTGCCCCGGTTCCAAAAATAGGGCCCCTAGGCATGGTCCGTGGTCTACGGACGAGCGAAATTAGAATGGGACAGAACAAGAGACTCACATATAGCACTTCTTTGTGTTTTTAGCTGAAAGATAATCTTTGTGCTGGTAGATTATTCTCAAGCTGAGATAAGCCGTTTTGATGCATTTACTAACATGAGCATCGTAGCTTGAGTCTGTGTCAAATTCTAACCCCAAGTCGCGAGCCACATCAACAACCTACAACCGTTCTCCATCCATGAAAATTTCAACCCGCTGCCCAACATTCTTTCTCTGGCATTTTTGTCCAAAAAGTAAAACTTTTGATTCAGAAACATCGAGAGTTAGACAATATTTTTTTCTCAGTACAGACAGCCTCTGCAGGTACTCACTGATTGTTCACAGGCTACATTTAAATTGACTCGGTCAAAACTTAGATGGACTTGGATGTCGTCCGCATAATAATGAGAACTGCAACGGCTGAGTGACTCCTTTAACTTTGAAGTATAAACAGAGAACATGAAAGGGCTGGCGACTGCTCCCTGTGCGACTCCCGAAATTGTCTCCACCGGATTCGAACACTCCTCACCCACCCTGACGCACTGCTTCCGATCCATCAGGTAACTCTTCAAAAATCCAACCGCCCTCGGTGATAAACCGTAATATTCTAACATTGTGAGTGAAAGCTCTGGAGAAACTCGGTCGAACGCCTTTGAGTAATTTAATAAAATCAAAATCGTCAGCTTGCCCTCGTCCGTTGATCTCAAAATATCGTCTGCGACCTGCAAGAGAGTCGTACTGCAACTAAAGTTCTTTCTAAAACCTGACTGATCACTTTGTAGTAATCTTGGTAGTGAATGCGCAACTTTTTTCTCATTTAACCGACTTTGTATCTCTAAAGATAAGCGAGATACCTATGCTTAGCCTCGAAAAATGGACAGATTGTATTTAAAAAAGAATTTTAACTTTCTTTTGACAAAAACTCCTCTTCAATCTCGTCTTCAATACGACCCCCGCTCATGAGTTAAGAATTCTTGAAAACGACCGCAAAGTTTTGGCTCGGCGTAAATTGATGTTTTTTACGAGTACTGGCGTGCTTCGGTAGGTAGCGCATAGCGTAAGAAAATGACGCTTATATGGCCGGTTTTTTGATTTCTTATTTTTATTGTTTTCTTCATGACGCATCAATTGCTAGATTATTAGCGTCGGAAACTGTAATGTTTGTTGAAAATTTTAGAAATAAAATCACTGATTTCTAGGAAATGTATAACTTTTTAGCGCACTTTTCCGAAAGATGGGAAAAAGGCGCTTTTAGCGGCGTGAGTGAGACGGCAAAAGATGAAATTCTTTTGAAAAATAAAATTGGAAATGGAAAACACATACCGACCCGGTGCGAAATGTTTTGCACAAATACTGAAAAAAAAAGAAAAGAGCATCGAAAATGTGAAGAATTCAGAGAGCTATTGTGCCATTGAAAAGCAACTTTTCAAATGCGAAGATAGCCGATGGGAACGCGTTGCTGAATAAAAGATTTGGAAGAGAGTGGGAGAATGATCTGAAGCTCAACTTTCAACTGAACATCGTGAAGGCAACTCCAGCAGAAGAGAAAAAGAAAAGAAGAAGAACGAAAAAGGCGAACTTCGTCTAATGCAATTTCTATTCTTCATTTGTGAATATTGCTTTTTCTTATTTTTCATCCATACCATTTTTTTTCCGAATCAAATTAGGCCAGGTTGACGTAAGTTTGGAACAAAATATATCATCTTTGTTATGGAACAACATGATAGTTAGATATATTCGAAACGTTCTTTGAAAATCAAGGAATACATTCCTTTCGATGATTTCTTTCATTATCTCAATTGATGACGACATTTTTCTCCCCTTCCACGACACAATTATCAATTTTCTGATGTGAAAAATCAAACGATGAACCGGTTTATCATTTTTTGACAAATTAGAATTCATGTACATAATTACGGCTATCGGCGATTCTCTAATCTCGTAGACCTAGACGTATAGTTATAGTAAAATGGTTGGTAGAATGCGTAGGTGCCCGTTAGATACATTTTCTGTAATGCTTAATTGCCCAAACTACGACTTAACACTCTCACGCGGTAATTGCTTTCGGCTTGACTCAAAACTTGGCTGGCTAGTGTGTAGTGTTGTGACGGTCTACTTTCACAATAAAGAATAAAATCTGTGATTCCCTACAGACATCGGGTACAAGGATACATTTTTATATCAAGATTAAAATATGATATATTACCCCATCTTGAGCCATGACGCGCTAGAGCGGAAAAAAAACTTTTCAAATTTCGTGAATACCAACCTAACGGAGAGTTCCCTAGTTTATGAAAGCAAGCTGGTGTCTCCATTATTAAATCTTATACACAAAATTGCCTGTGTCCTGTGTCAGACTTGAATCTCCGCGAAGTTCAATTTTTTTTGTTTATACAGGTGTCCCGGAGCTGATGTCACAGAAAGAAGAGTACAGTTCTTAGTGAATTTTATGACTTTCTGTAAAGTTTTTTCAAAATATCCAAATTAGAATTTTTCCATGACCTAACATTAGATAGAACCACTTGTGAGTATTAGTAACATTCGACTCATAAGCAGATAATTTTTCAAAGAAAATCTTTGGTGAGTTATAGTCAAATTCCTCAACCCATTTATGAATTGTAAAAAAAAAACGAGAAAAAAGTAAACTTTTACAGCTGTAATTGTCTTCTTCGTGGAGCCGAATCTTTGAAAACTAACTTGACAAGCATCAGTCATACGACATAGGGCAGGGCGAGAGCCAAGGTATCTCCGGTTACTTATACCGACTTAAATTCTGAGACACCTGTAAATTGGTACTGCTAACAGACTAAAATATTGTTACGGTATTCGGGTTCGCCTATTTCGGAATCAAACCCGCTGATTCACTTGTAAACAAACTGCACTTTATTAGCTACTACCGGTACAACTAAATAACGCACAGAATTATTAATCGCTTAGAAATTCTTAATGTCGCTTGAGATGTTAACGCCACGATCGCTCGATTCAAACTCTCTAGATGCCAGGTCGAGTTCCTCTCTTATAGTGGCATCGGAGGTTCTGGATGCTTTCTGTTGGTGTTTCCAGCACACGAGGATTTTTCTGGTATCTGCGTCGAGAATATACGCGTACCTTCTACGGCACCTCCACCAGAAGTCTCGACGTGTCGTGACCTACCGCTGAAGTCTCTCGATGCTTCCCGAATGAAACGCGTAAATCTAGATTTCTCTAGAAAGAGCCGGGATGGTCGCGAGCTTCGTAACAATATTAAGATACGTCTTTTATCCAATTCTATTGAATAATGCACGCAATATCACACGCATACATTCCCTGCATTTTTCAATAAAACTGGATAAAGTCTAGTATTCTACTCACTGAGAGTGTTGAATCTTGAGTTAATTTAATTATTTTCTTATATTTTTCTGTTATCTTGGAATATTACGTACGTTGTGTTCCTTTTCAACTCCCTTGTTATAAGAATGTATTATAATTATTATTGTTATCGCCAAGGCTCGTGTCGGCAAACTGCATCCTCATGAGTAAGAAGCAATAATTACCCGCTTGTTGAATAATATACTATTATTTAGGAGAATCGGGTGATTTCAGGTCCCAGATTCATTTTATAGTTACGGATTCCAGTTGATTGACCTGTTGTGTAAGAAACCTGCTGTTTACCTGCTCCGGAAAGTTTATGTCATGCCATGCCACGCACACTTGGAAGTTAAACTCAATTCAGTCTCTAACATGTTTAAATTTACTCTGCGTGAAAGTCACTCGGGCTTTCAGAATAAATAAATAAACGTCGCTTCATTGCTTATATTGACAATGACATGGAGAACGCATTTCTTGTGAGTAATTCACCGAACTTTCGGTTTTAATTCATTCATCACCGGAGTTCTCTCTTCTACCCGAACATTATTTACTTTTCACCCCACCAAAATTTGAGAAAACCTGTCGTTTTATCAATATGTATGACGTTCATCAATATCCCCGACATCCGTTCTCTTTCGGGAAGGCGCGCAAAAACTTCAAAGCTCCGCGTGCGAATCCAGAGAAACACCCATCGTTTCACTTGAACTTTGAACCCCTGACTTTTCCCGGACACATGTTATTTTTCTACACCCGGTTTTAAATTTATTTTCCTTCCTCTGTGCGGCTGAAAGAAATGAATCCATATTTTATTTGCAACAGAAGGACCCCGCAGGATGTTTTTTCTGTCTCGGCTCTCTTGACCCTTGAGATATCGTTTGATATAAATTGCCCGGGGGCGTAGAGCAAAAACCAACCAGTTTGAACTTGTTGATTAATCTCTGCATGCGTAAATGTTGATTCGGCCATTTGTAGGTACAAAGTTGAGCCGTCACAAGTCAAACTCTCCAACCCTTATTTCTCGCATCTGAATCAGGGTGAGTGTGTGCGGTTCTAAGGAATCGCAAAATAGCGATTCTGCGGTTAACCGCAGAGTTTCTGATGTTGAAATGGGAGATGAAAAATGTAATTTGCTCGCCACAAAGCTTTGAATTGCCGGGATTATTCCATAGTTGGATAATGAAGTGATGAAAACTAAATTGTAGGATTTCCAGGAATGTGTCGACAGCTCCCGTAATAATTTTAGTGAGTCCGCGAACTTTGTCGTTCGTCGCAATGAAAAGTTTCAAAGACTCCAGGAATTCAAGTCGTGACAGTAAATTTTGATATGGTATCATCTCGAAAGGGACGTTCCAGATGCTGCATATTGGGAGTTAATAGGCAGCATTTGGGTGGTTCCAAATTACTTCTGTAGGGAAATTTGCCAATAATGCGTTTTTGCATGTATTTGAATATTCGAACTGGAATATGTTAGAAACTATTGAATCGATTAATACAGTTCGTGGATAAATTTCACGTTTGTGATGTTAATATCAAGATTGAATTTGTGGAGCCATTTGCTTTTGAAATTAAGGCACCCAATTTTTGACTTGGATAGCTATAAGGCTTGAGTTTGTTTCCAGTTCAACTAAACTCAATTCTGTATGGTCATCCGTCGTTCACCCAATGAATTCAACCATTATATCCGGTTTGAACTCAATTCAAATTTAATCGATTATTTATGATTATTACTGAATTCATCCTATGAGCAGCAGGCTCAAAGCAAACCAGAAGTAACATTTTTATCAATAATTTTACATTAGTAATAAAAAACCTGTTGAAAATTCACGACTTACTTACATCGAATAATAATAATTGAGTTACACCAGACTACATAGAGCAGGAAACAGAGAATGGAAATGCCAGGAGACCAAAAGTGATGTGCAAAGCCGCATCATAAAATGTGGCTGATTGACTGAAAGCGACGCCAATCTTATTTACGCGTCCTTGCCATAAATCTCCAGAGAATGTCAAATTTAGTTAAAATCGGTTGAGTAAGCTCGAAGAAAAATCGGAGAGAGGGCATCAGCAGACGTCATTTTTCAAATACTCGTATATCGTGGTCCCCGCAACTAGCAGACAACTTCGTTTAGCTTTTTACCCTGACTATACTCCATCAGCCCCATCTTCATCTTCCATTACCCGATTTCAAACAATTTGATGTTACATTATTTGGATCCGGGATGCAAGATCAGAAGTTCCGCAACTCATGACCATTCCAAATCATATTGTAGGTAGGTAGAATATTATTGGATTTATTGCTCGATTTATTGTGAAAGTTTGATGCTTCAAATCTCGGTTCAAACCCATTTCATTGCACATGCACCGTGAAAGATATCTGCATTGATGAATGTTAGTGAGTAGGTGCGCAGATAAAAGTGAATTGTGGTCGTTGATAAACCCATTTCATGACTGAAACGCGTTACACGTTGGCATGAGTTTATTTCTGGATTAGGTGTGACTACTTGAAATAGCATGCAACAGTAAGTATGAAGTCAAGTAAGCACGGACATAAATTATAAAATCCAAGGACTTGATTACTTTCCAGCTTAGGTGAAATAGTCCAGTTTCAGCTTTACGGATCATAAAAGCGCTGTCTTCAGTGGCGCAGTAGGGTGGTATTCTGCGCTTCCAGTTCGATACGACATCTTGTAGGTAAATAGGTGAAACTAGAATTATTGTTTCTAGGTCAAATATTCACGTGAAGTAGGAGGACTTGTTTTTGCAATCAATGATACGTCCTACATTTTGACATGGATGTCGAGCAAGAAATTATTTTTTTTTCAACTAATTTCAATACATTTGGTTCAAAACAATGGTATGTATTCTCGCAATCGCATTGCAGAGGGGGCGACATGGGCTAAGGACCACTGTTACCTTAGGGATCATGTCAGGTGTCGAGCTCATGTCATTCTTGTCAGCCTATCCTAACCTAACCTCACCCATTGTCAGTGTCATTTCAAGAGTCAAATTATTCATGACACTTGACTCTATTGGTGAAACTTTCTATTTACGTGGACGTTTTTCTAGATGAAGTCCTTAGAAGTCCTCACTTACCTCAGCGCACTCTAGCGGGGGCAAAATCGTCCATGGCTCCCATTGCAGTTCATTCATTTTCAACTTATTACTGACATAAGATATACAGAGTGGTCTAGGATTATTCTGAAAAATTTCAACGATCGATAGAGCATGAAAAACCAGTAACAACGAACCACAAAAGTCACAAAACCGTATAACAAAAATGCATATTAACGGAGATATGGTCCGTCAAAGTTGAAGGTAAAATATCGCTTTTCTTTTATAACTCCTTAGGCATCGGACCGATTCTGCTCAAATTTTGTGTAGATAAACCTTGAATAGGTGTCCGTAGATCACCTAATGAAAATTCCCCACGAAAAGTCCAGGCGTAGATTTTGAAGGGTTGTCCCTCTTCACCCCCATCCTTGCGACGCCACTGGACTATGTTGAGAAATGATTAGATTTTTGATATCCTTATTGAATTTAGAAGCAGATACTCACGTCTTGAATTTTCGTCAGATCAGTGGTTTCGGAGATATTTGAGTTTGAAATTTCAAAAACACTGAATACTCGTAATTCTTCATTTTTACATTATTTCATTTTGAATCGGTGACTTCTAACACGGCAGGAACAAACTTAATCAGATTTTCAGAATAAATTTCCTTATCATCCAAACACATTCGACAACTATTTTTCTGTCAAGAGTCCCAGTTTTTCACCTTCAACTTTGACGGGCTGTACAGGGTGTTTCAGCGATGATAGCAAAAAATTTAATTGTTAGTAGATCCCGTCAAAATAGGAACAAAACCTATGTATCATTTTGCAAAGTTTGGCCTAATGACGAAGATACAGCTCTTCAAAGTTCACTTTCTTCGGATTTCAAAAATTTGTTACTCAGGAACCTTTCGACAAATTTAGCTTTGATTCCACGTAAGCCAGTTAATTATAATTATTCATCAACCGCCCAAATTTCGAAAGAATCCAATCAGTGGCGTGAAAGTTATGAGGGGTCACCTTAAGTCAACTTTTCTTCGTATGCTTATTGACCATCATAACTTTTACACCACTAGTTGAATTCTCTCAAAATTTGGCAGGTCGGTGGACCGTTTCGACAAATTGCTGAATTTGAGTTACTTTCGTCAAAACGTCACTGAGTCACAAATTTTTGAAATCCGAAAAAAGTCAACTTTGAAGGGCTGTATCTTTGTTATTAGGCCGAACTTAGCAAAATGGCATATAGGTTTATATACCATGCATTTCCCCTGTCCCTGTATCATTACATTACTCCCCCTTTCTGAGTAAAAGGACAGGCCGTAAAGTGAAATGAGAACATACCTTAATGGAAACAGGAAACAAAAAACAAAGAACTAACGAGATTGTTGTCAATAAATTTTTGCGAACAGCAAAGGAAATACCCATCAGGCTTTTGCTTAAAGTGCATTTGCAAAACATTTGAAGAGAGAATAATCCACAAAGACATTTCGAAATCTTCGTGATGGGAAATAGTGATAGGGCTCTTCTTCCCGCCTTGTTCCACGCATATACAAATGCTAATAAGGATAATAATAATAATACTAATAATGATGACGACATACTACGGCAGATATACGTTCGAAATTACCATATTTTTTCAGCTACATTTCCATCATTTCCAAATAATTCGGAAACGTCGTCCTAGGTTCTAATGCGTGCCTGCCTGCCTGCGTGCTGCTTCCCTATGGCTGCTTTCGGCGTGGATGCGAGAATCTTGAATATGGAATGAAATGAATGGAATTACATCTGCTTTAAATTCGAATGGCATTGCTGCTCGCGATTTTGTTGACTATGCAGATTGAGTGAACCTGGGCTATGCACGAATTTAATATTCTCCTCTAATGTTCGTAGCACAAGTAAGCAAACTTACTTAATCGTCATAAGATCTGATGCTCGAGAGCAAGCATCGCGTTGTCGCGCGGCACGCAAATTTATGGTTGAAATGAAATCCGGGCCTGATGGGGGATGGTAGGTATAGCAGAAGTGAGGCGGGGGCGAAGACGACGATGACACGATGTTCGTTTCCTTCCCATCGAAAATTAGTCAACTATTGCTTTCGGTAAGCGTGCGGTAGTAAGCCGGGACAGATTACCTTGGCTAAGGGAGGAAATGGTTTCCGTGCTGGAGAATAAAACGCCAAACAGGACTGGAAACTGGAAGGGCCCTGCTTTAAAACACTTCCATTGTAATAATCCTATTTTATAAGTTTGGTGACTTCGACAAGAGTGCTTTTTTTTCTTCATTATATACCTTCCAACCACCAAATATCGCGATTACTCGATTTGCAACCCATCACGATAATTTTAGTTGGGTAAGTTCCAGTTTATTTATTCATGCTCTACAATGACTTTAGTTTAAAAGGTATTTCATGATTTCGAGTGCCCATATACATTGGAAAACATCTCCGGAAAAACTTTCCCTGGAAATAAAATCCCCAGAAAAACTGAAAAATAAAATAACAGAAGAAAAAACGTAAGAAAAAGGTTTAAAAAAAAAGTTCTGGGAACTGGTGCCACATCAAACCTTATATCTGTTAAGGATTCCTGGAGGACTCTTGGTAGCAACTAGGGCTCCTGATGATTATACAATACCACCACGAGACTCCTGAGGGTCAAATAATGGTGTTCCAGATCATACAAAACATTATGTAGATACTAGTTTCTTCAATGAACAACAATGATCAATACCACTCCTCGAGTCAAAAAAGGACTCACACTTTCGAGACGGCATTGGTACCCTCTCTAAACAAAAAAAAACACTCAAAGAGAATAGTGGGCCAAATATAGGCTTCTTATCACATTAGACGAGTCTGGCACCCCCAACAAGCAGAAATGACAACTACACTTTTCCGGGGGAAGGACAAACATGACTTTAAATTTACACCAAACGGGAATGGTGCCCGCACTAAACAAAATACACTCAAAAATTCCCCGAGGCCAAATACTACTCTTACCCACATATAACAAAACTCTGGTGTCCCCACTCGTTGTGTGTGGATCTCGAAGAACTCGAATTGTCGAGTTAGGTTCGTGGTACCGCCGACTCGTACCACACTTTTCCACGGTGGTTGCACCGTTGACTTAGCTTTTGAAAAAAGGCCATGTATTTCGTTGGGGGCTAGAGTGCGAAGGAGCGTTGAATCAAATCAAAAACCATTCTGTTTCGGCGCCAATCTTGATCTGTCCCGACTTTGATTTTCCGTTTCCCATCCAGTGTAATGCAAGTGATTTTGGCCTGGATGCCGTGCTGACGTGGACCCACGCAGATGGTGAAAAAGTCGTTTGTTACCTTAGTCATTCCTTGACGAAGGCGGAGCGGAAGTTCACGGTCACAGAAAAGGAATGGCTCGCGGTGATGCTCGCGATCGAGCGTTTGAGGCCGTACATCGAGGGTTCGCTTTTCACTGTCATCACGGACCATTATAGCCTTCTCCTTCTGTGGTTGCATTCAATATAGAAACCAACAGGCCGTGTTACGCGATGGGCCCTCCGTTTTCAGTAATTTGAATTTGACATCGTCCACCGGAAGGGACGCGAGCATGTGGTGCCGGACGCATTGTCCCGGGCGGTACTGAGCGTGGACCTGATAGAGGACGCTGGCGACGTGAACTTCGATGATGATGGGATCCTTGGGTAGCACGAATGGCGGAGCGAATTCGTCGTTGTCCGCAGGATTTTCCTCACTGGAGAATTGAGAGAGGAAGATTGCTGAAGAGGAGACGCCCTGAGCACCAGGACTTCGAGCATTGTGATCGGTGGCTGAAGTGGTGCCTAGGCTGTTGTGTCAGGGAATTGTTAGGTCGCTTTATCATCCTCCTGAGTTCGAGCATGCTGGGGTGTTTGAGACTACGCCTCGTGCTCAAGTATTATTGGTTTTGAATGAAGTTCGACATTGCCCGGTACGTGTGGAGTTACGAGACCTGCCTGAGAATCAAGCCCGAACAGGGAAGTCCAAGAGGCCAGATGTTGACCAAGAGTTTGACCGTCTCTTATCCATGGGAATCGATATGTATCGACCTCATAGGCCCGCTCCCTAGATCGATTTAGGGGAACTGTTATATTCTCGTCGTCGCCGATTGCGCTAATAAGTTCACGCTATTGTTTCCGCTGCGTATTACGACCGCGGCTAAGGTGGTCCGTTGCATCGAGGACCAGGTATTTCTGGTGCTCGGCGCACCGGAGATTTGATTTGTGATAACGGGGTGCAGTACCGAGTTGGTTATTCACCGATCTCATTTGGAAATATATATTCACAGTGTCCTACAATGCGAACTACCCTCCACAGGCTAACCCGGCCGAGCGAATTAATCGCGTAATCTCGCGCGTAATAAAAACGATGCTCACGACCTATGTCTAGGGGCGCCAACGTGATTGGGACAAGTATTTGGCCAAGGTTGGCTGTGCGATCCGTACTGCGTGGTGCGCATGCGAAGGACCTTGATCCTGAACAGATAGAGTTCAGATGTGCGAAGGAAGATCAGCCGAAGACTGAGGCTTTCGTTAAGCTTTTTGCTGACATTCTTAAGCGACTTCAGAAAGGGTACGACTGTAACCGGCACCACCACAGCATACTTAACATAATTGACAATCGATCACAATAAGAAAATGCGCTATTGAGACTCATTCACACAAGGACATATTCACTTGTTTTTCCCTAACTAATAGTGAAAGAATAAGTTTGGTATGTAACTTGGTTCGGGAGTAGTGAGTACCTTCGAGTACAGTTTTTGTTTTGCTAGAGGTGCAGGGCTGTAGCAAAATCTATACCAGCCATGTTGATATCATAGTTATCTATGAAAAATTGGCTTGATATGTGATTTGGTGAGGAAAAAACGGAAGATGTTGTTTGTGGGTGGCGTACATTTAAGACAAATCATGACAAGTATCTAGTACATCTTGGCAGCGTGGATGTTGATCAACCATTTTCGAACGAACTAGCTTGATTATGTCATTATGTCGGCCAAGAAGAGAAGCAGCTCTTCTTTGTGTTTTTTTGAGGGGGGGGGGGGGGGGGGTGGAGAATAAAAACAGCCTGTATCCACCTTACACTTTTGTTGTCCATTAGCGAAAGAAAACAATTGATATCTTTTGGTTGAGGAGGATACAGCTACAATTATTCACTTGGTAGAGAGGGGGGGAAGAATCAGATCGCTATGTCTTCTGGTTTAGGAAACAATGCAAGATCCGTCACTAAAATCCGAGCTGAAATCTCGGAAATTAGGCTGTGGCCCAGTAATTAATCAATATTTTCCTCAAATAAGTTATTAAGGAGATAGACAGCCTAAGAGAATTTTCGCACAAATACGAGAAATAATTTACTGATGCATATTGCACGATCAATTTCGACCAATACGGTGAGACAGTGCCAAAACTGACGAAAAACTGGTCCTGCAGGGCCCTAAACATGCCCAAACCCGATAGTGTCCTTTGACACGCGAATATCTGTTAATGTTGACTTCTCTGCTAGACCAACTCGAGGCCCGACTGCTATTTTGAAAAAAAAAAGACCTCTGGAGCTCAATTTGTCCAAAATCATCAAATGAGCAGTCGCTCCAAATTCCATTTATTAATCAAGAAAAGGTCTATTGTAGTGCTTGACAATAGGTCTAAAATGCACCAACTTGAAAAAATCATGTCTTCTTTGCTGGACTTCCGAAACAAGCAATTTCAAAACTGTTTCGAGATAAGACATGAAGCTTCATAATATCACGGTTGGAATTGGCAAAAACCCTTTTTTCTACAAACGGGATTTGGTTGAACACATTAAAAATTTTCACTGGTTTATATTACCCTGTGCAAACTTCATTTGGGCGACCTTGAGTTTATAAGACATCCCCTCGCCTTCGCAAGCTCGTCGTGCCTCAAACCCAGTCGTGTACCGTTTTACGTCTCATTGAACGAGAGTTATAATAGTATATTATTGAACAAGCGAGTAATGATTACTATTACTCAAGAGGATGCAATTTATCAACACGAGACTTGGCGAGGCCGGAAGGCCATTGCACGAGAGTATAGAATACGAGTATACCCTCTATTTGAACATAGTCACTTGAAACTTCCAAAATTGAATAAACGAATATACCCGATATATTCTGTTCCTGAGCACACTGATACCTATGCCTGTTATTGAGTAGATGCTTGAATATTTTCAAGATCAAGAGGTGACAGTTGAGTGCGCGTAACACCGCGGATCATCATTACTTGACAACTTATTCTTGGCCAAATAGCCGTCGTGCATGGAGTAAATAACCCTCCACTGAGCTCTGCTCTACATTTCCTGTAAATATTTGTCTGATGGAAATGAACCGAGCTCAATTACCAGAGTGAAACATTTCATCAACCGCATACAATTTTCATCCCTCTTCAAACTTGCCAGCTTGTTCTTCGCGAAGGAAAAATTACTCGAGGACAATTTACCCTTTTCAAATAGCGATTAATATTAAAATACAAAAGGGCTGCTTCGACATCCAGACGGCATCCGTTTCACAAGAGTTAGGTATACAACAACTTGGGACCAGTAAATTTTTGACGCGCAACTTACGCGTAACTTCCTTGTGTTTAACTTTTGTGAGTTTTGGTGTAGCCTCGCGGACATCCAACACTTGAACCGCTGAAGTTTGCCAATATACTTAGGGGGGCTTTTTTGCCTCATTAATCTTTACTAGTTCCCTTTTCAATCTGTGCCCCATCTTTCCTGAGTGATTTATTTTGGTTTTCTGGTAATACAGAGTGTGTCCAAATCGATACAATAACAGCGTTTTACAAGAGTCGTGAAAAACTCTTGACTCACAACCACTGTGGTAATTGATTCATTACATACCATGTAACAGGGCGAAAAGTGACTTCTCACCTACTCCACGGAAAAATGAAGAAGTGATAGCTTCAAAAGAAAAATTTCAGATTGATGCATCACACCAGAGTGGGTAAATCGGTATTACCTGAACTATGTTTCAGCGAAATTGAACGGCAGATATGTATGTAGGTAGGTTAAGACAAAAACTAAGGTGATTTTTATTCTGCCTTTTGAACGCCTGTAATCCTATAAGCTAGCTACATAGTTGTTGGTAAAATAGTGTGATGGTACGCCCCTCCCCCCATTTCCCCTGACATTTTATTGGTTTGGCTTGTCTGTAATCGTCTTAATTCTTCGTTGTGCTCGCTTTTGCTCATGAGGGAATCGACCCGAGGGGGAAGAAGGTGGAGCTCAATGAAACACGCTCATTGCACAGAGAGTTGAATTCAAGTACTCAAAGCAAAATAAGTGCAAAATTATTCTTTCATGGTTCTTTTCGCCAAACACCTAACATGTGACTGACAGAATAGACAAAATAAACAAAAACAGTAAACGCAATTGAAAACAACACAACAAAATATGTCAAACTGTCAAGTCAAAGAAAAAGAAGAATGACGCGCGGATTCTGGAAAAGTTACTCGGTGGAAGAATTTCGTCAAAGAAACCCTTGAGTATTGCCCAAACTAGAGGGTTCTCAAATATGTTGTGACAAAATTAATGGAGAACTCACTAATACTCTACTTCCCCTTCCCAAAGCAGCGAAGCAACGCAAAACAAAAATACGCCAAACTCACACTCACACACTCAAACGGCAACAACTGAAGACATGTTAGTATAGACAGGGCAAATTAACACGACAAAAATACTCCAAAATAGTACAACTACACAACAAGGGTAATTTTGTCGCGAACCTGTACTCGAAGACCCTATAAGAGAACCTATCCCACAAAAACTGTTTCCTGTTTATTAGGTATAACGATATACGAGTAGGTTATTACGCGGTTTCGTAGGAGTTTTGATGGAATCTGTACATTTTTTCAGGCGACGGGGGTACCCCATTTCGTAGACACCTACCTATCTAAAGTAAAAATGAAAAATCATGGGAATCTCAAAAGCCCTAAGATTTTAAACAATACTGAGTGTCGCTCAATGCTCAATTAACTCAACATGAAAAAATCCTCACCTTTGGTTGTTTCCTACTCCTTTATTATGAAGTCTGTGGTTGTTTTTATTTGAGAACATGCCAAGCCTGAAGAGGTCATCTACATTCTACCGTCCTCCTGAATTAATTGAAGTGAAAAAGACCGCACGTACGACAAAGGTACATACTTTAATTTGATGCCTGCTTGCACCGTTTGCCGCGTGTAAATATTTGGTCGTAATACAATCCGACAGGCGATCAAGTTATACGATTTTGTGATGACAAACAAGAAATTTCGCTTAGAGAGGTCAAGCTTCCAAATTCAAAGTTATTGGGGGCATAAAATTTTCACGTGAACATGAATGGAAAATACTTGTACGTATTAGTGTAACATGAATGCAAAAATGTTATGAGAAATTTGAAGGAAACTTTCAAGAAAATTCTAACAACTCACTGTTCTTGTTTCCACCTATCATACGGGTAAAAGCTGGTACCTAATTTTTATGTTAAAGGTTCAGGTTATTCCGAATAAAATTATGAAATATTATTTCTTTTTCAGATCCATCTTTGCGGCACCTCACCAGTTTACGTTTTTTTTCCACTGTAAGTATCTACAGAGTTTCGTTGTCTTTAGCTCTTTTTAATATTAGATTTTCATTAAACTAGAGAGAACCACTCAAATTTAAATGTTATGTTTGTGTCTGAGTAACTAAGTTCTATGTCGCGAATTTGGCATGACATACTTCAGGCAAAAAGCATTCCGCTTCTGTCACGCCTGATTACTATTATTTTCATCGCAGGAAGTTTTCAAAAATCCTAGTCTTTTTTTTTATAGTGTGTCGAGCGAGTAAAATGGAACATTTTATTATCTTAGGTCTTTTAATCTTTTTCAAAAGGTCCCAGAATTCCGGTGTTTATCAAGGCGGTCCTTCAACCGATGAACAGCAAAATAACGGTTTTGCACAAGGAAATTTTTATGGACAATTTTTCAAAGAAGTTGGATAAGTTCAAAGAAAATCTAGTACACAGCTAGTAGTTGATATACTTATTTTATTCATAATACTCGTATCTGCCACCGTTCACTAAAATCTTTTGAATTAACGAAACTAAAGTGGTCACCCCAAAACTTATGTCACACTCAAAGTGCCATACTTCCTGATGTTGTGAACCACTTTCAATATATTTGACTTTCCCTTTCCCCTACAGATGCATCAATTAATTATTGTAACAAAGGACCCCGCACGATTCTTATGGAAAATGGCTCCCGGTTAAATTCTCTGAATTTTTGATATGTTGTAGCTCATGAGATACTAATCAAATACCGTGAACCCCAAACTCAAATAATGAACAGTTTTTTACCCACAGGGGGTTGAAGTTGGAGGTTTTGACGGCTTAAAAATGATATTCTGGCGTAAATAAAAGCTTTCTATTTGGTTTCTCTTCAAATTGTGTTTCATGCTAAATGTTTTTATTTGACAGAAAAATATCAACCCCCTCCTCCACCCCCATCCCCTATCTATCATCACAAAATTCGAGATTACTCTCAAAAGCCATGCAGATGGCTTCTGTGATTTAAATTATGAATTTTGACATGAAAATTATTTTCCACCCCTAATGTTGGGGTGCCGATTTTCCAATTTTCTTCGGTTAATTTGGCTGAATTTTTGGTATTATGTACTTCTAATTCTGCTGAGCAAAAAGTTCCCATGCCAAAACTTCATCCTATGGACAGTTTTTGTTCTACAGCGGACTGAAGTTGAAGATTTGAGAGCATAAATATTGAACTTCAGTCCCCTGCAGAACAAAAACTGTTCATAGAAATAAGTTTTGGTACTAGAACTTTTTGTTCAGCAGAATCAGAAGTACACAATACCAAAAATTCAGCCAAATTAACCGAGGCAAATTGGAAAATCGGCACCCCAACATTAGGGGTGGAAAATAATTTTTACGTCAAAATTCATAATTTAAATCACAGAAGCCATCCGCATGGCTTTTGGGAGTAATCTCGAATTTTATGATGGTAGATAGGGGTTGGGGGTGGAGGAGAGGGTTGATATTTTTTTGTCAAATAAATACATTTAGCATGAAACACGACTTGAAGAAAAACCAAATGAAAAGCTTTTATTAACATCATAATATCATTTTGAAGCCCTCAAAACCTCCAACTTCAACCCCCTGTGGGTAAAAAACTGTCCATTATTTGAGTTTGGGGTTCACGGTATTTGATTAGTATCTCATGACCTACAACATATCAAAAATTCAGAGAATTTAACCGGGAGCCATTTTCCATAAGAATCGTGCGGGGTCCTTTGAATAGCTCTCAGTTCAAGGAAAAAAAATTGTCTTATTTTTCAAGCGGTTCAGGAGAGGCGTTGTATCGACACTTCTGAAAGATTTTTCAAATTCTAATCTATCTCGCCTAATTATTATGAGGTGAACTCAGAAAGGCAACTTTTTGGCTTTGCCAGTAACAGTTTGCGGCAGACAGAGCAGACATAGACTCAGGTAAGAGAAATCAATGAGCAGAATTGAACGAGGACAAAATTTCAAAAATGGGGGTTGCATCAAACGTAGCTCGAACATGAATGAACTTCGAGATTGGGTTTAGAGGAAAAATTGTACAAGAATCAACTTGTCGTCCGAGGAACCACACACAACGAACACCTAAAGTTCAGTCTCGCTAATTTGGAGCAACAATTGACAACGGAAAAACCAAATTAGGCCTGAATGTGTTCTGAGGAGAATCGATGTCCTTGCTCACCTACAAATGCCCGCAACCTATGTCGCACGAAAATTGCAGACTGACTCTTGACTGTTCAGTCGTGAATGATGAAGGTGAATAATCAGTGATTTTCGTAACATAGATAATAACATGTGTATTTGTAGGTGCCTAAACAAAAGCAGAGATCTCTTGTGAAAACATGCAGTCATAACTTGTTTCTTCCGTCGTCAGTTGTTGCTCCAGACAAGCTAAAAGTGTTTATAATAGAAGGTTCCTTCAATGATGAGTTGTTCAAATGTTATTCTCAAACCGTATGTTGGACTAGAGTTCATGTTTGGGTCGTGTTCGCTGATGCAACCTCCAATTTTTGAAATTCTGCCTGTTCAATTATGTCATCGATTCATCTTACTTTGGCTGAAGCTTTAGCTTCAACATACGCCGCAAATTTTAAAAGGTTCACTAAATAGTTTTCTCTGCACAACCAATATATATTTTTCACCCTGTAATTAGGCGAGAGTTAGCAATTCCCTTTAGAGGTACCTATCGATACAACATCTCTCCTGAGCCACTTGAAATCCAGGGTGATTCATGAGTGACCTTACATAGGCTAATGGGAGATAGAGGACTTCGAGGCGAGTCAGGATCCACTAAAGAAATTTTATTTTCTCCGATGGTTACGAAGATACAGGGTGTTTTGTGTGTTTCGTATGAAACTTTGATAAGCGATATTTCTGAAACGGCCGAAGGTATTTTGTTGAAATTCACCAGTAATATTTCTCTGTTGGAACTCATCCCGAAGCCATACCGGGTAAATCAAAATCCAGGGCCGGGCTAGAAAAAAGGTGCCCCTTTTTTGTTTCATCAAAAAGTACATTTTCTGACCGCTTTTCTAAAAAACTGCTATCGGATTCAAAAAGCTAAGGAAAAATGCTTTAAGAATCACTCTTCAATTTAGATGGCACACCTAAACCGTTTCGACAATAAAATTAAAAGTAAAATTTGTGGGTGAGTTCCCATTTTCGACCGGACATAATCGACTCATTGTTTGATCGAATTCATTGAAATTCATTTTTTGGCTTGTCTCTGTTAAATAGAAGGGCTTGGTTAAAAAAAAATTCAGATCTGACAATTTTTTTTATGACAAAATCGAGAGCGAAACCAAAATTTGACTCGATTTGATCGACAAAAAAAAAATTCCGGCTATGGAATTTTTCCTACTACCAAGCCCTTCTGTTCCACAGAGACAAGCTAAAAAATTAATTTTAATAAATTCAATCAAACAATGAGTCGATTATGTCCGGTCAAAAATAGAAACTTACCCACAAATATTACTTTTAATTTTTTTGTCGAAACGGTCAAGGTGTGCCATCTAAATTGAAGAGTGATTCTTGAAGCATTTTTCCTTAGCTTTTCGAATCCGACAACAGTTTTTCAGAAAAGCAGTCAGAAAATGTACTTTTTGATCAAATAAGAAAAGGGCACATTTTTTCAATTCCGGCCCTGGATTTTGACTCACCCGGTATGACTTCTGGATAAATTCCAGCAGAGAAGTATTACTGGTAAATTTCAACACAATATCTTCAGCCGTTTCAGAAATATCGCTGATCAAAGTTTCACACGAAACACACAAAACTTCGTATCTTCGTAACCAATGGAGAAAACAAAATTTCCTCAGTGGATCCTGACTCGCCTCGAAGTCCTCTATCTCCCATTAGCCTATGTAAGGTCACTCATGAATCACCCTGTATGTTAAAAAAAAGTCAAGTGAATTGGGAGCTGTTCGATTTTTTTTACAGTTGAGCACTGATACCTGATTGTGTCGTCCTAGTATAACTGATTGGAGCACCTGTGGGGAAAATGACTAAGAACGAGTTATAGTCCAAGAAGTCAGCTATTGAGGAAAGTAAAAGTCTTCCAAAATAGCGCTAAAATTCAGGAATTATGGCACTTTGAATGCGACCGAAATTTTGGGGTGAGCCAATTAACTTTTTTTAGCGCACTTTCCCAAAAAATGGGAAAAGGCGCTTTTAGCTTCACTTTATCCGTCCGTCCGTCCGTCCGTCCGTCCGTACCCGGGATAACTCCTCAGAGAAGAAAGATATCGATGTGGTGTATAGTACTAGCGGTAAGCAGCTAACTAGTGAAGAATACTGCATTTTATGATACAAGCAACAGATTTGGTACACGTAACTTCTGAAGAATTCTAAGCGATTTGACCCGTAGTTCTTGAAAATCCCTTCGGGGGGAGTCGCGATATAGGGGGGGGGGGGGAGAGGGGTTGATTTCTCTTATTTAGAAAAAATCTATA
This sequence comes from Anaspis maculata, assembly GCA_949128115.1. Lineage (NCBI taxonomy): Eukaryota > Metazoa > Arthropoda > Insecta > Coleoptera > Scraptiidae > Anaspis > Anaspis maculata. Next base: position 49,724,109 of record OX421963.1, read on the forward strand.
TGGACCAAACTGGCATGAAAAATGTCTAATTCAAGTGATTTGAACATCCTGAATACACTGGTAAATCCTAATTTCATAAAAAATGCGGAATAGTAGCCTTTTTTTCAAAATGGCCGCCAATGAATGACAAAAAATCATGCATGAATAAGTTATTCGAGTAAGGTATCAATTTATATGTTTTCGAGGACGCTGAACTCATTTCTTTTATCGAAATCACCATATCGAACAAAATTATCTCTTTTGGGTCAGGGCAGATGAACCACCCCCAATACTTGAAGTGACGCTTTCGAGATTTGAAGTGAATATCGAAAGAACAATATGGAGCTACATCTGAATAATCTCTTTTTTGATGATAAATGAAAATTACCCATGTAACTAACTACACCTCTAAAGTCACCATAACCATCTCTGGAATCCCCAACCACCCTTAATGGGAGGATCTTGTATAACCTAGCTTTCCTTGTATCGCAGGAAAGCGCTTCAAAAATGAGTTTGAATGGTATAAAATAGTATAATAATACCTATTTGATAATATTTTACGTACTGTAGTTATGAATAGATATGTATATATCCCGTTCACTTATTATTTCCAGTGAAATGACTTTTTGGAATAAAAATAAAGTGACAAACTGGAGCGCTGGGAGGATACGGCTTATGATCGCTGATAGTTTCGTTCCAAAACTTTGCAAGTGCCATCAGCCATTGCTGTAGCCCCCCAGCTTTTCACTTTATTTTTGCTCCAAAAGTAATCCTACTGAAAATAAAAAGTGAATGAGATATACCTACGTATAAAAGCTGTATTACACTACACAATTTCTTGTACAATTTCTTGAACAATTTGCCAAAATAGTGTCAAAAAACAATGAACATGATTGTTTAACTGACAGATTGTACAAGAAATTGTGTTGTGTAATACAGTTATAGCTGAATAATACGGATAAATTTTCACCCAAGTTTGAAGTCAAATTATTAAAGACCAATTGATCCGATTTGGATGTTTTTCCTCTGAATTATGGGATGATTCTTCGGGGATCTGACTGGAAAACCAATTTTCGGATCAATGCTGGCTACGACGTGCCGGGTGGGACATTGATGTGATGTTTTTCAAAACACCGGCAATAGCAGAAAATTCCAGTTTATAACCAGCTGTTCCCCCAACTTTCCTTAACGTGCTCTTTTTGTTTTAAATTTGATCCTCATTTTTAGAAGAGATGGCTTTTCCAAATCAAATATTTTCTTTTTGAAAGTTAGGCATCCTTCTATAGAGAAGGAAGGTCTCTAGACCTTTGCTATCCTCAAGAAGGTGTGTCGTATGATCCATCTGTAACAGACTCGACCCCCTTAGATAACACTTTCTTTGTTGTGATGTTTTTTGTGTTCTTTCGATCATTATCCTAGATATTCTCATAATTTCTTTGACGTTAAAATCGTCTGGAAAATCATTTTAGCCGATTAGTTTGAACCCACGACCTCCTGAAGGCTATATTAAGGGTACAGTTGCTTACTTCGGGTTTAATTTTAAACCCCATGAACATGTTTACAAGTGGTGAGGAATCTCAACTAAAAACTGTAACAATACATAAAATATTATCAAGTAAGTGAGTATCATACTATTTTACACAATTTAGTGGTTATTGACATAATAAGGCAGGAAAGTGAATCTTTACAGGGCTAGTAGGCATATTTAAGGACAAGCGTAAGCGAGGCCTGGGAGCCTACGTGCCCTGTAAAGACACTAACTTTCCTGGCGTATTATGTATAACGTTTTACCCAAAACTACCTCAATAAACCACAAACTGAAGAAAGAAATTGGTACCAGAATTCTGAAATATCATTCTGGCACAATTTGGCAAATATCACGTTGCTGGGTCTGGTTTTCGACAGCTTTCAGCAAATTTTCAGCAAACAAAACGTCTCTTGAGGCAGAAAAGTAAGATTTCCCTGCCTAGGCAGGTTAGGTCTTTACCTGTCCAGGCAGGGAAATCTTACTTTTCTGCGTCAAAAGACGCTTGTAATGGACACTTTACCTGCCAGTTCAGGGTAAAAACATTTTAAAGCACTTTCCTATGACACAAGGAAATCTAGGTTATACAAGACCCTCCCATCAAGGGTGGTTGGAGCTTCCAGGGATGGTTGTGACTTTAAATATGTAGTTACATCGGTAATTTTCATTTTTCAATCAAAAACGTATTATTCATATGCAGCTCTATATTAGTCTTTTCATTAATCACTTCAAATCTTGAAAGTTTCACTTCAGGTGTGGGAGGTGGTTCATTCACCCTGACCCAAAATAGATAATTATGTTCGATATGGTGATTTCAATAAGGGGAATGAGTCCAGCGACCTCGAAAACATATAAATTGATACCTTACTCGAACACCTTATTCATACATGTTTTTTTGTCTTAATTGGCGGCCATTTTGAAAAAAAGGCTATCATTTGCATTTTTTATGAAATTATGATTGACTAGTGTATTCAGCATGTTCAATTCACTTGAATTCGATATTTTCCATGTCATTTTGGCGCATATAGATTTTTTCTAAAAACGAGAAACCAACCCCTCCTCCCTTCCCATATCTCGGCTCCCCCCGAAGGGATTTTTAAGAACTACGGGTCGAATCGCTTAGAATTCTTCAAAGATCACGTGTACAAAATCTGTTGCTTGTATCATAAAATGCAGTTTTATTTTGCTTACCGCTAGTACTAGTAAACGCTGATCAATAGTACATATGTCCAGGATGTCAAGTTGACTTTTGGTTTTTTGTTATTCTGCCGCCATCTTTGATCCGCCATTCTGAATTTCTCTAAAAGTGATCCGATTGAAATGAAATTTGCAGGCAATGTGAACCACATCAAGATCTATCCAATTTTCGACAATTGATGCCCCGCCGCCATCTTGTATTCTCACTATTGAACATGTTTCCAAGTGATAGAAGTAGGAGAATTATGCCTCAACGAAATGAGATATTGATGTGGTGCCAACGCCAATCGAATGCGTACGTGACCACCATATAAAGTTGACCAATAATTTTTGTCATTTGGCCGCCATCTTTGATCCGCCATTTTGAATTCCTCTGAAAGTGGTCCGATTTGAGTGAAATTCACAGGCGATATGAACTTCATCAAAATACATCCGATTTTGGATAAATGATGCTCTGCCGCCATCTTGGCCGCCATATTGAAATTTCTTATCACTCAACGATTTTCATGGAGCTTGGGACTTACCTTTGTTTCGTATGATCATTCTTTTTCTCCAGCCAAATTCCAACATTCTGCCGCCATCTTGGCCACCATATTGAAATCTCTTATTAGTGGAACGATTTTTTTGAAACTTGGAACTTACCCAACATTAGTACGATCATTTTGATTTTTAAGCCAAATTTCATGATTCTGACGCTATTTTGGCCGCCAGATTGAAATTTCTGCCCAAATAATGGTTCACATCAAACATCAAACATCTTGCCTTCACTAATCCTTCAGAAAGGAAGTGCGCTACTGAGCCTCATGCCCATGAGGCATATTCGCTTGTTTTAATGTAGAAGTTCTCCATAAACTTGAAGTGGAATAGTTGTCGTATAAATTGGAGTATAACTATAGGACTAGAAGTCTTTCCACAGGTTTTTTTTTATTTTTCTTTAATGTTGCCGACCGGTTTCGCCAATCTGGTTGGCATCAACGGGGCTGTACAAAGAAGGTGTAAAAATTGTGAAAATCTGAATGTCAAAATTGACAAAATCAGCAACAAAGGGATCTTGAAATCAATTTTGACATTCAGATTTTTACAATTTTCACACCTTCTTTGTACAGCCCCGTTGATGCCGACCAGATTGGCGAAATCGGTCGGCAACATTAAAGAAAAATGGAAAAAACCCTCGTGGAAAGACTTTTAGCCCTATATACTTCAATTTATCAATTAACTCTTGACCACACTTTGACCTTTCCTTTCATAACTTCAAAAATGGAGTTTTTCTTCGTAACAAATCCCATTCCACTTCGCCGAAAACTTTGGTTACATACAAGTACGTTACAGTTACCTAATGTAAAACTCTATAAATCGAATGTTGAAAAATATCCATGGTCTTAAATTTGAAAGTTGAAATTGAAATTGAAATCCGGTCGCGGTTGTATAAGGCGAACCTTTGAAAGTATTGCAATTAATCACCCAATTAAGCTGCCTCGTTTAGATATTCGGCATTAAACGAGTTTGCAAATTACAAAAATAACGCCGGGCGCATTAAAAATTTACGGGGGTTAAACAAATTTAGACCGTGAAAAACTCTTAATTGAATTGGAAAACATTTAGAAGAGTCTGCCACATTTTTTACATGCATTAAAAAACCGGCATCAGAGGAAACATAATATATATACAAATGTTGATTTTTTTTTATCTTTATGAGCACTCGAAAGTAGTTTTCGCTTCAAAGGTTTTCACATCAACATGATGGCGAAAGAAATGTGACATGTGATTCGGCACCGCATTGAAATCTGAGGGAAACCAGTAACGAATGATTCGAGTGATGGCGCAGCTATACGCGTATTACGCTGTATAATCCAATTATTTCGAAGCTCATGATGCAGATGATGAACTTGAGTTTAATCTAGCATCATTTATAGGAACGAAATTAAGTTGTGACAGGTTTCCAATGAAACTGCATAATTTTGTGTGCGTATGAGGAGGAGGACAAAGGGGTCGGTTGCGGTTGGATGGTTTTACGACGGTGACATTGCTCGCACGCACTCGATTTTATACTTGAACGAAAACGCGCAAAGGGAACAAAATATTAACCATAAATTATTTTTCTTTTGGTTTTGTGTGTGCGTTTCATGCCGTATTCCATCAGAAGCACAACGCAATTTACGCCTCGTGTGCGTAAATTATACCCACATGCGAAAACAATACCGCGTAAATTTTGGTCCCTGTTCGACAAGTGACAAGCTCTAGCGCAATATCAAGATTTATTAACGCGGAACAAGCATTTTTGATTCCACGCAACGAAGGGTCGGCCTTTTTATTTTCAAAAAGTTACGATTTATCCTGATTTTCTCACGCGCTCGTGAGAAAATCTCAGGCGCAGGGAAAAAGATCTTAAATACACGAAAAGAGTCTCAAGACTCAAGATATCGAGCGTTTTTGGTTGAGGGGTTTCTGATGCGACTAAAAAAGTTGTTGACGGGAATCGGTTTAATTCTAAAGTGCTCAACAATGAAAGTGTTACAAAGCAAAAATGGAAAAAGATCTTAAATACACGAAAAGAGTCTCAAGACTCAAGATATCGAGCGTTTTTGGTTGAGGGGTTTCTGATGCGACTAAAAAAGTTGTTGACGGGAATCGGTTTAATTCTAAAGTGCTCAACAATGAAAGTGTTACAAAGCAAAAATTCACCAATTTTGAACCGCTGTAACTTTTGATTGGCACAAACAATTCTGATTCTGTTTCAAGTACTGAAAAGCCCAATTTTTTGGCCATCTTTCTTGTCAATATTGAATTCATAGAACCCCTCATCAAATTTCTACAGGGTGATGAAGAGAGCAGTGCAAAATTGATGAAAGTTCAACATACCCCCGTTTTCGTTAAATTTTTTTTTTGGGAGTATCAACACCAAATTTATGAAGAATGATGTGTTCCCTCGAAACGGTTTTTGAATTTTCGGGATTCCAGTCGAAACAGCCAAAATGTGATTTTTTATTGTGAATACTGTATATTATTCCTGTAGCAACGCAAAAACATTAGAACTTTTCATATCAAGATGACGCCACTTGGTAGGCTTGTTCACTGAACAATTCTGAGCAATTTGACTTGCAACACGTTCCTATTGTCTAGTGTAGGGGTGAAGAAAAGACCAATTGGCAGTGTACTTTTTGGTACTACTCCTAAAATTTGAGTTTTTAGCATTAAAAAAAGGTTAATTTTTACTCTCTTTAGTCAACATGGGACTACGTCATTAGAATTGAATAACCAACATTCCCGCCATTTTGTAATTTTTTGCCTTTACCTCAAATTTCAAAACATAGGCATGTTTGGCTTCATTTCTTGAAATGTTGGTCCCCTAAATGGGATTCTGTCAATAAGATCTGTCTATCTGTTTGTTTATCTGTCTATCTCTTTCCGAAAAAATATTTATAGAATTTTTAACCCCACCCCCCTTCTTCCTGAAATTCTCTGAGTGTTCAATTTGATATTCTTGGCCTCTCAATTCTATTCAATGCAGTCAACGTCATCCTGCATAGCACCGGAAGAGATAATTTTCTGTGGAAAAAATGTCACCCAAATTTCACCCTTTCGCTCCCCCCACCTCATCTCAAAAATCTAAAATGGCAATCACCTACTTTGTGATACATCAAATTGAAGGAAATTAAATTCTCTCCAGGAACAAAATTTTGTCGAACTTTTTAAAACCCCCATTTTTCTCACAAAACACCCCAAATGTCTAATTTATTAGGAGGGGGGTTGAAAATTAAAAAAAATTGTTTTTGGAAGGAGAATTCAATTCCCTTCAATATGATGTATCACAAAGTAGGTAGTGTTTCGTAAAATTTTGAAGCTGAGGTGGGGGAGAGCAAAAAGGTCAATTTGGGTAGCACTTTTCCCCCCGAAAATTCTTTTCTTCGATGTTTTCTATGATGACACTGACTGAATTAAAAACATTTGAGAGGTCCAGAATTAAAAATATGACAGTCAGAGAATTTTTAGGGCAAAGGAAGGTGGAGTTAATATTTTTGTAAATATTGTTTTCAGAAAGAAAATTTAAATCTCTTCAATTTGATGCATCGCAAGGTAGGTCATGTCGTTTGAAATTTCAAAGTTGGGGTGAGTGAGGGCGAGGGGGCTTAAGATTGAAATTTGCCAGTTCATGTTTTAGATGTCCCCTTTGATATGAAAATCGACCTGTTTTTGCTCGAAGAAATATTCACTAGGAATCGGGAGTTATTGCAGGTGGATAGTTTTCAAATGGTCACCCGGTGCAGTATGCACAATAAAGAATCACATTTTGGCTGTTTCGACTGGAATCCCGAAAATTCAAAAACCGTTTCGAGGGAACACATCATTCTTCATAAATTTGGTGTAGATACTCCCAAAAATATTTTTTTGCGAAAACGGGGCTATGTTGAACTTTCATCAATTTTGCACTGCTCTGTTCATCACCCTGTGGAAAAATTATGAAAAGCTCTATGCATTTCATAGTGACAAGGAAGATGGCCAAAAAATTGGGCTATTTAGTACTTGAAACAAAATCAGAATCATATGTGCCAATTAAAAGTTATAGCGGTTCAAAATTGGGTGAATTTTTGCTTTGTAACACTTTCATTGTTGAGCAGTTTATTTTACTCTCCAAGTAGAAACTCCCCCCCAAAAAAAAATGTAAAGACAATCCTATCAAATTTTCAAAATTTCCTAAAATTTTTGATTTTGATTTTTGAAAATTTGAAAACCAGATAGCATCGCACATACATCTTTCTTCAAGAAAGTCGCATGCCAAACTTGAACTTTCTATTTTCAAAAATGGTACCAAAAATGATTTCTCGTAGAAATGAAGAAGTGAATTAGTATAGAAATCATTTTTGGTACCTTTTTTGGAAATAGAGAGTTAAACTTTGCCATACGACTTTCTTGAAGAAAAATGTATGTGCGATGCTCACTAGTTTTTGAATTTTCAAAAAATCAAAACCAAAAATTTCCAGAAACTTTTAGAAATTTTGAAAATTTGATGGGATTGCCTGTACATTTCCTTTTTGGGGGAGTTTCTACTTGAAGAAAAAAATTAAATAAAACCGATTCCCGTCAACAACTTTTTTCGTCGCATCAGAAACCCCTTAAGGTGGCCGCAATATCAATTTAATTGACACGTTTTTCTGACCGTCACAGTTTGAAAAGCACAAATGCGATTACTTCCATAGTAGGCTGGTTAAAAAGTTACAGAAAGTACCTACTGTTATCCGTTTCACTCATAGACCTGTACTTGAACTGGACTTATAATACCGTATATTGCCATGACTCCAGTTGGAGGTCGACATGTTCGTTATCACTAGGGACTTTCATTTTGCACAATCAATACTGACCGTCCTGAAATAATGGCTTTTCTCCGATGGCGGCATGATATGAGTGTAAAGTTTAGGTTAGGTTGTCAAAATGACATTTTTGCTATTGCTGCAGAGGCAGGGCTGCTTCCTTATGTTCGCTTGCAGCACTTACCATCTACATAATAATTATGTTCATAGGTTTCGGTAATTCGATAAGAGAGACTCTGTTCCTTACCAAAAATTGTAAACTAAAGTGTGTTGAGCACAGAAATCCGATGTCTATTGCTGTTGGAAGTTTGGCTTCTTGCTTGCCTCTTCCATTGGCTTGCAACCACCATTCGCTGCCGGTTTTTTGGTATTCTACGATAAAATAGTAGGATCAGGGTCGATAATTATTGACTGGCACCAGTGGCGCAGCCAAGGGGGGGGACTAGGGGGCTATAGCCACCCCCCCCCCCCAGACAGTTTCGCTTTTAACCGAAGCAATGAGAAATTTTGAACAAAATAAAAAAATTATTGTGTTCGACTGTTACCTTCTTTATCTTTTAGAGAATGGATCATTAGTCTCTCTGTGTGAAAGTTGCACTACTGCTATTGGATTGTGCGTTTTTCTCAATTGGTGCGAAGAGAAAAACTCTTTAGGTTTAAGCAAGTATACTTACCTACCTATACATCAATTTAAAAAAAAGTCCAATCCAGTCGCAGTGAAATTTTCTATTTCGCGCTATTTTTTTAAAATTCCAGACAATTCACCTTATCTTCTATGGAAATTGGAGACCTACCTGTTACTTGCTACCTGGGTTAACATGCTATGTGTTTGTGTTCCTGAAATTTTGGCTGAATATGAGCATATCTCCCGTGAAAAGGTAAAACCTAGTAACCCACATTTTTTGGTAAAATGAGTTTTTCACATATTCGGAATCTTCTAAGTATTGCCTTCACTCAGATATTGGTTTTGGATCAATATTCAAAAAAATGAATAAATTAGAACGTATGGAATTTCCTAGTAAGTGCATTTCTAGTCTACTTTACAGTGGAAAAACATAGCACGTATCCCTTCCAAAGGTAAAACCCAGCATCTTTGCGGCATTGTAGATATTTTACAATGGATAAACATAGCAGGGTGGCCTCGAGGGTGGCTTACTAGGTTTTCCCGGTGTTTTATTCAGGATATTATGATCTAGATGAACTCCGCATGGCTCTTACTGGATTTCTCCATTTTTTTGTGCGTGTTTTTTAGTCGAGCTGATAGTTCATTGATGAATGCTATAAATCCATACTTCCGTTCATACTTTGAAGTACGTTGCTTGAATAGGTACCCTTGATTTACCTACTAGTCACACTTCAAGAGGCCATTGATGGTCAAGTAAATCAACTGCGCTTTCACGCGTTCTACCCAAAAAAACACAACACAAAAAGATTTACACACCCCCAGTATAAACACTCTTAGCACCATGTGCCCCATTGTTGCCGTTTGGACCGTTCTACGATACGTGCTCTTACTCGATTCTCCCGCTAAAAGATCAAAAAGAGAGGTCGTATGATGAACTAGTTAATAATTATTATTGATAGCAATTGTGTTTTGCTGGCATAAAAATGTCTTCGAGGGAAAAGCTTCTCGGAGCTTTGGCTACTAATAAACGTGAGCTTAGTTAATTTCATTGTTCCAGGAGCACTCAAGTTCTAATTGTAGTGATATTTCCAAAATTATAATTCAGTATTATACTCTCTCATTATTTTAGGTTCACAAAAATACAACAACCAAGAACGCCGATTGATTAAAGTGTAATTAATTAGGGGGGAGGTAGGTCCGACGCGCCGACATCACAAAAATTTCGACTTTTCCATCCTAACTATTAGAGAAGACAATTGAGGAATAAATTATTTGAAAAAAGACAAAATTTTTGAGGGAATTGTGCCCAAAATGCCACCTGTGAAGAGACTTTTCTGGAAAAATATTGCTTCGTCTGACGCATCATCTGGTTTGACATCAAATGTTGTTAATTTTTTTGTTTTGAATAAAGTTGGGGAAGTGTAATTTTTGAGCTATAATTTTAGTTGCCTGCTTTTGGGTCTTATCACGGTGGCTCTTGTAATTGAAACAATATTGTAATTTTGTTGATTTTGCTATTATTGTTACGATTAATTAATACAACGATGGTTCATTGTAAAAATCACAATATTGTTCCAATTACAAGAGCCACCGTGATTAGACCCATCAGAAAAAAGTGCAATTGATGGAGATAAGTATACTTTGATTTGGTTCATGAGTAGGTACCTGAAAGTAAATTTTGAAGGCATTGATGTTTTTCATTTGTTTGTAATGTCAGTTAGTTACTCGGTTAGTTACCTATGTAATTAACTATTTTTAAAAGTTACATCAAATATGATTTTCAACATAACAGGGATGATGATAATTGTACTTACTATGTTTTTCCATTTGAGATTCGATAGCTTTCAGAAGTTCCTCAATAGCAAGCCATTGTGCTAGGTTTTTCCAAAGTAATATGCTGGTATTCCTAATGGAAAAACATAATAGGTGCATTATTTCCCAAAATACTACCCAAATCATGAAGATATTACTGGGAACTTCTTTTCGCTCTCCCGCACAATTTGCCCAAAGGCAGTTACTAGGTTTTACCTTTTCACGGGAGATATGTGCCCGGTTCACACCCATAATGCAGGAAATGCTCTATTCGCGTTAATTTAAATTGACTTCCTTCCCTTATTCCTCCATAAAAAAACGCAAGACGTTTCGCCCTGAGCTATTTCGGAAATGCCGTCCTTCAATACCCACTTCAATTTAAGGTAGGTAATATTGGTAACACAATAATTATTTATACTCGAAATTACGATGACCACGTCCCTTTTTTGGGGAGGTTTTCGCCTTCGGCGCAGTTCGCTTCTTCTACGGAATCTTTTATTCATGAAAAGCATTATATCAATAAATATCAATAGTACAGAAAAATTTGATGGAACTTTCTTATTTTCCATAATATTTTGAGAACTTCTGGTATGATAACGAACATGGTAGCGCCCCTATGGCGTCATTTACTGTTCGGCCTCGTATCGCGATCAGCAGTTCATTTCAAGTACAGGTCCATGGTTTCATCCCTATTTGCAACAGAGCAAGCTATGATACTGTTTTGTCAAGTTTAGCACACTGAAGAAACTTCATCAGTTGATTGACAAATTTTGACGTCAGGTCAAACCAGTTTTCAAGATGACAAGAGTCATCTCACATCAAACTAAAATGCATGTTTTGCGGTATATTCAGCATGTGGAGTGGAGCGCCTACAGCCAGGCATGTAGTCCAGTCAAATTAAGCAAAAATCTGGCCAAACCGGAAATAAATTCGGAAGTTGACGGAATTTGGTGGATCGATGCAGAATCCAACGTGGAATAACATTCTAAAATTCCCGAGAATTCCAACGCTTGGCTTTTTTTCTAGGACCAATAAAAGAGCGCCATCCTTGTAAATTTTCGATTTTTTCTAAATAACATGTAAACTATCACATTAAGAACACAAAAACCGGCGAAGCAAATGTAGCCCGTCAAATTCTCAAGAGATCAGTATTAAATTCATCACTTTGTGGTTAATAGTCTCTGAGATACAGCGTCTGCTAGAACGCAGTGAAAATGACTCAAAATTTATTTCCGGATTTTACGTAACAATTTGCATAGTGTCAGTTCAGGGGCTGACCCGTGGACAGAAAATGTGCGGATTTCAACGTGTTTTACATTCTTGGAAAGCCAATTCAACATTCGGTAGCACACTTTTGTCTAGAAGTCGCCAACTTCAAAATGGTACTTTTCCTCAACCTTTGAAATCGATACTTGAAGACCCGAAGAATCCCCAAAGATCGTTTATTTTGATACAATGCCATTTGCCCACTTTTTCAAGTAGAGCAAAACTATCCAGGAAATATGTGAAGAATTGGATACCGAAACCATAGGATGTTTCAGAATGTTTTTCCCAGTGATGGTTCCTGAGTTATATGGGTTGAAAGACTAAAACGAACTATTTGGAGATAAAGATAGGTAGTCCGGACACTAACTGCTGAATACTGTACGGACCTTGCATTTGATGATACAAAATGCCACTTAGCAGACGTAGTTAATATATTGATGTACTTTCCACGTCTGCCAAGTGGCATCTTACACCTCAAATGCAAGGTCCGTACAGTATTCAGCAGTTAGTGTCCGAACTACCAATTTTTTTTCCAAGTATGTCGTTTTAGTCTTTTAACCCATATACCTCAGGAACCATCACTAGGAAAAAGATTCTGAAACATGTTATTTTTTTGGTATTCAATCCTTCACATATTCTCCAGATGGTTTTTCCATCCTTGGAAAATGAAGCAAATGGTATGGTATGGAAATAATCGATTTTTGGGGATTCTTCGGAACTTCAAGTATAAATTTGAAAGGTCGAGGAAAAGTACCATTTTAAAGTTGGCGACTTCTAGACAAAAGTGTGATACCAAATGTTGAATTGGCTGTCCAAGATTGTAAAACACACTGAAATCCGCACATTTGCTGTCCACGTTACAGCCCTTGAACTGACACTATGCAAATTGTTACGTAAAATCCGGAAATAAATTTTGAGTCATTTTCACTGCGTTCTAGCAGACGCTGTATCTCGGAGACTATTAACCACAAAGTGATGAATTTGATACTGATCTCTTGATAATTTAACGCGCTACATTTGCTTCGCTGGCTTTTGTATTCTAAAGGTGATAGTTCACAAGTTATTCAGAAAAAATCGAAAATTTACAAGGATGGCGCTCTTTTATTGGTCCTAGAAAAAAAGCCAAGCATTGGAATTTTCGGGAATTTCAGTATGTTATTCCACGTTAAATTCTGCATCGATCCACCAAATTTCGTCAACTTCCGAATTTCTTTCCGGTTAAAACTTATTTTGACTGGACTAATGGCCGAGAACAATCATGACGTTGAATAGGACCGCTTTAGTTTTTGGGGTGAGTAAAAACTTGAGGTTCCATTACTCCCAGCTCAAGTTATAGCTCTAGCTCGAGTTTGACTTGGAATCGTTTTAGTTCATGGATATGGAGTTGCATGGTGACTCTAAACTCACGTTCACACTAGCTCCCCGTCCATCACCTGTATAAAGAACTTTTGAACTTTTGAACACAGTTGAACTTTTTATTTTGGTTGTGAAGTGTGATGAAGAAACCGAGTCTGGAGTCTTTCGTTGTCGAAGGTATTTTATCTTTGCTTTTTACTTTTTGAAACTTTTGTTCCCCATTATAAATCTCACACCAATGGTACTGCTGATAATTGCAGTATGGTAATTGCAGCAGATACAAAGAGTTTTCCCTGGGCCAGATGTTTAGGGGCCAAAATTTCGCCCCCAAAGTCTCAACTAATAATTAACCCGCGCCATTTTTTATCTCTTTTCGCGGGCTAGGGGGAGAAGGGGCGAATTTTTCTCACGGCGCGGCGTCATCACCTCATCGTCGTGGTGATAATAGTGACAACAATCAATCTTTGATTTATCAATGTCAGAAATTCATAACCTTCACTGCGTGAAACCACCTGTGTGTCTCAGGAGTGCAAATGTAACTGAAATTTTCCATAATAGGGTCCTTGCACGATTTTTTTTATTGCCTCCAATGATGCGCTGGTAGCCAAATAGCACTAGAGACTGAACGGTTTTTCGAAAATCTTGATATATTATTTTATTTTGTAAATTCAAAACACAATAATAACTGTTAGGCATGCAACTTCCATGCACCGATGTGTCAGCTGCGGATTGACGTCATCGTGCCCCGGGCTGGGGCTACTTGATTCTACACTAACAGATTGCGACTACGAATTTTAAATGTTTGGCATAATCTTACTGTCACCGTCTCAGACGTCTGTGGGGCTGACGCTCAACTCAGACTGAAAAAAGGGGTTGTGTTTGTTCAAAAATTTGCGTATATTGTAATTCATACGTAAGAATTTACTGTTATCAATAAAAGGCGCAAAAACTCCTATGGCGCTGATAAGCCGAAAAGGAGGAAAACATTTATTATTATTATTATTATATTATGATTTCAGGTTGAAAAGCGCGCAGCACGAGCTTGGGGATGGCCCTGATACGTGAGCAAGGGCAACGGCGCTATTCGCGGCTCCAAAATTGAAATAGGTCTGTAAAATAATAAAGATTTGAATTTTCCCGGGGTTTCAAGGCGCAGGGCTGCAACCTCGCAAAAAAAAACTTGCAAACGAAAAATAGAACTCTTGGGTTGACGTCATCGTGGTCATACAAGGTCATTGTAGAAGCGACCGCGTTTTTGGCGCGGAAAAAAATCAAACTTTGATCTTCATGTAAAGGATGGACCAATTTTTTTTGAATTTTTTTTTTGGGCGGCAATTATTGTGGATAACGTTTTGAATGATTTTATGAAGTAATCGTTACAATATAAAATTCATGCAAGTTGAAAAAAAGGATGAAATACTGAAATGGATAATAGTGCTACGAGCGGCGATTCCCGTGCATTCTGGAGCACATCTGATCTTTCTAGATTTTTTCCATTTGTACTCAGTGTACAGGTGCGAAGCTCTGTACATTTCCAGAATATACGCGATGGCTTGGCGAATGAAATTTGCGTGGCGACTTCAACGGCCGAGTAGCACACATCTGTCCGTTGGGCGGAGGTGCCGGATTCACCGCACGTTGCACTTGCACGCGAAAGGTGTGAGATTATTCAGAAGTCGCCCAGAAACCGTATGCCGGGTCACTGTGGAATTTACTGGAGGACCAATAAAAGATTCGATATTAACCGTTAGAGTACGGCTGGGGTCCATTTTGGACCCCAAAGATCATTTTTCTGAAATATCTTCCAACGTATTTTTTTTACAGAATCTGTTTTTTCGCTAGTTTATTTATTTCAGTCAACGATTGTTTTAACGTGTAAGGCATTATTCTAAGATTTTTATTTTTTGTATAAGTAGCTGAAACGTTGCTTGAGGTCCAAGATCTTTCCCTTGTAGTATTTTATTTTTTTGTGGATATCAAGTCAGAAATACAAATAAAAATAATGACTGTCACTTCCAAGTTGAATGTGGTATGATGCTATTTAGTCCAGTTACTATGTCTTTCTTCTTCGGAAAAATTAGTAGAGGGTTGAAATTTTGTACACGCATTTCTTTGATTGTCATGAACGGCCTGTAAAAAGTCCCCTAAAATCCGAGCTTAGGAACTTTGGATAATCGCCATCAAGTGTTAAAAAGTCGTTTTTTCGACGAAGAAGTCATTTATTCATTGCAAGATGGTCATTTTTGTGATTGAATGTTTGCATATTACCATCTTGACAATCACCATACACTATTTCTACTTTTGCGTAGATGGCGGATCAAAGATGGCGTCCAAGAAGGAAAAACAGTTGACTGTCTTATCTCCATTAGTAGAGGACCTAGAAAATGTCTGATGGTTGCATTTTATTTCTGACATAATTTATCGTGGAAATACCAAGTTTAACTTCAATATCTCGAAAAATCACTGATTTATTGAAAAACGTTGACTCATGAAAAATTTTCAGTTTTTTCAGAATATTTCAAAAACGGTCGAAGATATTTCGAAACCGTTGACAATTTATTCGTAAGCATAAATAACGAATATATAGGGTGATTTTTATGTCTTCAGCTATTTTGGTTCTTGAAGATTTTTTTCTTCATTTCTTTTCTCGACGCGTTTGGTATTACCGTTATTTAGTCTGAAGAAATTGCCACAATGCAAAGATTATTTGCACATCACGTTTTTACTAGTTTTTGATTAATTGTGAATGTAGTTGCAGGGTAAATATCAGTTATACCCATGCAAACGCCATATTCAGCAGGTTGAGGGAAGTGAAATATAAAAAAAAAATACCTTAGGAACCGAAATAGCTGGAGACATTTATATCACCCTATATATTCGTAATTTTATGCTTACAAAGATTTTGTGGACGGTTCCAAGATATCTTCGACCGTTTTTGAAATATTCTGAAAAATCTGAAAATTTTTCACAATTCAATTTTTTTCAATAAATCAGTGATTTCTTCAGATATTGAAGTATAACTTGGTATTTTCATGATGAATTATGTCAGAAATTAATTACGATCAACCGACATTTTTTAAGTCTGCTACTATTGGAAATAAGACAGTCAACTGTTTTTACTTCTTGGCCGCCATCTTGGATCCGCCACCTACGCAAAAGTAGAAATAGGGTATGGTGATTGTCAAGATGGTAATACACAATCATTCAATTACAAAAAAGGACAATCTTGCTATAAAGAAATGACTTCTTCGCCGAAGAAACGCCTTTTTAACACTTGATGGCGATTATCCAAAGTTTCTAAGCTCGGATTTTAAAGGACTTTTCACAGGCCGTTCATGACAATCAAAGGAATGCATGTACAAAATTTCAACCCTCTACTAATTTTTCCGAAGTTGATACTATTTTTTGAAGATAGTGACTGGACTAATTGGAATAGTTCATCACCTACCACGATTATCAAATTATTATATTCGAAAAAACTAAATGACTGATAGAAAAAGTCTTTTGATCAATTTTGTGTGTAATTGAGGATTCATTTTGATCTGTTGCTTTTTCTTTCACTACAATGAAGATGTTCTTTTGCAAATAAGTTTAAATAAATAAGTTTCACAATTCCTGATTATTTCTGCAAAAATTGTTAGTCAACTAGTAAAAAAAGTGTGGGGTCCATTATCTACCCCACGCCGTATTTTATGTAAGTCAAAATTGCGCAGTACCCTAAGGGTAATCGGAGCTCTAACCAGCACCGATCCTCGGCCCACGGAGCAGTATTGAATCCGAAATGATCGAGAGCGAAAGAAAGCGAGTAGTGATTAGCGATATTCCCAAGTGAATATTTGTTGGCGTGTATTTGTTGTAGTACGCAGTAATAAACAGTGTGTGTTTTGAAACGATCGTCTCAGTTATAAACGCGAAATACGTAACAATAGTTATAAATTTTTCAATGAACCAAATTTTCTGGTAACTTCAAAATTTGTGGACATAGGTATATAGTACCTTTTTGTACCTTTCCAACGAGCCTACGTCAAAAAAGCAATCGCTTGTGTGCTTCTCATGCTATGACTGTCAGAAAAACGTGTTATTTGACCAATATTGCGGCCACTTTAACTAAGCCAGAAGTTAGTGATGTTCTGTTCATTTCGCCCAATTCAGCTTTGCTCACGATGTCTAACAATGTTTCAAATTTAATGCTTGAAACAAGTCACGTAAAATTGACTCATCCCTCCATACCACCCAAATAAATTTTAAAGAACAGTCCCCGGCACAGAGAACCCTTAAGTGAATTAGCCTGCCGCCAGAGGCTTTGCCAATTTTTCCTCCCATTCCTCCCAGTATGAAATTGTACCGTTCCAGCATTCTAATGTTATTGCAATACTCACGAAAATTGAATTGTTCCGCATGAGAGCATTGTGTAATGAAAAAACAGAAATAATTATCGTCACTAAATCCCGCTAATCCACTGGACGCATTCAAAAATAATGTCGCGGTAATGTCCCAAATGACCATAAAAACGGTCCCGCTTCGCACTCATTGTGATGCATAGCTTGGACCCTCCACCTGTTAAACTTTCACCATCCACCATCATGATTTCATCTCAAAGATGATTTAAATTACCTACAAAAAAACAAACCGCCCTGAAACTGAGAAAAACAATACAAAAATACGTAGGCAGATCGCTCTGCTCGTTCACTTTTGCTTTTATTGGCACGATCAAATAAACCTTTTGCCTTCGATGCTTGAGTTTCTTCTCACTTTCTGTGCTCCTGAAATTGTCCTGGAATTTCTCTCTGGCTTTATTACTTTGCGAAGTTTCCAATATGTCATCCTTATCTGATTTTTCTACTGGCACCTAACATCAACCCTTTTCAAATGACTGTAAAAGTGCGCGATGAAGTTCTTCTTGATTAAAACTTGAAAGGCTGCCTCCTCGCCGGAAAAATGAGATAACTAATTTACTCTTGCATCCCTATCAGTGTCGGCATTAATTTTCCGCTTGGCCACACAGTATTTACGTAAAATTTATTAATTATTGCCGTGATGGCTCCAAACAACCCGTTTTTTATGCTTCAACCGCGATGTTTACAACACATGTATCCAGTGAAACTTCATTTTCTACGTAATTAATAAAATCAATAACTTAATTTTCATAAATTAAAGGACCCTGCTCTGTTCCTTTGGAAAATGACTGCCGGTGAAATTCCCTTAATCCGTGACATGTTTGTGGCTCATAGATATTATCATACAATAGACGATAGGTATTAAGTGCTATCAACCCCAGCACCACAAAAATTAACAATTTTGTTCTCACACGTACCGGTTATTGAAGTTGGATGTCTTGACGGTAAAATAGAATTAAATTAAAAATGAGAAGAAAGGAAAATTTTCAACTCCTGATTTGAGAATTAAAGAAAGGGAAAATGTCTAGGGGAAGTATAGGGCATATATTTTTATGAAATGCCAAAGGGACATCTCCCGATACGATATTAAATGCAGAATGACGTTTTGTATTCCCGAAGATTCCGAGCTTGACAAGTTAAACACGCGAAAGTCTCAACACACGTATTTACAGTAGGTATGAAACTTGCGGATAAGTCGGACCGTCGAGGGAATATCGGCAAGCGATGGCATATCATATTATAGCTTCTTCCGCTCGAATTCGACGACTTATCAATAATTTCCCATCCCCATAGTAGTTATTGACGAGTCAGAGTTCCAATCTTGATATGAGAAGGGTTATTAGTCAACTTGTCAATTACTATGCAAGCGCGATTAAATATGGCGGCAGTGATCGAGCTCCATCAAAGCAAGCAGCTTGCTTTCTTGCTTGGTAATTTACTTCTGAAAATTAAAATGTGGAACTTTTTCAATCTAAACATTAATAAGACGAGTACACGCAGCCGAAGAGCCTTGGTATTGCTTGGGTGCTTATGATGATGATTCATTTACGCCATCAGCACAGGCTCCCTCTTCCTTTCACAAAGCTAAGATGCGCAAAGTTCGCGGAAGTTTCTCGTTCCACAACTTTACAATTATTTTGATTGGTACCTACTAATAACATAAAGCGGATTCGAGGAAATTTTGTATGGAATTATGAATTAACTAAATGATTTCAGCGGCCCATTTCCGGCAGGGTGGATTCACCACCAGAACGGGTATTACCTTGCTTCTTTCAAGTTAGTGCGTAAAAATAACCCAAAATACGTGGCCGCCAAGGTGCCCGTGATGTTATTAGTTTCTTTAATTGTCCATATGCTCCACTGCCCAACTGCTCAACATAAGAAGTGTCACCATATTGACACATAACTTTAAAAAAAAAACAATTGAATGTATACAGGGTGTCCCGTGTTTATTCGCAAAGATTTTGCCAGTCGATAGAGCATCAGAAAAGAATGAGACATGCATATAAAAATTTTGTTCAAAACCCGTAATAACGGAGATACAGCTCTTCAAAGTTGGAAAACAAATACAGTTCTTTTCACCTAACTTTCATACTATTCAACCGATTTGCGACAAATTTCTTACACGTATTCACTAATCATATGCCTATAAACCTCGAATAACACATTTGGTGAGAACAGCCCCATGGCGTAGATAGGGGTGGTTGCGCCCCTTTAATCATCCATAATTTTTTCCCCACTGCAAATTCTCCGAAATCAGTACCATTTTCGAGTTGTTCATTCAATTTTAAGCGGAAAGTTGCTTCTGCAAAATTTTGATAGGAGGCTTACTTTTCGAGATAATTTAGTTTGAAGATTTCTGATCAATTTTGCAACAAAATTTGCTTAAAATTTGCATTGCTACATCATTGGAGATAATCAGTTCTAAATTCATACAAGTGATGTTGAGATCATCAAGTATATCATAACGTAAGAACTATTTTGATCTAAACAATCCAGTGGCGTAGAATCAGGGGGTTTTCTATTTTACATCCACTTATCTGCTACGCCGCTGGATATTTTTTGAAATTGATAATTTTTTTGAATTTGTCTTTCAATTCAGAAAAAAAAGGTTGCTTTTGCAAAATTTTGATCAGAGGCCTCGTTTTTGAGTTATTCAAATTTCAAAATTCAAGATCATTAAAAAAAAACCGTAAAATTCAAGTTCATCCTATTTATGACTAAAGAATAAAAATAATTGTAACATACATTGACTGACATGCAATTTTGTTTTCCATCCCGGCTTCTGTACCGCTAATAAAAAAAATTTCCTAGTTCAACTTTCTTCAAAATTGATGAACTGTAAAATCAAGGTAATTGTAGGTATGAACTCACACAACGTAAGTAAAATCAAAAGAAAGTGGTACATTAATCAACATGAATAACATCAACATCAACATGAAAACAAGATTGATTGAAGGGTTTGCTGTTTTTCTCGATATACCAGCCATTTTTTCGACTCAGAACTTTAAAGCTCGAATGACTCGAAAACGAAGCCTCCAGTCAAAGTTCCACAAGAGCAACTTTTTCTTCTGGATCAAACGACAAATTCAAAAAATGATTTATTTTGAAAAATATCCAGTGGTGTAGCAGATAATAGGATGTAAGTAAGAAAGCCCCCTAATTCTACGCTACTGGATTGTTTTGATCAAAATCGATCTTACCTTATGATACTTGATGATCTCAACATCACTTGTGTGAATTTGGAACTGATTATCTCCAATAATGTAGCAATGCAAATTTTAAGCAACTAAAATTATGAGAAGTTGCAAGATTGACTAGGAATCTTCAAACTAAATTATCTCAAAGAGTATGCCTCCTATCGAAATTTTGCAGGGGCAACTTTTCACTCAAAATTAAATAAACAACTCGAAAATGGTAAAAGAAAAATTAGGGATGATTAAAGGGGCGCAACTACCCCTGTCTACGCCATGGGGCTGTTCTCACCAAATGTGTTATTCGAGGTTTATAGGCATTTGTTCAGTGAATACGTGTAAGAAATTTGACGCAAATCGGTTGACCAGTATAAAAGTTAGGTGGAAAGAACTATATTTGTTTTTCAACTTTGAAGAGCTGTATCACCGTTATTACGGGTTTTTGAACAAAACTTCCATATGCATAATTATTTCATTCTTTTCTGATGCTCTATCGACTGGCAAAATCTTTGCGATTAAACACGGGACATCCTGTATATTGATCTACAGGGTGATGAGTGATGAGTGTGAGCGTAAGGTCGTGCAAAATTACTCTGCGTCCTACATACTCCGCTTTTTATAAGTTAGTTGCAAGTGTATGTGAATGAATGTAAGTTTTGAGATTTTTTTTGTGACTTTGAATGGCAAACGGATCTTTCGCTCTTCTCGAAGTAGCTTGAGGTTTTTGCTTTGCACGGGGGTCAGTTCAGCCGCAATACTTATATTGAGAAACTCTGTGTATAGTCCAGGAATTATAGAAAAAATAGCGAACAAAAATGATATCTAGCCGAATTTTTGTATATAAGCTCAGTTAAGCATGTAGTTCAACATAGTAAAAGTCCTCAAGAATCCGGTGTGAGCTTCGGCTGTTGTGGCCTCGAGAAGAACTTGAGGATCAGTTTTTCGTGTTTATCTCGTAAACGATGACACTTGGAGAAAGAGCACTTGGAGCAAAATTGTTGGAAATTGTGTTGTATACAAGAAAAGCCCTTACATATTCCATCATCAGTCCACTCCTTCTTTGTCAAAACACAAAAAAAGCTAAATAGTCCATATGCTCGATGCCGAAGACTGTACGGACCTTGAGTTTTATGATGGCAGGGTGCCACTTGGTAGAGAGGTTGTTCGATCCATTCTCTTTTGATTGAAACTTAATGCCATCAATACCAACCATGCCGGCGGCATATACAGGGTGACATAAAAATAAAAAGTTGAACAAATGTACCTCAAGAACCAAAATAAGTGAAGACATGAATATCGCCAAAAATATTTCTTATTTCATGACCATGAAGTCGTCGTGAACTCGGATCAAATATGTTGAGCCATTTCTGAAATATCTTCAGAAGACTGAAGTCGTTACGAAAAAAAAATAGTTTTCCGTATATCAGTAATTCTTCAGATCTTGAATCGAAACTTGGGGTTTTGAATCGAAACAATGATAAATTACATTTAAAATGAAATAACAGTGAAAAGCCCTCTTGAGGCCAACTAATTTTAGAGAGAACACAGTCAACTTTTTTTCTGATAAGTAGACGAAAATATATACATTTTTTGTAACAACTTCAGTCTTTTGAAGATATTTCAAGAACGGCTCAAGATATTCAATTCAAGTTTACGACGATTTCATGACCATGAAATCAGAATTATTTATGGCGATTTACATGTCTTCACCTATTTTGGTTCTCGAGGTACCAATGTTTAACTTTTTATTTTTATTTCACCCTGTATATGCCGCCGGCATAGTTCGTCTTGATGGCTTCAAGTTTCAAACAAAAGAGAGTGGATCAAACAACACCTCTACAAAGTGGCACTCCGTCATCATAAAACTCAAGGTCCATACCCGTCTTCAGCATCGAGCATCTGGACTATTTTTATTTTCTTGTGTTTTGACGAAGAAGGAGATGACTGACGATGAAATGTGTAAGTACCTTTCTTGTAGACAATAAAATTTCCAACAATTTTTTCTCGCAAACTTTTTTCCCAAGTGGTATTGTTCATAAGATATACTCGAAAAACTGACCCTCAAGTTCTTCTCGAGGCCACAACGGCCGAAGCTCACACCGGATTCTTGAGGACTTTTACTATGTTGAACTACATGCTTAACTGAGCTTATATACAAAAATCCGGCTAGTTATCATTTTTGTTCGCTATATGCGATTTAAACAGCTAAAATTCCTGGACTAGTGTCTTTCAATTTTGATTTGTTTTTCAAAATTGTGTGCTTCTCTTCAGCCGAGGACATCTTCACTTCTAGCAGACTAGGATTCGCTTTGGACGTGATAGCACGTTTTTGTTTTTTGTCTGATCACACATTTTTGACTCACGTGATATCACATAACCAAGTAGTTGTGTTTATCTCTTAACATGGAGGAAGTATTGATCGAAAAACTCAGCGAACATGATTTATTATAACCAAGTATATAATCACAAATCCCCTGATTATCGCTGGTCAGCAGATTTCTACATAGCGAAAAAGTAAATTTTGACCCTAATTTTCAAGAAAAATTCCCTAAACTGTGTTTTTTCGGAAGTCGAGAAAACGCTTAAGAATCGTGGTGAATACTACGATGTGATTACGCCACCGTTGAAAACGTGCTGGGAGCTTCCTTTTGCCGCGAGCTCAGTCCAGCTGATCCTATCTTTCGCTATTTATGACGTTTCATTTCGGCCAAAAGCGCTTACTTATTACTTAATATTCATATCCAAGATAGCGGATTTTGCAGTTATCTCAGGCTTGATTCAGGAATGCGCCTTATTTTTGTTTCTTATATTTTTGTCACAAATCACTCGTAAAGAAAGAAATAATATCTTGTATTCATCTTCATATACCCTTGAGTGGGTATATCCAACACAAAAGATTTTCGAAATTCGAATTCTTTTTACAAGTAAATACCTTCAAATCCATAAACCTAACAAGATAACGCCCACGACACTACACCTTATTTGCATCCTTAAAGACAAAAAACGTCGTAAACAACCTGTTATTTAGTTAAATTTTTCGTCTACCCTGTTATTCCCAATTATCCAGAGGACCGAAGACCTGTGTGAAGCTTATCTTGTTCTTAAAATGAGATATATCTTTTGATCATGCCAAATTCTCGTCTACTCGTGAAATTTCAGGCATGAGCAAAATACCAGAGGTCAGTTCCTCGTTTCTCCCACTAAAAAGTATGCTGTTGCTGCGTACTATGGAGAGAAAAACATTTAATACTTTGTATCAAAGGAAATTGTGTACATTTTCTCAGTGTGTCTGCTTGTGTGTTAAGCTCTCAAACTGCTTCCTGAGTTTCTGGAGCACAAGATAACCTTCCGCCATTGAAATAATGACCGGCCACTGGAGAACAATCAACTGCAGAGACCTCTCTACGCCACACAGCAGTAATATTATTGTTCCTGCGATTGACTGGTCTTGAGTAGGTATAATTAGTTGAAATCACGGTACGGTGCAATTTTCTTGAGAGGGGAACAAAAAGAATTTTTAGGTAGATCATCACGGATATAGTGATGGATTAGATGGTAGGTTGGTAGTTGGGTATAGACCTGGAAGAGAGTGTTGAATAGAAAAAACTTTCTTTCAACCTATTATTTAGTAAGCTAACGACTTTGACTGCTTGCTGCAACAGCCGGCAGCCAATAACAATACCCGGTTCAGTTTTTACTTCCCCGACCCACCACCCAACAAAGAGGGGAAGTATTGTAAACGCGCTAGAAAAAAATTCAAGATTTCGACGGATATATCCGTTTTGAGGTCCCCTATGAGCATTTCCAGCTATTAAGAGCATTTCCAGAATGATCTGTGAGATCGACAGTAGATTGGATTGGGCGTCGTGTGGACCCATTTGAAAAATCGGCAAGGTTTCGGTTTTCCGATGGTAATTTTTTCAAAATGAAATTAGCACATTCCGTGAATTTGAAAAAACTGCAATGCAAACTTTGACACACAATGAGCCTCACGAAATACTCATTTTAGGTGCAGACATGCAGAAAATGAAAGTTGGAGAAAAGGTTGAAATAATTTTTGGAGGTAAAATTTCCGAAATTGGACTCACGGTTTCCGAGTTTTCATCTCTGAAAAAACTGCAAATTTTCCAACTTTATATCTCGTGAACAGTTTCCCACCAATTTGTTTTAAACAAGAGGTAACTTGGCTCTTGAACCTTTTCAACAATTTTCTTTTCAATTTCTTGGGAATTTCCCTGTTGAAAATGTAAAACTGACCTGGGTTATCGAAACCGGACTTGAATGCCGGAGCTAAAGTGAAGCCGTAATTGACGATCTAAACAATAAGATGATTTGGACAAAGATTTAAAGTTTTCCCGGAATATTCGAATTTTTGAAATTTTCAATTTCCTGAAAAGATTATTTCCAATCTTTTTGTGGTGCCAGTCTCAGATCGTTCACCTTCAGCCATGTATCTGCCGGCCTCACGCTTTTTTTTCTACATAATTTGGTTCCATGTGAAAAACTGCAAATTTCCAACTTTTTAGCTTATGAACAGATTTACACCAACTTTTATCAAACAAAGGATAAGTGATTCTAGAGTATTTTTAGGCAATTTCTCTTGAAATTTTCCAAGTTTTCCGAGAGTTTTCCACTTCAAAATAAGCAACCGACCTGGCTTATCGAGACCGGGACTCAAATGATGAAGCCCTTATCAGAGAAAATATCTCAATTCTTCAATCCTCTTCTCAAATTCCAACTTCCCCCTCCCACCCGAAGGGACGTCTGATAATAAAATTTCCACCGTTCTTTGCTACTCGTCGGGGAAGTTTTGGGGTGACACAACCCATTTTTTTGTTGCTGTTCGGACTGATTTTTTATCCATTCGTCTTCCACACGTACTCCAGCACAGCTTTCTCAGATTTTGAGAAGGATGAACAAAATATAGAGGTCTCCGCGCACAGAGAGGCGGATTGATCGGAAAGACCCGGTGTTCAGCTCCATCAAAAGAATCCGATAGAATTGATTTCTCCTGAGAAAGACTGGTCATATTAAAAGAAATATCACCAAATCTAATAAATCAAGAAACACTATGAAGGTTGAAGCCAAACAGACACATTCTACTTAAAACCATTTTGGCATAAAGCACTACCAGCGAATGAGTACTTTCAATTTGAGGTTAACATGAAAGACCCAAATTCGAGGCAAGATTACCAGCAAGAAAACGAATATCGCAAGATAACCTTCATTATCTCTCGTTGCTGACGTTGACATATCCTTTACCATGAAATCTCAAGAAAGGAATCACTAAAAACACAGATTTTAGCCCTTACGCGCTCTTCTTCATCACGGTTCATTCTATTCTATTATACCCCATTGGGGTACTTGCACAACTTTTTTTTATTGGCTCAATGGATTGTACAGGTGGTCCATCCTAGCGTAATTATTATCCCATAGCGGTCTTACCCTTCAAGATAGAGAAAAAGATGTAAGAAAAAAGTTATATGGTTTGATGAGACCTATAACCTAAAATTATTTTCAGCTATACAGGGTGTCCCATTTTGACGGGATCAACAAAACGTCAATTTTTTTAAATAGAACACCCTATATTTTTTGCATTTTCGGATTCTGCTTTTTCAACTGTCAAACAAAGAAAAATGACTTCACGCGAGAGAAAATGATTGATACGATATTCTGGTAATAATCCAGATATCCAGGATCCCACTTTGTTTTTTTCTGCGTTGAAGCCATTTTTTTTGTTCGACAATATTCAGACTGACTAACTGAGAGTTGCGTACTATTTGGCTTGTCTGTCATTCATCACGGCCAACTCAATTTGTGAAAAAAAATAAAAAAATCACAAATTTTGTGAAAATTTCCGATTATCTCGAGAAAAATGAAGTTTAAGGGTAGGGTACCCCTGATAAAAATGAAAGGAGATAAAAAAGCGATCAGATAACGTTATAAAATTAGGGGCATGCTATTTGAAAAAAATGAGTAATGAGACTTTGAAAATTATGAAGTTTTTTTTTTTGTGAACGCCCTGTATCAAGAAATCGCAATTTTTTGACATTGGGATATTGGTCTGTGACTTGACTATCACCACGTCAAGTTTCATCTCTTAGTTTTGAAAAGCAAGGCCGCTACGATTTTTTCAAGATAACTGTGGAAATGCGATTTTTTTCAGTTTTCAATTTTTAGTTGGTAGCACTGCCACACAATTCAAAAACAAAAATACAGGCATAACACAATTAAAAAAGTTGAATCCAAAAATGTAAAAAAATATAGGGTGTTCCATTTAAAAAAAATTGACGTTCTGTTGATCCCGTCAAAATGGGACACCCTGTATAGCTGAAAATAATTTTAGGTTATAGGTCTCATCAAACCATATAACTTCTTCCTTTCATCTTTTTCTCTATTTTGAACGGTGAGACCGCTATGGGATAATTACGCTAGGATGGACCAGCCTGTATGGTGAAAAATAATGTACCCGTATTTTTTCTTTTTTCTAGATTCCCAAAACTGCGGCCGTGATGCGTGTTAGCGTGTTTAAAAAATATATTTGTGACGTCACAAATATACAAAAAACCAAACAAACGGCATTGTTGGATTGAAAACTCAAAAAACTGTTTGAGTGGCATAACCATATTTGAAAAATACAGACATGAAAATCCCACTGAAGTTTCTCAACTGTTAGCAACCATTAAAAAAAAAATCAAAAAATATTTTTTTTGTAACCAAAGGATATTTTCTCCGGAAATTTTCCTAGGTTATCCGCTAGGTTATCCGCACCATTTTCAATTCACATGGGAAATGAATTCACACGTTTCAAAAATACGGCCACAGTCCTATCTTATTTACTGGATTGCGATCCAGTCAGTAGTGGGGATCGAAATTAGAAACAGTTCAATTTTTTCAGCTTCACTCAATAATTCACATAATTTTGCTGTTCTGTCTTTTCTTGGATGTAAAATCACATCACAAAATAGACTCGTAGATGTTTATTGCTACTTGAAAGAAAGTTGATTGTGTACCTATACATTGTATTCAGCTAAGTTGCGGTTGAAGTGTTGAGAGTACACGCGCAACGTCAATGTATGCACAATAATTGCACAATGCCGAGGTATAGGTACTATCATGACCTCATAAAATGGCCTCTACTTAGTGGCACGCAGAATAAATTTCAATTTGTCATCGCTGTCATAGGTATTAGGTATCAAAGTTGTTAACTGCAAGACTTGAATAATCCTTGTCATGACAGTGCGTGGTGCATAAAACAGTGTGCATCAAAACAACAATTTCCAATTCAAAACGTAAGTGCGACGAAACGCACGCCTTGCATCGACAACCAGCCAACGACACTGTAACACAGGATGCAAGCGGTCGATAAATATTGATGCGATTCACTGTAGACCATCCTTTTGTCACGTCAAAAACTGCTGTAGATGAAAGTAACTCAGGTACCTGCAAGCCTGGAGAATTGCGAGGGAGCCAGCGACTTTCTCTGTCACTGTATCACTGTATCACTGTCACCACAGCCACTTGAAGTCATATTGACGCACTATGCGACTATGCCACGATAGTACATACTATAATCACTATACATCCATGACTGTTGATTGAATGGGAAGTACTTGCCTTGGATGTATCTAACTATCTAATACGAACACCGTGATGTATAAATTGAAAGTTTTACACCAGTTCCATTAGAATTTAGAGGATGGTATTTCGTAATGGAACAAAGGAGCATGTACCGGACTATAGAAATTTGTACACAGGTAATTACCAGCAGGTCTGCTCGAGGGTCTACTACATTGAAATGAATGTGACCAATCAGTATATCAAGGAAAATTATTCTCTTGGGGAACAGAGAGATTCTCTGAGAGCTGGTGGTGCACTCTGGAACAAAATGTAAAATCAGTGCGCAGTTATTGTCATTTTAAAGTGGATGCTGCGATAAGAAGTCATAAAAGATTTTAATCTCGTCGAAAAACGTTTTCACTCAGGTAATCTTGAGTGGTCGTAATCCTTGTCTCAAGAGGAAGAAGTCGGAATGAAATAATGAAAACTTGTGGCGTCTAATAAACCCGCTGCCACCGCCACCGTCGCCGTCGTCATGTTTATTATTGTATACCTACCTGTGCCGGTGGTGGAAGCATCCAATTTTATTCAAACCCCTCTTGAGTGCATCGTGCTTACGTAGAACTGGTGCTGAAATCCGAAATACCTAGGCATGTATAGTAAATTAGTAACCCAAATGGATTCCAATAGGAATTATCGTTTGCTAGAACAATTTTCGAATACCGCGGGCACTGAACGTCATTAGTAATTTAATGGAAATAGGAGGGTGAATTTCCATTTGAACTTTCTCGTCTCTTTTTCCGCTGAAACTTATACAACTCATTCTATCTCCAAATACGACGACCCATCGATCGGACGATCCACCACATATTTATACATTAAATTGCGAATTTGCATTCGAATTTGACTTTTCCATTGTTTATTGCCTCACAGTCTGGTATAATTAGTTCCACGGCTTTTTTTCATTAGCGTAAGCTAGGTGAAAAATGTGTTGTGTGACGGCGCGGCAGAGCCGAGTCAAACCCCAATCGGGACCATTTTCCTTCCAATTTTCCGTTATTTTTTCGCATGCATGTTCAGCAAACGTTCTTCTGTCATTTGAGATGTGCTGCCAAGCCATTTTTTAATTCAGGGAGACAGTGGGTCCCTTTCTGACAACTTAAATCGTTCTTTATTAATAACTTCCGTAATAAAAAATCGGTTGTGGTTGTGCGACCCCAAAACTTTCCCGACTAGTATCCAAGAACCTTTGGAAATTTTTGTTCGAAACATCCCTTGGGGTGGGAAGTTGGAACTATACAGGATGTCTCAAAACTCGCGCCCCAGGGAACACTGACATGTGCCGACAATGAAAGGTTCCCAGAAAACATAAGAAAAAAATTTATTGTTGCTTGCATAAAGGAGTCATGAGTCTTTTGAATTCACCAATCCCGGAGGGTCAATTCGAGGTAAATTTGCAAAATGTAACCGGTTGCTAAGTTTTGAAAGTAATACCAGCTGCCTGTCATTTTGCAATAAATGTTAAGCTCACTGTTAATAAAATGAAATAAAAGGAAACACCCCGTATACAGGGTGTATACAGGGTGTTTCAGATTTAAATCGCGTCCTTTCAGGAACTGGTGGAAAACGTCAAAAGAAGTAGACTTTCTCGAAAAAATATATGTCAGAAACGAATAATAACGGAGATATGGGCGTTCAAAGTTGAACCTTGAAAATCGATTTTTTGTCATATAGGTTTGGAACTTCTGAACCGATTTTGTTCCAATTCAAATCAAAGCTTAATGAGATAAGTCTGTATCAAACAATATTAACGCGTTCTATCAAACATTTTCAGGGACGTGGATAATTAATTGAGAGTGCCCCCACGTTTTTACCCCTATTTTTTCAACCCTCGGGTAATTTGGTAAATTGATCATATTTTTGGATTCCACGTTGAATTCGAAAGAAAACGCTACTCTTGCAAAATTTTGATTAGAGGCTTCGTTCTCGAGATATTTGAGGTTGAAACTTCGGAAAACATCTCGAAAACACCACTTTGAAAGGCCTACAAATTAAAATCCAAGATCACTAATGATTCCTTTATTGGAATAGGTTTTCTAGGTGTTTCAAGTTGCTAAATCATGAGTTTTTCCAAGAAACGAGATGTTTTCAGGAACATTATTTTTTTGGCTCTTGAAAGTGGATATTTTGATGTGTTTTCCGGGGTTTCAAACGCAAAAATTTCGAAAATGAAGCCTCTAATCAAAATTTAGCAAGAGTAACTTTTTCTTTAAAATTGAATTGAGAATTCAAAAATGTGAACTATCTGCAAAATTATCTCGACGAGTAAAAAATAGGGGTAAAAAAGCAAAGGCATCCCCCATTATCCACGCCCCTGAAAAATTTCAATGAACTGCGCTATTATCGTTAGATACCTCTTCAGATACCGACTTATTTTAGTAAGCTTCGGTTCAAATTTGAACAAAATCGTTGAGAAGTTTCAAAGTTATGACGAAAAATCGATTTTTGAAGTTCAACTTTGAACGCCTATATATCCACTATTATTCGTTTCTGACATATATTTTTTCGAGATAGTCCACTTCTTTTGACGTTTCCCATCACTTCCTGGAAGGACGCGATTTAAATCTGAAACACCCTGTAGAGAGAAAGATTGAAAATAATATGCAGGAAATTAAAAATTTTGTCAGGAAAATTTGAATTCTCTGGTAGAACCTCAAATGTTATTCCAAATCATTTTATTATAAAAATCGTCAATTCAGGCTTCACTTTAAGCTCCATCATTCAGGCCAGGCCGGTTTCACATTTTCAAGCGGAAAATTCCCGTGAAATTGGAAAAAAAATTGGAAAATGTTCAAGAACAATTCAGTTCTTGTTAAAAAAAAAATGGCAAAAATCTGTTTACGGGATAAACAGTTGGGAAATTTGCAGTTTTTCCAGAGATGAAAACTCGAAAACCGTGGGTCCGATTTCAAAAGTTTTTCTCCCAAAAATCAATTCAGTCTTTTCTCCAACTTCCATTTCCATTATGTCTTGACCTGAAATGAATATTTCGGGGGGCTCGCCGCATGTTGAAGTTTGCACTACCGTTTTTTCAAATTCACGGAATGTTCAAATTTCATTAAAAAAAAAATAACCGTCGGGAAACTGGAACCGTGTCGATTTTGGAAATAGTTCTACATGACCGACGCCTTATCTAATCTACTTTCGATATTAGTTGTAATTTTTTTAATAAAGTCAATCTCCAAACAGGAATGAATTTTTGAGTGGGGTCCTGCATCAAAAGCGAGTTGTCTGGTCAAAACACGGGCAAGAGGCCTTCCGGGGTGGCAACGGCTAGGGGAAATTTTGAAAATTCATAACGCCCGCCTGGAGAATGATGGAGAGCTGCAACTGCAGACTTGAGTTGACTCTTTTGTTGTGTTGCTGCTTGCCAAATGTGGTTACAATCCATCGGATAGATTTCGGATAATTAAATGGTGAAGTTTTGAGACTCGTTTTGAATTGTGATATTTTTTATTATTTGACAGATGACAGATAGGCCAATACTCCGAACTGTCCTGAATACAGTTTTTTAAGGGCTTTCAAATGACAGCGCAAATCAAGTTCCGTGACATATAATGATTTCTATAACACATAACTGACCTTTTCAGTTGCTTTTCAAGAATCAAGAGTTTTTTTAGAATCTTACTTCTCCGACCCCCACCAACATGGAAGAGGAAGTATTGTAATCGTGTAGAATTTTTTCTTTAACTCAGCCAGATATATCCATTTTGAGGTCTCCCAAGACGATTAAGACCATTTCCAGAACAATGTCTGTTTTTCTGTCTCTCTGTCTGTCTGGATGTGTGTGAGTGTGTGTTTGTCTGTAATCTCTCACGATAACTGTCGAACCGTTGCGTTGGTCCAATCGACTTGAAATTTGGTTTGCGGACATTGTTTTGCTGTGGAATGAGCCCATCAGTATTTGGCTGTAACCTGTCGAACGGAAGTGTCACTATCAACAAATGTCGGAAGCTATTATAGAGTGAACAGTTTTGGAGAAAAACTACTTTTTTCCAATATGCAATATAATAGAGAAAAAATTGTGCTCAAGCTTCGTTATTGAGCCAACGAACAACTAGGGCATTCAGAACATCTACATCCTGTGTATTCCTCAGATCCATTTTTCCTGATGAATCATCAGCCCTTAAAGTGAGCGATAGTATTTTTGTTTCGCCCTTTATGAAGTTTATGAAATAAATAATTTGTTTGAAGAATTGTTCGATTTTGATTAACTTTCATTGCCTGTGGGAACGTTTTTATATGTGGAAAAAAAGGCACACTCGTTAGGCCCAGTTAATCAGAATACACAGAGCACACGTGGAAAATCAACATGCCTCACGCAAGTTTAGTTTGGGTAAATAGTAATTAAAATGGTAAACAAATAAGCTTGTGGACTCGATTCCGTGTACCTGCCTGGCAATCAGCGACATGTTGTTCCATAGTGGAACAGTGATTTTGATTTCTTCTTGTCCAATCAATTATTTAAAACTATTTAAAAATTTTTCTTTGTAGTGAAGTCCTGTAACTTTTTCCAGGTAGACTTTTAGAAAAAAAATCAGTCTTCATATTTCAAAAATTTGAATCTTAGGTGCGAAGCCTGGACCTAATTTTGAAACAGCTTGTAGAAGTGCAGACAAATAATATTCGAATCTGGCGTACTTTGTACATTTGCGAGATGCTGCTGGAGTCCTGGCAAGGCCCCAGAAGAAGCACCCTTTTGAGAGAGGAAACTATTCGCTTTTTTGACAGTGCTCTGTTGCTTTAGATGCAATATTTTCAATATTCCATTCCTCCGATACGAGTTAAAAGCAGACCGCAGACGTGCAACAGACTTTTTGATAATATCAAATAATGCATTGTAGTTTCTCATCATAACAATACTGACGGCAATAAAAATAGATCTTGGTGATGGCACTTCTCGAGGCACTTCTCGAAGATATTCCAGTGCGACCAGCGGAAAACTGCATGTTGTGTTTACCGTAGACGTGCGAGGAAAATATGCATGGAAATAAATAGAATTGTCAAACGGGACGGGAGTGAAGTTTTATTGCGTTGCTGTTGATTTGTGCTTCAGTGCATCACGATTTGTGGAGATGTATTCTTCTCACGTGTTTGTGATTAAGACATTTTATTTTCCTCTGGCGTGACGGATTTTCTCCATTTCCGCCTTGGCGTAGGACGAGGTGATAATTTTCCATTTTTGCTTCGAAAGTATAAATTTTGATCTAAACCGTTGAACTTTTTTTAAGTGGCATATTTATAACTTCTAAAACTTTCGGTATAGGTATAGGTAGGGAAGCTGGAGGTGCTGATCTGGAAGATACTTTTTATGAGAGAAGTCATCAGGAAATTTTTGATGTGCGCTCCGGGTTAGAAACCGGTAATAAATTTTTCAGCGCAGAGAGGAGTTAAGCTTGCTTTAAACTCAGGGACGGTTTTGGAAGGGATCGTATCAAAGCTGTGGATGATAAAAGCGCTATGAAATGTGCATAATTTAACAAAAAATTGATCTCGTAAATGAAGCTTGACTTAGATATTACACATTCACCGGAAAAGTTTTTCTTTTGTTCTGTATTATGTTGATGAAACCCTCAGGAAAATAATTGACTCCGATGAGTAAAATACAAGATAAAAATAAGCGGAGTTCTGAAAAATAATTAGGGCATATATTTATAATCTACGCTGGAATAACTGTAATTGAATGAATAAGTTTTCAAACTGAAATGAATATTATCTTATCAGTGATGCAGGCTAAGCTCGAAGTACCTTCACCGTCGCACCATTTAGACTGAGGGATGAGAACAATCACGATTAAATTGAATCTTCCTATTGAAAATACTTGGAAAATATATATCTTGGTAATGTACAAAAAATTCAGAAATGAAACTGCTGGTTTTGAATGTTTCTCCATGGAAGGAGTGTTCCAGGAATTGCGAGTATCTCCAAATAACGGTAGATGAAAATCGAGAGAATCAAGAATCATTGCGTTCGAAAATCAGTCTAAATATACCTACGTGGAAAAAATAACCTCCTCTATCGATTTGTTTTTGAGTTTCTGTCGACTCTCCATCCTACTTGTAGCGACTCTGATGGGTGCGTTGTTTGAAGTGTTTACCTTGTTTCAAGCGTCATTGTCACAAGTAGGGTGCCCAGGGTTAAGTTTTCGATTCATTCGGCACGCAGTAGGTAGGTAGTAGGTGGTATAATATGGAGTTATTTTAAACATTTTCATTTCGCCCCGTCTCGTTCTGCGCTGGGAGCTGGAAGTACGAATACGGTAGGTGGACGATAAAAAAGCAGACATACATTAATAAACAGTCGGGGGTAACTAATTAGCGAAAAGCAGAGAGCCATCAAGAGCCAATTTGAGCCTCACGGGGTCGAACCTATTGTGTTACCACATGGGAGTGAAGTAGAGTGTGTTGTTGATGCTTAAAAATAAATGTAAAAAATTGAAGTCTACTTTTCAATTACAATCTTGTATCATTATTATATATAATCAGAAAAAACCTTTTCTACCATTTTGTGTAAAGTTGAAAAATAATTCATTTAAAAAATAACTAGAGAGTTTGCGACCTCAGGGAACGTATGACGTAACGCAACGTAGAACGTGGCAATTCCCCTGTAACTAAGGAATCGCAAATAACAAACTCGTCTATTTTCACGTTGAAAGTTACGTTACGTCGTACATACGTGTCCACGCAAACTCCTCACTATAATTTGAAAACAATGCAACGCCTTCTCATTCATAAAATTCTCTCCATTGTCCTTTATCCCTCGCCATTCCTTTTGCCTCGTTCCACTCCAGGCCTTCACTTTTCAATGTTTTCGCTACCGTTTGGTTCCATGTCTTTCTTGGCCTTCCCCTTGTTCTGTTTCCCAACGTCTTCGCTTCTGAAACATTCTTTACTGGCCTTTCTTCCTTCATCCTTACCAGGCGACCAAACCATTCCCGCTGCTGTTCTCTATCGACTTTGCTATGAGCTCAACTCTAACTCCCCTCTGATTACTTCGTTTGTCACTCTATAAAATCTTGTCAGTGCTTTCACTCTTCTCAAGTACTCCTTCTCCATGTCCTGGCTTCTGCTCTTCGGACTGTTATTCATTACTCAGCTTTCGCTTTTCGTAAATTAGAATTTGTAAATTGTTTTATTTATCGTCATTTTGGTCTTACTGCTTATCTCTTTCTTGCCTATGAATACTTTACTAAGTGCGTGATAATCTTCGCTGCGCTATTGATTCTGTCGGTAATTTCTTCGTTCATTCATTTGCTTTGTATGGTCACTCTCAAATATTTGTAACTGTCTACTTGCTGCTTGCTCCAATTTATTGTCATACACTCCTATACATCTCTCCTCCTGTTTTCTTTCCCTATCACCGTTACTTTTGTCATTGCTGTGTTGATTTCCATTCCTCTTTGCCAGCTCTTTTCCCCATAGTTTCAGATTGTCTTTCAGTCGTTGTTCACCTTCCGCACATATTGCCAGATCGTCCGCAAATGCGCACTCTGCTGCTAGCTGGTTCTTTGACAGGTCTGCAAGTGCTGGTCAGATCTTCGACAGATCTAGAAGGGCTAGCTGGTTATTCGACAGGTCTGGAAGCGCTGGCCAATTCTTCTACGGGTTTAATTACCTCCACAGCGACAACTTGAATACCGAGTGCAGTAATTACCTCTGCCACATACTCCACTATGAACATTACATTGTTAATTGTAATAGACTTTTGCCAAAACAATTTGTAGGAACAGCATCTTGTGTCAGCCCTCTCCTTGTACCGGGGACGAAATACTCATCGGCAAAGTGTTGATTAAGATGTTACAGATGAAATAATTTCGATTGGTTCGTTTGGTGGAAGTTGATTTAATTGTACCTAGGGAATTCATATTCTCCAACCACTGATTTAGCAACCGTGCATCCTTGGCTCCAGTGCTCATATTGAAGCTGGAGCCTTAGGTCAGAAAACTGAATTAACACAGTCGACTCAAGACCAATATTCAAAATATAAGGTGGCATCAAAAGTGGCATATATCTGTCACTGTCCAGTATATGATATCTGAATATATCTGTCCAGAAATTCGACTGGGTGGAGAACTAAATGAAAATCAACATTGTTTTCGGATGAGGCATTAATTCTGGACACTTTTTGATGTTTCATGATTGATTGTGGCAAAAACTTTGGATAGAGGGTCCAAATTGCTGCTTCATTTTTTCCAAGGAGAAACAGCACCCTCACTCACCTGCAAATGCTGTAATCAATGATACAGAAAACAAAGCGAAGAGAACTGCTTCAATATTAGTCCGGCGGAAAAAGACACGAATTGTGCACGTAGGAAAAAGAGCTTTTTGTATTTTTTTCATTGATATACACCTAAAAGTAAGTCGATTAGGAAGCGGAGGCATTCTTGCAAAGTCACTAGTAACTGAGTACGGCCCTGTCAAAATTTGAAAGAATTTCTTGGAAATTTTCGAAAGTTTGTCCGATGGCTTTCGGTTATGCATCAATTCCTATGTATTCGAGGATACGAAATCCAACAAAAGTGACCCCGAAGAGATAGTGCCGTTATTTTCGAAGATACAGGGTGAAACATAAATTTCGACCTAACATTTTTGAGGTATTTCCGGATTTTTTTCCGAAGTGGTGGGGGAAGGAAGAAGCACCATTACTATTTCATCTTAGTTTTTGGGCCTTTTAGAACAAATTCAGAGGGGTAGGCAATCGCGAACAGTGACTGGTGTTTCGGTACAGCTCCGCAAAAACTTTTTGTAACTGTTAGGTCATGTTCATATTTTCGAATGATAGAGACGTTTCAAGTTTGCATTCAGATGTGTGATAAATGGAAATATGATTTAATTGAAGTCGGTAAGGTAGCGCGATTTTTTTCATTGATACAGGATGAACCGCCTATGTCACTCGATATTTTAGAGTCATTTGATGATTTCATATATGTCACGATGCCTGCAGGAAGAGATTTTGCTAACATTCTTCTTTCCACCTTACACACCTTAGATAACACAATATAACATACCTGAAGACAACCTCAAAAGGTTCTGGGCAATACAGTACAGCCCAGCAAAGCGTTCCCGCAACCCCTAAATTATTTTCGCATTTCGCAACCGAACGGAACGGTTTTAGTGTGCATTCACACGTTTTCGTAAATGAGAAATACCATTTGATTGATGCCAAAGATATATAAGACCCTTAGTTTTTCCAATACAGGGTGAATGTGTGGCATGACTCGGTAGCCGAGAGATATTTTAAAATTTTTAGCGCACTGCTCCAAACGGAAAGGAGCTTAATATATGTTCTCGCTTTGTCCGTTTGTCTGTCCCGTCCGTCCGTCTATCCGTGCGTCCGTGTGTCCGTCCGTCCGGCACAGCATCTAGTCGTAGACGGAAGGATGCGAAAAATTTCGATTTCAATGGGTAGCCAATTATGGTCTTGGGACCCAAACCAGGATAAATCGTGTTTTATAGTGTTCCTTTTGCATGCGGGAAATCATACCTTTACTCACCCACTCTCACTTATACAGACTTATTAGATTCTTATGGGGTTGATCCGCAGGGGATGAACTCTGTGCAGTCGCGAACTACCCTAGGAAATTCAGGCCTTCGCAAATATACTTCCTGCTTGCGAAGCAAAGACGCAGAACCGTTTTTGATAAGTAGGTATTTCGAATAAAACTATAATGCTCTGTTTCACAAAGGTGAAAAATACATCTATTTATTGTAAAGGAAGGTTGTTTTTTCCAACTTAAGAGATAGAAGAAGTATTTATATTAAAAAGGCAATACCCACAATCCCACATATTTGTTTTACAACTGTTTTTAGGTATATTCGCGGGCCCGAGCTTCCAAAGGTGGTCCACGATTGCACAGAGCTTTCCCCTGCGGATCAATCCCATAAGAATCAAATAAGTGTCTTATAAGTGAAAGTGGGCAAGTAAAGGTATGATTTGCCGCATGCAATAGGAACACTCTAAGAGAAGATGTTTGTTTCTTGGTTTGGATCCTCGTTTGGGTCCCATTAGTTGAAATTTCTCGCACTAGGTCATGAAGGCGCGCAAGCGCGCCTCTAACTGAAAGTCAGTTGGTCCTGAACATTGAATAAACTTGAAGATTAAATAATATCGAGAATTGAATAATTTCGAAAACTGAATAATCTCGAAAATTGAATAATCTCAAAGAATGAATACCTACCCATCCTTGAAATTATTCGAATTATAATTTCTCCTCAACATTATTTTTTATCCGTTATTGTAGATTACACAATGAAAAAGAAATCAATTTTTGAGGTCATTAACATTTCATAGCTTGAAATTTCCTCTTTCCAAAATCTGATATAAGATTTGGAGGCCACCATAAAACATGCTATAAAATGCGATTCCTCAATTGTTTGGCACACTTTGGCTGATTTGGAGAAAAAAATAAAAGTAACTGAAATGTTCCAGGAATATTTTCAAAAATTTCAATTTAGATCATTCAAACGCTATTCCAAATAACAAAGTCACTATTGCAATTTTGGAGTTTTAATTGACCGTTCTAACACTCAATAACAACGTAATCTAATGAGATGCACCCAGGTACTCATTTTACTTTCGGATTTCGATTAAGCTTGGAGCATAATATTAGGCAACAGAACACACAACAGTAACCTTCGCTGAGCTGAAGAGTGAGACGAATGATCGTACTCAATGCTAAAGAAAGAAAGGACCGACCGAACCTACTGCGCATTTTCCTAGTCAAATCTTGGTGGACATCTCTCTTCTAGAGTAAGGATCCTTTCGTCCAGGACTAGATGCTGTGACAAACGGACTGACGGACGGACAGACGGATGATGGACGGGAACGAATGGACAGACAAAAGAACAAAGTGAGAACAAAGCTCCTTCCCGTTTGGAGTAGTGCGCTAAAAATTTCAAAATATCTCTCGGCTACCGAGTCACGTTACACATTCACCCTGTATTGGAGAAACTAAAGGTCTTATATCTTTGGCATCAATCGAATGGTATTCCTCGTTAACGAAAACGTGCAAATGCACACTAACCGTCTCGTCCGGTTGCGAAATGCGAGAATAATTAATTTAGGGGTTGCGGGAACGCTTTGCGGGGCTGTACTGTATTGCCCAGAACCTTTTGAGGTTGCCTTCAGGTATGTATATTGTGGTATCTAAGGTGTGTAAGGTGAAAAAAAGAATATCAGTAAAACCTTTTCCTGCAGGCATCATTACATAGAAGAAATCATCAAATAACTCTAAAATATCGAGTGACAGACGTTTCACCCTGTATCAATGAAAAAAATCGCGCTACCTTACCGACTTCAATTAAATCGTATTTCTTTTTATTAGAGATATAAATGCAAACTTGAAACGTCTCTGGCATTCCAAAATATGAACATGACCCAACAGTTACAAGAAGTTTTTGCGGAGCTGTACCAAAACACCAATCACTGTTCGCGATTGCCTACCCCTCTGAATTTGTTCCAAAAGGACCAAAAATTAAGATAAAATAGAAATGGTAAGTCTTCCTTCCCCCACCACTTCAGAAAAAAATCCGGAAATACCTCAAAAATGTTAGGTCAAAATTTACGTTTCACCCTGTATCTTCGAAAATAACGGCACTATCTCTTCGGGGCCATTTTTGCTGGATTTCTCAGCCTCGAATACATAGAAATTGACACATAACCGAGAGCCATCGGACAACCTTTCAAAAATTTTCTGGAAATTCTTTCAAATTTTGACAGGGCCGTACTCAGTTACTAATGATCCTACAAGAATGCCTCCGCTCCCTAATCGACTTACTTTTAGGTGTAGATCAAGGAAAAAAATACAAACCGTTTTTTTTCCTACGTGCACAATTCGTGTCTTTTTCCGCCGGACTATATGGGCCCTGGATTTCAAAAATTGGTCAAGAAGAGGAAATGTTATCATCAGAAGACCAAAAGTCGTTTTTTCGATACCACCCTGTAAATAAAAAAGATAGAGGGATGAATCAAAAACCGTTTCGAGATATGAACTTTAACTACATGCTATATAGCCCAGGCATTTTAATAGAAAAATCGTGGTAACCCGTAACAAATTCGCGCAAAGCTGAATTTTGGTATATAATATGTTCTATTGAACCTACGGAACAACATATCAAAATACTCGGACTTACACCCTCGTGCGTCCTTTGATTTTCATCATCAAAGGTCAAGTTCCAAGAATCATCAGATACCTATCTCCAAGGTGTTCCTGCAGGCTGCAGGTGAACGGAGTATCCGATCGATTTTAGATATGTTTCAAACGAACGAGAGACATTTGTTGTTAGTGCTTGAGTGTGTAAGGGAGCCCTTGTAACTCTTCCGAATTCCGCGGGAAAGGCGGTGGGATGTGAATTTGTTGCCCGTATATTTCAGGAAAAAACATGTGAAAATCTTGATCCTTTAGCAATGTCGCACAAAGTTGAATATTGCTATATAACTGGTATGCTCCCTAAGGAAGAACATATCAAAATATTTGGACTTACACCTCTGTGCCTCCTACGATTTTGGAGCTTTAAATATCTAGTCAAAAAATTCACCCAGACACCTTTCTCCAAAACTGTTTCTGTGGACAAAGCAATCATTTTAACGATATAAGATGGGCCTCAACACAGTATGTTGTTACTTATGAAGTGGGTTCCGGTAGCCATGAAACATATCTGCTGGAAAGTGACGTGAATAGTGCGCGCAAGGTGGAATTTCTCGCCTGGATCTTTAAATGAGAAACATGTAAGAATATTTTGCGATGGCCAATAAAGCTGAGCAATGGTAATAGGTTCTTTTTCCATCTTTGAAACAGACCCAACTGATGAGACTGATGAGTAAACAGTTGATATTCACAGTGCTCATCCCAAAAATAATGAATTATCTGCAAAAAAATTGTGTTTTCTTCATTCAGATGCATCATTGTCCAAAGCTGCCTGAAATAAAAACTAAAAAGAAATCCTATATTTGTGTTTATCTTGGACAAAAACAGCATGAATTGCTTACGCCTATTTATATTACAAAGTCAGAGAATAATTTTTTTATTAAACAAGTTTTACACATACTTTTTACTTGAAAATGGAACAGCGGCTACAGCAAAGATGGTTTTATGTATCTGTTGCCTGATAGATACAATAGCTTTTGGTATCTTCCGATAAAGGAAGAACTTCGCTTAGTTTTACACACAAAATTAGTGGAACTGCTTCATCATTTAGCAGTAAAAAAAAACAAATGCAAAGATTGTTTGCATTTTCGGCAGAAAAGTGGGCATATAACCACTTTCACAGCACAAAAATGTTCTGATCTTGTGATGAATACAGACACATTGTCTTTATAGTTTCCAGATATAAAATGCTCAAGAACAATAAATTCTGTTGGAAATATTCAATTGACACGATTCTGACCATACGGAAACTGAAATTAGAAAACGGCAATTTCAGCTGGTAAAAATCGTCTTTTTTTTAGTGAAACTTGTTCAATCTTGTTCAGATTCAATTTTGAACACCAAATTTGAGATCAGAAGCTGAGATTTAGTTGGAAACGATACCACACTTGCCGATATCAATTCAAGGTTTTTGAAAAAAACAAAATTAATTAATTTTGCTGATCTTTTTTTCAGGCAACTCAAACTACTTATCAACAATTTAAACTTGAGTCATATATTTTGAAGCCTTGGGGCACCTAAATATGATTGTCTTCATTCACTTAAGCTACAGGGTGTCATTTTACGCATTTAAAATTCCAATATTTAGCTCCCTCCCCCACAACCAATGACGCACAAGGGTGTGACACCGAGTATTTCAATACGTTATTCCTTAGGTCTTACAAGACCCGTATACCAAATTTCAGCTTTGTGGCAATTTGTTACGGGTTAAAACCTAATATTCCTGGGCTAATATTATTGATGTTGGATTCAATAGGAACAGTTTTATTCCAAATGGGAGTATGCCAAACTTCATAAATGTTGCACTACTTTCTTTAACACCCTGTAGAGACTCAAGTTGACATCTGTCGACCTTCGGATTGATATGATCCTATACCTAGAGAATCAAGCTTTCAAAAATGCTCTCAACAGAATCGAAATTGTTTGAACCAGTCGGGAATTTTCTTGTTTTGAAAATTCGTGAAATTTGGACTGCGACAATAATTTGGTTACGTGGTTTAGTTAGCCTATGAAATGATTTCAACCGTCCCTTCCCCCCCCAGCTCTTTCTGTTTACATACTCAGCAAATCCCAGCATAACGATCCAATTTTAGTTTTATTCAGAAAAAAAGATTTGTGACGTTCCCGCGATTCCGAGAAAGACGATTTATCCTCACAGGTATATTTCTGGATAGCTGAAATATAAGTTTCAATGAAAGTCGATTAGTTAGCCCCAAAGTTTCTAGGTATGAGTATTGGTCAACCACTCCCAATATCAAAACTTTTTCGCTAATAACTTGATTGACTTTGTTTTATAACCTCTGCCTCTCGCCCTGAACTCACGTATATCGAAAAACACCACCAGGCTTGTATGTATTTTTTCCTATACGCGATATCTCACCCCTGCCCTGACTTCTTAAAGATTGGTACATATATCGTCTCGAATATATACAGAAATCACGGCAATGTCTGCTCTGCGGTAGTTGATGGGATATTGAAATTCAATCCGAACCCAGTGCGAAATAAGATATTTGCTGTCCAAGCAAATTGCTTGTCATGTCCCATACACGTCGAGGAACGCTTGATCATTAATTTCACGCAAAATCAAAATAACGTTTCTCTTCAGGGCATGATGGTTTGTGGATCTACGAGTATCCTATCAGAGCTTCAGATCGCGTTTCACTGGGCATTACAAGTGTGTGCTTTATTTCAAAAGAAATCGGAAAATGTTGACTTGTCGTACTTATAGATTTCTCCCTGTTCTCGCCAGCCAATATCGCGTGCCTTGCAGTTTTCAAATCCGTGGAAGTACTTACATTAAGCTGCAGTTCACGTGCCGTAAGAAGCTGCAGCGATTCGCGAGACATTATTTGAGACGCGTGGTTAAGAACGGAACTTCTTCGAGAGCCGCTTTTTTCGGGAAACAAATCGGTCACGTCGTTTCATTTCTTTATATTATACCCGGGAGGGAATATTTTGGAGCAATAAATGCGGTGAATAAAATTTTACATGTTTATAGATAAAGCATCCCGGATGAGGGTTGGAGGGTGGATTTTCGGCATATACGGGCAACATTTTTCTGCCGCGATTGGGAACAGTAAAAAAGAATTGTTCGAATGTAGAGAAGCATGAAATTACCACGTCGCTGGAGCTCCAGCTGTTTGAAGTTTGAATTAAAGGCACGGAAAGTTAGCTTATATTACGGGGACCAGTGTAATTTCCCGCTTTTGGTGAAGCATGAAGCAATCGCACACCATCATTATATTTAATTCTATATTATCTGGTGCAAATCGTAATTGGATTAGCTTTTGATTATAAAGGTTTTTTGTATACACCTACCTACTACCTACCCAAAGTTGTCCAAATCATTTCAGTGCAAAATTTAAACGCAGAAATTGATTACATTTTCAAGCACTGCCACGTGTTGTTTGCAGTCGCGCAAAATGCGTGTGAAAAATACTCTCCTGCACAACGAACAGGAAAATTCAATTTTCTACTTGTCACACGTCTCTGCGTCTATCGCATATCGCGACTGACTGCTATATCTCCGTATTTGTTCCGTCAAATTTTGGCGATTCTGTTGATTCTCTCGGCAACTATTTTCTCCTAGTATTTCCACTATGATGTCAAACGGGCTGTCATTATGTACTGTAACTGTTTCTTAACCGGGAGCCGAGGCAACCCAAGTCCAGAAAGAGTCCAGTCGTTTTCGTGTAGAGCGGGTCGCGGGTTCCGCGGTGTGATTTTAATTGTCATTTCATTCTCTTGGGGCGCCAACCAAGGGTAGGTGGACGGCTCTTGACTTCTCAGTTGAGTCTAATAGAGAACAGAGCGAACACTCGGTATAAATACCTAACTCTAAACGAAACGATGGTTTTTATTTAT
The DNA here is from genome assembly GCA_949128115.1 of Anaspis maculata. Classification (NCBI taxonomy): domain Eukaryota; kingdom Metazoa; phylum Arthropoda; class Insecta; order Coleoptera; family Scraptiidae; genus Anaspis; species Anaspis maculata. The sequence continues at coordinate 49,768,395 of OX421963.1, forward strand.
TTGGGAACTGGCGGCAATTGACAGCGACTTGATTCCATAATTTACGAGCACAATTTGCCGATTTTCAATTCCTGTGAAATGTAAACGTTACAATACGATGAGTACTTACTTTTTGTGCCATAAAGCGCGAGTTAAAGTGCAGGCAAATGAAATATACCATGATTGTGAATTGATGCAAAAATCTATTCAAGATCCACGCCAATTTTCAAAGCTCCTATCGGACTTTTTTACACCTACGGTATAACTTCTTTGATACAAAGCTCCTTCCGCCTGGCGCTGAAGTGCACGATTGTGTCGATAAAAAGTTAGCTTTTCGCGAACTTTTGACAGTTATAATGTCGAAGCTAACACGAGCGCAAATAATTATCCCATTCATGTTACGAACTTGAGAATGAATAGTCGTGTCGAGGCCTTAGAGTTGGGGTACACTGAATTTCCGATTCTTATACGTGAAGAAACAACCCTGCGGAAAAGTTTACTGGTGTTTAAAATGCTAACAATTTAACTTGGTTGTAAGTTTGGTCTGCGATAATAGCGTCAGAACAGAACTTTATTTCTATAGGTCGATGGGATAAGGATGGCGAAGACACTGGAGCAAAGTGTCACTTGATTCCATGGATTTCTAGTGTATGGTCCATTTTGGAAATTTGCTGTTCCTATTATTTCTTCACATCAAACACTGCAGGTGTCCAGCCTATTTCCAATATATTCTAGCCATTTAAAAACTTTCCCGGATCAGTTTCTTGTGAGCTTTCCGGATCTGTAATAACATTTTCTCATAATGCAATATTGCAAATACATTTGTGTTGCCATGATATCATGGCTTGCTTATTATTCAATTCTTCTCCTAGAGATAAGAGATTGTGTTTTAGCGCTTATCATGTCTGATACCAATACATACTGATTTTGTTTGGGTATTGATTTGATTGAATACAGAAATAGTAAAACCAAGCTTGATTTCACGATTCTTAGTATGGGGCGCGAATGTGTTCCACATTTTTATTGAAATTGGTCGACTAATAACCGTTTAGAGGCTAAAGTAGCAAAAATTAGCGAAAACTTTTCATTACATTTTGATCATGAAACAACATGATATCAACTATGGTATAGGGTGGAATTTAGCAGGAGTTGAAAATAAAGTCTCATTTGAATACAAAACTTAGTTATTTTGTTATTTTAATGTGAAATTTTACCTAAAAAGAGACCTAGAGGCCAAAGTGGCAAAAAGGGGCAAAAACTTCTTATTGCATTTTGTAGCTGAAACATTAGGGTATAACATGGTGTAAGTCTTCTTCAAAAGTCTTCTTGGCTTACGAACTTCACATTAGTTTTGTTTTTTTCACCAGCCTTCATAAAAAAATTACAAGGTACTCAGTTCATCATGACTGTGGTAATGGTGGACTATATTATTGATGTCTAATAGAGAAAACTCCACAGATTGCAGTGGTAGCTGCTATTATTCTTGTAAAGAGTCATCTTTTATGTTATGCCAAGAAGAAAATCGGCATTTTACGCTTATTAAGGAAGGGGCAGAGTTGGGTTTTAGGTATCAATATTCCTTCAACAATCGCAGTTTTTGGGCAAATAGTAGTCCAAACATTCTGCTAGCTAAGGTATTCCAGTGCCAAAGTTGTCAAAAGAATCTTCAAAAAATGAACTTCTGCGCGTATTTTTTATTTTCTGACCACTGTGCGACATACAAAGAGGTATACAGATTTGATCTTAGTTAAGCGCTACAACTTTTTCAATTTTTTCCTGGCCAGTGGCCGTTACCACTCGAGACGGTCACTCACCCGGATTTTGACTAGGATGACCCACGTTTGGTAGAGGACTCAACTCGGACGTCCTTTATGCTGGAGGATTGACTTTTTAAAAAAAATTTCATTCGATATCGAAAGTAGATTGCATTGATCGTCGTGTAGGCCAGTTTTCAAATGCAGACAGACAGACACACAGACAGACATCAATCCAAAAATGTTCTTAATTGTCTCTTGGGGGACCTCAAAATGGATATAATAATAATAAATGCTTTTATTACAAATACGCTTTATGCTTTGATCAACATACATAATACACAATGAACAATATACTTATAATAATAAATAAGGGGTATACGTGAAAGGCAGGGTTCAGCCTCTATATATCCGTCTTCATCTCGAGAATTTTTTTAGCGCGTTCACAATACTTCCCCTCCTCGTTGGGTGGTGGGTCGGGGAAGTAAAATCGCATTGCAAACTTCGATCTGCGATAAGCCCCAAGAAATATGTATTTTAGGTGCATACTTGCTGCGAGTCATAGTTGGAGGAAAGATCGAATCAATTTTTGAAGTTTTCGGGTTTTCGTCTTAGAAAAAGTGCAAATTTCCAGCTTTTTATTCCGTAAATACCTAGAATAACATTTTTTTTAAAGCAAGAGATAACTGGGTTTTGAAAATCCTCCAATGTTTCTATTAGTTTTTGAGGATATAATCACCAATGGCCGAACATAATAGTTGTTAGGGTTTGTATATTAGCTCAACCCCTTAGAACAAAAAATACAATTTTTGGGCGCCGCTCTGGCTCTTCCTAACAAAAGATTTAAATTCGGATCACGTCTCTGTTTTGGTATAATTGTGTTGGCGGAATTAAACGATAATATTGCAACGAGCTCGGCTGAAAAAGAGCTTCTCCGAAAGAAAGGTATACCATACTCCCCACAGTGATACACACTAAAGAAAAAAATAAACACATGGCCGCCTGCAGCTAGAGATATGGAGGAACAAAAATTGTGACTAAAATTACATCGTGCAAGAAAACGCAAACAAAAAAGGCTTACGCCTGATGATAATGAAAAATGCGGGAAAAAATGAAAGCGCCCAACTTCCTGCCAGCTCCTTTTGTTATGTAACAACGATAGCGGCAAAGATACGACGACAAACCGCAATAATTAGAGCTCTCCGGGTGCGTTACAAAGTCACTGCTTATGATGAAAGGCCTACGAATTTCTCTGTCGAGGCCGACGGTTGTTGTAGGGTCTTATTGTCTTTGCCGATTTTAATTTCCAGAGTTAAACATCGCCAAAACGTCTGCCGCCCTTATGAATAAAATCATAATTAGCGCAAGCCGAAACTCCCAATGTTTTACTTTTTTCAGGCCATTTATTATAGGTAGAGGTAGGTTCGACAACTCGCGAGCTTTTTAACATAATCGATAAGAACACTTCACCCCCCCGCGCGAGAGCTTCCGAGGACTCCGCCAGGATGCTGGTGCCAAACTTCTCTCGAGCACGCAAAACAATGAGAACTGGGTCTGGATTTTTCATTTCGCGGAACTCCTTAAAAATGCTTCCTGTTTGAGGAGGGTTGATCCCTCTCTTTTCTGGAACGCAAACACCTCCACTACTGCTTCCCATTTCCAGCATCAGCAGGAGCGGTGGTGTGTAAGTAAAAGGAGGACGGGGCGGCGGCGGTTATTAAATTTAAAGTGAAGAGTTCGCGAACAGCGCAATCCTTTCGCGGAAACTGAATTTTAAAATTTGCCTTGCATGTGAGTATTTGGGAAGTCTAAAAGCTCTTTTTGAGGAAGTTAGCAACATCAAAAAGTTCCGATGTAAACAAACATATTTGAACAGCGTACCTGCGATGCCTTTTTCTTTGAGATGCCACCGCGTGCGTTTAAAGCCGAACGGAGGAAGCATGCAGATACTGAGCTAAACCGGGTATGTACGTTTTTTCCAAATATTGTGCATCTTGGCCGGCCGCGGAATTTGACATATGAGTTGAAAACATTGCTTCTGGTAAGGCAAACCGAACTCATCATCACAGGTGATAATAAAAATATAATAATAATAATAACAATCTTTGATGTTTAACTTGATTTGGCTTGCCAAATCAAAGGTCAAATTTCGCAGCCGAGCCGCCTAGAACCAAATTATTTTGAAACAACTCATAATATTCCTTTTTATCCATTTTCTCATGAACAAACGACATGGAGTGAAGATACGCTTATGATTCTACTGGTTTTGCTTATCGTGTGATCAAATAAAGTTTTTATTTGAGCAGGCTGTGGCCTGATGAAATTCAGATTAGTAAAGCTGTCTTCGGCTAGGGCACAGCCTGGCTGAATCAAGAATGCAATTTTTGATCACACGATACTTAGCGTAAAGCATACAAATCATTTGTTGAGAAAACTATAACTAGATAGAAAGTCAAGATTGTAAATATACTGACGGACAAAATTACCGTTACACTTTTTCAAAAAACTGGCACAGACGAACCCGTCAACAGATTTTTCCAAAAATTTTCGAGGAGCAAGCTTGAAGTGTTTTCCTCAAGTCCACGAACGCGCAAAGACGTGGTCCGCAAGATGACTGAGTTGTACGGCTGAAAGGTAGAAATGACTAGAAACCATTTTCGTAGAATTTTGCAACACATTCAAGAGATCTTCCTAAGGCTGCAGAAGAGATGGTTTTCACTTAATATCATGTCAGTAGGTGGTTCATACCCTCTGTAGTCTTCCTGCATGATTTAAACCGTAGAAAATGTTCACCCACTCGGTGTTAGTTCTTTGTTCAATGCAATGAGAAAATTTCCATATGATTTCCAAAAATGCTTCGTGTAATTTGAAAATCTGTTTTTTACGTACTTGAGAAAGTAATGCAGCAGAAAATGATTGAGAAAAATTCTTGTCTCCTTCGCAACCTCTTCATGTGGTAAGTCATTTCCTTACCATGAGCTGATAATCCGTTGTCGAAAGAATCGAAACAGTCCCGGTGATAACTGAAGGTTCATTGGAACCTCAGAGCGCCATCGGCTTGGTATCCGACCCTCGAGGTCCTCGATTAACCATAATTCAACACCTTGTTGGTACCCTGTACAAGAATGGTAAAGGAAGCAGATTTTCTCAAACTCGCTCGAAAAAATGCTTTTTCATTTGCCACTTATCCGCTCTGTATGGTCAAATGCACAAAAAATCCTCATCTTGTGTTTTGAAGTCAATTTTTGTGACTTCCGTGCATCAACTTGCACCCAGTGCAACTTTTAGGATTTTTATCGCATTTTATTCATCGTTCGTCAAGAGAAACCTCGATGCCTTCATTCATCAACGTAATCATGAAAATGCATACACAGTTCCTCAGAGTCACGCAATCAGCCTTTATTTTGGATGTTGCAATGGGTTTTCCCAGGTGCGAACAGTCGGTCGGGTTGGCGGGTTGCTATGCTAGAGTACGTGGCTCGTACCCAGGAAGTTTTTGAAAGTTTATTCGTCATTCTGCGCAACCAAAGGAGCCTTCTAAGGACTTGTGGTAACTCGTATTTCGAGAACAAAGGTCTACCCGAAGATTTTCAATCCTTGCAATCCTATCGTTGGTAATTTTGTATCGCTTGAATATTTTTTTCTGACAAGCGTCAACGTCAGGATCAGGCAGCAGTACCTTATTAATTGTTGTTAATTTACAATAATGAAAGGTATGATTCACATTTTGCAAAATTATCAACGACAGGATTGCAAGGATTGAAAATCTTCCGGTAGACCTTTGTTCTCGAAATACGAGATACCACCAGTCCTTGGAAGGCTCCTTTGGTTGCACAGAATGACTATTAAACTTTCAAAAACTTCCTGGGTACGAGCCACGTACTCTAGCATAGCAACCCGCCAACCCGACCGGCTGTTCGCACCTGGGAAAACCCATTGCAACATCCAAAATAAAGGCTGATTGCGTGACTCTGAGGAACTGTGTATGCATTTTCATGATTACGTTGATGAATGAAGGCATCGAGGTTTCTCTTGACGAACGATGAATAAAATGCGATAAAAATCCTCAAAGTTGCACTGGGTGCAAGTTGATGCACGGAGGTCACAAAAATTGACTTCAAAACACAAGATGAGGATTTTTTGTGTATTTGACCATACAGATCGGATAAGTGGCAAATGAAAAAGCATTTTTTTGAACGAGTTCGAGAAAATCTGCTTCCTTCACCATTCTTGTAGAGGGTTCCAACAAGATGTTAAATTATGGTTAATCGAGGACCTCGAGGGTCGGATACCAAGCCGATGGCGCTCTGAGGTTTCAATGAAACTTGAGGTATCACCGGGACTGTTTTGATTCTTTCGACAACGGTTTATCAGCTGATGGTAAGGGAATGACTTACCACATGAAGAGGTTGCGAAGGAGACAAGAAATGTTTTTAACCATTTGCTGCTGCATTACCTTCTCAAGTACGTGAAAAACATATTTTCCAATTACACAAAGCATTTTTGAAAATCATACGGAAATTCTCTCATTTCATTAAACAAAGAACACTGCCACTTGAGTGGACACTGAGTGGGTGAACATTTTGTGCTGTTTAAATCATGCAGGAAGACTACAAAGGGTATGAACCACCTACTGACACGATTTTAAGTGAGAACTACCTTTTCTGCAGCCTTAGGAAGATCTCTTGAATGTGTTGGAAAATTCTACGAAAATGGTTTCTGGTTATATCTACCTTTCAGATCGTACAACTCAGTCATCTTGCGGACCACGTCTTTGCGCGTTTGTGGACTTGAAGAAAACACTTCAAGCTTGCTCCTTGAAAAATTTTGAGAGAATCTGTTAACGGGTTCGTCTTCGCCAATATTTTAAAAAAGTGTAACGCTAATTTTGTCCGTCAGTATATAATCGATCGCATTGTTTATTATCCATTCCAAGCTTAAAAAAACCACAGTTGCCTGTGATATTTTTTCTTTGAGTTGGACAATCTGATCAGTTGATGAATTGAAAAAGTCAGACGGTTTTAATCAAATTTGTCAAAGTGATGTTTGCTCCTGCTGGATTGACGTTTCAATTTAATTGTTAGGTCAGATTTTGACACGGACACATTATTTTTATTCTATCTTGTCTTGAAAACGCCGTTAGGCACGTTATTTCAGTGGTTGAAAGGGTTTGGGAGTTGCAGTAAGAATATATAGTTCAAAAAATGACCGAGGAGGACATATACGTTGTTTCAGATGAATTGCTATCCCAGTAGCTCATATGGAAATCTAAAGGCAGCTTTAGATTTAGTTACAAAAAACGTCAAATCAAAAGTGTCAATCTCATGGGAACTTTATTGTTTATTTTCAGCTTGTAAGTCAAATATCTTAGAGTCAGATCTTTCACTCCTTTCAGTCAGAAAGTATGTCTTCAGTTTTTTATCGAGTATCACGTGCGGCACCTCATTCAAGGTGCACTTAACGAAAGATACATGCAGTTTTGATTCAAACCGTCTGTTTCCGATCTCATGTCTAAAAAAATTAGTACCTGGGGAGTCAGCAGATTTCCTTCTTGCCAGTCTCAATCAACATTGTGCACATATCACACAGGTAGGTAGTAAAGTAGTAAAGCAAACTCCATGGCCTTGAGAGGGATTAGATATCAAGAAAGATCTGCTTCTAAAGCCGAGTTACGCTGTTCTACTTCAACTGAGTAGCCTTTTAGTGTGTTACTGTAGTCCAGAGCCAGAGATTGGTGACCTGGACCCTGCACATGGTGACAGAAGCACGAAATCTGGTAGGATGACACAACAGACTGTACTAACTGTATACCTACTCTCTACTCTTTTGATTGAAAACGGACGCCTGGCAGATTTTTTTCTCGACTGGGCTCAGGGATCCACGGCCTCTTTTTGGTCGTAGTGACAAACCTTGGCTTCTTTTTGTCAGTATGCGTTTGACCGTGCAGTACGTTACTAAAGATCAAAACAACACGCTGAATGCTGGCAGCTGCATTGTTGTAATCTCTTCTTTAGAATTCTTAAAGAATTCTTCGTAACAGCGGCAAAGTATTTCACGTTCTCTCGCAGATAAACGAGCTGGATCCCACACATGGCGTGAAAATTATCAGATAATCAAAACCAATGAAGAAACAACAATCTAGGTGGACAGAAAGATGACAGTTTGGACGACAGTAAAAAACTTCACGGTTGATTTTGATTGACATGTCACACTGACTTGGAACTAAAACAATAAACAGAACTAGACAAAGCTAAAGCGACTTTTACCATATACTTCCATTGCCTACTGAGATAGCAATTCATCGGAAACTACAGTTCGATCGCTAAGTGTGATTTCGTCGCAAGTGATGTCGTGACCTGAGCTCGCTGCGCCCTGTAAGAACTAGATACGTTAATTCACTTTGAGTTCCTACGTTAATTCACTCTTTGTTCTAGAGGATCATGATATGTGATCCTCGTCGAAAGAAAGCGCCTCAGGCCAGTGAGCAAACCGTCATCTACCGGCGACGCAGTCCCCAGAATGACAATTTGACAACATAGCGTAGTTCAGGTGAAGGTTCTATGTCATTGGGACACAAATTTCAACGTAACCTTCCTTGTATCAAGATGACATTGGACATAAAAAATCAGGGACACCAACAAAACTCGAATTTTTCATGGCAAGCTGTGGTTTTTTCAAGCTTGGAATGGATTATAGTGTTGTTCGCATCCAAGAAATAAGCTCTTCAAAAGAAAATGATCCGAGGGTACTGTTGTCGAGTACTGTCACATTTTGAAGTTTGATAATCAACAGTAATATCACATGTGCTTGGATTTTCACGATAATTTTGACCAGGCGATCGCGAGTGCTGGTTGTAGCGATAAATGATTTATCTAGGGACAACCAGCCCGAGGGAGACACTTGGCCAAAATTATCTGGGAAAATCTCGAGCACGAGTGATATTTTGATAAATATTGCAGAAAATAAGTCAGAAGTGACAGCTGTCAGATTTTGTTGTTTACATTTTTATTTTATTTTGTTGCCATTGACAGTGAGATTCAGATAAGTGGATATTATCCTTGGAGCTCTAATAATCAAGGGCATTGTACTATGTAATAATCAACAGTAATATCACAAGTGCTTAGATTTTCACGATAATTTTGGACAGGCCATCGCGAGTGCTGGTTGTAGCGATAAATGCCCGACTCCGTAGGAGGAGGGCATATATCTAGGGACAACCAGCCCGAGGGAAACGCCTGGCCAAAATTATCTGGGAAAATCTCGAGCACGAGTGATATTTTGGTGATTATCACAAAAAAGAATTCCGAAGTGACAGCTGTCAGATTTTGTTGTTTTCATCTATTTTATTCCGTTGCTATTGACAGTGGGATTTAGATAAGTGAATATTATCCTTGTAGGTCTATTAATCAAGGGCGTTGTATGTAATAATCAACAGTAATATCAAGCGCTTAGATTTTCATGATAATTTTGGCCAGGCGATCGCGAGTGCTGGTTGTAGCGATAAATGCCCGATTCCGTAGAAGGAGGGCATTTATCTGGGCTTGGCCAAAATTATCTAGGAAAATCTCGAGCACGAGTGATATTCTGATGATTATTACAAAAAAGAACTCCGAAGTGACAGCTGTCAGATTTTGTTGTTTACATCCATTTTATTCCGTTGCTTTTGACAGTTGGATTTAGATAAGTGAATATTATCCTTGTAGGTCTATTAATCAAAGGCGTTGGATGTAATAAATAATCACTTCAATTATTCAAAGATGGTCGGATCAATAATTCATCTGAACCAACATTCACTCACTCTTGAGTTTTATATTAAAAATCATGTGGAGGCTAGAATATGGGTGCGATCATTTCATAATAATTGTGTTGTCATAGCACAGTGGAAGCAACGCGATCCTAGTAATAATAAGAGGCATCGTGAGTTGACTAATCTTCCTGGTGTACTTGAACAGTCAAGTCAATCCTGACCGAGCCGTCGCGTCGCCAATTACATAGATTTCCATGCGGCATTCTTTTGAATGAAAATCTTATTCATGGTCGGTAACGCTACCGAGTTTCAAAAAAAAAAAACGATAACTCCTGTAGGCCTCTCTTGATAACAATATGAGATTCGACGACCATACTGTATCTACTTCACACTGGGTGCAAAGTCGTAAATCGATGTTGTACCTTCGAAAGGTGATGGATTTCATCCTATGTATTATTGACAAAAAGACGCGCTGGTAGAGTTTTACTATATACATAAACCGAAGGTGAGTGATATGGATCGGTTCTTTCTCATCCTGAAGGAGACACCGCCATTCTTATTTTATCAGATACAGGAATTCGGCAAGCCAGGCCCACAGACTAGCGCCAAAATCACGTACAAACAATTTAGATACGCACAAGCGGGTTTTTCACCAGGGACTGGATATCTTGTTGAACATTTGTGGACAAAAACCGTTTCCCTTTCATCATCCTTGCACTCTCTGTCCCTCTGTGTCTGCTCCATTTTCAGCGGTTTCTTTATTAGCCGCGCTGTTTAGGTTTGCAATACGATTTTTACTACATGCGATATCTAGGCATCGGGAGATGGAAGCGGCCTGAAATGTCCAGAATTCGCCTACCTAATGATGCAGCTGTAATGAAACAATAATCTCACAAACAGAACAGTTTGAACAGTCACGATTTTCACTAGAAGCAGTTCGGCAGAAGTTTCTGCAGCTGCTTCCCGAAGTTCTGGCAGTGTTAATTTTAGCTTCTAGTCAAAATTTCAATTTCAATATAAACTCTTCACCAGTTTGGTTGCGGAACAACTTTTAGAAATGTTGCACTACTTTTTTCAACACCCCGTAGAACCTCAAATTGACATCTATTGGCTTTCGAATTGATACGATTCTATACCTAGAGGATAAAGCTCTCAAATGCTCCAAACAGAATTGAAACTGTTTGAATTAGTTGGGAGTTTTCTTGTTTTGAAAAAAGGTGAAATTTTAGAGCACGACAATTATTTCTTTGCGTAGTCTTAATTTATAAGTACAGTTGTGGACAAAAAATAGGAGGACAGAGCCTGGTCATGGAGTGTACCAAGTTTGGCCTTGTGTTACAATGACAGCAGAGCGAAATCAGTACATCCGTGTCAGTCTGTCCTACTTTTTTTTGTCCGCGATGGTATGTGTTTCACCTCCAGCATTTCAGCATAATTTTGATTGAAAGCTCATAGTCTTGAGAACCGAATAGGCAATATCGTGTCTAAGAAACCGGTACGATCCTCGTTAACATTTTGCGTTGGATTCATCAGATCGTTTGATTGCAAATTGAGTGTCATAGAAGCAGCAATTCGAGCAGCAATTCGACATGTTCATATTCATTTTTCCAAAAACAAAAGTTGTAACTCTGAGTCTTATCGCTATGCGTTGCTTATCATTTCCCTTATTGTTAAGTAGCATGTAGTACATATAATTCTACGAGCGAGTAATGATTTCTATTTATTACTCAAGAGTAGCAGTTTGCCGACACCATGGTGGCCGACACGAACCTTACCGACTTGAAACTGTCAGAATTGAATAAATAACCATTTTATCATCGCGAAATCTGCGACCAAGGAAACTTTTCTTTTCCGTTTCATCGCATCCCTTCCGAATTTCGTGCGGCCTTTGGACGGATTGTTATGCAGATATTTTCTTAATTAACTAATTGCTACGTCGTCGTTTATTTGAGCATCCCTTTCTCTGAAACTCTATATATGCGCTATCTTTGTCCACTTCCTTATACCTGCTGTGTAAACAAAACGTGGCCCTATTGAATTTCCTGTCACCACTCTCCACCTGAAGGGCGCGAATCGTTGGCTGGAAGAGAAAACTACGGGGTTCTCCCACGCGCCCAAGGGTTTGCAAAATGCGGCGGAAAAGCTTTCTCGTACTTTGCCCTGAAATCTTATCAGCGAGAGCAAGAGTCCACCATAAAATGTAAACACCCTATTTTGACCCAATAACAACAAATAACACTTCTATACTATAAACGTAATAAAGTGGCACGATATTGCTCGGGTTGAAATCCCCGCGCGTTTTCTTTCGCATTTTTGGCTTTCGCGAACTAAATATCCTAGAAATACGTCTTTGCAACATTAACCCTTAGTTCCACAAAAAAGGAAGATAAGCGATCAGGCTGATTGCCGATCAACTGAATTTTTTTCTGCTGAACGCTAGTCGATTAACCACAAAAAAATTCCTAAAATCTGTACTAGACCCTCTCTGCACTATTGACAGATAAACCAGCATTTCCGTTGATTAGTCAGCTACACATTGACAAACAAAAAACGATTCTTACATGATTTCTTACGTAGGCTTCGAATCTGCCCACAAAATTTTTTAATGACACATCGCTTTCGGTTTTCATCCTAATTATAAATATATATCACACGTAGTGGGTTTGTCAACAAAACGCCTGTGAAAAAATTGATAAATTTTGGTCCTTTTTTTTTAATTTCAAACTTGCCTTATGGACCGAAAGCCCCCAAAAATTTTGTCTTACCACCAGATTTCTCATTAAGGGACGTTCCCACATAAAATCCCGTTGGTTTCATTCATGTACCTTATGACGTAAATTTTTGGCAATTTTTTCAAAAATTGACAAGCTCATACCAGCCTAAAGCCCCCGGTCTGACATGTAAGACAAAGCAATTTTCAACAACTTTATCGACGCACATTAGACCTGCAGCCTGCAGGGTTAAAATCATGTACCTTTTGACGTAAGTATTGAGGCACCAGCTCCCTGTCCACTATGCTTACGTGGATTGTGGGCTTTCAAGCTGGCGTTCTGACGCACCTTTTGGAAAATAACGACCCCATCTTCATGTACAAGAAAGTTGTCGTGTTGGAAGGCATTATTTTGTTGAACAATGTGTCTTGTATCGTATCTGTTACTATTGAAATGATGATCAAGTATGGCGTAAAAGACGATCAAGCATGAAAAAATCATTTGTCTATTTTTGTAAGTCCAATATTTTGATTAATTTTAAGTATTTTGATTTTATGATAAACGAGTTCTGCCGGATAAATTTCGCGTAATGATGGAAAAGCACTGAAAGCTACGTAAACAGTCTATTTCCAACAGTGTTAATTGAATTTGCAAAACATTGTTCTCTCTCGGAACTTTTGACTGCTGTAAAAAAACTTCAACGAGTACCTAATGCTCCGTTCGGTTTCTATTTTAATCAGTGGAGCAGTTGGTCGGCTGTCTGTTGTTTTCAAAATGATCGAACGAAGGCTGAGATTTTCATGCTTCAAGTTGTGGCTAATATATGCTCTGATAGCCAAGTAACATCATGAATGACTAAATGGTTGATCTTGAATCTACATAATCAATTAAATGGTTTTGTAAAAACTAAAATTCTGAACTGGATGATTATCATTGCTTACATCCAACAAGTTTCATGTAAGTTACTTTTGAAAATCTTTGAGAAAATGCCCTGGTATTTAGCCAAAAATTGGTCTCAAGTGAGTAGCCTGGTCATTATTTCATATTTTATTATTCTTCACCAAGGGTGTAGGTAGGTAGTAAAGTCACAGGTAGAGTCATCAGCCAATCAACATCACACCAAAAAGTTACCGCAGTCAACGAAATCGCGTCCATATACCTTTGGAATATTTCCAATAAAGATGAACATATTCAACAGTAAAAAAAATTGACAAAGAAAAAACAAGTTTTTTTCCAGGAAACTTGTTCGAACTTGTTGTCATCCCAATTTACGCATCGGATTCAATTTCAGGAGATAGAATTTAGTCGGAAAAAATGCCAAACCTGTCGTCATCGGCTCAATATGGCGCAGGAAAAAAAGAGCCCCCTAGGCGAGCTTCACATCCCACGAGCCCTCTTCAACAATGATCGACATTTTTTGTACCAACATTATTTTAATCATGCGTCGAATTACGATGTATTTGCATCCAATGAATTGACGTGTTTCATCCTTTCCATTTCACGTTACAATTCCCCCCCCCCCCCCTCCAATAACTCAAAACCCCCAGGTGCGATTTTTGGCGATTTTGGATATGTCGTAGAGCATTTAATTATGAACAGAATATCAAATTTTCAGGACGTCCATATTGTTACGTATTCCGCGTACGGGTTCGGATATAATTGAGACGATCGTTTTAAAACACACACTGTTTATTTCTGCGTACTACAAGAAATACACGCCAACAATTATCTACTTGGAATATATCGCAGGTACTTGGCTTCTATCCGCTCGCTGTCCCTTCCAATTCAATACTGACTGTCGCATTTGAGGACGGTGCTTTTATATGCCTCCGATTAGCGTTCCCGAGCTTTCTATCATCTTCCAGCAATTTCCATAGTGGACCGGCATATGCGGTTTCTTGACCACTCCTAAATAATTCATTCGCACATCACCCGTATAATTCTGCCGTGCTCTAGAACCGGCGTCTCCGCCAAAATGGGCAGATGTGTCTCGATCAAGTGTTGGAGTCTCCATGTATTTCAATGCCATCGAGTTTACTCTAGAAATGTCCAGAGCTCCGCGCATTTGTACACTGCGGCCGTGGAAGAGTCCAGAAAGATCGCGTGTTTATCAGTATGCACGGGATCGCCGCTCGTAACAATATTTTTTCCGAGATTTTGCCGATTCTTTCACTATTTTTCCTGTACCATAGGTAAGCCTAATATAAGCCTAGGATATATACCGGAGCAAGTAATTAAATTTCCAAAACGTCAGTCTAATCCTAAAGCTTCCCGATCAAGTTCCCGATTGATGTGAAAGACTTCAACAAGTTTGTTTAGTTCGTCGGAATGCTTTAACGTGTCCGTTTCAATCTAATAAGCGTCGAGAGCATTATTGTTGAGTGCAATATTACCAGAGTTATGCCAATATACGACTTCCGTTTGCGTTCCTCCGGAGTTTCTAGGGAGCTATACCATTGGAGGAATTGTTTTGTTTTCTACAGCATTAGGATCGGAATTGAATTGGATTTGTGCCTTGCCATCAGAATCGCATTTTTGGGCACGGCACGGCACAAACACCATACGCATACGGCACAAGAGATGAAAGCACAGAATAAGGAATCAAAGTAAATTTATCCGTTTACTGTGTAAATGAACTTAAACCCGTGCATTGGTTAAATATAAAACTCTACTCCAGCGGCGCATTTGGAGATTTATCACGGATTGGGCCTTTTGCCTTTTTTCTCCTCTCTTAGGGACAACTATGTACAGGGTGTCTCAAGTTTAGCGGAGGTATACAGCCTTATGCAACCCAATTCAGAGGGGGCGTAATACGTAAGAAATACATGAGGATGAGGAATCTTAATCTTACGGAAAAGCGCCATCGTTCGCTTGGTAGATGTTTTGCGCGATGAAAATACTCCGCTGAGGGTTATTGGATGTTGGCACTATACAGGGTGTTTGCAAACTTTGGGTATAAAATTGAACCGCAGTTAGGGCAATGCTTTAGAAGTATCAGAAAAATGTAGAACAAAATTTAGGACATTTGTTTTTGAAAATATGGAGGGTCAAAAGGTCCTTCGACCGTCTCTATTTTTGTCAATTTGAAAGATTTTAGTAAACTCTTCCCAACAGATCAAAAAGCAATGTTTTCGAACCTTTGAATGTGTTTTGTAATCATACAGGGTGATCGTAAATCCTGAAAATCTAGTTTTCTTCAAAAGTGCATGCAAAAATTTCATACGGGAACTATTTGTGTTATTTGTTGCTCTAGATGAGTTTTATAACATCTAGAGGGTTTTTCATACTGATTTTCGAAAAGATTTATGACTCACCCTGTATACTAAACAAAATTACAAAACACATTTGAAAAAAAATGCCAAAAAAATTTGCTTTTTGGACTGATGGAAAGAGTTGGCTAAATTCTTCCAAAATAACGAAAATAGAAGAGGTCGATGGACCACCTTTTGACCCTCCCTCTTTCCAAAAATAAAATCATCAATTTTTTTTAACATTTTTCTGGCACTGCTGGAGCATTTCTTCACCTGCTGTTCATTTTTCTACCTCAAGTTTGCAAAGACCCTGTATTTGTCTGACTTTTCATGGAGATATTTGCTTGTTTAATTTTGAAACTGATCACTTTTCGAAGAACCATTTACGTGCTATTGAAGTCGCACGTTAGTTGTGAATTGCAGGTACTAACAAAATTGGTTTCGGTTTACCTAATTACCCTACCGTTGAAAAAATTGTCAAACCACCGCAATAGGTGTGTAGAAGTAGAATCGTGAAAAAACCGTGCTGACTATTTACTAGTTTTCCCAAAGAAATATACACGGGCAAAAAGAAGGCGGAATATTCACAGAAATGTATACCGGGTGATCATTTAAAAACTATCCACCTGCAATAACTCCCGATTCCTAGTGAATATTTTCTCGAGCAAAAACAGGTCGATTTTTATATTGAGGGGGACATCCAAAACATATGCATCAGGGTGATTCATGAGTGACCTTACATAGGCTAATGGGAGATAGAGAACTTCGAGACGAGTCAGGATCCACTGAAGAAATTTAGTTTTCTTCATTGTTTACGAAGATACAGGGTGTTTTGTGTGTTTCGTATGAAATTTTGATAAGCGATATTTTTGAAACGCCTTGAGATATTTTCTTGAAATTCACCAGTAATATTTCTCTATTGGAACTTACCCTGAAGCCATACTGGGTAAGTCAAAATCCAGGGCCGGGATTGGAAAAATGTGCCCCTTTTTTATTTGATCAAAAAATATATTTTCTGACCGCTTTTCTAAAAAACTGCAATCGGATTCGAAAAGCTAAGGAAAAATTCTTCAAGAATCATTCTTCAACTTAGATGGCACACCTTAACCTTTTCGACATAAAAATTGAAAGTGAAATTTATGGGTAAGTTTCCATTTTTGACCGGACATAATCGACTCATTGTTTGATTAAATTCATTCAAATTCATTTTTTAGCTTGTCTCTGGGGAATAGAAGGGCTTGGTAGGGAGAAAAATTCCATGACCGAAGATTTTTTTTGACGACCAAATCGAGTCTAATTTTGGTTTCACTCTCGATTTTGTCATAAAAAAAAATTGTTGGCTCTGGAATTCTTCTTTTAACCAGGCTCTTCTATTCAACAGAGACAAACCAAAAAATGAATTTTGATGAATTCAATTAAACACTGAGTCGATTATGTCCGGTTGAAAATGGGACCTCACTGATAAATTTTACTTTCAATTTTATTGTCGAAACGGTTTAGGTGTGCCATCTGAATTGAAGAGTGATTCTTGAAGCATTTTTCCTTAGCTTTTTAAATCCGATAGCAGTTTTTTGGAAAAGCGGTCAGAAAATGTACTTTTTCATGAAACAAAAAAAGGGCACCTTTTTTCTAGCCCGTCCCTGGATCTTGACTTACCCGGTATGGCTTCGGGATGCGTTCCAATAGACAAATATCACTGGTGAATTTCAACAAAATACCTCTGGCCGTTTCAGGAATATCGCTTATCAAAGTTTCATACGAAACACACAAAACACCCTGTATCTTCGTAACCATTGGAGAAAATAAAATTTCTTCAGTGGATCCTGACTCGCCTCGAAGTCCTCTATCTCCCATTAGCCTATGTAAGGTCACTCATGAATCACCCTGTATTGGCAAATTTCTATATTCACCCCCCTCGCCCCCACTCACCCCAACTTTGAAATTTCAAACGACACTTCCTACCTTGCGATACATCAAATTGAAATTGAATTTTCTTTCTGAAAAAAATATTTCAAATTGTTTTAACCCCACCCCCTTTTACCTAAAAATTCTCTGACTGTCCCATTATATATTCTGGACCCCTCATTTTTCCCTCAATTTAGTCGGCGTCATCCTAGATAGCATCGAAGAAGAAAATTTTTGGTGGAAAAAGTGCTACCCAAATTCCCCCCTTTGTTCTCCCTCACCTCAACTCCCAAATTTAACAAAACACCACCTACTTTGTGATACATCAAATCAAAGGGAATTGAATTCACTTTCCGAAAAGAATTTTTTTTAAATTTTCTACCCCTCCCTCAATAAATTGGCCATTTGGAGTATTCTAGGGGGGAGATGGGGAGCTTTCAAAATTGTGAAAAAAATCTTTTTCAGGAAGAGAATTCAATTTCCTTCAATTTGATGTATTACAAAATGAGTATTGACATTTTAAGTTTTTGAGGTCAGGGGGGGGGGGGGGGGAGCGAAGGGGTAAATTTGGGTGGCACTTTTTTTTTTAGAAAATTTTGTCTTTCGATGCTGTGCAGGATGACGTTTATTGTATTGAAGGGAAATGGAGGTCAAGAATATTAACTTGGACACTCAGAGAATTTTGGGAAGAACAGGGGGTGGGGTTGAGAAATTTCAAAATATTTTTTTAGAAAGAGAATTTAATTCTCTTCAATTTGATGTATCGCAAGGTAGGTGGTGTCATTTAAAATTTTAAAGTTGGGGTGAGTGGAGGCGAGGGGGCTAAGGATATAAATTCTCCAATGCATGTTTTAGATGTCCCACTCAATATAAAAATCGACCTGTTCTTGCTCAAAGACATTTGCACTAGGAATCGGGAGATATTGCAGGTGGATAGTTTTCAAATGATCACCCGGTATTATGTCGTTGGTCATGAATGTTTTTGTTGCTACTATTGTCACGTTTTTTCCATAGCGCTTTCTTGTTCTATCTCTTTCAAGTTTCCAGCCAGGTTTCTTGTGCGAAACAGGTCTATAGTAATAAGTACACTCGTTCTCCTTCGTGAAACCTGCCATGTGTATAGTACAGCCTGTGTAACCAACACCTGCTGGTGCATTCAACATGGCCGCACCATACAAATTAGAACGAACCAAATAATGAAACCAGTAAAAAAAACAATACGATGTAATACCGTTTTTCTCACCCAGATTGATCAGCAATAGTGAGTAGAAGCCAATGTAGCTTGTTTTGTTATTGTATAAATTGAGTAATAAATGTGGCTGAGAGGTGTAATGCTCGGTGTAATGTCACCAAACGCCTCACCTTTATTTTTATTTCTATTTTTTTTTTCCTGCATCAACAGCTAGGTTATTAGCAGGTTTTTGCCGTCGGGGTTTTTCTTTAACGATAACAATGAGGACGATAACAACGAAGTACTGTAAGATTTGCATCTTTGGATCAGTGGGGGATTTATCAGTGGGGTTTTGTTTCGATGGTTTTCTCGTTTCATCCCTCTTCCCGGGGCATCACCGCACGATAGTAGATGCCCCAGTACTAAGAGACGCGTGAAAAAGTCCATCTGGCCAAATGCGGATTTGAACCCGGGACCTTCGCCTTTGAAAGCGAGGCCGAGCTCACCGTGCTACCGACTGGGTTACCTTTATTTTTGCTGCGAAACAGTTTACAGTAAATCTTCAAGAACTTCAAAGACTTATCTTTTGAGTGCTTCTGAGCTCTGATAAAGCATACTGTAAAACGCTAACATGTCGGTAACCTGCCGAGGGGGCTCCGAAGGTGTCAATTCCAGAAAACTCTGTATAATATAACACAAGAGCTGCCGTGCCAGACGAATGGGGTAACAGTTCTTCGAATGAGAAACGCATGGTTCAACCTCTGGATACGGGAATAAGGGATTTTCCTAATAAACGCAAGTTTTTCCTTTGTAGTCTTCGGGAATGGAGCAGCCCCGGTACACGTCTAGCATTATTTGTTCCTCGAGTAACGGCACGACGTCGACGACGGCATTTCCTCGCGTACTGAAAATCCGCTTTGAATTCGTCTGCGCTGATGCCATCCTTCTTCGGGGGTGGCATTTATGCTAAGGAATGTAAAAATATTTTCATACTTCCCGTATACACAGGGCATGCACGCCAAGCAGGTATGTGAGCTTTCGTGAACAAAATAATTTTATTTTTCACGGTGAACAAAAAACTTGATCCGCAGCAACAATAATGAAAACTCGGAGCGCTTTCATTATAAAATCGACATTGAGTGCGATGTTGTTATTGCAGTGCAACCAATTCGACGTTTTCCAATCAAAAAAGTATATATAGAGAAAAATCGCAGAAGTACATGGTTTGGGGTGAGCTCACGTATAGCTCTTCGTGGTTCAATTAAAAACATTAGGAAATAAAAATAAGAAGTGCTAGATTCCGTGCTAGGTACGTACTTCTAGCCTCGAAAGTTCCGGAAGCCTTCAGAAAAGGTTTGGAATTTCCGTGAAAAGCTTCCAGTTTTCCTTTTTCCCTTGTCATGCATCAGGGTGAACTATACGCGGATGGAGCTCTCCAGTCTTTAAGCTCCAAGGTATACCTATACCTGCATTCCTGTAAAATTCTAAGCTCAGGTTATTTATCGCGTTAATACAGGGCTTTTTACGGTACGTTCATGTTGGAGCTGCGATAAACGATAAAGCGGTGATGAAAGCGGAGTTTGTCGGCATCAATGCTCACATAACTGTAATGAAACGCTTTCCTAGCTGTCAAAAATATGTTGCTAAAAATATACGTTACGAATAACTATAAATACTTATTTCGAATAACTGACTTGAAAAATGCAAACTAGTATTTCTTTGAATTGAGCTGGTGGCAACAAATTATTGATAATATTGCTCTAACAGTTCAATAGAGGGATAGCAAGACATACTGGCCAAAAATGTCACCTGAGATAAAATAGCTTTTTACGAAAGTAAAAGAAAAAATTACATGCAACATGTATGGAACCCGGGCGATTACCTATTCCACTGATTGAAAATTCTAAATCAATAATTTTTTCGCAGAAGATTTTTCCATGCTTTGGCTTTGTTTGCTTTGCTGGTTGTGGACAGAAATTTGCATAAATAAAAAAGTTAGTCGCTTACTGTACAGAATGATGATTTCATATCTGATCAGGATGTTTTCTTGTCTAAAAATAAATTATTGAACAGTTGTTTCTTTACACTATTACAAAGGTTTCTATGTGTACTGCAATTAAAAAAATCTGTTGTGGGGCGACACAAAACTTTCCCGGCGGTATCCAGGGACGTCAGTAATGATTTTGATTAAGGCGTCCCTCCGGGAAAGTGGGATTTAATTGAAAAGTTGATTGAAAAAGTTCTAGTGAGTTGTGCGTTATGCGATCATTCTGCATCCATTGTTGGGCCTACAAAATAAGTGACAGGTTCTTAGGTTTCCATAGTGATAAAATACTTCGAAAGGTAGAACTAGGAAGACAATTGTTGCGAATTTGGAGAATGCAATGCTGTATCCAGACAAGCCCAGACCCAATGTGTCCCTTGAGGACTCCCGATCGAAATCATCTATCCAAAAACTAATCAGGTCATTCCAGGCTGACCTTATGTTTTCATACCTGATTTCGATTTGATTGGAGCTAGAGGTAGTTAACTGTTGTGATATCTCAAGAATGCAATGCTAGTTCCACACAAAGGGGTACCTGAAGTTAGAAAACCAACCCAATATATACCTCTCCAATTCACTTTGAACCCTTCTGGATAAAATAGAGAAATGCATTTCCTATTATACTATCCTCTATTCCGTTAATCTCGAGGTTGAAATTATCACGACAGATTATTATGGAATGCTTAATAAGTTTGATTCTGGAAAAAAAATCACCGCCGGAAAACCGAAACCGAGTCGCATTTGAATATGAGCCCGCGCCACGCCAAGTCGCCAAGTGCAAATCTACTTTCGATATCAACTAGGTACATGAAAATGATAGGTATAGTATACCGGGTGATCATTTGAAAACTATCCACCTGCAATAACTCCAGATTTCTAATGAAGACGTCTTCGAGCAAAAACAGGTCACCTACTTTGTGATACATCAAATTGAAGGAAATTGAATTCTCTTTCCGAAAAAAATTTTTTTGAAATTTTCTACCCCTCCCCCAATAAATTGGCCATTTGTAGTATTCTAGGGGGGAAATGGGGGGCTTAAAAATTGGGAAAAAAATTTTTCCAGGGAGAGAATTCAATTTCCGTCAATTTAATGTATTACAAAGTGGGTATTGACATTTTAATTTTTTGAGGTCAGGTGGGGGGAGCGAAGGGGTAAATTTGGGTGGCACTTTTTTTATAGAAAATTTTCTCTCTCGATGCTGTACAGGATGACGTTAACTGTATTGAAGGGAAATGGAGGTCAAGAATATTAACTTGGACACTCGGAGAATTTTAGGAAGAACAGGGGGTGTGGTTGAAAAATTTCAAAATATTTTTTTTAGAAAGAGAATTTAATTCTCTTCAATTTGATGTATCGCAAGGTAGGTGGTGTCATTTGAAAATTCGAAGTTGGGGTGAGTGGGGGCGAGAGGGCCTAAGATATAAATTCTCCAACGTATGTTTTAGATGTCCCCCTCGATATAAAAATCGACCTGTTTTTGCTCAAAGACATTTGCACCAGGAATCGGGAGATATTGCAGGTGGATAGTTTTCAAATGATCACCCGGTATAGGTACTTACTTACTTTATGAAAAATAAATGTATGGAGTACCTAATTGAAAACACAACGGATGGTACTCTTGATAGAAAAGTGATAGGTAGGTAATACCTAATAATAATTAAACAATGCCAATAATAACGCGCGCGTGTTTATGGAATGTCAAAAAATTTCTATTGACATGGTAGTCGTCATAGTGAACTTTATAACATACTTGATTTTTACCTACCTTACCTAAAGCAGCAACAAACAGTCCAGGAATGGGGTACTTGCCCAATTTTTTTTTCAATTTTCACCCTATATATACTGAATAGTACGGTTGCGGCCTCATAAAAGTTTACACCGATGACAATCGTGTGGCCATGCCCATTCAAAATTACGTCAAAACTGAATTAGCATGGCCACTCGATCGCCGTCGGTGTAAACTTTTTTGAGTCCGCAACCTTACATTTTGGAAAATATTCAAGAACCAATAACCTATTTTTTTTTAAATCATTGGCGGAAATCTATTCACGGATTGAATACCTAGGAGTCTAGGGCAGAATTCTATATAATTGCCCTGACGGCACAAGAATTCTGAAAACTGAAAAAAACGAGAGGGGGACTCGGTGGGGCTTCAAGAGACACCCGTAGACACCAGGAGCCCAAAGGGCCTCAACGAACCCAAGAAGACACAAGGCCGCAGTTTTGGCCTGAAACGGCAAAATCTGATGGACACAGATGGGGGCCCCATCAGGGTCTTGAACGGCAGACACCATGGGGATGGAGCCCTGGTACCGAATCAAATAAGGGAACTGCACACATTACAGTTTGTACATATACGTCAATGGAATGGGCATACTGAAGTTGCTAAAGCTACAGAAAACACAAGGGGGTTTACGGAGCCCCAAACAACACAAAGGATCGGTTCGCACTGTTGCCTCAAATGATGCAAGAAGATACTAAAGAAAACACCGAGAACCTGCCGAGAACAGCGTTCATGTTGTCACTTTGACATTGATACAATTCGTAACAAAAACGTAGTTACCTACCGGTTTGGTTGCCATGTTGCTAAAAAAATTGAATAGGCCAAAAATCGAGGAACAGGCAAGCCCGGCTGAATTCGGCCAGGCCAAACTTTGAAAATTCATAGCGCTCGGCTGGTGAATGATGGGGAACTCCAACTTCAGCATTAGCTTGATTCTTTGGTAATGTTGCTTCCTGCCGGGTTTGGTTCACATCTGTCGTTTAGATTTTGAATAATTAAATGGCAAAGTTCCAGACTTTGATATTTTTTATAATTTGACAGGTAACAGGTAAGAAAATACTTTTAACTGTTCTGAATACAGTTTTTCAAGGGCTTTCAAATGACATATCGCAAGTCAAGTTCCGTAAGATGTAGCTTCTGTCATTTGCTGATAGTGACACTTCTGTTTGACAAATGACAGCCAAAAACTAATCCGGTCATTACAGGGCGAAACCATGTCTGCATATCAAATTTCAAATCGATCGGATAAACGGTTCGGCAGTTATCGTGGAAGATCACATACACACACCACAGAATAATAATACAGAAGCGACACTGACCACAAAAATCGGTTTCATCTAGTTGCCTGCACCGAATTTAGTATTTCCATCAACTTCAAAATAATAGGTAATCTTGACGTATTCTGTCAGTGCCAAATTCGACCAGGTTTTGAACAACAAAAAATGGGTGCGGTACGGGACTTTTCTTGTGCGGTACGTGGATGTGTGGATAATTCGTCCCTCAAAAAGACACCTTTTTCAAGTTCCCAAAGGAAGCGGAAAGATGTGATATATAATTTCCAAGAAAGTGAAGGAAACAAGTGAATAAAGGTAGTTGTTTTGTTCAGCAAAATTGTCTTATCTACCCACTTCTACATAATATGTCTTATTCTTCAGAGCGACAATATGGCTAGAAGCTTGGTTAGAAGCTTGCAGCCGCGAAGACTTGACGAATAAAATTGGAGCGTCTCTTCGGGAAAATCAAAATACGTGCGGCTCATTTTTGTGATATGTACTTACTGTTTTCAAATGATTAAAAGAACAGGCTTTGTTCCAATTATGTCCCTACAATATTCCCGCATGCGCCAAAAAGGAATTGCCAGGATTCCAAAGAAAAGGATGGTAAATCTGCCATCTGACTATAGATTCCACTGACGGAAGACTTTCTCACCAAATATCAAGTAGGTAGTTGGTGTATTTTTTTCTGGAACATTTCAAATCTCTTGACAGGAATACTAGTCCCAAAACACCTGGCAGTTTCAGGGTCATAGAATCTGGTCATAACAACAACAATGCTACAACAATAGAGTGTCGCTTCTGGTTTGATATTCTGTGCACACACACACACCTACAGACAGACATCATTCTGGAAATGGTCTTAATCGACTTGGGGGACCTCAAAATGGATATATCCGGTGAAATCTCAAATTTTTTTTTCTGCACCATTACAATACTTTCCCTCCATGTTGGTGGGGCCGGGAAAGTAAACAAACCCATAGCCTAATTGGATTTAAAGATATTCAGGACTATTCTGTATGGATATTCAGGGCTATTCTGTATGGATATTGACTCAACTCAACATTGATAATGTGACACTAAATTGTCATTCTAATAATGAAACACAATGGAAAATGTCAATTTAGTGTCACACTGTCAATGTTGACTCAAGTCAATATCCATACAGAATAGCCCTAATTAACTTGTGTCAACATTGATATTGTGATACAAAATTGACATTTTTTATTTTTATTGTTACATTATCACATCCTCCAGCCGGCGGTACGTCGAAGTGTAGAGGAAAACCGGCAGCGTAGTCTGGTGGACGGACGAAGTCGGAAAAGTACCGGGCGTAGGGCATGGATGTGTCGCACATCCGAACCTGTGTTCAGGGGTAACAGAGTCCGTTGAACCGTGCGCTTGTCGACCCCAGTGCTTGGATGGACCTACCATCAAGCATCCAGGCACCACTTTGCGGCTCGGTGAGTCCGGTTGGTGAGGCACAATAAACTTAGTTTCAGTCCAGGGGCAACAAGTGATAATAGGCAGGCAACCCACAATAATAATAATTTATTACTACATTGTGACATTATCAAAATGACAAACATTATTACATTGTTACATTATTAAAATGACAATATAGTGATAGTGTCACAAGGCAATGTTGACCCAAGTCAATGTCCATACAAAATAGGCCTGATTATGGCACAAAGGTTGAGAACTACAGTGCAGATTCACACGTCATTATTTCAGACGAGTTCCGCGACTTGTGCTTGTTATTTATTGTTGTTGAATATTGCTTATTTTTGACCGATCGTTCTCAAATGGCATCGTTGTCGATCCAATATAGGTAAAATTCGATCAACGAAAGAACGAACTCGATATATTGAACCGTTCGAAAGATATGGAAAATTTAGGACTTCAACGCCGTGTAAAGCGAAGAAAACTGAATTGACATGAAGTTACTGTACTCCAAATACAATACAGTATTTTATTTCCAAACTATTCATTCTGTTTACGTACCCTTACCTACCTTGCTCGGGATATAAGACAATGAAAATACGGAAATAAAATTTAGTTGCTTTGCCTTGATAACTATGGTTTCTACTGCGACACCGACGTTTTGTCGCACTGTTTTCCTCTTTACCGGAGTATAAGTATTTATATGCCACGCCGTTCAAGAGTGGTGTCATAGAAATGTCACTTATCTATACATTGCCAACATAGTCAACGGAAGTTTTACGTTATATTATGACGTTTGAAAATTAAGTGTTGATTAAGTAAGTTTGTTAAGTTAATTAAGTAAGTAACTTAATTAAGTTTGAATTAAGTAATGTTGATACGAACGTTCATACACAACAGTAACAGTAAAAAGTAAAGTCTTTATTTTATTTTCCGGTAATAGTGTATAAGTATAATGGCTCCATTATTCTACGTTAGTTTTTAGTGAATTGAGTGAGATATTATTAGGGATGAGCAAAACTATTGATATATCAATAAAATCGATGTATCGATATATCAACTGAGGATATCGATCCCACAACATATCGATAATAATTATCAAAATATCATATTTATTCATCCCAATCGCCATCGAAACTTTTGGCTCTTTTGGTCCAGTGCGCGAGCTTTCATTCGAGACATCAGCCTTAACCCTTAAAGTACGGCTGGGGTCCATTTTGGACCCCAAAGATCATTTTTCTGGAATATCTTTCAAAATATTTTTTTCACAGAATCTGTTTTCTCGCTAGTTTAATTATTCCAGTCAACGATTGTTTTAACGTGTAGAGCATTATTCTAAGATCCTTTTTTTTATAAGTAGCTGGAACGTTGCTTGAGGTCCAAGACCTTTCCCTTGTAGTATTTCAATTTTTTGTAGATATTAAGCCAAAAAATACAGATAAAAATATCAACTGTCACTTTCAAGTTGAATGTGGTAAGATGCTATTGGAATAATTCATTACCTACCACGACTATCAAATCATATATCCGAAAAAACTGAATGCCTGAAAGAAAAAGTGTTTTGATCAATTTTGTGTGTAATTGAGGATTCATTTTGATCTGTTGCTTCTGCTTTCACTACAATAAAGATATTCTTTCGTAAATAAGTTTAAATAAATTAGTTCCACAATTCCTGATAATTTCAGCAAAAATTGTTAGTCAACTAGTGAAAAAAATGTGGGGTCCATTATCTACCCCACGCCGTATTTTAGGTAAGTCAAAATAGCGCAGTACCCTAAGGGTTAAGTTGGTAGAAGCCACCGGAAATTACTAAGAGGGCTCCTGGTTTAGAGAGAGACTCTCACTCGCGACTCAACGGGGAAATGCCATCAGTGTGATGGGAACTCATTGCACTAATGTCACTTCCTCGTTGAACTTTTCGAACTATTTCTAGTTATAGTTCTACAATAATATATTGTACTTACAGTTGAATAATGAATGCTTACACTCAAAATATCAAATATCGATATCTATCAAAATACCAAAAATGTCGATAATTATCAAAATATGAAATATCGATAATGTCAACATATTATCGAAAAATGGGCAACGGTTATCACATCATTGAAATATTATTAAATAACAAGATAGAAGACCAAAGGCCCCCAGAGAAGTTAGTTTCATCCATCATGCAAGTCTAGATTGACCATCGATGATATAAATATTTTTTATATAATTACTTGATATCCTTATTTTCATATTGATATTTTGATGATTATCAATTCTTGATACTTTGATAATTATCGATATTTGATATATCAATAACTATCGATATTTTTTTCTTATCAAACTATGATACTCGAATCACGATATCGCCCATCCCTAGATATTATCCACAAGCAAATGAAGTGAACGCCTTTCACAATAATCTATCAAAACTCTTGCTCGGTTTATTTGGCAGAATATCTTTTCAATTTCAGTTTATCCCAAGCTTTGAGGATTATCACTTGTGTATCATACATACAGGGTTATTCAAAAGTCCGGAATAAAATTCATAATTTTTTTCCATATCTGTTTCGGAAAAAACGCTCGAACCGGTCGATTTTTAAAAACGGTAAGCCATTTTTTCATGACACGTGTCACGTTCTATCGCCAACCCCCTAACCCCAAGCCACCCTTAGTATTTTTTTTCAAATGGCACCCTATGGCTTGTGGCGGCTTGTTGGAAAGCTTATCAAAAACTCTATTCAGATCTACCATTGAAAATTAGATCGGACGCTTCACCATGAAGTTTTGAGGAACCCCAGTTTTACTTAACAGTCCGGAATAAAATTCATATTTTTTTTTCATATTCATTTCGGAAAAAACGCTTGAACAGGTCGATTTCTAAAAACGGTAAGCCGTTTTTTCATGACACGTGTCATGTTCTACCCTCAACCCCCAAACCCCAAGTCACCCTTAGTATTTTTTTTCAAATGGCACCCTATGGCTTGTGGGGGCTCGTTGGAAAGCTTATCAAAAACTCTATTCAGATCTACCATTGAAAATTAGATCTGACGCTTCACCATGAAGTTTTGAGGAACCCCAGTTTTACTTAACAGTCCGGAATAAAATTCAAAAGTTTTTTCCATATTTATTTCGGAAAAAACGCTCGAACAGGTCGATTTCTAAAAACAGTAAGCCGTTTTTTCATGACACGTGTCATGTTCTACCATCAACCCCCTAACCCCAAGCCACTCTTGGTATTTTTTTTCAAATGGCACCCTATGGCTTGTGGGAGCTTGTTGGAAAGCTTGTCAAAAGTTTATGGTGAAGCGTCCGATCTAATTTTCAATGGTAGATCTGAATAGAGTTTTTAACAAGCTTTCCAACGAGCCCTCACAAGCCATAGGGTGCTATTCGAAAAAAAATACTAAGGGTGGCTTGGGGTTAGGGGGTTGACGGTAGAACATGACACGTGTCATGAAAAAACGGCTCAACTTTTTAGAGATCGACCTGTTCGAGCGTTTTTTCCGAAATAGATATGGAAAAATATTATGAATTTTATTCCGGACTGTTAAGTAAAATTGGGGTTCCTCAAAACTTCATGGTGAAGCGTCCGATCTAATTTTCAATGGTAGATCTGAATAGAGTTTTTGATAAGCTTTCCAACGAGCCGTCACAAGCCATAGGGTGCCATTTGAAAAAAAATACTAAGGGTGGCTTGGGATTAGGAGGTTGACGGTATCACATGACACTTGTCATGAAAAAACGGCTTACCGTTTTTAAAAATCGACCGGTTCGAGCGTTTTCTCCGAAATTAATATGGAAAAAAATTATGAATTTTATTCCGGACTTTTGAATAACCCTGTATAAAAGGTCGTACCTCGGGTCGTACTATATCACACGTGAGCGAAATGCCATTATAAGCACGTGAGAACTCACCACACTGAGAGTAAAGATCCCAAAGATTTATTATGGAATACATAGACTCGTTTATTGCTAATGAATGCCTTATTGAAATACGGCTCAATAAATATTTATTTGCATCTACCAAACGGCTAGTTTCGATGTTGCAAAGTCTTATTTCTCGTTATACGATATTTGGTTATGATGGTTAAGAAATACTGGCTTGATATTTCTTAAACAATAACAAGCAAAGAATTAGAACAAGCATTCGTCCAATAACTGATACCTACTCATTCCTATTTGCAAAAAATCATTGTTTGTTTCCTGTTTCGGAAAATTTGACAATTATTATTCGCTTCAGTCTTTTGTAGGTGAGTTGTAAATTAATATCTATCAAATAATTAAACACAACTGACTAATTCGTTGCTGTCAAGCATCAAGAGGAGAAGACATTCGCGTTTGCGTGTTTGCGAATTTTGTAACTTACGTCGCAGTGCCGTCTTTTGAACAA
Organism: Anaspis maculata; assembly: GCA_949128115.1. NCBI lineage: Eukaryota > Metazoa > Arthropoda > Insecta > Coleoptera > Scraptiidae > Anaspis > Anaspis maculata. The sequence goes on from OX421963.1 coordinate 49,797,836, forward strand.
ATGGGGCCCCGGGCTCAAGGCAGTGAGGGGCCCCCTTATGAATGTTTGTGGAAAAAAAACACGTGTGTGAGGCGAGCAACACCGCCGCAGGTTATTATTCAACACACTTTTTTTGTCGTGGACTCTTGGGAGCTAAGGAGAGGCGCACAATCAGCTCAGAAAGTGACATAATTAAATAAACGTCGTAAACGGGATATGAGAACAACATTTTTTACAAAAATAGTCTTTATTTTGGAAATTTAAGGGGGCTTTGGGGGCCCCCAAAAAGCCGGGGCCCTGGGCATAGGCTCTCCAGACCCATGCCTTAAGACGGCACTGCGTCGAATAGCCTTATAATCTTGTCAATAATGTTCACCGAGATAATGACAGTCATCGCAGTTTGCTGAGTCTGAGGACCGGCGACCAGAATTTTGATTTAGTTAGCATCAGCAAACTTTGTCATTATTTTGGTGAACATTCGGCTGAGGTCATTTGGTGTAAGCTACAAATTATAGCAACTGCAAATATCTTTTCCTTGGTTACGGATTAGCTATAGTTGGGTTCATTTATTCAATTGATGGATACAATTTACAACTCACCTGCAATAGCTTGAAGCAATAAAATTGTCAAGTTCTCTAAAAACTATAAATCCATTTCTCCTATGACAAACAATAAGTCGATAAGGAGTAAAATATTATTATTATTATTATTATTATTAAATTCATTTCTGGGACCGTCCAGGACGACGCGTATAGTGAATTATAAAGACTTTCACTTGACCTTATTAAGACCTATATTTGCGCAGCTAGTTGAAAGATATGAGTCGCCTCCAGGTCTGCTACTCCTTGGACCTACAGGAAGTCCGTGTACGTGAATTACAAACCACCCTGTATCATAAGCTTGGGAAAGGTTCTTTGTACCTTATCACATCCCACCGAAAGTTCAGCCGGCTGTAAACTGAAAAGTCTAGCATACACATTCCAGATTTCCAGCTCATATCTGAAACCGACCCCGAAAACCTCCCTAAAGTTATTCATTAATCCTACGGTTTTTTTGCGACCTGTTATTATTCATTCTTCTTGTTCAATGTTCGTTGCACGAAAATGAATAATTATAGGCTTGCTATGTCCAAAATCCGAGAGCAATAGCCATAAAAACCGCCTTACGGATATGAAGTTCAAAATAAAAAATCTTCATAATGGAAATTCTGCAGTTCTTAGTTTTTACGTCATAGAAGACCAACGCACACGAAGCTTTAATTTGATCACTGGCATGATAGGTCAATCATTCCCCCTCTCTTTTTGTCGGGAATAATGAAACTCATTTAACACCGACTGTGCAATATCTATTGAACTTCCGCCTCAGGTATAGCCGCACTATCACTGCTCCATTAAATTGACCTTTAACCTTTCTGGATTCACCTCTGGGCTCTGCATCAAACCGTTACAACAACCTGCTGTGACTGTCGTGCATCCCAATCATCCCATTCCATTAAAATTTTACACTATGTCTAGCCGTTGGATTCAGCCTCTCCTATTTGATGACGTAAAATTTCAGGATGTAGCTGGCATTCATTAAACCTTTACATACTTTCTGCTCTCCACACCTACAGCCTCTTTTTCACCGGGCTGGGTTGCAAATGTAGTTGCAAATTTACCTCGCAAATTACTAAACCTATTTCCAGTTTCTACCTCAGATATCGCGCGCAAATGTCTCCTGACGTGCTATATGCACGGAATTAATTATAGGTGGGATTAATTCACCGGTATCCTACAGCATTATACCTTCCCAGTTCCCACTTCCCAAAACCGCATGCTCTGATAAAATTAGCAGCATTGTGTAAATCTCGGAGTATGTGTTCACCTACTTATGCCTTATTCACCAAGAAAACACCGGTCGGTCGCCTCGTGCTTTTGAACAAACACTACATATAAGCCCCCAGGTAACGCAGGGGCGTAAATCCCTGAAATTTGCCGAGCGGGTTAATTTATTAGATGTGTGATGGTGTCTGCGGCCAGGGTTTTGAGCTGTCTTTGAATCTCTCGGTCACATTATTCTCGGAATAAAAGATAAAACGGCATCATACCCCCGATCTCCAAATTTTAATTTCAAACGACGTTTAATTTTATTAAAATTTCGCACGCATAGGGTACCAGCCGATCCCCCCAAGCCTGAGGACCTTTCCGCCCATATATCAAGGAATTGCACGGAAACCTGCCGCTGTCGGATAATATAAGAATTTTAATAAATTCACTGAACAGGTTTCGCCGACAATTGAACTCCTTCCAGCATTATGATTCTAATTTGTAATTGGAGCTGTTCCTCTTTTTTCACAGAGAAACTCATTTGCGTCATTTTCCGGACGTGTATGTATTATGGTATTATATTTCATATGCGTGTACTAAAGCAAGCAGGTTTTATGGTGGTGTTTCTAAATTAACGCATGAATGAAACATGAAGAGCTTGAAGCCTAAAAAAGGACGGTATAGGCCCGGACCGCCTGGAAGAACTTGAAGCTGGCTTCCAGCTTTCTATCTTAAAATAACGAATTTTTTTGACGCTGAAAGTGGGAATTTACCTACCTACCTATCTGAAACTGTATTTGAACATGAGATGCCTTTTCCATATTTATCGGCTTACGTGCTGGAACTTTGCACTAAAATCACAAAACGGACAACTTTTGCTTTCCATCTGATTTATGGAGATTTCCCTCTGCGAATTGGCTCTCTTACAGGCGCCAAATTTCTATATGTAGGTATAGTATGTTCACTTGTACCGTGATTCTAGTCGGCTGTGAGATTTTGTTTTCAAGTTTCCAAATCTGAAATATAGAAAATCCCCAAAACTTTGCGGTTGGCTGCTCTGGCTTCCATTTAGAGTTCGTCGTTCGGACCATGTTTGGAACACATTTTTTACGAATTTCCTCTGCAGATAGACGAAATATTTTTGCGGGACGTGATGTCTGACGCTTGTTACCATTTTATTGGAAAATGTAGTGATTTTTCGGCCTGTTTTTAATTTTTGCCAATGAACAAATAAATCAAAGCAGCTTTGACATTTGACAGGTGTCAAAAATACTCCTAACCTCTCGAAGCCGGTTCAACTTTAGGTTGATTCAAACTAAAAAAATACTAGGCCTCCGTTCAAAAAAAGGGTCCCATGGAATCATCAATCCTTTCACCTTTTGCGGTCGAAAAAACGCGCCAAACCATGAAGAATTGGCAAGACACTATTGACAAGACAAGGAACACTCCAGCAGGCCTGCTGTTGCAGCAGGATTTACGTGTAAAAAGTTCAATCAACCGAATTTTAAAAAACCCAGCCGCTCAAAGTAGCGTATTGGACCGAAATTCATGTGAGGGCATTTAGTTTTCAATTTTGCTTTCGTTTTGAACCTTGGCGGAACGAGTTTTTGTCGGCCTTGAATGGCCATCGTCAAGATGACTTTAATTGAAGGCTGATGTAGTTCTGGTGTCTAAATGACGGTAATACAGCTCTGCGTCCCTTTAGTTGCATTTCCACGTATGACAAAGGTCAGTTTTTTAAGATTTCCATATCAATTTGATAAGAAATATAACTTAACTTCTAGAGAAGTCAGTTTCACACCAGGTCAAAAGGCGGCAAGCCTACACTGCTAAAGTAGAAAATTCGCCCAACCAACTAGAGTCACAGTACAAGTGAACCTACTATAGTCGTCGTGTTTGTTTCGTGCAGCTGTAATTATCAAATCGACAATGTCTTGTCATCGCAGATGAAAGCGGCCTGGAATGTCCCGAATTCGCTTACCTTGTAATGCAACTGTATGAAACAATAATCTCACGACTGTGTACTTGATGTACATTTTCTCATCATTACCAAAAAAAATACGAAGAGTAGCCTTCAGCTTCAAGCTTTTCCAAATTCGGCTTAATTCATAATTCTTATTCCCTTCGCGGTTACAAGCTCAAAGCTCTATTATATCCACCTGATGTTGAGTTTTCGATCATCAACTAAAGGCGTTCAATCCATTTAAAATTGAAATTAGGCAGCTTTAGAGGATTTTGCAAATGTTCCTCAAAACGTTAACGTTCGGCCTATTAACCGTCAACTCTTGCAGGTTGATCAAGCAATCTGTCACGCACCGCCATGTCAATCTTCAAAGAGCACATTTTGTCATACGGCTCATACGCTCAAAATTCGTGGGTGCATTGCAGAGTTCGAATGGCATTACAGAGAATTGGTATAAATCAATATCTAATGAAAAAACTGTTGTTTTTTTTTGTTACCCTGGATTATTTCCCTTTTTTGTCAAGTGTTGAAAATCATGCTGAAAAGTGCGAGCACATACCTAAGTATATCTTTTCAATATGGGTTATGGATTATCGTGTTTTTTTTGTTTCATGAATGCAGTTCGAAAACATGAAGACGTGTCTGAAAAGCAAGACAATCGTATTCTATGGGAAGAAATGTTTCCGTCTCTTCGTTACATAGCCTGAAATCAGGATCGTCTTTTTCTTTTCGACTAATCGTGGCGAGGTGTTAATCAAGTGGGCGAATGTCTCGTTAATGATCCATCTTTGTTGATTCCTACCAAGTTTTAGTACTTCTTCCACCCTTAGATTACAAGATTTGCTGATGAATATCCGCGATTGCCTTAGTGCAGAAGTTTCCATCCAGTATCTTTTTTTCCAACAGGCTTCTTATTTCTTCTCCAAATGTCTGATGTGACAGAGAGCGAATTGGCTACGGCCCTACCGCCAAAATGTCCACTTTTTTTGGTCCTAGTCCATACATTCTTCCTCTATTTTTGATCATACCTCTACGGAATTGAGAGCTTTAAATGTTGTTCCACTGTCGGTGACAATTTGGATCTTCTTGTTGTTGTAAGACCTCCTAATCATCTTCAGTTTACAAACATGGATGACAGTTTCTCTGCCTGGAATACGCTCAATTAGTTTGACGTAGGTTGGTGTAGGTCAGGGCACCGTTGATATGGCAACATGGATACAAACCCGAAATGACAGTAGTTGACGTTGACCACACTTTTACTTTAAACTGCACTTGATCCTCCTTGCATGGTGTTCCACTAAGGAAAGGGTGATTTTCACCTCGAGCGGCTCTTTTTACACTTTGTTTTCGCATAACATCCGCAACACCGTTTATTCTTGACGATTTTTGACGCAAGCAAGTAATGCCACTGTCAACTGCCATTCCGGGTTTGTATTCATGGTTGCTATGGCAACGGCCCCCGACCTTCACCAGCATACGTCATCACTAATTGAGCATATACAGTTGCCAGGCAGCCCAGATTTATAGCCCGTCCACAATGATGTCAATGTTAACGTAATGTTATCGGCAATGGTAATGTTAGCATTTCAAAGCATCAAAGCAACGAGTTTCAATGATGGGTAATGCTTACCATTGCCACTAACATGATTGTGAACGTCACCATTTGAAACTCATTGCTTTGAATGCTAACATTACCATTGCCGGATAACATTACCTTAACATTACATCATTGTGGATGGCCACATTCTATACCGATAAACCCTACTCCAGTACTTTGTGTAGTTCCAGAATCGTCTGTGTACCAGGTGGTTTCTTGTTGTCTTTGGTTCTTCTTAGTTATTGGTAACATGATTTTTGAGTTCCAGTGAAGTTCCTCTTGAACAGAAAGTTACGCCTGCGTTTCTGGATACTTATCGGGAGAGTTTTGTAGTACAGATGCTTGCGATGGGAGAATGCACCGATTTTTTTTAAAAGACGAATTGAGAATTTTTGTTGTAGTTTAAATTATTAGAGGGTTCGCCATATAGCAACCTGATGTTGAGAAGATCTTCTTTGGAAAAGTACTTGCATCATGCCATTATTTCAGCAGAAATTGAACCTCGAAGCTTCAGGTTTTGTGCTATGAACAGGTGGAGCTTGCCAGATCACTCAGTGGCTGTAGGGGTGTACTTTGAGAAAGCCCTGCCGTTTCTATTAATTTGAGTTTGAAAAGAATTCTGAGAGCAGCAGGATATTGAAGTCCGGCTTCCGACTCAAAATAGATATCCCTATTAGATAGATATCAAGCTTACTTATTCCGCTATATTCTTCATTCTTCCTTCACGCCAGTTCATAGCACCTGTTCATAGCACAAAATTTGAACAAAAAATGAAGCTCTCCGACTACCACAACACAGACGATCAGACCGAAACTGCACAGACACGTGTTTCGCCCCTTTGGACTGGATGCTGCGCACTGTTGAGCTCCCAAAAGGGGCGAAACACGTGTCTGTGCAGTTTTGGTCTGATCGTCTGGTGTTGTGGTAGTCGCAGAGCTTTGTTACATTGAAAATGCGAGGTGCTCGATTTGGCCCCGAGAAGCGCAATATTTGCGTGTTTGCTGTCTTCCAAAACTTGAATCTTCAAGGAACTTTCCTCTAGGAACTAATGACATAAGTCAAGTACTTTCCAAGAAAAACATTTACGAAATGTTACTATTTGTGGCGGACTCAGTAAGTGAGAAAGAAAAAACAAGAATTAATTTGAGGTACCTTTTGAAATATCCCACTTCTGACACCATATTGTATAGTTGGTTTTAAGCACGTTGAAGCGATGGTGTGTATCATTTGTATCAAATTTTGAGTGAAGGCTATTCTGATGGAAGGTCTTATTCATAGGGTGAAGTTTTTATCATTTCAACTTGATAATCTCAACTGCATAGAAGGTGAATGTCATTTTAAAAATGGAAAAATACTAGTGACAATCTGTTCTGGAGTATGTATGTACATTTCAATAACAAGGTAATACATAGTTAGTGATAACCGTAGATAAAAAAAAACGCACCCTTACAGAGTCTCTTTCTTTCTCTTACTTCTATCTGGCAGCAACACTTTGTGGTTACTAACACTGCTAATGTTAAATCGGCTCACCACTCATTTTCTTGAAAATTTGTTGATGAATGTTCCGAAAAGCCCCCTTCCCCATTCTTCATAAACTAAGTTTAGAGTAAACTTGTACTTGCATACTAAATTCCAAGATGCTGTTCAAAGTAAAAAGTCACATTCAATTTGAATGGGATGACAATGATTTAATAAGATGGTCGAAAACATGTTTCACGCAATAAGTGATGAGACAGTTTTACATGTAATTTGAAGAACATAACCACGACAGAACGCCGGAATGAACCAATAGTAGGTATTTAAATAGATATGTTAACAAAATAATGTAATTTAATGGGTCTTGTTGATTAAGTCCTCTCACCAGTCCGGTCTTTCTCCAGTTTAGTTTGAGTGATTTTCAAAATTCATTGATTCAAAGTTTTTGCTGGAGCCTGGAACATTCACTAAATTGCTCCAAACTAGCAAACCGGCGGCTAAACTGCCTCCTCTTATCGTTAGGTCGGTAGGTGCGATTCGAATTCCTCATCTCCCTTCGCAACCTCATAAAAGGTCTCGTCTTGTATACCTATCTTCCAGTCCTACATCCCGTATGCCTACATCGTGCTGATCTATGAATATGTACACAGGTATAATTTAGTAATTTACATAACCCCTGTTAAATTTAACATTTCATCAACTAAATGGCCACAAGGTGATAAATAATTGAACGTGGAAGACTGGAAACATTGCCTAAAATTAAATTTGCTCGTCCATCGAAAACACCTATACCTGCGTATGTTCTTTATCTCCAGGTAACTTTTTGCTCTTCGAATTTCCTGAAATTCCCTTTTTATTAAATCATGCTATTATTTTGTACAGAAAAAACTACTGTATTTGTGAATACTGACTCAAAAATCAATAATTAAAATCTAGAGTACTCACCAACAGTAATATTTTAACAAAGAGATGAATTTCAAATTGGTAGCTATTACCGCGCGCGAAATAGTAGAAAATGCTCTCACAATAGATTATTATATCGTATTAAATTCATATTGTGCAATATAAGGCCTGGTACATTCTTCATTCATGTGGATATTTTGAAAATGTTTTATAATTAAAGCATATTATATCAAACATGCAAACATAATATGTTCGCTGAATCGCTGATTACATTTTCAAGAAAACATCGGAATAAATAGTAAATGTAAACAAGTAGGTACCTATGCGTATATTTGACACAGATGCCAAATGAAATGTATTCCGAGATTCGATTCAATGATTCAATCAAATGCCAATTTACTCGATACCTCTATTTGAAAGCAACATCAAAGACTTTTAGCAATTTTCTTTCTAGAGAAGAACATTGGAATTGATTAACGGTAGATATGCCGGAAGCGATGTAGGTACAACATTACTTATAATAACAGGCTATAGAAAATAGTAATATGGTGCTCTTTGCAGGACGCAGCTTTGATAATGAAACAATACATAAGCTTCGTGATCCACGTTCGCGTACTATATACCAGTGTGTTATTGTGTTCATTCACAAAGTACTCTTTTGGATTACCAGTAAGAAGTGGAGAAAAAGTTCGTTACGTTTCCTCCAAGATCTACGCTCTTTGATTTTGTTATCCCATCGAATTATTTTGATGGGTAGGGAGTTTCGGCTCCCGATGAGTTTTCTTGTACTCTCGTAAATTAGTGTGAAGAGGTGAAGATCTCCAGAATTATTTATTTCCCAGTTGGGTCGAGTATAACTTGAATAATCGGAATAATTTCCAACGGAGCATCAAACACCCCGAAATGAGAATATTTCTCAACTTTTAATAAATTATACGAGTACATTAGTGAGAGCAATCCTTTTACCATTTTACCGACTACCTATCTCCTTCTTTCATCTGCATTAGTGCAAATCGGAACTTAATATTCAACTTGACGTACAAAAGGAGCGAGGGCAAGGACCTCTCAATCAAGCTGGACCTCGAGCTGCACTGATAATAAACTGCTGGACAACGAAGTTGTCGGTATCGGAAAAATGGTTCGACTTTGGATGCCTATATCTCCCGATTGCCGATTGCGATTTCCATTTTGTTTGTTGCGTCAACTAGCTTCATTTTTCCGTAGCCCATCCAATGATAGTGAATGTTGATAAACTTCATGTAAATTTTCTACAGGGTGATACGTAAAATGATGCAAAATCGCGAGGACTTCATCTCACCCCCATTTTCAAAAAAAAAAATTATTCAATATTCTAATACAAAAATCATGAAGTGTGGTGTCTTATCTCGAAACGGTTTTGGAATTACCCAGATTGGAAGTCGAACATTAAAGATATAAATTTTTATGTTGAATTTTGCAGATTTACGGAATTCAGGCATAGCACAAGCACAAAAAGTATAACGTCCGAGGGGCTTTACTTCACTTGGAAACTTGGGTTTTACATCGTTACCATGTTCAGGCGGGCTTAAACTTGCAAATAGAACATGTCTCACATCTAAAATTTTAATGAAATTCTGACGAAATTCAACGTATGAAGAACAGGCAGTGACAACCACTTGAAAAAATGCCCCCTGCTTGGCCCCACGCCAAATATTCGGGTTGTGTTGAGAATAAAATTGTCTTGGACTGTTGTACGAACAATCTTGCTCAATGTCAACATCCATTCATCAAAAGTGACCTAATCTCGCGTGCCAACAAGGCAAATCTGTAACATTCAACATGAAAATTTATATCTTCAATGTTAGACTTCCAATCTGGGTAAATCCAAAACAGTTTCGAGATAATACACCACACTTCATGATTTTTGTAATAGAATATATGATTAATTTTTGTTGACAAATGGGAGTACGATGAAGTTGGTGCAATTTTGCAGGATTTTACGTATCACCCTATAGAAATGTTACATAAAGTTTTTCATTATTCACTTTTACAGGATAGATTACCGAAACATTAGGCTAATCAACACAACAAACAAAATGAAAATCACATTTGGCAATCGGAAGTTATTGGTCTTCAAAGTCGAACCATTTTTCGTATACCGACAACTTCGTTGTCCAGCAGTTCAGTTACCATGGTGACTGACTCCCCAATGGGTCTTCAGAAAGCAGGCCATGGACCGCCATTAGGTGTTTCTGAAGGTTGTTTCATTTGTTGTGTCACTCGGTTTGTAACATAGGTAAATTCCACCAAAGTCAGACTGACAAGGTGTCTTACTTTGATCATTGTTTTTTGGGGCACTTTTCAACTTATCGGTTTGTTGTCCGAAAATTCTCTTATATATTCAGAATACTTCACAACGGCAGCTCGCATATATTCAGAATACATCACAATGGCAGCTCGCAAATTTTAAAGATATTTACAGAAAACTTCCCTGCACCCACTTTTCACGCTAGGTACACCTTCCAAAAACGAGCAGGCAAGTAAATAACTAACAGCCATAAATAATTCGAACGCAAGAGTTCGTTATAACAGCTCCTCGAAGTTTGTCAAAACCAAAGTGACTTGACATGAGCTGAGGACAGGAATGCCAACTTGGTGGAGCTACACTTGCCCAGTGGTTCTTGAACCTCCGTACATTTTGCGGTAAATACATTTTTCTGGGCAATGAAACTGTTTTGATGACACAGTTGGTGATGGAAAATGTATTTCTGCTAACTGAAACATCACTTTCGTGAGGTAACGAACATCTATACATGCAAATAAACCTTTGAAATGTACTTCGACATGCTCTGTTTCCGTTAGGGAGCTACTGTGGTGGGAGCACGCCGTCAATCGGTTACGAAATTCGAGTTCGTATACGAATTTTGCTAGCACGCCACTTTCATGTTTCGTAAACAGTGAATATCGCCCAATCCCTTGCGTCTTCTGCGCCGTGATGCAGAGCATGCGTTCAAACGGTTACGAAGTTCGTTTTCGTATCCGAATTTTGCGAGCACGCCACTTTCGTATTTCGTAAAAATCGACCAGTTTCTTGCGTATCCTACCCACAGCCGTGCTCATGCACAGCCCGCAAGCTCCGTACAAATACGAAAATATTGGGTTTTGCGTGAAGTGTCGATCTTTCTTGTCTTTGTCTAGAATGATATATCTGCATCTTCCCTCCTCGTCGCTGAAATTTTAGCAATATGGCGGCCTTCATCCACGGGAACGACTTTTTACGATCGTTTCCGATTGCAAAGACGGACGAAAATACGCAAGTTTATATAATAGAAAATACGCAAGCTTCGTATACGAAATTCGTGAACAAACGGCGTGCTCCCCGCACTGGTAACGAACCAGTGGTGGGAGCACGCCGTCAGTCGGTTTAGTGGAGCGAAATCGGCCTGAAAAGTTGTCGTTTTTTTTTTAAGGTATAACAGCACCAAACCTTATAGGTCCTATAGAGAATCAAATTCCACGTATTTATGGTCATTTTGGGGATGATCTTGTGGTAGGGACCTTTTTTATGGGCAAAAAACCTCAAAAATTGAAAATGAGCAGTTCAGCATTCACAACGTTATATCTCTGGATCCAGTTGAGCTATCGGTCTGTTCTTTTTTTTAAATAAAAGTACATGGAAAAACCTTTCCAATGGTACATCACTGACTGAAGATAATTGTTCACGAACGTGTTTATAGTACAATAAACATTATATTGACCAAAAATGCAGTCCCTTTTTGACCATGCGAAGAACTTCTTCCCTTGTAGGAATTTTTAGATACAACCTGCGAGGAAAATAAAGCCAAAATATGAAAGAAAATTTTAAAGGAAGTTTCATTGATTTAGGCCGTATAGTTTGTCAGTTATAAATTTTTTTCTGGCGCATTGAGTTGGAACGTCGCACAGGCCGGGCGATGTTCCAACTCAATGCGCCAGAAAAAAATTCATAACTGACAAACTATACGGCCTAGATCAATGAAACTTCCTTTAAAATTTTCTTTCATATTTTGGCTTTGTTTTCCTCGCAGGTTGTATCTGAAAATTCCTACAAGGAAAGAAGTTCTTCGCATGGTCAAAAAGGGACTGCATTTTTGGTCAATATAATGTTTATTGTTCTATAAACACGTTCGTGAACAATGATCTCTAGTCAGTGATGTACCATTAAAAAGGTTTTTCCTTGTACTTTTATTTAAAAAAAAAGAACAGACCGATAGCTCAACTGGATCCAGAGATATAACGTTGTGAATGCTGAACTGCTCATTTTCAATTTTTGAGGTTTTTTGCCCATAAAAAAGGTCCCTACCACAAGATCATCCCCAAAATGACCATACATACGTGGAATTCGATTCTCTATAGGACCTATAAGGTTTGGTGCTGTTATACCTTCAAAAAAAAAACGACGACTTTTCAGGCCGATTTCGCTCCACTAGTTACGAAATTCGTGTTCGTATACGAATTTTCCTAGCACTCCATTTTCATGTTTCGTAAATAGTGAATATCGCCCAATCCTTTGCGTCTTCTGCCCCGTGCAGAGCATGCGTTCAAACGGTTACGAAGTTCGTTTTCGTATCCGCGAATTTTGCGAGCACGCCACTTTCGTATTTCGTAAAAATCGACTAGCCCCTTGCGTATCTAACCCACAGCCTTGCCTATGCACAGCCCGCAAGCTCCATACAAATACGAAAACAGTGGACTTTGCGTAAAGTGTCGATTTTTCTTATCTTTGTCTAGCATAATATATCTGCATCTTCCCTCCTCGTCGGTGAAATTTTAGCAATATGGCGGCCTTCATCCACGGGCACAACTTTTTACGATCGTTTCCAATTACAAAGACGGATGAAAATACGCAAGTTTATACAATAGAAAATACGCAAGCTTCGTATACAAAATTCGTTAACAGACGGCGTGCTCCCCGCACAGATGTTTTCCTCCATAGGTGTGTCGTTTGTGGTTTAAAGTCATAGTGAGAAGCAGTCAGCTTGATTTAGAGGTCCCTGAGTAAAAGTCGAGTGAATATTATGATACTTGCACATCATTTTTTCTGCGGTTAACTATACTTCGTTCAATGCATGATCATGTGACATAGTCTCTTTTTTCATATTGTTGGTGATTTTTTATTATTTGATATACTTGCTTAAAGGGGGACTGTGGGTAAAATTTTGTGTCAATTTTAAAATTTATATAGCTGCGGGATGGCTTTAGTTGATTTTTAGTCAAAATCGCATCGAAAAATTCCAAGCCGTTACAAAGTTATCGTAAATTTTGTGGGCTGATATGACGTCATACTGCGCACCGGAAAGGACAGGTCGGCAGGGCAAGGCACCACGCCAACAATTACCAGACCTTTATAAAATGAAACAAGTTTACCAAACGGTAGACGCAGGTCATTTGACTGTAATTTCAAAGTACGGTGAACCAAATTTCAGTAGATATTTTTAAAAACATAATTAAAGTGCGACTCTATCTGTCAATGAAATAAAGCGGCAACATGGCGAAATCGCGAAATTAAATTCGGCAGCTTGACAGAAGCTTGACAGCGTAGGGAAGTCACAGTCTATCGTATAACCCTGAAAACTTCCGTCAGTGAAATCTGTTGGTGCATGAAAATAAAAGATTAGGTATACCAGGCCTTAATGATAATGCTATAGGGTCAGAAACATGATGTCAGGAACGACCAGGACCATTTTCAATAAAAACGCACTGGTGTGGCTGACTCAAAGGAATATGAACGGATTTTGATATACACTTCTTTCGAATTCCGACCCAAATCGGTAGTCGGTTGTACCACCGATTAGAAAAAAGCCCCATCAGCGGCAGCAGCCCTAAAATACATTTAATTATTGACTACATTATTATGTGGAAGCGAAAAGTATACCTGATCTCTTATTTTCATGCACCAACGGATTTCACTGACGGAAGGTTTCAGCGTTCTAGGATAGACTGTGACTTTCCTGTACTGTCAAGCTGCCGAATTTCATTTCGCGATTTCGCCATGTTGCCGCTTTATTTCATTGACAGATAGAGTCGCACTTTAATTATGTTTTTAAAAATATCTACTGAAATTTGGTTCACCGTACTTTGAAATTGAAGTCAAATGATCTGCCTCTACCGTTTGGTGAACTTGTTTCATTTTATAAAGGTCTAGTAATTGTTGGCGTGGTGCCTTGCCCTGCCGACTTGTCCTTTCCGGTGCGCAGTATGACGTCATAATCAGCCCACAAAATTTACGATAACTTCGTAACGGCTTGGAATTTTTTGATGCGATTTTGACTAAAAACCAACTAAAGCCATCCCGCAGCTATATAAATTTTAAAATTGACACAAAATTTTACCCACAGTTCCCCTTTAATTTCAAATTGGCAGGAGTCGCGCCAAAACGCCGTAAACCAGCATGGCCGTTCTGTGACGTCAGCTGTCAGTTGCAGTCGCTATATAGCTATTGATGATAGGATCAGAAGAAAATAGAAGAGTCAAAGGAGGTCTTTCACTTCTTCAGTTTCAATATGGCGGCCAAGATGGTGGCGCAATCATGATATCCAATCTGCTCACTGGCCACCCTTGAGGACCTAAGGCACCCTAAGAACCCTTCATTCCCTGAGGAGTTCAACTTCTTAGAAGTGTACCGGACACCTCAATTTTTTCATAAAAATATTGTGACAACTATGTATGCATGAAAAATATGCCCTTTGGCCACCTTTGGAGACATAAGCTATCCATCAGAAGAATTTTCAAGGCTCTAGCTGCATTCCCCGGGGAGAAGTTCAACGTCCTAATTTCCACACAGACAGACAGACAAACCGGCCATATAGGCGTCATTTTCTTACAAAAATACGCTAATAATTCCAACACACAAAGTTCACCATGAGGAAAATATATCAATAATAATGAAACTTAGCCCAAAAGAACACCTGCTAAATTATGTATTTCCTCGTCGTTAAGTAGGTATTTACTTACCCATTGACCTTAATACCCTGTATGTCAGCTGATGTGGGAAGAATGCTTTTTTTAAATAAAATACTCGGCGATCATCAGCGAATCGACTTTTGGCAAACTGTCTGGGTCTGACTGGGTCTTGACATTCTTGACAAATTCTTCTTCGGTCATTTTCACTACATGCGGAAATCAAGTTGGTCAAATAAATTACTTTGTTTCTTCTAAAACGGCCTGTAAACAACGTGGTCGGTAAGCCTAGAGAAAGACCAGCGCTCGCGTTTAGTACTTTACGTGACGTCAGACCAATCACAGCACGTTCTGGGTCACGTGACCAATTTTAAATGATTCTTCGATCTATTGAAATTTCAAGTACCCTATTGAACCTGAGTAACTGCAAAATTTGATCTCGTTACTCTTTCGTATTCGTATCCAGTCTACTCCCGAGGTCTTATATATGAGTGCAATAACAGACTGCAATTTGTTCGCCATCTTGTGCGAAAAGCAATAACAGTGGCGGCCAAAGAGTTAAAGACACCCGTGCCAAAACTTTTAGAAGATACATAACTTCGGAACCGTAAAAGCAAGTAGGTATGTAATGTAGGTATCACATTCTCTCAGATCCCTCAGATCACATCAAAACAACTATTTGAATTTAACAAATGACAGTTCCTTGACAGTATCTTCGATGTGTTTCTAAACTTCTAACTGTCGCTGCCACTGTTCCTACTTTTGCTTATATCCCATACACTTTTTATTTTCAGTGGAATGACTTTTTGGAGCAAAAATTAAGTGACAGGCTGGGGGGCTACGACTACGGCTGATGGCACCTGCAAAGTTTTGGAGCGAAACTATCAGCAGCCACCGGCCATATTCTCTCAGTGCTACAGCTTGTCACTTCATTTTTGCTCCAAAAAGTCATTTTACTGAAAATAGAAAGTGTATGGGATACAGATTGACAGTTGACTCGGGATCAGACAAACGACGGACAACTTCTAAAATCATGTGCCCAGTACGACATTCGGCATAATCGAAACTTCTATCAGATAGATATCACTAGACAATTGTTTTTTTCTGAATCGTGTCCTATCTATTACGAACAATAAGGTCTGCTCGTTTTTTATTGTTTCGAAGATTAATCCGTAATTTATTTCGTCGCGTTCTTATGTCTTAGATTCCAACCCACAACTCCCCGCACGCGTCCGCATACACACATATACAAAGCTTCATTGTTTCCTTCTCATAACTTTGCCATTCTTTCCATCGACAAAAGCTTTCGCGCCATTATTTCTCGTGTATCCAACGTTTCGCAAGAGCTCGCGGTGGATGGGTGGCGTGGTGGTGGTGGTTCTCTTCTCCAAGACTAAAAAGCATCAGCGAGCAACGCACAGAACACTGTTGTTTGTTTTGGTGAGTGCCGCAGACTAAATTAATATTTCCATATTAATTAATGGAGTTTATGACTTGGCGATTTAATTATTCAACGATTCAAAACAGATTTGGATGGAATAATTCAGATAAATTTAGAATTGTAGAAACAATGCTCGGTTGATTTCACCAATTCCATTATTAAGAGGTATGAGAGCTCCCGTACACCCCAAATCCATTGTTTCCGTTTTTGGGGGCCTTTTGAACGTCATGATGCAGACGTTATCGTGTCTTTATAAGAGGTGACGTAATGACGTAAATGATTGTTATTGAATGTTCTGGGGGTGAATAATAGGAGTGGAGGTGCTTGCATTTCGCTCCACTTAGTCGTGTTCGGGTAGATTTTGGAGGGGCTAATATCCCTAGCTCGATCCTTAATATTTTATAAAGTGCCTACCCAGGCTAGAGTAATTTCAAAAAAGAAGTTATGGACTGAAGGCCGATTTTTCAGTTTTGGGTTGAACCATATTTCAATAACTGACCGAAAAGGTAAGTTACTTACTTTGTGTTATTGGGTGTTTTCAAGTTTCTGTATATGTATTACGCAACAAGCAAAGAAAATGATCGTTTTTGCATGAGTGTGAAAAATTTCGCACTAGAAAGTGCTATAATCACACAAACTCAAGAAAAACACTTTCTTGCTAGGGGGGGCTTACGTTTCCCTACTTTAGCTGCGCAGCCTCGGAAATTTTCACTTGCGGGTGTCTCGCGTCGAGATAATGGTGACAGCTGTAGCATTATCAAGGCGTCAAAATCTAGCTTGCATCGTAACGATTCATGCAAACAACACTTTTTTTCCATAGCTTGCTTTGATCAAGAAAGCCGAAAATTGATAAAATATATAAATATACAATGACCCTGACATTAATTAATTTATGAAGTCATTATGGCCAACCTTTGATAAATAAAATAATGATTTCAAAGCATTCTAGAGCAAAAAGATTTCTATCATACAGTATAACGTAGGTACAGAAAGACGTAGTACGAGGTAAGAAAAACGTTTTCGTGGGTGGCTGGGTGGTCGTATGAAAAACTAGTTCTCAGTTTTCATAACTGGCAAAATATACTTGATCCAGAAAGATGGGAGCTTCAGCTCGAAAATTGTACGTAGTTAAAAGTGCTACTGTTAAATTACTTAAGTTTGTGATGAAAGGGAATCATATCAATAGTCTGTTTTTATGACATCCGCATTAATTTGTCAGTACCATTTATTATAACGAGTGATCGAATAAATTTCTCCTCAAGTCGCCTATGATTCCTGGAAATCTGGCGGAAAAACGTGGCTACCAAGGAGACCGAGGCCTACTTTGAGGAGAAATTTATTCGATCACTCTTTATTTTCTTGTGGGTATGGCTTTGAGAGAATAGGATTAATCAAAACTTCTTTTTTTTTCAGATCAAAGGTTAGCTCAGAATTTACCACCGACAAATCCCTCGTCCCAACCAAAGGTAAGGAAAGAAAAAAAACCGAGGGGCAAA
Source organism: Anaspis maculata (assembly GCA_949128115.1). Classification (NCBI taxonomy): domain Eukaryota; kingdom Metazoa; phylum Arthropoda; class Insecta; order Coleoptera; family Scraptiidae; genus Anaspis; species Anaspis maculata. The sequence goes on from OX421963.1 coordinate 49,815,414, forward strand.
CCACTGGTCAAATTCTGTACACCAGACTTCTCCCTTGTAAGGATTTTCCCCGGACTTCCTTCGGACTTCCTCGGACTTCCTCCGGACATCCTCGGACTTCCCCCGGACTTCCCCCGGACTTCCTTCGGCATGTATTCCACTAGACTTCCCCAGCGGTTTGCCCCTCGAAAAAAAACCTTCTGACAATGACAGATTGAGAATGACAATTTTTTGCTTTTTGTTAGTAGTGTATCGATCAAGGGGTATAGGTAGGTTATCCTACATTCCAAAAAATTCTACTTTTCTCTACTTTGCAAATAATATAATAATGTACGTCAGTATTGAACCGTTTTTGTGAACTTTTTTCTGTTGTTGTGCATTAAATCTGTGAACTTGTCTTCAAGTCATATATACGTCAGTAATGCTATCAACGTCTCTAGATCTTCTGCCAAGGAAAGTACGAAATACTTTTTAGGGATTGGCAAAAGCACAACAAAACTAGTATATGTTTTCTAAGAACGTGATTTTCGTATATTTTAGTGACTGAGCATTCCAGAGCACTGGATGTCTTTGAAAAAGTTGATATAATAGTAGGTTCACTTCTACTGTGTATATAGTTGGCTGGTCAAATTTTGTACTTCAGCATTTCAGGCTTGCCGCCTTTCTACCTGGTGTGAAACTAGCTTCTCCAAAAGTAAAGTTATGTTTCTTATCAAATTGATTTGATATCTTGGAAAACTGACTTGTCATACGTGGAAGTGTGACTAGGGAGGCGCAGAGCTGAGTTACGGTCATGCAGACACCAAAACCGCTCGGGGGAGCCTTCAGTCTAAGTCATATTGACAGCGGCCATTCAGGGCCGACAAAAACTCGTCCCGGTAAGCCCCAAAGTGGAAGCAAATCGCAAATTGAAGGTACTCACATGAATTTCGGTCAAATACGCAACTTTCAGCAGCTGTGTTTTTTAAAAATTGGTTCAATTAACTTTCTACACTCAAATCCTGGAGCAAGTGCAAACTTGCCGAGATGTTCCTTGTTTTGCCAATAATTATTCAGTGCTTGGCGTGCTCGTTGGCGTGTCTTTTCGATTGGAAGAGGAAAAAGGGTTGATGAATGCATGTGGTCCTTTTTCTGGACGAAGGGCTTGTATATTCTTCAGTTTGAACCATCGCAAAGTTGAAGTGGCTTTGAGAGGTTGAAAATATTTTTGACAACTGTCAAATGTTGAGGCTGCTTTGCCAAGCCAACCGCAAAGTTTTAAGGATTTTCTATATTCCACATTTGAAAACTCAGAAACAAAATTTCACAGCCGACCAGAATCACGGTGGTAGCAGTGAACGGACTATACCAGCCAGCTCCACTCACCAGCGAACATACCTAACCTCACTTCTATGCACATTCAACATCGACAGGGATATAGCGATAAAGAGACGTCGCGCGCCCTAGAGCTGACATGGCAAAGATTATTTCATTAACACTTCAAGTTTCCTCCGCCATTGCCTGTTTTACTTTTTGTGTTTACGATTTCCAAATTCCTCGTTGTGCTGGAGATTGATTCATCCAACATCCAAGAAGATCAATCTACTTCTTGAATGGTCGTGAATAAAGTAGTCTTCTCTCTTGTAATGGCCGATACTCATCCGGATAAATTACAACATTCGTCTACGGCTCGTGTCTGCAAACATATTATCCTCAGCAGGGCCGTGGCGTGGTAGAGAAGAACCTGGAGCAAAGAAGTCAAATCGCGCCCTATTTGAGAAGAAAATGCGAGCGAAGCGAGTGAAGTAGCGCCGCAGGCGAACTTTTTGAGATAATAATAATAATGCTGATAGTAATAATAGCAAAACCATCGATCTCGATTGTTTCCTCCATTTTTTTTCAATTGTTTTAGGTACTTTGTATAATGATTTCTCATGATATTTCTTTTCACTTATCTTTTTTTAATGTCACTCGTATTATTATTTTTTCACCAATAATGGTACAATGGTATCCATCTTTTTTTAGAAACATGATGTATCCATCCTAATAATTTAGGTATGTTTTTCAATTTGTATTCAAGCGTTTCTTGTCAGCATACATAGAAAATAATACTTACTCCATCGTCTGGTAGGTCTAGGGGGAAATTCGCCGGAAACCGAATCTTTTTTTTGTAGATAATAATGAATCATACGCTTTTTATTTTTTTTTTAATTGTAAATTTGCAGATTATTATTCATTAGATCTTAGAATTCTTGACCTAGGTATGTGCCTAGATTGTACCTAACTACACGCGCCTCGCGAGAATTTCCCAATTTTAGGACTCAGGTAGGCACTTCGCTGTCAGTGCTGATAGTGAATTTTGATTAAAAAAACTTAGATTTTGACGCCCTTGTACAAATGGCGCCCTGGAGCAGTCGCTCAACAGATCCATGCCACGCCACGGCTCTGATCCTCAGCATGTATCAGCCATCATTACACGCTCATTGAATAATACACTATTACTGTCAGTTTATAGTAGGTACCTAGTGGTTTGACAATATAGTTATTATTATCCTAAGGTATGTTTCCTACCCCTCTTCCTAATTATCAACTTTTCCTTCTAGTAGGTACCTACTTACTAACATACCTGCTCAGTAGAAATACAGTTAAAACAGCAGAGCGTGTCGATACCGTTAGCGCTAGAGCATTTTCTCTTGAACTGAGATGTTTTCGTGCATCAAAGCACCAACCTGTGTATTTGAAATAAAAATCTCCAAAGCCCTATTTATATTCCGATCTTATCTTTGGACCGAGGGTAATTCCTTGGAGGCCATTGCTAAAAGCCGACTGTTCCCAAAGAATCTTTGCGCTCGCTTTAACGTTGAGCCCAATCTTTCAAATAAGACGAAAAGCAAATATGTAGGTAGATCTTTTGCTGTTTCTTCAACTTTTTTTAAGTTAGATAAGTAGGGACATAAAATTGACTAGTGCTTATAGTCTTGCATAGTTGGAACCTGATTCAAAAATTTCCGAATTGGCATAATTAAAACATTAACATTTTTCAATATTGTGATCGGTTAGTGGGTAATATCAAAGGTTTCTGTAAAAAAAACGTCCGCCACATCGTATAATACATCCTAAGTAATGATTTGAATGTATAAAGATTAAACGTAATCTCGAACATTTATTTTCAAATCTACGAGTATTCCCGTGGAAAATTTATATACTTGGCGAAAACTCCTATAGCAAATTGCTTTTCTGGTAGGTGCGAAAAGCTCACTTTTGTAAAGTGAAACTGTATAGAAAAGCAATAGATGAATCTATTCTGAATAGCCTATGAACCTCGTTTCATATTTTTATTTCAAAATTTTTATGAAATTATCAAACCGAGTATTAAACCTTCAACGTCAAAGTTCACCGTCGAGTGCATTAAAATGTATTAGATGGCGCACCATCTACCTATAAGTAGGACCTTGGGGTAGGACGTGCCCACATCACCTCACTTTCCGTGAAAATGTTTCTTGCTTAAGTATTATAAAAGATTATATTGAGTCTAGGGACATGCCATATCGAACACAAAATTCGTACCATCAAGGAAACCCTCAGAATAAAAAAGGTATAGGTCCAAGTCCACTTGTTCATAAAACACCTACGTTCTGTAAGTCAGCACCTTTTTCGTTGACATCAGAGCGCAGAGAGAATTTTTAAGTGATCAGCATTTCATCGACAGTCGCTGCGTGTTTCATGTTTTCAACAAGCTCGATTAAATTCACGAAAGTAAGAAATACTTTGACAAAAAATGCTACACAGTTGGCGCTTCATCAATGCCCGAGCGCCGCAACCAACCTGAAATATTATATCAGATCTGGAAAATTGGCTATTCCAGAGAATCACATCAGCTTTATAAATTACAAATTTAGGGAGGATCGTTATTGACTGCCGATGCGCTCAAATTTCCTGTTGCTCTATACAAAGTAACAAAGTAGGTATGTCATCTTCCGGATAACAAATGATTAATTATTGTAATCGGACGACATCTCGCAAGCCATCATAGCCTTCCATTATTCTGTTGTGGAACATCCAAATAATTATTAATCGAATCGTGATATACACGTCTGTGCTAATCTTTGGGATTTTGAATTATGTCAAAGCTGAATGAGTACAATGGGAAGTAATTGCGATGTGTGCTTCCCAAGCAATATAAAAGGGTTCATATGTGTGGTGGTCGGTGGGAATTAAACCTATCAAAATGAATGGGACTAATTTGATGCCGGAAAATATGTGACACTTTAATGAAAAAAACACGCGGCACAATATACTCAAAGTAAAAGTGATTTATTTGCGGTGGTAAAAGCAGAGTTCCAAGCACTCTGTGCAAGGATTAGGGCAGTTGAGGATATTGAAGCAGCAAATTGAAAATTATTCTTCGTTTTTTTTTTCGCAGTGGCCTGTAGTGTCCTTAAGTTGCGTGCGTACACAGGGTGTTCCAGGGCAGTAATAAAAGTGCAATTTGATAAAACTGATATTTTGTTTGCAACAAAGTAAGCACAGCTTGGCAAAAGTAGGAACCTAATTCCACCCTGTAAAGGGGCTTAATCAACATATTGTTATGATGATAAACAGAGCTCTCAGACTACTACAACATCGGATCACCAGACCAGAACTCCACAGACACGTGTTTCGTCTCTATTTGAGACTCGTCACTGCGGAGGAATCCAGATCAGACGGCAATCCAAATACAGTGTAGTGTACTGTTGTAGGGATCTGTGACTGCTATTTCATCGAGTAGTTTTCCCTAACGGAGGTCTCGACGCTGACAAACCCCCAGTAGGGGCGAAACACGTGGTTATAGATAGAGTTCTGGTCTGGTGGTACGGTGTTGTAGTGGTTTGACAGCTCTGTTAATCAAAAATTGTTGGGTTCTCCTTGACCCTAAGAGGTTCACACATTTGCGTTTTGTTCTTCCTAAGGTTCTTACAGTCAGACTAGCAACAGATGCTGGAAAATGCCTGATGAAAATAGCCGCGAGAATCTTCCAAGGACTTTCCAGTTCAATATACGAAAACATTCTGAAACCCGTTAGGTAAGCCAGAAAAAGACTGAAGCTCCCCACAGGGGAGCTCAACTTAGTGACGAATAAGTTGCGAATGACTTCGATCGGAAATCGAACACAAAGTCAAGAACAATCAAATGATAATGATATTTGATTGTACATGATTTTTATTCGTAGTAGGTACGCAGAAATAACTGATGTATCTTGTACGATGATCGATGAACATTCACGTCTCAACACCTAAAGGGAATAAGAATGCATCTTCAGGTAGTCGCAACTCAGCTTACAAAGATAATCGCAATGCAGACACAGAATCTGACACAGAGTTCTAATTCGACACCTGAAATGGATTAGAACACAGTTTCAGGGAGTCACAACACAACTTGCTGCATGTACGTATAAATATGACCACGGAAAAAAAGTTGTAATGTAGTGTATCCTGGTCACGGCACCATTTCTGTAGTGTACCCCTTTTTCGATGTTTGGCTGCGATCGTCGTTGTCCCTTCCCTTCCCACTGTTGTTTACCTTTTCCCTACGTTGTGTGAGTTCTTACTCTAGATGAGAATGTGTCCTTGGAGATGATGTTTGATTCTTGAATGAAACGCGGATGAATCACAAGCAAAATGAACTTTTATTGGATATCAATTCAGCAAAGTTTAAATGAATTTGTTTCTTTTCTCAAAACACCTCACAACAAGAAACTGACAGTGATAAAATGACACCATATGAATAAAGAACAACAAAACACAAACAAATGAAACAAGAAAAATCATTACAAATTAATTAGACAATTCAGGAATTTACAACAATAAAATGAACACAAAATCAGATTAACAAAACAAGACAAAAAAATCATTAAATATGTTGAACTGTCAATTAAATCGCAAAGGAAAAGTGACGTATTCGCTGACAGGAACACATGGGAAGAACACGTCAAAGAAACCCCCTGCGTATAGCCTGGTTGATTGTTGAGAAATCCCTTCCCAAATGATCTGAACAAAACTTGAGTGTGAATGAGTCATGATGAAATGACAGAGAAGTCACTCCAGTTATGCATTGATCAAGTCGGCGTGAATTGGTGCTTGAACCTCTTTGAAAGTTTGTTTAGTTTACAAGTTATTTGATCTGAACAAAACTTGAGTATGAATGAGTCATGATGAAATGACAGAGAAGTCACTTTATTTATGCATTGATCAAGTCGGCGTGAATCGGTGCTTGAACCTCTTTGAAAGTTTGTTCAGTTTACAAGTTATTTACGTAACAACAAAAGGAAATTCGCTCGCTTACGCTTTGGAGAAAACTTTCACGCTCAGCAATCAATTTTACTATTTACAAATGTAAGAAGTCAAATTGATAGATGAATCAACAATAAAGAAACGATCGGTAAACAAGTTAATAAATCAGCAAGAAACAAATGATAAGTAATGGTGTAGGTAAGTAAACAAGAAACCAATGATAAGTAAATGGTGTAGGTAAATAAACAAGAAACAAATAAGAGATAAATAGGTAGATAAATAAACAAGAGACAGGTGAGAGATAAATAAGTAGAGAAGTTGGACTTGGTCATACTCTTAGCAAGCAATTGGAAGGAACAAGTATCTATGACGCATTCGCCCGAAATTCCCCAGAAGTTACCCATCACAAACCCCACATACAAAACAAAACAATGGTTAGTAAACAGTAATCACATACAGTAAATAACAGTAAATACAAGAAAATCGACTCGAGCCAACCTGTGGCCCTCTCTTTGTCGACAAGTCTCTCTCCTTCCTTTACTTCCATGTATAGCCCGAGAATGAACAATGAAATGTGAATGAATCATTGAAAAGTACTGTTCTGTACTGTACTGTACTGAGTTTCTTTTTGTCGTCTTACTGTTTGTGACGTAACTTGTGGAAAAGAAACATTCATGAAACCTTGAAATACGTGCGACAGCGCAGCTCTATGAGTGCGCAAAGTGCACACCCACTAGATTACGGCCTTTGTCATCAACATTGAGATCATTTGGGGAGTAGATGAATTACACAAAATTCAAATCACTGCAAAGCACCTTGATTTCAAAGGGGAAAAAATGCGAGTTATGCAAGTCCGTTGAGAACAAAGCGAACAAAGAATCTCGGGTTATGTACAATAATTTTGCGGACAAAATAGGTATCGAAATGCATGATTTGGTAAGTGGGTGGAAGCCAAAATTACGATACAATAATCAGTGAAGAACTAACCTTGAAATTGTAAAAAAAGACGTACAACTCTATGCACTGAAAATCACGTGTTCTTCACCACAGCTGATACTTTTCTCCGTCTGCGGCTGCGGCTCGCCCAGCGCAGCGCCATCTCCCTCTCCCATCGGCAAACGCTACGAACGTCAACGACCGTACTTACTTCAGGTACCAACGTATAAACAGAATAAAGGGGGAATACCACAGTAAGCTGAGGAAAAAATAGTCTTACGGATTTGCGTTTGGTTCGGAAGCCTTCCTACTGCATGATACGCCTAAAAAAAAAAACAAGAAAATATCCATTAAGAACGTGGAATCGAATTATGTGGCTATTTAAAGTCGCAAGATAAGGAGGAGCTTGTGGTGTGGTTAGTTAGCGCGTTCGACTACCACTCCAGAGGTCGCGGGTTCGATCTCCGCCGGGGACGGATTTTCGGCCTCGAAAACAAGCTCCTTGGTTTAGTTGGAATGCTTGCTAAATGCAAGACGCGCCGTGTGTCGCATAGCACGTAAAATACGAACGATGGTGCCGACCCCATGCGATGTTGGTGGTCGTTAAAAATCCCTACCCTGTGTTGGAACACACAGGGGTTCGGCAAAATTTCCGGTATAGTGGAGGAAAGCATTCACCGGCGTCGGTGTTGGGCCTCGTTGCGGAAATAGGCCGACGTTAAATAAAACGAATAAAAAAAAAAAGTCGCAAGATACTCGACAGAGGGTGCCAGCAATAAATTGTGCACGTAGGAGTTGTGTCACCTGGCATAAATGAATTTATAGGCTTGGTATCGAGAATCGAGGTATATGCCAGTCGACCTGGACCCTGCCCGCACGTGCCATTACTGCAACCCTAATTATGAGCTGAGCTGCAATTCCTTGGAGATGCATTCTGGCCTCCTACAAGTCTTGCGTTAGAAGAGAGTTGCAACGCAGCCTTTGACAGGACCTGACATCTTCGAGAAGTACAATGTACAATGCTGCAATGTATAATTACGCAGTCTTGAAACGGACAACAGCCCATGCATGTGGGCAGGTTCCAGGTTGAACAGCCGAAAGCTACGTCGATGTGTCACCAAACCAAACGGCAGGTGATTTGGAACACAGCTTTCCGCATCTAAAGCGACATCGAGCGAGTATACATCATATAATTTGGGCCGCCCACCCGGAGGATGTGCGGGTCCAAGATTTTCTAGAAACCTATAAAATCGTTCATAACAGCTGCCGCAGCTCTCACTTGTAATAGTATATTACATACCGAGACGGGAAATACATCATTACTGCTGAGGGCACAGAGAGCCCGAAGCTGGAATGATGTATTTACCGTCGAGAGTATGTATACCATTTTACTCACAACCATGTACTTAGCTTGCAGGATTACAGGCGTTCAAAATTTGAAATCTGAAAATTAACTTTTTGTCATAACTTCCAGATAGGCCGATTAATTTTGCTGAAACGTGGTTCAGGAAATACTGATTAACACACTTATTGTTTGGTTGGATGCATATTTTGAAATTTCCCTTCTAAAGCTACCATTTCTTCACTTTCTCGGGATGGGTCACTTCCCGACCTCCTACTAGGTATGTAATGAATCAATTACCATAGTGGTTGTGAGTGAATTATTTTGCTAGCGTGTAGCGTCTTCTGAAGTTGAGTTGCAAATTTGAATAGCCACATAATTCGATTCCACAACGTCTATTGATTTTTTCTCTTTTGTTTTTTTTTTTCGAGGCCCATAATGCGGTAGTCTTCAGAACCCAGCGCAAACTCGTACTGTTTTTCTCAGCTTTTAACGTTCTACTTCATCTGTAGCCATATTTATAGGTATATGCAGCACCCCCAGTTGCGGGAAATTGATTCCCACCGATTTGAAATCAAGTTGAGAGCGAAACATGCCTCCTAAATTTAAATTTAGGTCGTGAACGCCAAAAATAATTGCCTATAATTAATTTCCAAGTCAATTTCCTGAAAGGCTGATGATTAGATTAATAGCCCAGGCATTTTAGTCGAAAAATCGTGGTAACCCGTAACAAATTCCCTCAAAGCTGAATTTTGGTATATATGTTCTATTGGACTTACGGAACAACATATCAAAATACTCGGACTTACACCCTCGTGCGTCCTTTGATTTCTATCCTCAAAGGTCAAGTTCTAAGAATTAGAGAGATACCTATCTCCAAGCTGTTCCTGCAAGTGAACGGAGTATCCAATCGATATAAGATATGTTTCAAATGAACGAAAGAGATTTGTTGTTAGTGCTTAAGTGTGTGAGGGAGCTTTTGTAACTCTTCCGATTGGTTAGTTCTGCGGGAAAGGCGGTTGAGTGTTAATTTGTCGCCCGGATATTTCAGGAAAAACCATGTGAGAATTTAAAGCCTCAAGCAATGTCGCACAAAGTTGAATATTGATATATAACTGGTATGATCCCTAAGGAAGAACATATCAAAATATTTGGACTTACACCCCTGTGCCTCCTACGATTTTGGGCTTTGAATATCTAGTCAAAAAATTCACCCAGACACTTTTCTCTAAAACTGTTCCTGTGGACGAACCAATCATTATAACAATATAAGGTGGGTCTCAAAGCTCAAAGGAAACACGGTATATTGTTGCCTATAAAGTGGACTCCGGTAGCCATAAAACATTTCTGCTTCATAGTGGCGTGAATAGTACGCGCAAGGTGGAATTTCTCTCCTGTAAAACATGTAAGAATATTTTGTGATGGCCAATGAAGCTGAGTATTGTTAATAGGTTCTTCTTCCCATCTTCGAAACAGACCCAAGTGATGAGACTGATGAGTGAACAGTTGATATTCACAGTGCTCATCCCGAAAATAATGAATTCTCTACAAAAAAATTGTGGTTTCTTCATTTAGGAGCATTATTGTCTGAAGCCGTCAAAAATAAAAATTACCAACAAATCCTATATTTATGTTTATCTTGGACAAAAACAGCATCAATTGCTCACGCCTATTTATATTACAAAGTCAGAGCATCAATTTTTTATTAAACAAGTTTTACACCTACTTTTTTTTCTGAAAATGGAATAACGGCTACAGAAAAGATGATTTTATGTTTCTATTGCCCGATAATTACAATAGCTTTTGGTATTTTCTAATAGAAGAAGAACTTCACTTAGTATTACACACAAAAACAGTGGAACCGCTCCATCATTCATCAGTAAAAAAAAAGAACTGCAAAAATTGTATGCATTTTCGTGAGAAAATTGGGCATATAATCACTTTCACAACAGGTCAATTTTCTGATCTTGTAATGAATACAGGCACATTGTTTTTATTGTTTTCAGGTATAAAATGGTTAAGAACAATGAATTCTGTTAGAAATACTCAATTGAGATGATTCTAACCATACGGAAACCGAAATTAGAAAACAACAATTTCAGATGGCAAAAATCGTCGTTTTTTCAGTAAAACTTGTTTAATCGTGTTTCAATTCAATTTTAAACACCATATTTGATATCAGAGGCCAAGATTTAGTTAGAAACGATGTCACACTTGCCGATATCAATTCTAGGTTTTTGAGAGATAAACAAAATAAATTTTGCCGATCTTCTTTTTTTTCCAGGCAACCCAAACTACTTATCAACAATTCAAACGTGAAGCAAATATGGTGAAGCCTTGAGGCATCTAAATATGATTATTGTCATTTATATAAGCTACAGGGTGTCATTTACGCATTTAAAATGGCAATATTTAGCCCCCTCCCCCACAATCAATGACGCACAAGGGTGTGCCACCGAGTATTTTGATATGTTATTCCTTAGGTCTTACAAGGCCCGTATACCAAATTTCAGCTTTGTGGGAATTTGTTGCGGGTTAAAACCTAATATGCCTGGGCTATAATAAAAAGGAACAAGAGTTACAACAACAATGTTTCATCTGTAGATATTTCAATATTGACCCATATTTTTTTATCGAGGTCATTTATCAACACTAATTGCTTGTCACCGGGATCCCGAATAGAAGTAATTAATGGTCGACATCCTGATTAAACTTGGACCATCATAAAAAGTGTTTATTATTTTCTTCAGCAATTATTATTTTCTTTTCTAACCAATTTTCTCCTCTCAGAAACCATATCTCACTGAGACGCCTTCCAAACAATATGGATATAATAACAATCATTTGACGTAGGTACAATGTTAGTAAGTAGGTAGCTGATGGAGAACCCTAAAACCGAATTGTATTATTTTAAGTGATTAATTTTCCCTGCTGCTTTATGACTATGCGAATATTAGTCGCTATCAAATTATTCAAATTGCCTACATCCATCCAATTTTCCCCTGTAAAACGTAATGCCATATTCCCAAGATTCCAAGAATCAAACTTGGAATTACCGTGGCAGCTTGGAGAGCTGCGCTGGAAAAAATTTTGAGGTGAAATTATATTTTTGTGAATGTACCTACCCAAGTATTTACGAAACCGGGAAAACGCGACGCGATGGGCGAGAGGAAATGTTAATAATCTGCCTTGGCGCGTATCATGGAAATAATTTCGGTTCACTTTCCCAAAGGTATAAAACAAAGTGAATTAGAGAGGACCTGTTCGCGAAAAACACAACGAAATAAAGAGATTTTTTATTGTGGGGGTAACGCGGTAACGGACCCTTGTCTGTGATGGCGCGTGCTTTGTGATACTTTGAATAATTTATGAAGCGGATAATTTGATGCAATTAGCCGGGATGATGTTAGAAAAATCGAGCGTGTTAATGCCAGGAATTTTTTAAAGCTAACAAGGGTGCGCGGAATTGTAATCGACAAATCCAATCGTCGAGACAGGCAACAAGGGAACAAGAGAAAGGTTTCCAAAGGCCTCGGTCCATTTATTCCGGGACGTATCAATTAGGCGTTTTCCGGAAATGTAAGCGAGTGGTTGCTGAAGAACCGAAAAACATAAATAAATGATGCTATATACTTATTATTCCTGCATGGCGCTTATAGGTGTGAGTCCGCCCGTCGCAGTACCTATTTGTGTTAGTTGATTTAAAATTACTAAATTTGATTAAGAATAGTTTTTGTAAAATTGGGTCATCACGCAGCGAAGCTTCTGACCTGACCTGACTTGACCTGGCAACCAAAACTGGAAAAAATAAAATGGGAGTACACGCAGAACAAACGAAGAGGTGCGCTAGTGATTGAGATACTGATCTTTTGTTGGTTCCCATTGCACTTACACGTCTATTACCCCCATACCATACCACCCCATCATATACCACTCCCATGCAGAAGCCTACACTCAGCTGACACACCGAGCCCCCCAACGCCCACCGACGGCCGCCCATGAGCGCCGAAAAACTCCACAAACAATTTTGTTAATGTTGATAAAAATAAGATTATTGCGGCGACACCACTCCCGAAACTGCTCTATAGCGTTCAAGCGTGATTCCGCACGCTCCGAGTCGGAATCCCCGATCAAGACTGTGATGTCATCGGCATACCTACACAAACAGCAATCCATTCGTTACCTACTTCGGCAAATCATTTACAAACAAAATGAGTATCAGCGGACCTAAAACACTGCCCTGAGGGGTACCCAGATCTATGTTGAAAAATTTAGTTCTCCGGGCCTCCGCCAAACTCGAATCCTGTTGTTGTCCGGAAAAAGGCAAAATCTTGATTCGTCGCTAAAAACACAACGATCCCACTCCTGGTTTCCCCAACTTTGGTGCTCCAGGCCAAATCTGGAACGATTCCTTAGGTGTTCTCTTGTCCATTTTGGATGTATAGCCGGACGTCTTTTTCCTAAATCGGATTCCTGAAGTCTGTTCCTGATAGTCTGGGCTGAGATGTTCAAATCGAGTTCATTTGGTAGCATGTTGGAGTTCATGGTTCTTTCCTGTAGAGCTCTTCTGATAATAGCTCTGTCAACAGCTGCTGTAGTGCCTCTTTGCCTTCCGCCACCATGACTGTAACTGCAAGAATTTGTTGTGTGATATCTCGACCACGCTCTGTTAATTTGACTGTGTAATGCATGTAGCATCTAAGCGGTTCTTCTTTGTGACATTCCGCCTTCAATCATGCCGATTGCTCTATTCAGAACGTCTTCAGTAAGCGCACCATTTTAGCAAAACTCGAAGTAAAACTGTTTATAGCAACACTAGCTTTCGCCGGGGTTGCTTCGCGGCCCCTATAGCCCTTTTTCGCGCTTGTCGTAGGGTGATATTTTCATGGGTGACTTGCATTCGCAGTGTTTTTGTTATGAGATTGTGTCGAAACTCGTTCATTTCGTTGTTCTTCAGTTTCTCTGCATCTAACTGTCTTCATTCTGCTGATTCGTTGGGAACGTATATGTACTTCGCGCTCTTCGACTTTTTCATTTTTTTCCGCTGTTGTTTTTTTCTCGCCATTTTGCTAACTGGCAAGATCTTCACGTTTGGGCATTGTATAAAATATAAATCACATCAACTTCTTATTAACAACTGGTAAGAAACAGGTGTTCGAGACCACGACGGATCTTGCTTTATATACCCCTACCAATGGGTAGCCCCACCAAAAGCAAATAAAAAGTTTCCAACGCAATGTTCCAGAATATTCCACAACATTCGAGAGTGCTCTGGAATGTTCCTGGCCGAACGTTCCAGACTATTTCTGAATACTCCAGGATATACTGGAACATTCTGGAATGTTGTGGAATGACCTCGAATACTCTCGAATATTCTGCACTGTATCTCTACCAATAGGTGGCCCCACACCAAAAAGGCTTCGAATAGTCCACAATGTTCCAGAAACTTTCAAGACTGTTCTGGAATGTTCCACAATGATCTGGAATATTCCGGGATATTTTTGAACGTTCCAGACTATTCCCAAACATTCCAGAACATACGGGATTATTCTGGAATGTGGAATGTGATCTCGAACACTCTCGAATTACCCGAACATTTCAGAACATACCGGAACATTCTGGAATGCTGTGGAATGATCCCGAATGTTCTACAATGATGTGGAATGTTTTCAAACGTTCCAGACTATTCCTGAACATTCCAGAACATACCGAAACATTCTGGAGTGTGGTAGGGTGATCTCGAATACTCCCGAATTTCCCGAACATTTTAGAACACACCGGAACATTCTGGATTGTTGTGGAACGATCTCGAATGTTCCAGAATGATGTGGAATTTTCCTGGATATTTTTGAACATCCCAGACTATTCCCGACCATTCCAGAACATACCGGAACATTCTGGAATGTTGTAGAATGATCTTGAATGATCCACAGTAAACACGGAATGTTCCGGTATGTTCCGGAACGTTCCAGACTATTCTCGAACATTCTAAAACATATCGGAAAATTCTTGAACGTTGTGGAAAACGATCTCGAATGTACCACAATGGATTGGAATGTTCCGGAATGTTTCCGAACGTCCTAGAGTATTCCCGAACACACCCGAACATTCTGGAATGTTGTGGAATGATCACGAATGCTTCACAATGATCTGGAATGTTCCGGGATGTTTGTGAACGTTCCAGATTATCCCGACCATTCTAGAACATACCGGAACATTCTAGAATGTTGTTGATTGATCTTGAATGTTTTCGAATGTTCTGGACTGTTCTAGACATTCTAGAGGGCGAAAGTTCCAGCCCTTAGAAAAACACGCCCAAAATACACGCCCTTCAAATAAAACCGGGAACCTTCTTCATGGATGAGGGATAGAGGGCTACCACACCATATAACTCCTTTGATCGTACCGGGGCTCGTTTCTGAGCTTCAGCACGCACACTGTACACTTCCTTCTATTATTCGAATGTTGAAGACTATTCCCGAACATTCCAGAACATACCGAAACATTCTGGAATGTTGTGGAATAATCTCGAATACTTTCGAATTTTCTGGACTGTTCTAGACATTTCTAGAGGGCGAAAGTTCCAGCCCTTAGAAAAACACGCCCAAAATACACGCCCTTCAAATAAAACCGGGAACCTTCTTCATGGATGAGGGATAGAGGGCTACCACACCATATAACTCCTTTGATCGTACCGGGGCTCGTTTCTGAGCTTCAGCACGCACACTGTACACTTCCTTCTATTATTCGAATGTTGAAGACTATTCCCGAACATTCCAGAACATACCGAAACATTCTGGAATGTTGTGGAATAATCTCGAATACTCTCGAATTTTCTGGACTGTTCTAGACATTTCTAGAGAGCGAAAAACTTCCAGCCCTTAAATCTTCAAAAGCACGCCCTCCCAGTAAAAACGGAAACCTTCTTCATCGATTGGGGATTCAGTTATCCACGCTCCAAGTGTTCACTTACTCACCACACCACACCCACTATGAATAATGAGTCACTCTCAATTATTTCGATCCAATAGTATATTTGTTACAAGCATGTTACAAGTTATCTACCGACCTGCCAAAATTTAAAAGAATTCAACCAGTGCAGTGGTGTAGGAGTTATGGAAGTCAATAATTTAGAAGCATCCGAAGAAAAGTTGACTTGAGGTGACCACCCCTCATAGCTTCTACGCCACTGATTGGATTCTTGCAAAATTTCGCAGGTTGATAGATAACTATGACAAACCAGCTTATGCTAAATTAAAGCTGAAGTTGAAACGTTCCTGAGTTAACAAATTTTTGAAATCCGAAAAAAAATGAACTTTGAAAGGCTGTATCTTCGTCATTAGGCAGAACTTTGCAAAATTGGATATAGGTCTTCGTCATATTTTGACGAGATCTACTTACAGTTGAATTTTTTGCTATCATCGCTGAAACACCCTGTACATACTATTGTGTTCCATCCTGCATGCGTGTAATCAATTTCACGGCTTTTTTCAATTAAATAATATAATTTGTGGTTGGAAACATCATTGGAAACATCAATTTCCTCAGCTTATTCTAATGGAAAAAGCCGTGACATCGATTATGGAGCTGCAAATTGTTCAGGCGGTTGGGGGTGCCTGGCGGTTCATTCCGATACGTTCGTCCATCATCCAGCCCAACCCGAAAGATGTTGCGCTGTCCACTCCAGTAGAATTTCTTAATAAACTTCCATCGAGAATATATAGGGGAAAATTCCTCGGCGCGCACCCTGTACAAGAGTGCCGCCTTTTGCCGTTCCAGTAGATTTCAGGAATGATTGGGATTTATGCCTGCGGCCAGGGAGCGCGCCTTCCGAAAGAGGGACCGTTTCAATGAAGTGTAATTAAACTTGCAGAGATTTTATATACATTTCGCACAGCTCGAACCTACACCACTGCTAGCTGTACACTCTCCGCACAACTTTTTAACGCACACATAAATTCGATAAAGTCTTCGCCGGCATGGCAGTCAGAGCGCGGATCACTTTGAAGTCAATTTCGCCATCAACGATTGCAAAGTATTAGGCAGGAAGTTTGGCGCGTTGTATACAAGTTTTAATGTAATGTTTACGAGCGCCGGCGTTTTCAAATTACGGCGGTTTTCCAAAGTACAGAGAACAGCGCAAATTTCGAGCGAAAAAGATTCGAATCGGATGTAACTTTTTAATCGTTGTCCTTTATTTTCACGCCAATTACTTCTTCGGGGTTCTTTTGCGTCACGGTCTGCGCGGGGCTCTTTTGACAAATGGAAACTGCTGGTGCCAGTCGGATTTCTGATCAATTGTGGTTGAATTGAGTAGCATTCCATTATAAAACGAACGCGTGGGCGGTGGCACGGCTCTGTGCGGGAAGAAGTTGGAAGAGCAGTATTTAACCGATCCGCGGTGGTGCACTTTTAGTTCGTAGGGCTCAGGTTCTGCTGAGAGCTTTATCATGGACAGAGGATATAAAGGATAGCGGTAGATAAATCACTAGAGAAATACGCACTAATGGTTGCGCTTGTTACAATTTTGATAAATCCCTCGGAGAAGTTGTGCTGAAAAAAACTTTGAAGTTTCCGCTATACTTCTTGATTAGAGCGATTAAAAACAAGTTTCCCGTAATTGCACTTCTGGCAACTCAAATCCCCAGATCTGAAAAATTTGCTTAACAAAGTTTATATCTAGGCATAACTACGCCAGTCTGGCCTGGCCTATTCGAAGGTCACTGCATTTGATTCTTAGTGCAGTAAAGATAGTCAAAAAAGACCCCAAACCTTGAAAAAATTATTCATGAAATTTTATGGCAAATATCGATTCAGAATTTCATTCTCCACCACATACTCAAAATCCCCGAAAATCCCAGTTGAGCATTCTTCTTGCGGCGCTGTCAAAGTATATTATGTTTGCTGCAACTAGTCCGAAAATGGTATTCTTGTTTTTTTCACACTAGAGCTACATTGTTGGCTTAGAACTGTTGATATATACTGCAGGGCATGACCAGACTTTCGTTTGAACCTCTAAGTCGTATTTCCCGAAAAAAAAAACACGGAAGTCGCTTTAATTTCCATTTAACAGTGTTGATTAAGTATAATCCGAGGGTTAGTAACCAAGTTTATTATAATCTGTTTGATTTGTGATAGAGACATGAAATTTGGTATGAGTGGTCTTCATGGTCTTCTCTCCAAATGTAAACATGACGCCTTGTCATATTTTGATTAGGGGGGCCTGAGGACCCCCTTAAAAATTTGAAGTCTCAAGAACTCTCACAAACCACCGGTAAATATCGTCACACATTTCAAAAAGTAATCATTTGACTCTCTACCAAACCTTGACAAAAGAAACAACAGTTGTCGCCATGCACGCATTGTTCTTCGTGTTGAAAAAAAATTTCTTCGGAGTGTCAAAAAAAAAACACAGTTTTTAAGGATTTTTAATTCTAAGAAACGGTAAGTTGATCTGCTGTGTATCATCATTCACTAATTTGTATTTGCCGAAGCTATTCATAAAGTCTATTTTTGGATATTGTCATTCTAGGGATGACAGCTCCCGAAGAAATGAGCCAATTCAAGAGTGAAGTTCAACAGCTTTTTTTAATTGTTCCCAATCAATATGATCAACAATTCATGAATGAATGGATAGCTGGAACTGTTCTGTAACCTAATTTTATATGACTACACGCGGAACCAAGCGCAAAAGCATAGGAAAAAAAATTTTTCGCGTCGCTCATCATCATAAAATTTGTGCTCCTGGGGTGTGTTGAAAATATTTCTATACCGTGTAGGTATTCACTCGAACTGAGTGCTTTGAACTATTCCATGCCTCAATCACATTTTACCTGTTTTCTACTTGACAACTGCACATCGTATTGACGTTTGTCTATACTCCTTAGTCTGAATTTGCTGTTGTTTCGCCAAAGTAGCATGAGATTTGGTGCAATTCTAACAGTGATAGGTGGCGGTTAAGAAAAAAAATTTCGGGGCTTTTGCGCATCACCCCTCATCTAGTTTTTTTTCCGGTTTTTTGGCTTTGGGTTTTCCCCATTAGCCAGGGGCCCTCATCTAGTTATACTCAATAAAATTATAAAACAGTTTAAGTTATCCACCCAATAATAAATTGTCATTCATATCAATTGGTAACATTGAAAAAAACGCTGCTGAACTGAGCACTTGAATTGGCTGGTTTCATCTGGAATTGTTGCTTCTAGAAGTCAATATGAAGAAATGGACTTCATCAATGACTTCGGCAGATACGGAATTAGTGGATAATGATATGCGGAAGATAAATGTATTCCTTTAGTACATGAAAAAATTGAAAAAACCCGATTTTTTGACATTTTGAAGATTTTTTTTCATTATGAAGAACAGTGCATACATGGTGACAACTGGTGTGTCTCTTGTTGAGATTCAACGTAGAGTGGAATGATTGATTACTTTTTGAGATGCGTGACAATTATTTTAATGGTGGTTTGCAAGAGTTTCTGCAACTTCAATTTTCAAGGGGGTCCCTGAGCCCCCCTAACCAAAATATGGCGAGACGTTATGTCTACATTTGAAAAGGGGACCATGAAGACCACTCATACCAAATTGCATGCCTTTATCACAAAAAGAACAGATTTTATTGATTTTGGTCACTAATCCCCGAGCTACACTGGATTACCACTGGTAATTGCAGATTAAAGCAAGTTACGTGTCTTCTTTTGCGGGAAATAGGATCTCAGCGGTTTAGGTGATGTTCTGGTCATGCCCTGGAGTATATACCAACAACTCTGAACTAACAATATAGCTCTAATGTGACAAAAGCGAGGATACAATTTTCGGACTTGTTGCAGCAAACATGATATACTTTGACAGCGCCGCAAGAAAAATGCTCGAATGGGATTTTTGGGGATTTTAAGTACATGGTAGAGGATGAAATTCTGAATCGATAACAGCTTCAAAATTTCATGAAATAATTTTTTCAACCCCAAAACCTATCTTTACTGCACTATCTGGTGACTTACTCGCAATTCTGCTCAGTATGCTCCGATATTTGCTGGAAACTTCGATACAAGGATAATTAATACACACGTGCACAATTGGCGGAGAAGCTGTATGTATGTCAATATCAAGAACATTGGCAAAATGTTACATGTTTACCAAAGCCACTGATGGATTTTCCAAAGCTCTCGTGGAAAGAATCGCAACAGCAACAGAATGTCACTGCGGAGTACCTTTGCCATAAGCAAAGGGACCCCACATTATTACCCGGCTGAAGGCCTTTGCGACTGCATCCAGTTGGCCAACTTAATTGATGTTTTTTTCTTTCAACCAACTAATTATGGTTTAGATATAATACAAACGGTAACCATCAATAGTCCAGGAATTTTAGCTGTTGAAACCGCAAATATAGCGAACCAAAATTAAACCCAGCCGGATTTTTGTATATAAGCTCAGTTGAGCATGTAGTTTAACATACTAAAAGTCCTCAAGAATCCGGTGTGAGCTTCGGCCGTTGTGGTCTCGAGAAGAACTTAAGGATCAGTTTTCCGCGTATATCTCGTGAACAGTAGCACTTGGGAAAACAGTTCTGGGAGGGAAATTGTTTTAAATTTTATTGTCTACAAGAAAGGTCCTTACACATTTCATCGTCAGTCCTCTCCTTCTCCGTCAAAACACAACAAAATAAAAATAGTCCAGATGCTCGATGCTGAAGACTGTATGGGCAATGGGCATTGAGTTTTATGATGGCGGAATGTCACTTCGTAGAGGTGTTGTTTGATCCACTCTCATTTGATTGAAACTTGAAGAACATTTGTACCTCAAGCACCAAAATAGATAAAGGCATGTGAATCGCCATAAATAATTCTGATTTATGTTACTGATTTCAAAAAACGGCTCTGTATTCAATCTTCTACGTCTCTCAAAATTATATAAAACAGTTGATAATTTTTTCGTTTGTCTAAAGGTGTCCCAGCAATTCTTTGGAAACTTCTCTAGTGTTTCAGGGCTATTGGGCTTCTGAAAAAATGTGGAGATTGTGGGGTAATCCAAACGAAAACAAGGTGGACAAACATTCAATGGAATCCCATCAAAATCTTTACATCTCTTTATCTTTATTTTTGATGAAGAAATATTGATACCCTGCGTATACAGCCTTAAAGCGATATACCTAAGCGCAAATAATTGTTGACGTGTATCGAGTAGTACCCAGTAATGAACAGTGTGTGTTTTAGAACGATTGCCTTAATTATACACGAATCCAAACTCGAAATCCGTAACATTATTCACAATTTTCCGAGATTCACGATCCGATTTTCCATATTTTATCATCACTTCTGCAAAAATATTGTGTTTTCTTCACATTTTTTTGCTTTAGCAGAAAAAATAGAGGGGACCCATCACTGTATGTGTATAATTACTGATAGATGCGCAGGATGCGCTCACTGGTGATTGGGAGTGCTTTCAATAATGATAATATTCAATTCAATTTAATAATTCCTGCTTTACAGCTTTGAATGGCTGCCGCCATAACACAACTAAAGTACGCAACAAAAGTCGTGTCACCCCCTAAATTTTCATCCGTTTTCAAAACTGATTATCTTCGGATTCCCTCTGGCGATTTTGGATTCCTTCAAAGTGGTAGATAGCACAATTCTTTAGCTATCAGACCTTGCTTTTGGGAAATATGAAAAATGTCAAATAAAGTTTGTACAGGGTGACACATCAAACAGTGCAAAATTGATGAAAGTTCCGTAATCCTCTATTTTCTCAAAAAATATTTCTTTTCAATTTAGGAACGGAATCAACGAAGAGTGATACCTCGGAATAGTTTTCGATTTTCACCCCCATTTTGATTTTTAAAAGAATATTGATTTTTTGGTGAAATTTTTTGTTCTCAAATTATCGATTTTCAAGTTTTTCAAAACAACCCTTGGGGGCTGATTTATGGTAACTATGGCGATTCTGATGTGATATACCTAATGCTATATTCTAAAGCCACTCTGATCCAGAAAATACAAGTACAATGGACTGCACCAACACCCTCCAATTCGTCACGATCCAGAGGTGGTGCCAGTAGTCAACCAGTCATAACCCTTTTGAAGGTGGATCAGTAAAATTTTTATCAGCGCAGCGGGTAGTTTTTGAAGTGAAATTGTGAGTATGTGCCAAATCTGATTCGATAATATGACCAATTCTCTAATTGGTTGCTTGGTTGCTGGTTGCTCTAATCTAGTTGCTCTCTATCCACAATGAAAAAGTCCATATTTCTAAAAAAAATCAACATTTCTTTTAAAAATCAAAATATGAGTGAAAATCAAAAATTGTTCCGAGGTAAGACATCATTCTTCGTGAATTCCGTTTTTGAATTGAGAAAAAATCTCTTTTGAGAAAATGGAGGATTACAAAACGTTCATCAGTTTGGCACTGTTTGATGTGTCACCCTGTACAAACTTTATTTGACATTTTCCATATTCCGCAAAAACAAGGTCTGATAGCCAAAGAATTTTGCTATCCATCAGTTCAAGGAAATCCATAATCGCCAGAGGGATTCTAAGAAATTCAGTTTTGAAAACCGATAAAAATTTAGGGGGTGACACGACTTTTGTTGCGTACTTTATTATCCTTATTACAATTCAAAAATAGCTATCCACGATACAAGTGTTAAAAGTGACAGGTATCATTTTGTGAGCGGGAACGCTTGCGAAACGAGCGTTAGCGAGTAGAGCAACCCCGCGAACAAAATAAGACACTTTAAACGCGTGTATCGTACAAAATTTTATCTACAAGGGTCTTTGAAATGTTTGGTGAATGTCAGAATTTATTGAAAATATGACAGGAACGCGCAGAATCATCATTTTTTCACGTCGCTCATGACGACGTGTTAAAAGTGACGGGTATTATTTAACGCTTGTAGATAATAGCTATTCACGATACGAGTGTTAAAAGTGACAGGTATTATTTTGTGAGCGGGGACGCTTGCGAAACGAGCATTAGCGAGTAGAGCAACCCCGCGAACAAAATAAGACACTTTTAACGCGTGTATCGTACAGGATTTTATCTACAATGGTCTTTGAAATGTTTGGTAAATGTCAGAATTAATTGAAAATATGACAGGAATGCGCAGAATCATCAATTTTTCACGTCGCCCATGACGACGTGCTAAAAGTGACGGGTATTATTTAACGCTTGTAGATAAACAATCTTACAACTCATTGAAAACTCAACAGCTCGTATTTTTCTTCTTTTTTCTTTCTTCCTCCACTCTTCTCATCCATGCCAGACCTCTTCCGTCCTCTCTTAGTATCTCCTTTTCCGTTCTTCCGTCTCTCAAAATTTCTTCACAGGTTCCTTTCAGGTGAGTTATTGTTTCTTCTTCAATTTCGCATATTCTGCACTTCCTGTCCTCTTCCTTTCTCCAAAATTGACTTTCCAAAGCAATAATGATAATAACAATTTTTATTTTACGGATTTGAGCGATTTATTATTATTATCATTTCGTAAAAGGGTAGTTCTATAATGATCCTGTTGCATTGAAGCTTATTAGGCCACCATGCATAGTTTCATCAGTCCATCAATCTGATATCCTCTACACTGAAAAGAACCAGACTCAAGGGCGCCTGCGCTATTTCTTCAGGTGAATTTGACTGATATAGCTGACAGCTGTATGAGTAATTATAGTGATGGGGAGAGGATAAGAAATTATTTTCAAAATTTACACACAAATGACTGCAAATCAGTAATCACAGTGATTATGTCGCCTAGAAATGTATGAGCAGTGCTATTCAATTTTAAAATTTTCCAACTTCCACACTTTTTTTTTTAAAGTTGCATGCCTAATTTGGGTTTTATAGTATTTGAAAAAAAAGTCCCTTAACTAATAAGTAATTTCACGGTTACATGAGAGCTCGATATAAGCTCATTCGAAATTGTGAGTCCTACCGATTCAGGCACAGTATTCTTGAGTTTCATCTAATAATTACTACTATTATACATCGAAGTCAAAGTCAACGGCCTCAAAATATATCCAATAATTTCCTACTGCCTGGCATCCGCTCGGTCGTTTGAATATACCCGCATCTGTCATTTTCTTCATGAAGTGATGCTAGATTGAGCTTTTTGGACTTACAAGTGGGTAATTTGACATCTCCATTATCAAACGTCAACGAAGTCGAGCCATTGACTGTAGAATTTGTATAAAGCACCGCATAATAAACATAGTTCTCCGCTACAATTACCACTAACTAATCTAATAATATGTACATACCTTGACGTGAATGTTTACTCGCCAGCGTTTAGCTGTAGTGGTTTAAGTTAATAATTTGGCTCGTTATATCACCCCGAAGTTTGTGGAAACTTCCTTCAAGACCACCCCTTAGATACTCCCACATTGAAGATGTATAAACAAACGTTGACATCTCGGCTCTTTGTGCGAGTGTAGACACACCATAGCCAATATAACGGAAACACGCTGATGCCCCGGACAAAACAATAATTGCCAACATTTCCTTCCGCTTTTATTTCTTTTATTCTAATGGACACTTGAAAAGGCGCTCTCGCATTTCGGAAGACTGCGGAAAAAGAAAAATAAATATAACGCGCTAAACAAATTTGCATAAACGGACTACGGAGCACAACTATTTTGAAGTAGGGGACCAGGGGGTGAGTAAAAATTTAATACGCGTCCCGCTTTGTCTGCATGTGTAAATTAGAAGTCTGCGCTTTACGACTTTAATAATAATTAAAAGTTGGACGACACACATGAGGGTGATAGTTTAGCTGTGGTTTTTATGCGGAATGGCTTTGTCGCAGGAATTATTATTGTCCTGGTCCAGATTGTCCTGAATTTTCCAGTTGGGAGAACTACTTTATCCTAATAATTATTACTTCATGTAAAACTGGTTATTTAGTCATATTGTATTCGTAAATTATTAGCTAGCAATTTTTTCAATACCTAAGCACGTTACTGTGACGACAGACAATGAAAAGGACTCTTACTATAGCAGCTCCTCAGTTGGCAAGATTGCTAGCAAATAATAATCTATGAACAGAAATGGGCTGATTATCAATTCTAATATCAACTAAATCTATGGGGTATGTGCGGGACAAGTATCGCCTCAAGTCCTTATCGTAAATAAAGGATCACGCAAATACCTACATTGACATCTTGACATTGGTTGAGAATTCTGCGTAGAGACAAACAGCGGTCTACGAGTTTTTGAATTATACAATGAATGTGCAAATTAGAATAAACTCCAAAGTATTTTATACTATATGAAATTCGCTCTAATGCCGATGGAGTCGGTCGAGGTTAGACAACGTACGACGAATGTCTAACGTTGAAATCAGAAACCACGTCAAAACTGTCAAAAGTCCAGAACGGGTTTCTTACTTTCATCACCCATGGGCTCCGTATGTCATACGCTAAAAATGATGTATGCTCCCCATACCCTGAGAACTTTTTCTTAATTACAAGGTAGCTTCACTTTCTATTCTTTTTTAGCGCACTTCTCCAAACGGGAAGGCGCTTTTGTCCTCGCTTTGTCCGTCCGTCCGTCCGTCCGTCCGTCCGTCCGTCCGTCCGTCCCCGCATCTAGTCCTAGACGAAAAGGTTTTTGCGAATTTTTTTTACTCCATTGGGTAGCTCATGACCTTGTATCCCGAACCAAGAAAAATCTTGACGAAATAATAATAAACAATGACAATAATAACAATTTAGTGTGACGCGGCATCGCCGTTGAATGCTGCATTTCAGAAGCCGGCCTGATCTCGAAAGTTATCACATGCGAGGAAGTACCCGATCTTATCATTTTACCATAATACATATGCGGAGTTATATTTAGAGAATGATTTGAACTTTATTTTAATGAAAATTTCACATCGGTGCGAGATGCCGATTAGTAGTTATTAATTTTTGAACATGACTCCGAAACTACGGCTCGGCCGCAAATGATTTATTCGTTGCTTGCTGGTGCTTGATATCCTTTCCTCCGAACAAAACGAAATTCAATACAGAAAATATTTCAACTCGAATGGGTAGCTCATGGCCTTGGTACGCGAATCAAGAAAAATGTTGCCGAAATAATCATGAACAATTACAAAAATAACATTTTGGTGTAGGGCGGCTTCGCCGATCAAGTGCTGGCATTCGCGGTAAGATGTAGAAAGTTGCGATATGCAGGCAACTACAATTTCTTAATGAAATACATCACTGCATGTACAACATTATATTTAGAGAACAATTTGAACTTTCTTTTGACAAAAACCCCACTTCGATCCGACCGTTAGGTCAATTGTTATCGATTTTTGAAAACGGCCGCAAAGCCACGGCTCGGCGCATATTACACGACCCTACAAATTTAAAATCAGACGTGCCGAAATAGTAATTGAACATTTTGAAATAGCCAATACTAGGTACCTGAAGGATAATGGCACTCAAATTACGAAACATGTTCGCTCAATAACAAAAAAAAAGTAGGTAGGTATCACTAAAAATCATGTGACAAGGCTACCATTTTTTCGGTTTTTCGATAAAAAAGAAATGTTCCAATTCAAAAGTGAACCCGATATTCGTGTTCAGGAGGTCGAAATCAGTTGGAGCACATTTTTTTATATAAGTAACAGAATGACGCTTATGTGGCCGGTTTGTCTGTCTGTCTGTCTGTCTGTCCGAGTCCGTGCAGAAATTAAGACGCTGTACTCCTTCTCGAGAATTGAAACAAGAGTCTTGGAACTTTTTTCCGATTAATAGCTGATGTCTCCAAGGGTGGCCAATGGGCACTATTTTTGTTATCCATACATCGTTATCATTATTCTCAAAAACAGAGATCTCCTGTGCACTTCGATGAAGTTAAACTTCTCCTCGGGAAATAAAGCTACAGCCGTTGAAGATTGAACTTTATCCGGTGGATAGCTTAGGTCCTCAAGGACCAAATAGGCAGGTTGGCTTTCATAATTCGGCCGCCATCTTGGCTGCCATATTGAAATTTCTTATTAGTGGAACGATTGTCATGAAACTTGAAACTCACCCTTGTCTAGTATGATCATTCTTATTTTCAAGCCAAATTTTATGATTGCCCCACCATCTTGGCCGCCATATTGAAATCTCTTATAAGTGGAAAGATTTTCATGAAACTTGAGAGTTACGCTTGTCTCGTACGATCATTCCTATTTTCAAGCTGAGTTTCATAATTCTGCCGCCATCTTGGCCGCCATATTGGAATCTCTTGTTAGTGGAACGATTTTAATGAAACTTGGAACTTACCCTTGTCTAGTACGATCATTTTGATTTTCAAGCCGAATTTCATGATTCTGTCGATATTTTGGCCGCCATATTGCAATTTTTTGCCCAAGACGGTAGAACCCTAATCACTTAACATCTTGCGTTCACTAATCCTCCAAAAAGGAAGTGCGCTACTGAGCCTCATGCCCATGAGGCATATTCGCTTGTTCTATATTGAAATCTAGATGAAACATTCAATAGGCTGCGTAAACTGATTTCATCTAATGATAAATGATGTATTTGTTTCATATTAATGATCAAAAAATGAATGATAGGTATCGAAATTAAAAACAAAATGAGCTAATATTGTATTCCATAACAAAGCAAAAATAAAGAAAGGGCAAACGCTAAAATTAATAAAGGAACAAGCACGCGTAAATCTTGGACTAAGCCGCTCTCTCACATGACGTCGTGGGACCGCAACCCTACTTTTTCATTCCATGAAATGTGGCATCAGGCAAGGATTTTGTGTATAAAAAGATATAACAGTACAAGAAGTTATTACAGCCCAAGATAAAGGGCTTTCGTAATTTCACCTTTCTCCTTGCAAAGTAGCGCACTTCAGCTCTGTAGTTTCATACACGAAACTTTATTACAAAGTTGATGTACAAGCCCTATAAAATGGCAAAAAGAAACATTTTTATTGGCAATATACACGGTCATTCAGTTTTAATCTTGGCCAAGTATCTGATGCTTCAGAAAAGTATACACTTCCGGTCGTTCTAAGTTTGAAATATCTGGGCTTCACGGCCTCAAAAATTTGGAATATTCCTATGTAATCCCTACGTTCGTTCCCATGAAGAAAAAGATTTTTGAAGAACAATAAGGTGTTTTTTCAATTATTGTATAAACTGTCCGCGACTTGATTCATCTTCCCGCGTTGCCTGGCCCGACCGCCTCAAGAGCCGGTCAATTATTGCGATAGACAAATTTTTTCTTGCGCTCATCCTGGTGTCATGATTTTCTCAACAGCATTTGTTGACAAGGTACACTGCACGAAGTGTGAAATGGCCAACATCAAATCCCAACAGTCATTTTTTCATTCTTGCCGTCGACCAGAAACTTCAATTTCTGAACAAGAACAACAGAAATGGACAGCCTGGACTGTTTTCTGATTACACAGCATGCGATCGTTTCTCGAAATGCACGTGGCAATACCAAAAAATTAATTCTTCTATTCAAAGATAGTTTCAAACTCGTGTAACTTTGAGATTTTTCACGTGATTAGGAAAGTTCGTCAAAAATTCAGAAAGCTACACGTGCTGCAAATGTATGATTGGAATCTGCAAAAGTTGAATTTTTCAGTAGAAGCGGTGGATTTCTTGGGTTTTTGCAGAGTATGTTTGGACCTTCAAAAGCGTTCCTTGAACTGGTTTTCCGAAAGGGCTTATTTATATTTCTTTACCATTTTGCATGAGATAGATTGTTTGTTATGCGGTTTTTGTGCATAAAGGACCCCGCACATTCCTTATGGCATTTGGCTTGTCGGGGAATTTGGCTCAAATTCTACAGGGTGTTTCGGTGACCTTGCATAATACTTCGGGACGTAATTCCTCTCATGAAAATAAGTCGAAAAGTGAGAGTAACATTTTACCCTGAAATGCTTCCTAAGGGAGTTACAGCCCCTCAATGGTACGAAGTTGAACAAAGTTTTTGATTACTTGCTAAAAAACCGTCAAAGGTAGGAACTTCAAATTTGGTATACCCAGAGAAATTTCTCAACAGTGCAAATGTACATGCAAAGTTTTGAACTAATCTAATCAGTGGCAGCGAAATTAGAGGGGATTGGGATTATGTTGAAAATTATTCATGACACGCCCGTGTTTTTTCTTTTTAACTTCAGAACGATGCGTCCTACGAAAAAAATGCAAGAAGAATAAAAGTTTTGGATTGAACGAATCTATCGACAACATCAAATTTGAAGCTCTTACCTTTGACAGTTCATGAGCAAATAATTGAAAACTTTGTTGCATTTTGTACATTTCAGGAGCTGTAACTCCCTCAGGGAGCACTTCGGGAAAAAAGTTTACTCTTACTTTTCGACTTATTTTTTTGAGAGGACTCACTCCACGAAGTATTATGCAAGGTCACTGAAACACCCTGTATAATACGTTGTAGCCTTTGTTGAGGTGATCAAACTTTATCATTGCGCAAATCCTTCAAACTCAACGGTTCACCCTCTAGAGAGGGTGAAATGCCGGTGGTCACGGGACTAATTTATAGAAATCACTGCCTAAAATGAGCAGGAAGTAGATCATTTGGAAAGAGATATTCAATATCATAGTCTTTATTTTTTTTAGTGAGATACTGTCCCAGTAGAACATCCAGGTATAAGACATTGCCAGTGAAAGAGCGGATCTTTCGCTTTCGGAGAAAGAAGCAACGTGAAATTATAATTCCTCGTTAATTAACTGAAAAGCTTTTTGTTGTTCTTTTACTTCAACAACTTCATTATGCTCTCCGGGATAATGGACATAAGAATCTCGGAATTCTCCTTGAGGTCAGATAGTTTTTCTCGCATTTAGCTGGCGCACTTTGACAACATGACAACTTCATTAATTTTTCTGGGCCTTTTTTTCCGGTTCTAAAAGCTGCACATTTACGACGGCGACGTCTGGAGTGGAGAATTATAGTTGTTGAAATTGAAAATGGTCGTTCGTTATCCGAATTTCAGCAGCACACGAGTGAATTTTCCTGTACCGCTGTGTCAAGCTCCAAAATTATTTTCTCCCGGTAATACGACGGATATTCTCTCCGAAAGTTTGGTTTAGTGTTTCCGGCGAAAGTATTAAATTTTCACGTATCCGCCAAACGACATGCCTCCGACACATGCATTATTTAACAATCATACTTCCATCGCTCGAGTGCCTACTGTAAATGATACATCTTCGTATCGAAGACATGCGGAACCGATCGCCTTTGGCGAAGTATGAATTAAAAATAAAGCGCAGTGATTGCAAAGAGGTGATTCTTTGCTTTTTTACAGTTTTCCGTTCCGTTGAACGAGACACTTTTCATGCAACACTGGATCTTTTATGCGCAAAGCACGCAACGTTCAACAAATAAAATTGTTGTTGAGACTGGCGTTGGCGGAGCTTCACACTCTGTCGATTTCCTCGCATGCACCTTTGCATGTCACGTCTAGGTGAATGAGCAATGAACGGCTATAGATTTGAATTTCCACTGTTGGAAGAGTTTGCAGGAAATCAACAAAGGAAACGTCGAAACGTCGCCAATGGTGTCTGCAAATTCGGTCAATTTTCAGCACTTACAGTAAACTTCTGGTCTGAAGGAAACTTCCACAGAATAGAACTCAGTATAGTCCGGACGCTAAGGTCAAAATTTAGGGGGCACTCTTCACTTTCATAACAAGCAATGCCACTTGGCATACCTGTTGCCGGGACCATGTTTGACCGATTAAGATCAGGAGCCAAAGTTGTTAGTGATGCAGGCGCCGTATACAAGGTGTCGTATAGAAAAAAAGTGAAACATTCGTATATCATTAACCAAACCAGGTGGATTCACGTGAATAGGCACATATATCCACAATATATTACCCTTCAAGAAAGAGTCAACAGTTCTGGAAAATCTTGAGTGGTTCCTGGAATATTCCGAAAAAACTGAATTTTCTTCGGAATATTTCATTTCTCGGTAAATCAGTGAATTTTCAAGATATCGAAGTGCAACTTGGTAGGCTTACGGCGAGTATTGTCATCAATCAAAAACGATCAGGAGCCAAATGCAAGGCCTGCTATTTCCAGAAGTAAGACAGTCAACTTTTTTTTTCTTCGCGACCGCCATCTTGGTTCTCCGTTTCACTCAACAGTTGGAAAAGTGACAGTCGAATGTAAGAAAGTTGGCATCCAGTCACCCCATCACAAAAAAGATAGCCTTGAAGCAAGGTAAGGGTGTCCTCGTCGAGAAAACATTGTCACCCAAGGTTTTCATGGTAATACGCATTTGCAGCGCCTGTGATGGCTAGTGAGAAATTTGAAAGAGCAAAGTGAGTACTTTGTCACAATACTACATTCATTTTGGAACGAAATAACAAAATTCATCATCATCGGTCCAAAGGTAAACTTTTGGTGGTTTGCTGAACCAAATATGTGGTGCTTTTTGGTGGAAAATGCAAAAAAAATCGGGCAATCAATTACATGTTATCCCTCACTAAGAGAAGGCTATCGCAAAAACTGAAACCAATCAACGCTGAAATTTTTTGTAAGATTGAAACCTATATTCTTGAGCCAATAAATGTTAGACAGATGCGTCCGGTTGCCAGAGAGAAGACAAGGAAGGCGTGCATGCAGAAAAAAATTCAAAGTTCTTATTCACATATTTTATTCAGAAACCCACCAAAAGTTGATGAATAACAATACTACATCCATTTTGGAATTTAGTACCAAAATTCGTCATCATCGGTCCAGAGACAAAATTTTGGTAGCTTTCTGAAAATAATACGTGGCTCGAAACTTGGAAAAAACTTTCTGCATGCAAGTCTTTTATGTCTTCTCTCTAACAACTGGACGCATGTGTCTAACATTTTATGGCTCAAGAATATAGGGTTGACTCTCCCAAAACATTTCAGCGTTAATTAGTTTCAGTTTTACCAATAGCCTTCTCTTAGTGAGGGACACACGATAATGGTTGCTCGATTTTTTTTTGCATTTCTCAACAAAAAGCGCCATTTATTTTGTTCAGCAAGCCATCAAAAGTTAACCTTTGGACCGATCATCATGAATTTTGGTAATTATCCTCAAAATTAATGTAGAATTGTAACAAAGAACTCACTCTGCTCTTTCAGATCTCTGATCAGCCATAACAGGCGCTGCAAATGCGTATTACCATGAAAACCTTGGGTAACACTGTTTTCTTGACGAAGAGACCCTTATCTTGCTTCAAGGCTATCCTTTTTATAATGGGGTGACTGGATGCCAACTATCTTACATTCGGCGGTCACTTTTTTAACTGTTGAGTGAAACGGAGATTCAAAATGGCGGTCGCGAAGAAAAAAAGTTGACTGTCTTATTTGTGGGAATAGCAGGCCTTGCATTTGGCTCCTGATTGTTTTTGATGCATGACAATATTGGCAATAAAACTGCCAAGTTGCATTTCGGTATCTTGGAAATTCACTGATTTACCGAGAAAAAAAAATTCAAAAGAAAATTCAGTTTCTCCTGAATTTTTCAGAAACCGCTCAAGATTTTTCAAAACCGTTGACTCTTCCTTGATGAGTAATATATTGTGAATGTATGTGCCTATTCACGTGAATCCATCTGGTTTGGTTAATGATATACGAATTTTTGACTATTTTTCTATACGACACCTTGTATACAACGCCTGCATTGCTTGCGACATTGGCTCCTGATCTTAATCGGTCAAGCATGGTCTCGGCAACAGGTATGCCAAGTGGCATCGCTTGTTATAAAAGTGAAGGGTATTATACCTTAACATCCGGACTAGTACAAGCTCTAGCGCAGTACCCACGTCACATAACCCTGCACTTTTGAAGTTTTGAGTGATGCGATGTCCTTAGTTCTTAGCTTCCGACTTTTTCCGCGAATTTTGTTTTGAAACAAATAATGAGATTTTGTTTAGATTCAGTTTTAGTTCAACAATAATACTTTTTTAGTGATGATACCAGAATGAAAAGAATCCAGAGACTTTGGAAATAAGTATACGGGATTATTTGGGAATTTCCAGTAGCCCCGCCACAAAATTCTGTCGGACAGTGAAATTCCCCATTCTAGATGCTTGAGTTACAGACGGGCCTAGTAGTACAGCGTGTTCAACAATGATTGTCCTTGCCGCCTTTTCGGAATTTGGCCCGCATTAGTAAGGTGACCAGACGTTCCGATTTGATCGGAACTGTACCGTTTTCGGGAGACACTTTCCGATTGGACTTTCTGTTCCGTAAATGTTCCGATTTGAGTAACTGTTCCGTAAATGCTCCGATTTCCGATTTGAGCAACGAACATTTCAATTTTTTTTCACCAATTCTATATTTTCGGTAAATTTGGTTGAAATTTATGTAGATTGTAGTTTATTCACAATATTGAATTTATTTCGATTGGCACCCACGCTATGCAAGTGGGTCTCGACTGTCTCTGTCTTACTCAAGGGAGGCTGTGGCCTGGCCAAAATCAGCCTCGTTTTCCCGCCAATGACCAGGACCACAGCCTTCCTTGAATAAGAAAGTTTTTGATCATACGGTACATGTTGTTTCAGAAAAGCATATTTTCATTAACAACATTATTTCAGTATTATTGGGATTATTATGAACACTGTTGGTTGAAAAGGGGGCAAATAAGGGACAGCACTTAACCGCCCTCCTCTTTTTTTTTGCAAAAAAATTATCAGAAAGACTTAGTTTCAGACTGGGTTTCAGAAAATATCCCCAAATATCGGTCTATCCAACAAGGAACAGACGCGAAAAAATGAGGAATAGATGGTATATCCCATACACTTTCTATTTTCAGCAGAATGACTTTTTGGAGCTAAAATAAAGTGACAAGCCGGAACGCTGGGAGAATACGGTCGATGCCCGCTGATAGTTTCGCTCCCAAACTTAGTAGGTTTCATCAGCCGTAGTCGTAGCGCCCCAGCTTGTCGTTTAATTTTTGCTCCAATAAGTAATTTTACTGAACATAGAATGTGTATGGGATATAGGTAGGTGCCTGACAGTTCTAAATCAGCAAATAAAAGGTACGCCCCTTTAAAAGAAAAAAAAAGTCTCCCCATGTTCCGATTTTTTCACTGAGAAATCTGGTCACCTTACGCATTAGTCATGCGCCGCTTTAATGAAATCATTTTGGAATACCGTAGTAACGAAATTGATAGACGTCACATCACACTGACTGATAAAAAATCTGAGGTTAACAGTGACGGCATTGACGGCTGATCCATTCCCGTTCCGTCAGGTTGCTTGTTCACCATTTACCAGCAGTCAGAGCCGTCACTGTTAGCCTCAAATTTGGTATCAGTCAGTGTGACGTGACGTCTATCAACTTCGTTACTACGGTGTTCCAAAATGATTTCATTGAAGCGGCGCATGTCTAATGCGGGCCAAATTCCGAAATGGCGGCAAGGACAATCATTGTTGAACACGCTGTATATTTGAATTTGATTTTTTGCTTGGAGAAAGTAGTTCTCGAACGGTTTTATTATGGTTAACCTTATGGTCCCCTATCGAATATGTGAAAATTTTACCCCTCTATAGCACCTGGTAATCTACGTACAGACAGAAATCAATTTTTTTCTCGAACTTCGCAAATTTCAAAGTGCCATGAGTCATTTTTTTCAAATGGAATATTCAACAGTAATATCACAAGTGCTTAGATTTTCATGATAATTTTGGCCAGGTGATCGCGAGTGCTGGTTGTAGCGATAAATGCCCGACTCCGTAGGAGGAGGGCATTTATCTAGGGACAACCAGCCCGAGGGAAACGCCTGGCCAAAATTATCTGGGAAAATCTCGAGCACGAGTGATATTTTGGTGATTATTGCAAAACAAGCGAATATGCCTCATGGGCATGAGGCTCAGTAGCGCACTTCCTTTTTGGAGGATTAGTGAACGCAAGATGTTAAATAGGGTTCAACCTTTATTTGGGCAGAAATTTCAATATGGCGGCCAAAATAGCGTCAGAATCATGAAATTTGGCTTAAAAATCAAAATAATCGTACCTACTATAGACAAGGGTAAGTTCCAAGTTCCATGAAAACCGTTCCACTAATAAGAGATTTCAATATGGCGGCCAAGATGGCGGCAGAATGTTGGAATTTGGCTGGAGAATAAGAATGATCATACGAAACAAAGGGAAGTCCCAAGCATGAAAGCATGAAGCATGAAAATCGTCAAGTGATAAGAAATTCCAATATGGCGGCCAAGATGGCGGCAGAGCATTATCTGTCCAAAATCGGATGTATTTTGATGAAGTTCACATCGCCTGTGAATTTTACTTGAATCGGACCACTTTCAGAGAAATTCAAAATGGCGGACCAAAGATGGCGGCCAACTGACAAAAATCGTTGATCAAATTTATATGGTGAATACGTACGCATTTGATTGGCATTTGCACCACATCGATATCTCTTTTCGTTGAGGCATAATTCTCCTAGTTCTATCACTTCGAAACATGTTCAATAGTGAGAATACAAGATGGCGGCGGGGCATCAATTGTAAAAAAGTGGATGTATCTAATTAAAGCTCACATCGCCTGCAAATTTCACTCAAATCTGATCACTTTCAGAGAAATTCAAAATGGCGGATCAAAGATGGCAGCCAAGTGACAAAAATCATTGATCAACTTTCAATGGCAGTCACGTACGCATTCGATTGACGTTTGCACCACATCGATATTTCTTTTCGTTGAAGCATAATCCTCCTAGTTCTATCACTTCGAAACATGTTCAATAGTGAGAATAAAAGATGGCGGCGGAGCATCAATTGTCCAAAATTGGATAGATCTTGATGTGGTTCACATTGCCTGCAAATTTCATTTCAATCGGATCACTTTCAGAGAAATTCAAAATGGTGGATCAAAGATGGCGGCAGAATAACAAGAATCCCGAAGTCAACTTGACATCCTGGACATATGTTCTATTGATCAGCGTTTACACCATATCGATATCTTTCTTCCCTTCCCTTCCCTTCCCTAAAAGCGCCTTTTTCCCATTTTTTTGGAAAGTGCGCTAAAAAAAGTCGGAAGTGACAGCAGATTTTGCTGTTCACATCAATTTTATTCCGTTGCCATTGACAGTGGGATTTAGATAAGTGAATATTATCCTTGTAGGTCTAATAATCAAGGGCGCTGTATGTAATAATCAACAGTAATATCACAAGTGCTTAGATTTTCACGATAATTTTGGCGAGACGATCGCGAGTGCTGGTTGTAGCGATAAATGCCCGACTCCGTAGGAGGAGGGCATTTATCTAGAGACAACCAGCCCGAGGGAAACGCCTGGCCAAAATTATCTGGGAAAATCTCGAGCACGAGTGATATTTCAGTGATTATTACAAAAAAGAAGTCCGAAGTGACAGCTGTCAGATTTTGTTGTTTACATTCATTTTATTCCGTTGCTATTGACGGTGGGACTTAGATAAGTGAATATTATCCTTGTAGGTCTATTAATCAAGGGCGTTGTGTGTAATAATCAATAGTAATATAACAAGTGCTTAGTGTTTTTTCAGTTAAATCGTTTTAACCCGAAAACAACTGTCAATCACGAGGGAAAAGTAGACCCGATATTATCTGACTAAAATCCCGAGACGAAGTCGAGGGATTTTGTCCAAGATAATATCGGGTCTACTTTTCGAGTGATTGATAGTTTGTTTAAGGAATTTAAAACATTTAACTCGAATAAAACACAAAGCACGAGATGAATTTAGCAGATTATCGCCCAAATAGACTACTAGTAGAAATAGTATCATTTTATTAAACTGTCAATTTCAAAGCATGCCTTGTTGAAAAAAAAATCAATTTCAAGAGAAGGGCAAAAATGTTTGTTTTTTCTTCTTTCTAATAACTGAATACACTTGTGAAGCTCACTACTAAATCAAGCTAATTCTGCTTGGCTAAATAATATTCATCTTGCCATAAGTGGTAGTTCATAACACAGTAGTTTCACATGGGCAGTAGACTGGTAGAGCTAAAAACTAAATGTCACTAACAGCTGTTGACAGCGCATGAAAGGAGAGTGCACAGTCGCGGATGAAAGAAGGGGCCTTGTTGCTGGAAACAATGCTGAAACGAAGTCTGATAGGTTGTAAAATTGTATTTTAGTAAGTGGAAGACCCTTTTCACGCACCAGTACTGAAATTTCAGTTTAAACAAGTATAAATACAGTCGTTTCAATTACATATTATTCGTGGCCGCAAAAATATTTCAATCGGGTGCTAGTACCTAGTGTGCATTAATCACCTCCTAGTGTGCATTAATCGATAGCTTAAACCGAGTCACGTGGGTCTCATTCGGTTGTTCTGATTGGTTGAATTGGGTATGTGGGCGATAATCATCTAAACTGCTCAAGAGTGGATAGGGGTATTCAAAAACTTCGCATTTTTCAAAATCGAAATATATATCTTGAAAGAAAATTACCGATTCCAAGAAGAAAGGCGACGCCAGATAGGGCCTTATTTCGACTACGTGGTAATGTATAGGATTAATTCCACCATAATTAAAAATGTGCATGATACACAGAGTGTCAAAAAGAGGAGTGTCCAGAGGGTCAAATTTCAACGTTGTGCCACTTTTCGGAAAAAAATTGTAGATTTTTTTCGTAGTCTCTGAACATGGCAAGCATAATTTTCCATTTCGTGTCATACACATGGTGTGACAATTTTTTTCCGTATTTTTCCGAAACACTGTATTCCATCACCACAATCGATGCACATTGTTATCTTAATTACAAAATGCAAGACACTTCTGAATTTTTCTCTAAAAAAATATGAAAGATCCACTCACAATGGCATCTCAGATTTTTTTTTAATGATGGACTTATTTCAGTATTCAAATATGTCCAAGACATTCTGTTCTACTTTTAAATGAGATGGAATAACATAGAATCACTAGTAAAATATCCGGACATAATGTCTGATTTCTGGAATGGATATATCCGGTGAAATCTCAAAACTTTTTTCTGCACGATAACAATACTTTCCCTTCCATGTTGGTGGGGGATAGGGAAAGTAAAATTGTCGTCAATTTTTAATTTTTATGTTTTTAGTAGGTCCTGACACAGAAAATCATATGTCAAAATGTACGCACCTCTCAATTTGACAGTTTGAATGTTTTTGAAGTCGCGAAAACTAAGCTCAATTTGAATTTTTTTCTTTCCTTCGTGTAACGAGTTTTTTACTGCGTTTACTTCATATTGGGGAGTTTGCGTCCACACGTACGTACGACGTAACGTAACTTTCAACGTGAAAATTGGCGAGTTTGTTATCTGGAACCCCTTGGTTACAGGGAAGTTTTCACGTTCTACGTTGCGTTACGTCGTACGTTCAATGAAATCGCAAACTCCCCATTCAAATTCATCGCGGCTATTCATCAAGAAGACTGACTTTTTGCTAGTATTAAACCAAGCCAAATGTGAAATGTGTCATTATGAGTTATGACATTTGTTGACTATCACCATGGCCTGCCCAGAAATTCAAAAAAATTCCAATGTACAGCAGTTTATATCAAAATTAGATTATATCGAAAATTATAAAATTTTGGGGTCGGCGGTACGGCATGAGTGGATATGCATACAGGCTACTATAACGAAAGTCAAGCATCGCCTGCAGAAATCAGAACCTGGATGGGTGACTGGTGGATAGCTGCGCGCGAAGAGAGCGGACACAGCGTAGTGTACTTGCCCAAGGGGGCTCCATTACCTGTACACGCCCATGAACGACATGATTGTAGGTAGTAGCATAAATCCATAGTGCGGCTCGGTGCGTCCGATACCTCGACACCCAGATGGGTAAATGAGGTTACGATTATATATATATATAAAATTTAGGGGTAGGGTACCCCTGGTAAAAATGGAAGAAGAGGAAGAAAGCTATCGAATGATGAAATAAAATAGGGGACATTCCATTTTATTTGGAAAAAATGACTAATGGCATTACCTAATTACTTTCAATTTACCTATTTACCTAATTTTAGTCATGAATTGTCAGGAGATGTCTGTTATTTCAAAACTCATCAATTTTTCCTTATTGTAACAATTTTTGTTGGAAAAGAACAAGTGCGAAAAAGACCTTATTTTATTCATGTCCGCCATTTTGAATTTTGAAAATTCCGCCATTTTGGCGCATCGACATCGTAGCCTTTTCATTTGGCTATCCATTGGTATCAAGCTTGGTCAAATCGGTTGACAAATAAAAAATCGGTTTGTCATCCCAAAACTTCTTCGACAAGTAGCAAGGAACGGATGGAAATTTTGTTATGAAATAATGTCCTTTCGGTAGGGAAGTTGGAAAAAAAATTGGAGAATTGAGATATTTTTAACCAACAAGGGATTCATTTAGAGCTCCGCTCCATCATTTGAGTCTGGGTCTCGATATGCTAGGCCGGTGGATTTTAAAGCGGAAAACTTTAGGAAAACTTGAAGAATTTCAAGAGAAATCGCATGGAAATGTTCAAGAACCAATTACCCATTATTACCAATCAATCAAACTGTTCACAAGCTAAAAAGTTGAAAATTTGCAGTTTTTCATTTGGAATCAAATTATGTAGAAAAAAAAGCGACTTGGGCCGTCATGCAGACTCATTAGTAAGTGCATGGATAAAAATAAACGATCTGAAACTGGCACCACAGAAAGATTGGGAATAGTTTGCAGGAAATTGAAAATTTTGAAAGTTTGAATTTTCCGGGAAAACCTCAAATCTTCCTCCAAATCATCTTAAAATTATGAAGATCGTCAATTACGGGTTCACTTTGACCTCCATCATTCAAGTCCGGTTTCGATAACCCAGGCCTGTTTTATATTTTCAACAGGAAATTTCCGGAAAATTGGAAAAAAAATACGAGAGAATGTACAAGAGCCAGTAACCTCTTGTTTAAAAAAAAAACCTGTGGAAATCTGTTCACGGGATAAAAAGTTGGAAAATTTGCGGTTTTTCCAGAGATGAAAACTCGGAAACCGTGGCACAGTGGGACGAATGGCTACATTGACTGGACAAAAGTATTCCGATCCAATTTTCAAATTTAGAGCGGGTTCGAATCCTTCTCCTTTAGTGGTGGGTCGGGGAAGTAAAACTAACCAAAAAGGAAGGAAAACCAGAAAAAATTGTCATTTTTCCCAGATAAAAAGTGACAAGTAGGCGTCAGTTCAAATCTCAATATCTCCTTAGCGGCTCAACCGATTTACTTCATTTTAGTCTTGAATTATCAAGCAATTTCTGTTCTTTCAAAATCTATCAATTGTTTTGTCATTCTGATAATTTTTGTGAAAAAAGAACGAGAGTGAAGGTACCTTTATTTTTAATCGTGTCCGCCATTTTAAATTTCAAAAATTTTGCCAAACCGGAATGTTGACACGGTAGCCTATTTAATTGCCTATCCATTGCTGTCAAACTCGTTGGGATCGGTTAGGATATAAAAAATCTAGAGAGAAACATCTGGCGTCCGGTTTTGTATGGCCCACCCGGTATATGACACCTTTTTCTTTATCTCGTGAGGGAAGGGCGGTAGAAAAGCCCGCCGACGCACTGTTACAGGCAGGAGCCTGTATATTTTGAAAAGTTAAAATCAATCAGGTGGTTATTTAGTTCAGTACGATTCTAAGTAGGTAATGGATATGATTAAGAGCCGTAGCTTGTTCAGTAGTTTGACGCAATGGCCATCATATATATAATCGTAACCTCTTTTACCCATCTGGGTGTCGAGGTGTCGGACGCACCGAGCCGCACTATGGATTTATGCTACTACCTACAATCATCTCGTTCATGTGCGTGTACAGGTAATGGAGCCCCCTTGGGCAAGTACACTACGCTGCGTCCGCTCTCTTCGCGCCCAGCTATCCACCAGTCACCCATCCAGGTTCTGGCTTCTGCGGGCGATGCTTGACTTTCGTTATAGTAGCCTGTATGCATATCCACCCATGCCGTACCGCCGCAATGGCCATCATGCCAAAATGAAATATGGTTAATTTAAAGACCACTAGACAACACAACATTGATTTGTTTTGTTATCTGTTCTGACCGAGGCCAAGGAATCGAGTATCTGACTGTTGCTATGTGACATGTTCGAAATAAAGTTCGCACTCTGTATAATAAAAGCTCGGATAAAAATCCCCGAGGATCAAGATGCCGGCGGATCAAGTGTTTCGGAAGTTCCGAAACTCAAGAGAAGAGGCCCTTGCTTTTCAAGTGTGTTGACGGTGTCGTAGAAATTTCCAAGATCTTGCGGTCTCATTTGAAATTCGTGTTTTTTTTTCGGCGTTCTGCGATGGTCTGTTTACTCATCATTTCAGGATTTCAGGCTTTGCCCTAATTAAATAGTAGGTAATACTGGAAGGCTTCGGAAAGGATCCGCGGCGGTAAATAAAAGTAAAGTAAACAAGTGTGATTGAGATCCGTGTCCGGTTCTTGGGATAGGTTTTTCTTTTAATCAATATAAAGACCGGATAAAATCATCAGTATAGGTATGCCTATCTACCGCAGGCCCTACAAAATAATGGCTCTAGGTGCGAGAAGAAGCAGAGAGATGCAATAGCAGAGAAAGCAATATAGTAGATGGAAGAGATAGGTATAAAGAAACATTTCCCAGATAGTGATAAAATATAGGGGTGAGCATGCACAGTTGAATATAAAAGTTATTTATTTTTTTGACATTTTATTTCGTTTAATGGAGAAGTAGACAGCGCGGTAGAAAAAGAACATCCGCTCGCGTATGGTCTGAATGCGAGTGAATGTGTGTGCTGGATTTTACCTTTTGCCCAACCATGAAAGCAAACATAAAATTTCCGGTATGGGGCATGCGGGCAGGGCAACACGAAATACATCACCCGAACGGGACCGTGTTTTCATGCACGAGTTCGAAAAAGATCGATAATATTTTTTACAAACAAACGGCATGCTTTCAACGGGCACGCTTGGACAGGTTCTAAAGACATCCGGGTCTTGTGGCGGAAATAAGTCGAAATTTTCAATTCCTCCACACAAGTCATCAACCTATTATTCTCGTAACATCTCACTTTTTAGTAAAAGTGTAGTGGGTACCTGAATGTGTCCAAATGCACAAACGTGGTACCCTGGT
This sequence comes from Anaspis maculata, assembly GCA_949128115.1. Taxonomy (NCBI): domain Eukaryota; kingdom Metazoa; phylum Arthropoda; class Insecta; order Coleoptera; family Scraptiidae; genus Anaspis; species Anaspis maculata. The sequence goes on from OX421963.1 coordinate 49,856,920, forward strand.
ACCTATCTAATTTGAGTTTCATACCAAACAGGGGATCAAAATTAACATCGAGATTAACATTTAATGTTGAAAGTGGAATAAAATTCAAATCCAATACACACCTCATGCGGCTCACTCAATAGTACAGGAAAAATAGCCGAGAAGGTGGCGAGAAATAATTCATGAAATTTTTTTTCACCATTCGACTCAGAAAAAGGCACTCTATCACACATTCAAAGTCACCGAGAATCACAGCATTGCAAAATTTTCTACAGGGTGATCAAAAGAAAAAATCAACTCATGAACAAAAAAAAAAGAGGTAGAATCATGAAAATCACCACGTAGAATCTAAATTCATTGTATATTAAGATAAAATAAACAGCACCTGAATGCAGCCGTTTATGAAATATCTTGAAATTAGTGGTCGATTTCACGGAGAATGATTTTTTTTAATAAAGTAGTGATTTTTTAAGATATTTGGCTGAAATGTGATATTTCTGCAAAAAGTGTTGTCAAAAATGAAATGCGATGTATTGCCACCGTCTCCGCCTACTATTTTCGAAAATGTTAACAGACAACTGTTTTTTTCTAATGGTCGCCATCTTGAATTCGCTTGTTATCGAGTAGGCAGGGAATCAAGTGGTACTAGCAATAATGGTCATAGGCAATGAATAGGTACATTTTGGAGAGCAATTGAAACATTTTTGAGCATAATAAAACATTTTTGAACACAACATTGGGATATTCAACATTCAACAACATTCAATAAGGTCAGGGTCGTCTACGTTTTCGTATGGATCTTCTTCTAAAAGTTGTTGAGTGTTTGAACAATCCTTTCCTTCGCAGGGACTGGACAACATGGTGCAGGGAAGACCTCCTCGCTTACAGTCACAGCCTCTCTCGCAACCTTTCTTGCAGCAGCAGCGTATGAGGTCCAGCAGTTGTTCGGGTGCCGCTTGCAGATCGGACGAAATTGGCACCAGTCCGTTCGGGAGCTTTTTCCAGCCATACTTTGTCGGATCCATCTTGTTACCATGTTACCAAGCCATTCTTGAACCTTAATACAAAGGCAAAATAAATGTTTGAAGAGTTTCACTGTTATCACGTTATCACTGTTTACAGAGTGATGTGTAAAGAGGTGAAAAATTGCAAAAACTTCTTCGAACCCCATTTGCAATTTTTTTTTCCAAATTCTAATGTGAAAATCATAAAGTGTAATGCATTGCCTCGAAACAGTTTTAGATTTACCGAGATTGGAGGTCTTACACAGAAGAGATAAATTTTCATATGGAAAGTAACAGATTTGCCCTATTTTCTTGCAAGATTGAATCACTTCTAATAAATGGGTGGTTGACATCAAGCACGATTGTTCCTTCATCCGTTCCGGATAACTTGAATTCAAAAACAACCCAAAAATTTGATGTGGGGCCAGGCAGGGGGCACCGTTTGAAACGCTAGTTACAGTCTGTTTTTGGCACGTTGAATTTTATCAACATTTCAGATGTGGAACATGTTTTTTGCAAGTCTAAACCCCTGGAATATGGTAGAACTTCATTTTCCGTGGAAGGGAGAGCCCCCTGGGAGTTTATTTGTTGTGTTTGTGCTATGCCTGGGCTTTACCCCTGATTGCGTTTTTCTGGTAATACCGTGCTACAAAGATGATCAAAAACGTGTGTTGCTACAGTAACGCTGGAAACCTATATCTATACTATTGTTCACACTGACAAGTCAAGTCACTCCAACAATGCCGAGACCTGTGTTTTTCCACATCTGAAATATTGATGAAATTCAACGTGCCAAAAACAGACAGTGACTAGCGTTTCAAAAACTGCCCCCTGTCTGGCCTCACCACGAACCTGGCCCCACACCAAATTTTCGGGTTGTTTTTAAATTCAAGTTATCCGAAACGGTTGTAGGAAAAATTGTGGTTGATGTCAACCACCCATTCATTAGAAGTTATTCATTCAATCTTGCAAGAAAATAGGGCAAATCTGTTACATTCCATATAAAAATTCATATCTTCTGTGTAAGACCTCCAATCTCGGTAAATCCGGAACCGTTTTGAGACAATTCATCACACTTCATGATTTGCACATTGAAATTTGAAAAACAAAAATTTTGCAAATGGGGGTTCGATGAAGTTTTCGCAATTTTTCACCTTTTTACATATCACCCTATATAATAATGTTTCATGCAGCTTCTTGATATCCACAATCACAGAATCTGTTGAGAATACATTGGGCTAGTAGACGCAACAAACAGAATGGAAATCACTTTCGGCAATCGAAAGTTATTGGCCGTCAAAGTCAAGCCATTTTTTTGGTGGCGACAACTTCAATGTGGAACAGTTTATTTGGATTTGAAACTTCAGGAAACATCTTGAAAATGCCGTTTCCAAAGGCCTAAAAATTAAAATTAAAAAATACCCATGATTTATTAGATGCAGATGGAATAAGTTTTCTATAGGTTTTCACGAAACTTTTAATCAACATTTTGCAAGAGTGACTTTTTTTCCAAATTTAACGAAGTATAGGATAAAAAAAAATGGAACAATTTACAAAAATAATCAGGAGAGTGAAAAACAGAGGAAAAAAGGAAAGGGTACCCCCAATACCTTGGCCCCTGAAAATGTGTGATGATAAAATACGTTATATGTAATTGTTCAGTAGAGGCATATTTCAGTAAACTTTCGTCCAAATTTGAACAGAATCGTTTCAACGGTTCGAAAGTTATGAAAAAAGAAACGATTTTTCAATTCCATCTTTGAAGGCCTATATCTCCGTTATTGTCCGTTTTTGACCAGGGTGTTTTGAGGAAAGTCTATCTATTTTTTGATGCTCTATTGATTTCTAAAGTTTCCGCGATTAAACACCGGACACCTGTACAGAGTGTGTCCCGGAGTAAGGGTCACAAAATTCACAGGGAGATGGAAAATTGAAAAATAAGGGAATATTTCTCGACAAATATACGATCGCAAACGTATAATAACGGAGAAACAGGCCTTCAAAGTTGTTTTTTTAACAGAATTTTTTGCATAATCTTTGAACCGCTCAACCGATGTTAGTCAAATTCAAATCAAAGTCTACTAAAATATTAGAATATGTCTATTTAACAATAATAACGCATTTTGTCAAACATTTTTAGGGGCGAAAATAATAGAGGATATCCTTCCCCTTTTTTCCTTATTGTTCACCTTTCTATGTATGGATTCTATGTTAAATTCAGATAAGAAATTTACTTGTGCAAAATTTTTATTGGAGGCTTCGTTTTCGAGATATTTGGGTTTGAAACTTTGGAAAACATCTCGAAATCGCCATTTTCAAAAGCCTAAAAATTAAAATGTAAGCAAACTCATGATTCCCGAACTGAAATATTTTTTTAGGTCTTTCAAGTAGTTGATAAACCACCTCTCATTTTTCGGTGAGAGATGAAGAGTTTCCAGGAAAAAAACACTTTGGGTCCTGGAGAGTGGCGATTTCGAGATGTTTTCCAAAGTTTTAAACCTAAATATCTCGAAAATGAAGCCTCTAGTCAAAATGTTATTATTGCGTTATTATTGTTCAATACAGACCTGCTCTAGTAAACTTTGGTTTGAATTTGAATGAAATTGGTGGTGTTTATTTCAAATGTTTCGAAAGTTATGCAAATAAACTGTTAATATTTATATAAAGAAATTTATTAACAACAAATTACATCTTCCCAACATTTTGGGTTGCTGTAAAACAAAGAATACAAAATAACATTATATATAAAACTCTAAAACAGTGAAATTAAAACTGGGTAAAATAAATTACTTTTTGTATAAGTGATTCCTCAAAATGTAAATGGAATTTTTCAAAGCGCTTGCTGCGATGATTTTTTATAATTTTGAAGGAAGGCCGAAAGAGTCCCAATTTTTTTTGAAAAAGGTGGTGATTGTTATTTTAGTCTACTTTCATTGACTTTTGATATCATTTTCCACATTCTTTATCAGTTAAACAATAGATTACGTTAAGCGCCATGACACCATCTAGTCCGGACGTTAAGGTCTAAATTTAGGGGGCACCGTTCACTTTTATAACAAGCAATGCCACTTGGCATACCTGTTGCCGAGACCATGTTTGACCGATTAAGATCAGGAGCCAAAGTCGTAAGTGATGCAGGCGCCGTATACAGGGTGTCGTATAGAAAAAAAGTCAGAAATTCGTATATGATTACCCGAACCAGATGGATTCACGTGAGTAGGCACAAATATCCACAATATATTACCCATCAAGAAAGAGTCAACGGTTTTGGAAAACCTTGAGCGGTTCCTGAAATATTTAGGAAAAACTGAATTTTCTTCTGAATATTTCATTTCTCGGTAAATCAGTGAATTTTCAAGATATCGAAGTGCAACTTAGTAAGTTTGCGGCGAGTATTGTCATGAATAAAAAACTATCAGGAGCCAAATGCAGGGCCTACTATTTCCAGAAGTAAGACAGTCAACTCTTTTTTTTTCTTCGTGACCGCCATCTTGAATCTCCGTTTCACTCAACAGTTGGAAAAGTGACTGTCCAATGTGAGAATGTTGGCATCCAGTCACTCTATTATGAAAAAGATGGCCTTGAAGCAAGGTGAGGGTATCTTCATCGAGAAAACATTGTGACCCAAGGTTTTCATGGTAATACGCATTTGCAGCGCCTGTGATGGCTAATGAGAGATTTGAAAGAGCAGAGTGAGTTCTTTGTCACAATCCTACATTCATTTTGAGCTGAATTACAAAAGTTCATGATGATCGGTCCAAAGGTAAACTCTTGATGGCTTGCTGAACAAAATAGGTGGCGCTTTTTGATGAGAAATGGAAAAAAAAATCGGGCTATCATTATCATGTTATCCCTCACGAAGAGAAGGCTGTTGCAAAAACTGAAACAAATCAACGCTGGAATGTTTTGTGAGATCGAAGTCTATATTCTTGAGGCAATAAATGTTGAACACATGCGTCCAGTTACCAGAGAGAAGACATGGAAGGCGTGCATGCAGAAAAAAAATTCAAAATTCTTATTCACATATTTCATTTAAAAACTCACCAAAAGTTGATGACTAACAATATTACATCCATTTTGAGATTTAGTACCAAAATTCATCATCATCGATCCAGAGACACAATTTCGGCAGCTTTTTGAAAATAATACGTCGCTCAGAACTTGGAAAAAAGCTTTCTGCATGCAAGTCTCTCATGTCTTCTCTCTAACGAAGGGACGCATGTGTCCAACATTTTATGGCTCAAGATTATAGGGCTGACTCTCCCCAAACATTTCAGCGTTGATTAGTTTCAGTTTTTGCAATAGCCTTCACTTAGTGAGGGATGACATGATGATGATTGCTCGATTTTTTTTTGCATTTTTCACCAAAAAGCACCACATATTTGGTTCATCAAGCCACCAAAAATTCACCTCTAAACCAATCATTCCTTACCTTGCTTCAAGGCTATCTTTTTCACAATGGGGTGACTGAATGTCGACTATCTCACATTCAGTTGTCACTTTTTCAACTGTTGAGTAAAACAAAGATTCAAGATGGCGGTCGCGAAGAAAAAAAAAGTTCACTGTCTTATTTCTGAAAATGACAGGCCTTGCATTTGGCTCCTGATCGTTTTCGATTCATGACCACACTGGCCATAGAACTACCAAGTTGCACTTCGATATCTTGAAAATTCACTAATTCACCGAGAAATAAAATATTCAGAAGAAAATTCAGTTTTTCCTGAATATTTCAGGAACCGCTCGAGATTTTCCAAAACCGTTGAGTTTTCCTTGATGAGTAATACCGGGTGATCATTTGAAAACTATCCACCTGCAATAACTCCCGATTCCTAGTGAATATTTTTTCGAGCAAAAACAGGTCGATTTTTATATCGAGGGGGACATCCAAAACATACATTGACAAATTTCTATATTCACCCCCCTCGCCCCCACTCACCCCAACTTTGAAATTTCAAATGACACTACCTACCTTGCGATACATCAAATTGAAGGAAATTAAATTTTCTTTCTGAAAAAAATATTTTCAAAATTTTCAGCCCCACCCCCTTTTCTCTAAAAATTCTCTGACTGTCCCATTTTATATTCTGGACCCCTCATTTTTTCTCAATTTAGTTGGCGTCATCCTAGATAGAATCGAAGCAGAAAATTTTCGGTGGAAAAAGTGCTACCTAAATTCACCCCTTCGCTCTCCTTCACCTCAACTCCCAAATTTAATAAAACACCACCTACTTTGTGAGACATCAAATTGAAGGGAATTGAATTCTCTTTCCGAAAAGAATTTTTTTGAAATTTTCGACCCCTCCCCCAATAAATTGGCCATTTGGAGTATTCTAGGGGGGCAATGGGGGGCTTTAAAAATTGTGAAAAAATCTTTTTCAGGGAGAGAATTCAATTTCCTTCAATTTGATATATTACAAAGTGGGTATTGACATTTTAAATTTTTGAGGTCAGGTGGGGGGAGCGACGGGGTAAATTTGGGTGGCACTTTTTTTATAGAAAATTTTCTCTTTCGATGCTGTGCAGGATGACGTTTGCTCTATTGAAGGGAAATGAAGGTCAAGAATATTAACTTGGACACTCAGAGAATTTTAGGAAGAACAGGGGGTGGGGTTGAACAATTTCAAAATATTTTTTTTAGAAAGAGAATTTAATTCTCTTTAATTTGATGTATCGCAAGGTAGGTAGTGTCATTTGAAATTTCAAAGTTGGGGTGAGTGGGGGCGAGGGGGCTTAAGATATAAATTCTCCAATGTATGTTTTAGATGTCCCCCTCGATATAAAAATCGACCTGTTTTTGCTCAAAGACATTTGCACTAGGAATCGGGAGATATTGCAGGTGGATAGTTTTCAAATGATCACCCGGTATATTGTTAATATATGTGCCTACTCACGTGGATCCATCTGGTTTGGTTAATGATATACGAATTTTTCACTTCTTTTCTATACGACACCCTGTATACGACGCCTGCATTGCTTGCGACTTTGGCTCCTGATCTTAATCGGTCAAACATGGTCTCGGCAATAGGTATGCCAAGTGGCATCGCTTGTTATAAAAGTGAAGGGTATTATACTTTAACATCCGGACTAATCCTTTGTATTGTGTGCCAGAATCCCTCTAGTTATACTACTACCACTACCCATACCTACCTAATAACTTTCAAGTGCTTTAGTAAGTTTGTTTCCTCAAAATGAATTACCTATGTTCTACCATAAACTTACAAAGTTCAAATCGTTCAAGATCTTTCAGTTTCGAACTACCTAAATATTAACCTGTCATTTATGTTTGGTAGTATAGGGCTTATAGGTAGGTATATGTATAACGCTTCGAGCTGCTGTGTGAAAACTTAGTCGATGGCAGATCGACAGCCCAAATGTAATTACTGGTGCCATCGTTCTGTTACGTCGGTCGTAGGAAATGGGTCAAGAACCAGCACCACGTCCACGTGTATACTTATACTAAATTCGCAATGCAATGTCATCAAAGGGTGCATCCAGTGCATGCTTCTCTATACGGTGTACGTCATCACTGGACCACAGCACCCGCGAGACTTCGGTATTTCTGTATTCCGTTGCAATTGCAAATTGCAAAAACTAATTACGGTTGATGGAAAGGGTGCAATCAGCCTGCAAAAGCTTCCCATTAGGTGCTTTGGCCCAGTGTACTACAAGGTGTCGTCGTAAACTCTCGTGACTCTTATCATCATAGTTCGAAAAACATCACAGAGTTTCTAGTACCCACCTAACCCATTTGCCTTTTGTAATTCAATTGAGTAGCATTACCCATTTCATGAGAACATTATTGCCAAATGTGCAAATAACTACGTGTCACCATGTTCGCTTCGGTTGGCAAATTGCATTCGAGCAACGTTGACTTTAATTAAATGAGAATATTACAGTCAAACCGACCGGCCGTACATCTTCAGACCCTTAAGTGTGTCTACTAAACTGCAGTCTTCCGGGTGATGAAAATTCAAATTTAACCACTCTAGATGATGACCCAAACCCGCCTAGCATCGTGCTACAAGCACAACTGATGCCACACAGAAAATGCGAGATACTTTTCCGCCTCCTCGCTAATAAACATATTATGTTGTTATTAAATTTTCGTTCGGAAATGAAATTTGACAAGGGAATGCACCATAAACAACCCCCGGGCGATATTTATCCACAAGCTCTGATTACATTAGCATAACTCTTGGTTGGTGGCCGGGCTGATGGTCGCGCTGTAACTCCTATTGTCTGGAAAGAGGACGATCATTTCGTCCTCATCGCCGTCTCCACGATCCCGCAAGCATTTTGTTTGCGCAGCTCCCGAGGTACGCAATTTTTTCTCTATACTTCATGTGGATATAAAGGCAACCACTCTTGTAGGGTTTATGACTAGAGCAGGCAGCCACTCACTTCGCATTTTTCTGGTATATAAAATGCAGATTGATACTGCAAATAGCATTATGCCTTCTAACGTGCGTCTGGGAAACATAAATTTGCTTTTTTCCAGCGCCCTGGGGGGCCTCCTGGTCGTCGCAGATATCGATTTTTAAAGTTTTTCGCTATAGATGTCATTAATTTGAGAGCTGAGGAAGACGAAGGGGCCTTGCCTGATGCGTATTATTCCCTTTTCGCTCGGAATGCCTCCTAGCTATGAAAATTTTTAAATCTGCGCAGCTCTTGGAAAGATTTGGAATGAGAATGTTCACAATTTAATAGGTACCTACTCCGCCAATTTGTTCAAATTTCTGACGAATTTCATCATCCAATTAATAATACGGAAGGGGCCCACTTCATTAATACTTGCAAATTGATAGTATGCACCTATACAGGAAGATTCTGAATTAGCGAACCCGGACTTCGAGTACGTTGGTCGTCAAGGAGCCAAAGCATAATAGAAACGTTTTTGTCGTACATTTTCAAGTAATGAAGATCTAAAGTAACCCAGTCGGTAGCACGGTGAACTCGGCCTCGCTTTCAAAGGCGAAGGTCCCGGGTTCAAATCCGCACTGGGCCAGATGGACTTTTTCACGCGTCCCTTAGTACTGGGGTATCTACTATCGAGCGGTGATGCTCTGATAAACCCCACTGATAAATCCCCCACTGATCCAAGAATGTGAATTCTACAGGACCTACTTCGTTGTTATCGTCAATATCATTAAACCTGCTAATAACCAAATAGTTGATGCAGGGCCAAAAAGAAAGATCTCAAGTTTCGAGAGCCACGTTATACCTACGTATAGTGCAGTATAGAATACCGCGTTTGGCTTCGATCACGGAAGTTGAGCAAGTAGGACGGTGGATAGCAAATCCAGATGAGTGAGTGCCTAGCTAGCTTTGGTGGGACCCGTTTGGAGACTCATTTCGGCAAACCCCTCCTTGTCTAAGCTCTGGTCAACAATTCCAATTATGCGGCGAGGAAGCGTTTGGAAGAACTGATCATGGAACATCAAACGTGATACTTTGACAGCAGTGTGAGAAAGCCAGAAGAAAAATATTACCGATTGAACCAAATAATATGATGAAGGTGGAAGTTGGTACTGGTAGGTACCCACTTATTGTGTGAAACTTCTAACTACTATTACAAACCCCATCGAAAACCAACATAAGACAACTTGACGCTGCTGGATTCCGAGGCCAATGCCTGAAGTAACGACGATAAAGCTTCGGCACTAATCCTTGGGTGTTAGGGACTGATTTTTAGAACTGCTGCGAACGTTTCCGAAGAGCAAGCTGAATTCAGAAATGCTAGTTAAATTGGTGGCCCAACGAAAACAACAGAGGGGTTTTCGGGCATTTTGCATCATTTTTTCGAAAAAAGCTCAGACGGGTCGATTTTTATATCGAGGGGGACATCTGAAACATACATTGGCAAGTTTCTATCTTTAGCCCCCTCACCCCTACCCACCTCAACTTTGGAATTTCAAACTGTCTACTTTGTGATACATCAAATCAGAGAGAATCAAATTCTTTTTCTGAAAAAAATATTTTCAATATTTTCATTCGGAGGTTCTCATACTACTTCCAAGAAATCGATCGAGGAATGTATGGGCAAATCCTCGATGCTTCATCTAGCCGGACCATAAGAGCTAAGGTTGGACGAGGCAAGAACAGGAGGAAACCGTCCGTCAAGAAATGCCGGAGATAACAGGTTTTCACTTTTTAGCTACTAAACAAACCTCAAAGACTTGATAAAAAGTCTCTAACAAATACAGTGAACGATTTCTGAAAGCGTAGGTATAGTTCCTGTTTTGGTAGTTTTCCAAAGATAGATAAATAAATAGATGGATAGATTTATTGAGGGACCTTTTTTGAGAAGGTATTGTTACGAGCGGCGATCCCGTTCCTTCGGGTAAACACGCGATCTTTTTGGATTCTTCCATCCACCACGTAGCGGTGTAGATAAAGAGCGGTGCTCTGGACGTTTCCAGAAGTATACGCAATGATTTGGCATTGGGAACCTTCAACGCTCGATCAAGGCACATCTGTCCATTTTGGTGGAGGTGCAGACATTCCGGAGCACACGGGAAACACGCGGGAAGTGTGTGATTATTCGGGAGTCGCCTAAAAAATTGTATGCCGGGCCACTATGAAATTTTCTAGAAGATAATGGAAAGTTCAGGAACGCTATTCCGAGGCCTATAAAATATAAGGCATCAACCGTCAGCTCACGGACAGTATTGAATTGGAATGCGATGCGATAGCGAGCGGATAAAAGCGAAGTACTTGCGATATATTTCCAAGTAGATAATTGTTGGCATGTATTAATTGTAGTACGCAGTAATGAACAGTGTGTGTTTTAGAACGATCGTCTCAATTATATTCGAACCCGTACGCGAAATACGCAACAGTATTTTAACCTTAAAATTAACAAACAAAAAGCTGAAGCAAAAAGTTTGAATAAAGGTCAATTTTAACAATATTTATATCTCTCAAGGTGGAAATTTTTGGTTTTAATTTCATCGCGTTTTCAAAATTTAAGCAGAAGTATTATTGGTACTCAACATGATTTCTTCATTTTTCTAAACAGAAAGTTATACTCACGTTCTTGGATAGACCCTTCGGAAAAGTATGGTGGTACTCATGTCAGCGTCTAAAGGTCCCGCCGCTAAAATGACGGTTTTTGAATTGATAGGTAACCATGCGTAAATTTAAAAAAAAATCGTCGAATACTTGCATTAAGATTAGGTGATGTATAAAACGGTACCTGTGGCATACCATCGGCTTAGACTTTAGTAGTGACCTTTTACGTATAGTAATACCACTTAATTTAATTTTCAGATATATCATGCACAACTTCATTTGGCTATGACTGGAGTTGGCTTCAATCTTCTATCAGGTATTTATTGCATGTATTAATGTATTACCTACAACCACTAGCGTGAGTAATGAATACCGCATAACTAAGCCTGAGCACCCAAGTAAATGGGTCGTTACGCACAGCGTGCGGTAGTGGTAAAGTAAATCGCATAGCTAGGGAACTTGATATCTTATGTTGGGGAAATTGTGATCAAGAAATACGGAAAACGTTTTCAAGTTACATAATAATTCATATCCCAAGAGAAGGTTTCACAGGGAGCTGACGTGTGTCGAGGTTCGTGGTCTCGGTCATAGGTTTTGGTAGCACCTTTCACACCTAAAGGATAAGCGAAGCAATTTGTGTACCGGGTGATCATTTGAAAAACTATCCACCTGCGATAACTCCCGATTCCCAGTGAAAATAACTTCGGGCAAAAACAGGTCGATTTCGAAGGAGACATCTAAAACATATACAGGGTGATTCACCATCAAATGAACATAGCCTAAGGGTAGGTCCAGTTTTTCCTGGCGAACTAGGATCTGGCTTTCAAATTTTTCTAACACTGTTCGTTTCAAAGTTACAGGGTGATTCATGTATTTTGTCGAATTTTTTGACAAGCTGTATCTTCAGAACGACCGAATGGATTGGATTGAAATTTTGTGGGTTGATTATTCTATTGATATCTAACACATTGCCCTATCAAACAGTTTGGAGTTTCCAGGGCCGGCCTTGTTAAAAAAACTTCGAAGCTATTTTTCGAAAAAAACATTCTGTATGCATATTTTTCAAAATTCATTCAAAAACTCTGAAACTACATAAAACATGCTAATAATATCGCAAAAAAAATTGCTTGGCACCATTGAGCTGTCAAGAAAATTTTGATAATCGTAATGATTTTTGAGGTTGGGATTTTTTGTATATTTGCGAATGATCTATCATGACCCTGAATTTTAGACGTTTCGTCAGAAAAAAAATTACATTTTTCTCGTTTTCTCAGTAGTAACAAAAAATTTCATCAGAATTTTTAAAAAAATTTTGTTACGTCCCTCAACGTCGACTCAATTTGGGATAGAAGTGAAGCTGAGAGAAGTAACAATAATTTTTTGAAAAATCGGCTGAAACTTTTGGTTTCTACTGAGAAAACGAGAAAAATGTCAATTTTATTTTTTTGACGGAACGGCTGAAATTTGGGGCCATGATAGATCATTTGTGAATATTTGGAAATATAAGTTTACAAAAAATCCTAACCTCAAAAATCATCAGGATTATCAATTTTCTTTTGACAGCTTAATGATGCCAAGCAATTTTTTTTGCGATTTCAATAGCATGTTTCATGTAGTTTCTGAAAATGAAAATGAATTTTGAATAATATGCATATAAAATGTATTTTTTTGGAGAAAACTTTGAAATTTTTTTTTCAAGTCCGGCCCTGGAAATTCTGAACTTTTTGATAGGACGGTGTGTCACATATCAATAGAAGAATCAACCCACAAAATTTCAATCCAATCCATCTGGTCGTTCTGAAGTTATGGCTTGTCAAAAAACTCTACGAAATACATGAATCACCCTGTAGCTTCTAAACGAACAGCGTTAGAAAAATTTCAAAACCAGATCCTGGTTTGCCTGGAAAAACTGGACCTACCCTTTAGCTATGTTCATTTGGTGGTGAATCACCCTGTATATCATTCAACCCCCTCGCCCCCACTCACCTCAACTTTGAAATTTCAAACAGCACCAATTGAGGTCTCCAATTTTCCGTTGTCTCTCTTTACTGTGACGTCATGCGTATAAGATACGGTTAATCGAGGTCATTGGGCGCTTCCCAATAAGGCGTATAAGGACACAATTCGACACAATTTGACACAGCTAGCGTTCCAATAGCAGTAATAGCACCACATGTCGACACAATCGAAACATTGGCGAGGCTGAGTTTAGAATTGAGCTGGCAAGTGCACTTTGACATTGTGTATCCGTCTTGTCGCAGTTATTGGAAAGCGTCCTATGTTTCTTGAGATATGACATTTCGTTTCTGACAATGGGAAATTTTTCGAATCTGACAAGCGCTCTGTCGTGTATTTATTTGATTTCAGCATGGATTTCATGATTTCACTTGTTCTTACCCTCGTTCTTGCCAATAAGTGTGTTATATGTAGTGGAAAACTGAGAAGATACTGAAGATACTTACAGAAATGGTTCAAGGGTGTTGTGTCGCTCTATGCGAGTGCGAGAATAAGACGAATACACCCGGCATCACCATGCACTGGTTCAGGAAAGACCCAAACTTGATGGAAGTGTGGCTGCACCAGCACCACCAGGGATCACGCTGCACCAGACACGTGCATCTTACTACGAAAAAACTCTATTACTTTGTCCATTAAAAACTCCCTTATGGGTTCTAGTGACTTTCCCCACATGATAATGGGAACAGTATAGCTAACCGATTCAAAATTCCCGCAAAAGTCAGAAACGAAACGCCCAAACGTCATAAACGTCAAAACGTCAAAGGTGACCTCGAAAAACCATGTACTTTCTATCTCCTAAAATTGGAAAGGTCAATTACCTTGCAATACATCTGATTCAGAGAATCAAATTCTCTCTCTATTGGAATAAATATTTTCAAAATTTGCAACTCTCCCCCCCCCTCTCCTTCCCAAAATTCTCTGGAGTGTCCAATTTAATATTCTTGGCCTCTCAATTCCCTTCAATGCAGTCAACGTCATTCTGCGTAGCATCGAAAGAGAAAATTTTCTATGGGAAAAGTGTCACCCAAATTCACCCCTTCGCTCCCCTCACCTCACCTTAAAAATCTGAAATGACAGTTACCTACTTTGTGATACATCAAATTGAAGGAAAGTAAATTCTCTTTCTGAAAACAATGTTTTCAACATTTTTAAAACCTTCCGTTCCCTTCCCAAAATACTCCAAATATCCAGTTTAGTGGGGGAGGGTTTGAAAATTTCAAGAAAATTGCTTTCAGAAAGAAAACTCAATTCCCTTCATTTTGATGTATCACAAAGTAGGTGGTGTTTTGGTTGATTTTGAAGTTGAGCTGGGGAAGAGCGATGGGGTGAATTTGGGTAGCACTTTTTCCACCGAAAATCCTCTTCTTCGATGCTATCTAGAATGATGCTGAGTAAACTAAAAAGAATTGAGGGGTCCAGAATATTAAATGGGAGACTGCCGTAGATTTTCTCTTTGAAGGAGTTTCTACTTGAAGAAAAAATAAAATAAACACGATTTCCGTCAACAACTTTTTTAGTCGCTTCAGAAACCTCTTAAATGTGCACATTACCCACAGTAAGTGAAGACATGAATAACAATTAATTTATGACGTGCTTCCCGAACTGAAAAAAACTTCTTACATCTTGTTCACAACACAACAGCCAACCAGCAAACAGGACTGTCCCTTTATTACCTATTCGTTTTTGAGCTATGTTGTCTAGAAAAAGTCGCCCTATTCTTTTGTTCTTTTTCGAAAGATGGAGTTTCTGAATTTAAATCACCAACACCCTAAATTGACTAAGAGTCAAGACTGCGCCGGATTTACGAGGAGGAGTTTTAGGTTTATAGCCTGAACCCCAGACATCAGAAGGGTCCAAGTATTATAGTGAAAAACTATTTCTTCTTGTCTGTGTTTGGAATAGCAAAACATCTATGAAGCGTACCTGAGAGGTAGATTGAATAAAAACTGATACTAAAGCTTGAGTGTATATGGACACCGGGTTTTACAATTTGAAGTTTATCTACAGGGTGATTCACCATCAAATGGACATAGCTTGAGGATAGGTCCAGTTTTTCCAGGCGAACCTGGATCTGGTTTTGAAAATGTTCTAACGCTGTTCGTTTCAAAGCTACAGGGTGATTCATGTATTTCGTAGAATTTTTTGACAAGCCATAACTTTAGAACAACCCAACAGATTGGTTTGAAATTTTATGGGTTTATTCTTCTATTGATATCTGACACATCACTTTATCAAAGAGTTAAAAATTTCCAGGGCCGGCCTTGAAAAAAAATTCGAAGCTTTTTTGAAAAAAGACACTCTGTATACATATTATTCAAAATTCATTTTCATATTCAAAAACTACATGAAACATGCTATCAATATCGCAAAAAAAATTGCTTGGCACCATCAAGCTGTCAAAAGAAAATTGATGATCCTGATGATTTTTGAGGTTAGGATTTTTTGTAAATTATTATTTCCAAATATTCACAAATGATTTATTATGGCCAAAAATTTCAGCTGTTTCGTCATTAAAGAAAAAATGACATTTTTCTCGTTTTCTCAGTAGTAACAAAAAGTTTTAGCCGAATTTTCAAAAAATTATTGTCACGTCCCTCAGCTTAACTTCTATCCAAATTTGAGCTAAAATTGAGGAACGTATCAAAAAAAATTTGAAAATTCTGATAAAATTTTTTGTTACTACTGAGAAAACGAGAAAAATGTCATTTTTATTTTTCTGACGAAACGGCTGAAATTCAGGGCCATAATAGATCATTTGCAAATATTTGAAAATAATAATTTAGAAAAAATCCTAACCTCAAAAATCATTACGATTGTCAAAATTTTTTTGACAGCTCGATGGTGCCAAGCAATTTTTTTCGCGTTATTATTAGCATGTTTGATATAGTCTCCGAATTTGAAAATGAAATTCGGAAAATGTGCATACAAAATGTATTTTTTTGAAAAAAGCTTTGAAGTTTTTTTTACAGGGCCGGCCCTGGAAACTTCAAACTGTTTGATAAGGCGATGTGTCAGATATCAATAGAAGAATCAACCCACAAAGTTTCAATCCAATCTATTCGACGTCTTTTCTCGAAACGGTTTTTGATTTGCGCCTGTATTATGATTTTGGACAAAGTTGTGCCATTTTTTCTTCAATGTCCACCTTATTGCAAATATCCTCTCAAACTGGTCTAATTATCGAAGCAAATTTTGAACAATCGATAGTTTCACTTGAAAAACCATCCCCTGTGGATGTTTTTTTCACCCACCCCTGAAAAAGATTACCCCCGCGGGCAGTGTCTAACCCATGTGGGCCGGAATATTGGGACTGGTATCACAATAAACCAGTATGATACCGTGTCATGTGAGAGATAATTTTTGTTTCAAGGTCAAAGGATTGTTTTTAAGGGTTGTTTACATTAACTGATGTATCGATACCTCGAGAACAAAAAGAATCTGAGAAGAAATTCTTGCTTCATGTTCCATTGCATACATTGACGCATATTTTTCAAGAACATACAAGCTGATACCTAACATAGGTCGGGGATGTGCTTCACAGCAACCCTTTAGCAAAGAGTGGAACGAGGAATGGAAGTGCTTTTGTAGAAGTGTTTGGTATCATTTCTCAAGATTTTGTTCTCCTGCATGTGATTTCGGTAATGAAATTTAGCTAAAAAAGGATTTATCATTACTCTAGAAAGAAAGAAACAAGCTCTTTCACGACTTTTTTAATTCTAACGGAAATAAGTTTTACAATTTCAAACAATGTTTCTCAAAATACCTAACTAAAAGATCTTACTATCAGAAAACTCTCGAAATGGTCTTAAACGAGGCATCATGATATAGTTGTTGCAATATTCGTATGAATTTAGGACTTACACCAGCGGAGTACATTTTTTGCCACAGTAAACTATGATTAATGGAATCAAAAGCTCTTTTCAGGTCGACAAATGCTGCAAATACTTTGCCCTTCGACCGACGTAGATGAAGCTGTACAATAGAGGTGAGAGTGAAAATGTTATCGACGCATCCCCTGCCCTTCCGAAACCCTGATTGGCATTCTGGTATGATTGAGTTGAGTTCGGACCATTCGTTGATTCTAGATTGCATCACGCGTGTGAAAACCTTTAAAATTGAGTTTATTAAAGCAATCCCTCTGTAATTAGCAGGATCCTCAATCGATCCCTTTTTGTGCATCATGGACAAGATCACCCGTGACCAGTCCCTCGGTATAGTCTCAGTGTTCAACACCCGATTGAAGAAACTGCACAAATACATAGACCAGTTCTGCGGAAGGCATTTATAAAATTCGTACGCGAGTCCGTCGGCTCCCGGAGACTTGTTATTAGAACAGGAACTCAATGCTATTGCAAGCTCATCCAGAGTGATATCCGCATCAAAGATCCGCTGACCCGCGCCCGAATACGTCAAAAATGTTGTATCATCAAAAATTGCCAAGTCATTATAAAAACATTCCCAAGTCGCAGCCGAACAATTTGGCCGAGTCATGTTACCTCTGAAAGATTCTATTGTTCTCCAAAACTCAGTAGAGTTTCTCGTATTTGATAGCTTTGCTAAAATGGCTCTCTCATGGTGCAGTTTTTTCGACTTTAGCAATTTGTGATATTCCCTTTTCAGTTTCAAGTAACTTATTCTCGCCGCCTCAGACCAATTACTGGCAAATGCGTTCTTTAACTTCTCCTTTAGTTGCTTTTTCAGAATGAGACACTCGTGATCAAACCAGTTTTTCCCCCTGTTCCCCACTCCCCGCATAACATGTGCCCTCCGCATCCCCAGATTACCCGCTACCCCCTTGATTGTATTTATCAAATTATCATTAGCATCTGACACTTGCCGATTCGAGTCCCATGTTACATTTGGTGATATTTGCATAAGATCAGTATAGTCTTGTGATCGCTGTGCATTCCATCGTATATTATTACACGAAACAGCAGCATTTGCATCCGACAAAAACAAATCTTCGCGCTTGGTAGAATTCAATGTCAAAATAATTGGAAAATGGTCGGAGGATGTAAAAATCTCCATTACGCGGAAATCATTAACAACATCCACAGAGCCCGTTGAACACCACGCAAGATCAATCACACTTCCCCCCGCAGCACCACAGAACGTCAACCTACCAGGATGGTCCCCACTAGTCCGTCCATTCAACAGATGAAAAGCATTACGGTCCATGAATTCTTTAAGCATTCGTCCCCTTGAGTTGAAGACGTCATCATCGCTCGCTCTTGCCTCGAATAGACTGGTTCCCTCAAATAATTCCTCTGATGGAATCATTCCGGAATTGCCCATTCTGCAATTAAAATCGCCCAATACAAAGCATGGCATTTCCGAGTAATTTTCCTCGACATCTGCAAAAACAAACTGTAAGTTTTCAAGACTGCACTCTATATCTAAAGTTGGCTTGAAATAAATACCAAAAACAACTAACTGAAATGACTGATAAGAGACATGGCAAGAAATCCACCATGGGGTTTTATCTATTATACGGAATTGAAACTTTTTGCTAATCAGCATCATAATACCACCGCTTGCTCTTCCCATCGATTTACTTTTAGAAGCAGGGGACACAACAATATTATATACATACAATAATCGATCCATGAGAATTCCCCCAATGACTTCACCCGTCAACCAGGTTTCGCAGATACATAGTACATCAGGTAAATTTGCAACATTTATGAAATCGGACACATTTCTAAAACCATGTACATTAAAGAATAATAAACTTATATTTCCAATTCCCAAATCATTTTCATTTTGTTTTCTTCGTTTCTTCTCTCTTCTTCCACTTCTCGCCGTCCTGGATATAACTAGTTTTTTTGTACAAGTTCATCACTCTGATCATTCCAAACATGCCACTTGTTAGCAATAAGCAGCTTTCGGTGAGCGACCCTTACGTTATTTCCTTTACTTCTTTCCACTGCTGCAATGTCTCTTATTTTTTTCTGCACCTGCTTTTCTTTTAGAGTGAGATCACTGTTGACAAAAATGTTTCCACCCCGCAGCCGAGATTTAGCTTTCATAATGGTTTCTTTATCCTGGTCAGTTTTCAGCTCCACGAGCACACCCCTGTTGTTATTAAAGCTGAAGGTTCTTGTTATACCAACTTTCACTTGTAATTTGTCTTTAAAGAATGCTTCCACATAAGGCATTAACCGATCTGCCTCACCTGTTGGAGGATCAGGCAGACCCCAGATCACAACGTTTCTTCTTCTGTCTTTTCTCTCGTACTTTTCTAATGCTTCCTCAAGTCTGCCCACTCTCTCAGACATTTTCTTCATATCTTCAGTCCACTGCTTTTCCTTGGCAACAAAAGCTTCTTTTAATTCTGCTACTTGTACGACCAATAGAGCATTTTCGCGTCTTCCCTGTTGGACTTCGGACAGCACATTTTCCATTAACTTCTTAAGTTCTTCGTTGGTGGCACTCATTCTGTTGAAATTCGCTGACGGTGATCGAACGGTTTTCTTGGCCAGCGGAGAGGTAATCTCTTCCACGACGGATTTTTCCCCTGGTGATAATTCTTTACGTTTACGCTTCAGTTCCTGGGTGGTCTTGTTACAGCTTGGGGATCCAGGATTGACGGTAGTATGATTTCTGGTTAGCCTTTCCATACATGCAGCTACGAACCGCGACCACTTGGCTGCACCCTGTATAATCTCATTGGCAGTCTTTATCACCGATAAAAAATTTAGGCGATTCCAAATTTTGGGTTTTGACGCTATACGACTCAACTGGGCGCACTACGGTGGTCGCAATCGAAGAGATGGTGTCCGTAGGAACCGTTAGTTGTAAAATTCACAAAATAAACTCAGTTTTAGCACTTGTAAAACTTAAAATCGTTGGAGCCGGAGAAAACGTGCTATTGTATACAATGGCATGCGCAGAACCACTCCGCTTTTGGAGATATCAATTCTCCAATTTATGGAAACAACCCTCAAAAACAATCCCTTGACCTTGAAACAAGAGTATCTCTTTCATGACATTACGCTATTCCAGTATCGTAGGTACCGATTCTAGTACAAGCCCCAACATTGCGGCCCACAATGGTTAGGCATTGACCGCGGGGGTAGCTTTTTTAAGGTGAGTCAGGAAAATGTTGAAAATGGATAGTTCTAATTTCAACTTCACATTTGATAGCAGTTTTGCAATAAGTGTACATTGGAGAAAAAATGACACAACCTTGTCCAAAATCATGATAAGGGTGCAAATCAAAAACCGTTTCGAGGGAAGACATCAATGTTCATATTCTAGGTGCTGGTATCAACCAAAATTTTTTTTGCCAAAATGGGGCATAAACAAATTTTCAATAGTTTTGCACGGTTTTACTTGACACCCTGTATAAACTTTATTTGACTTTTCTTTTATTCTACAGTACTTGTATCCGATAGTTGAAGAATGGTGCTATTGATCAGTTCAAACAGATCCAAAATCGACCAAAGGAATCCAAAGCTGTCTGGTTTTGAAAACCGATGAAAATATCGACTATGACACTTATTTTGTTGGCCACTTTATTTTATTCTGGCATATTGTATAGATCATCAGTAGATACATCTCAGAATACAGAAGTAACTTCTTATAGGTATTCTGAAGTTTTCTAATAACTACTTGCACTATACTTCCAATTAACCATCTTTACATTGAATTTCCTGACAATGATTTGTAGCTGACGTAAGGAAATGGCCTCATTAAAATTGTTCCGGTTGGAAAATCTCCATTGAAAAGCGTTCAGTTTCCATGTCCTCCTAGCTAATGATGAAAACCGTTCGGTTAGAAGTTTAGAGCATCATCAAAGTTCCAGTTCACATAGATCAACAGAAAAACTTTTATTCGCCACGCCACACCTACTCTAGATATCATCAAGTCTTCTCACCATTAAACGCACGGAAATTTATACGAGTTAATATGGGTCCGTAGCGGTTGAAGCAAGAGAAATTCTATTGCTTACATGTGATAGTGATGGTTTTTCATTTCAACTAAAAATTTCTCTTCTATACGGGCTCAAACAAATTCATTTTCCTTCCCGCCATCGCATAAACGCTTGTGGTGGTGATTATACCGCCCTTAATGTTCATATCGTGGTTAAGTATAATAAAGGGTTTACGGTTCGAGGCGGAATGGATTTCAGCAATGAAGTTTTTAATAATGGAGAAATATCAACAGAGCAATTAAGTCAATGGGGTTACATTTCTCTCATCAATTCGTTAATTTATTTTGATGGGGTGTAGCCAGGAGCTAGCTCATTTGTGTAAATAACGGACGCATTCCTTAATTCATTTCTGCGCGCTGTATTTGCTAAGAGATGACTTTGATTGACGCTTTTGACAGTAGTTGCATGGTTTATGTTTGAAGCATGTAACAAAATAACTTTTCTATTCTGTATGAATCGTATCTCAGTAGCAATTTAAGTTTTTGTCGCTGTGATATTCATATACAGTACGGGATCAAAGCCCCGTGTCACCTGTTGATAGCGAGCTGAATTGGCAAGTTATTGTGCGGCTATTTTCCATCGTGTTACCTCTAATGATGGAAACAAAAGTCAACACGTGATGAATCTCGTAGCCTAAAAGCATCAGTTGGATTTTGTTGGAAGAATGAAAAATGTAAAGTAATTCGGTGGGTCGATTTTTTCAACTTCTTTTTTTGTGAAAGTTGTTTGCGAGATAGCGTATTTTAGAATACGCCATTATATGCCGTAGCAATTCATCTTCGGTACTTCGGTCCTTGTTTTGATTCTACCACGATAGGTCAAGTATTAATTAATTGATCATGTCAGAGGGATGAAGGCTCAAACGCTCTTGCATATAAATCTTCCCTCTGGCTTCCACTCCGTTTGTCAAGGTACCTTGTATCGTAAACTGCAAAAGTAAAAAATGTAAATCCCTTTTGACCACCCCAGGCCTCGAGCAAGGTGGAGGAGGGCAACACACTTGCAAAAGTTGCTTCATCAGCCACAATCTGTTTGTAAATTTTGTATGCTTCCGCAGGGTGGGTTTCTGTCACTATCAAATAAGAATACTTTACCTCGTAAAACTTTCAGCATCGCGACAATAAACATTTGTTATTTTCTTCAAGTTCCGAATCCAGATACAATATTGTGATAAACTTTCAAAGGCGTTTCACTCCAATTCATCGAGATTTATTCCGCGACTGTGCAATGGACGTATAAATCATAATTAACGCTTCGCAAGAAAACATGGCCGGGAATGAAACTCTCTCGTGAACATCCCAACGCATGATGAATATCGATTTGCTTATTCTGTGATTTTCAACTGGATTTCGCAATCAAATTAATTAATATCGGTTCAGTATGATTATACTGAGTCAAATTTGGTGACGAAATTCATCTGTTCCGTGACTTATGACGGCTGTAGCGAGCTTATTGGTTATTGGAATGTTGGACCACGATTACAGGCATCCAGGCAATTACATTTTACACCCTCAAGCATCATTTACATAGTTTGGAACTTGATGTACTTACATAATATCGCCAGTGGATGGAACTTTTGTGTAGATGGCGGAAAGCCATTTGCCATTTTTAGCACACTTCTTCTAACGAGAAGGCGCTTATATCCTCGCTTTGTCCGTCCGTCCGTCCGTTCATCCATCCTCTCCGTTTGTCTGCCCGTCACAGCATCTGGTCCTAAACGAAAGAATTTTTGCAAACAATTCAACTTTCAACCCAGTCGGTAGCACGGTGGGCTCGGTTCCGCTTACAAAGGCGAAGGTCCCGGGTTCAAATCCGCACTGCGCCAGATGGACTTTTCCACACGTCCCTTAGTACTGGGGCATCTACTATCGCGCGGTGATGCCCCAGGAAGTGGGATGAAGCAATAAAACCAGCGGAACAAAACTCCACTGATAAATCCCCACTGATCCGGAAATGTAAATCTCACAGTACTTCTTTGTTATCGTCATCATTGTTATCGTTACAGAAAAACCCCGACGAAAAAGACCTGCTAATAACCTAGCTGTTGATGGAGGACAAAAAAAAATCAACTCTTGATGTGGGCCTTAGGATCCAAACCAAAGAAAACCTTTACGGAATAATGATGAACAATTACAATAATAACCATTAAGTGTGGCGCATTTCAGAAGCTGGCTGGATCTAAAAAGGTTGACATGCGGACAAGTACCCATTCTTATCAGAATACATTGAAATAAAGTTGAGTTAAGTGAAAACTTTCCTTTAACAAAAATTCCACACCGGTAGACCCACGGGTCAGTAGTTACGAATTTTTGAAAATGAGCCAGAAGTAGAAAAGTACCCAACAAGAATTCGTGAGGTACGTTGGTATACCACGACAAATAAGCTTAAACTGAGCTTTGCCATCAAAGAGATCGCTTCCAATTGCTTCCCGAATCTCGTAGACGCCAGACTTCAACCATAGGTACTTAAATTGCATCAAAAATTATTAAGGTCGATGTAGTTATGAGTATATAGGTACTGAAAACTGCCACAGAAGCACATACGACTGGCGGTCGAAATCAACTACGTCGACTGCAACGAATCTTTATTATTTGAAACGCGTGTGGTATCTGGTAGTTGATTTCTTTTGCTACACCTCTTTGACGCTACGGTAGCGATTGCTTTCATAAGAAATTTCTACATAAGGTATGGAATACCTCACCTATTTGCATATTATGAGCTTATAATATCTACCACGAAGACAAACCTCAAATCTGCTGATGGAACTTCTTTCCTTGGCAATGATTTTGAATAGTAAGGAGTGCATTTTTACGAGTACACCTCCAGTTTCAAATATACATATACCTACCCTGTCGGAAACAATATGCAGTTAAACTTCGTAAGAGAGGCATTTCGAAGAACGTAAATTTACAAATATCCACCATAAAAGGCTGCTTGACTTGGTGAACTACCCTATGGAGTTAATAGTGGGAGCGATGTATAAACTCCGGGGAGGAACACTTAAAATTTGTAATGCGCGCTCCTTAGAGAGCGCTTTCCCAGCGCCGCTAATAAAATTGGCTTTGATGAAAAGCTCATTACCATTTAAATGCACATAATCCAAAACTTGATATTTAGAAAATACGTCTTCAAACTTCATCGGAATGTAGTTTTCTTCGTGAACTAAATTAACGACGCTTTAACCAGCTCTCTTCCAAGCACGTTCTACAGAGTACGTTTTGTAGGTGCGATTGGCGTCGTCTCAATTAGGCAGCAATCACACTGGAGCCACTCACTACCCTCCACTGCCACCCACTACCATCAACCAAAAATCAGTGTAATGCAGGGGCGGACTGGGGTTATAAAACTTAGGCCGCTGGTGTGATTTGGGGCCCCCCTGTGACGTTAATGGGGGGGGGGGGGGGAACACAGGCTGAAACTTTTTTTCATTCTTAAATTGAAATCATTATTATGGGTAAAAGTATTTGTAACTACCTGCTAAAACCTACCTACCTGGTGGCCTGATAAAAAAAACATTCGAACATCTTCTAGGAACTCAGCAGTTTAAAAGCGCAACTACCAACTATAACCATCATATTCATTGTCACAAACTGTAAATTCTAACTGCTGAATTACATCTATCTACAGGGTGTCCCAGCTAAAACAATCCAGTGCGATTTTCTCATGAAATATCAAGGCAACAAAAATTGTTTTGCAATCGGGGAAAAGCCTGACCTTTTAGCTTTCTTTTGAGGGGGTGCCGATGCTTGTAGGTGCTCTAGTTTCCAAAATGCAATTTTAATAAGGCGAGTCACAAGAATTTAAAAGTTCATGATCGACTAAACAAAACACTTCAGATGTAAAAAATCTTCTTTCTCTAGGCTTTCCATTGATGTGTCGCCAAGCCAGATATTCTGCCTCACAGTCCAGCAAAACACAATAATCAGAATCATGACGTTGTGGCGGCTTTCATGTGGGCATGTGACGGAGGAACTGTTGTCTCCCCCGATAGCTTAGTGGTCAGAGTATCCATCCGGCAAATGGAAGACCCGGGTTCGAGTCCCGGTCAGGGTAGACACTTTTTCTCCGTCACATCGCGCCATAAATGGAATGGCGACCCCGAACAAAAGCAGCACGCACGTAACATGCAACTCAAACAAACAGGTACAAAGCAAGCAACGACGCACATGCAGAAGGCAAAGAGGTACAAAGCAAGCAACAAACAAGTAAACAGCACCGCCACTCTCTGTCCTACGTCCACCCACGTCCTTTCCGTCGCCCTAGGTGGGGGGTACTGAACAACGGTCAATGATCCATAAGTACGGCGAACGCAGGGGTACATACGAGACGAACGACGTCTCTGGAGAAGGAGTACTGTGGCGGCTCTCATGTGGGCATGTGACGGAGGAACTGTTGTCTCCCCCGATAGCTTAGTGGTCAGAGTATCCATCCGGCAAATGGAAGACCCGGGTTCGAGTCCCGGTCAAGGTAGACACTTTTTCTCCGTCACATCGCGCCATAACGTCACCGATCACACACTTGTTGACTAACATTAGTCGTTACTAGGACTTTTTCACTTATACCTTTGATAGGATTCACCATAGCAATGAATACTGGCTGATGTTAAAATCAACAAGTGTGTGATCGGTGACGTCATGATTCTATTTATTGTGTTTTGCTGGACTGTGAAGCAGAATATCTGGCTTACTGGGCCAGGTACAGACATCGGCAACACATCAATGGAAAGCCTAGAGAAAGAGGATTTTTTTTCATCTGAAGTATGTATTTTGTTTAGTCGATCATGATTCATGAATTTTCGAAATCTTGTGACTCGCCCGATTAAAATTGCATTTTCTTGGAAACTAGAGCAACTACAAGCATCGGCGCCCCCTCAAAAGAAAGCTAAAAGGTCAGGCTTCCCTTCAACTGAGAAACAATTTTTGTTGCCTTGATATCTCCTGAGAAAATCGCGCTGGATTGTTTTAGCTGGGACACCCTATATTGCGCTATAATAATATCACTGCCCTTTTGTAAAGAAAAAATAACAGGAAGAGGGCCTCGGGGTCCATTTTGTTTTCGTGTGATTTTTCTTGTGCTTTTTTAACCCAATTACTTTCTTTTGGTCTGCGGGGGCCCCCAATCGACCGGAGTTTTGGGGGCCCTTCGCCAAAAATCTAGGCCGGGATTGCGGCCTAACGGCCTTGGCCAGTCCGCCCCTGGTGTAATGGCGCTGGTCACACTGCAACCACCCCTTGTGTTCACCGGCGACCACATGTTTGAAATTTTCAACTTGATGGTCGGTGGTTCAATTCGCATGCACAAACAACCTTTCGCAATGCCAAACTAAATATTTACATTTCTTGTCTAGGGATTTTTCGTTCTGTATAATGCATGGCTACATGATAATTATTGATTTTCGACAAACAGAGCAATCACAGCACTAGTGTCATGAGCGGAGCGCTATAAGGTTGACAACATGAGAAGAGATGAAGAGATGATGAAGAAGATGAGAAGAGAGAAGTGACAATTATCATCTCAAATTCAGGAGGGGGAAACGGTGGTCACCTGTGGCTCAGTGAGACCATAGCCAAATATTTTACTTGGTGGTAGTGGATGGTGGTAGGTGGTAGTGGGTGGTAGGGGCTCCAGTGTGACTGCTGCTTCAATCATTCAAACCTCAACCGCCCTCAATCATCATAAATGCCGAATATTGCAGTGAGAATAAATCTATCTATCTATCTATATATCTATGCAACTGAAAAATTGAGCAGGCATGATTGTTATCCCAGACCTAATCCATGCTGCATAAATGAAAGTCTTATAATAAGTATGGTGAGTAGATATAGATATAAGCGATTATAAAAGTACCTGGTGAAAAAAAGATTTGGTCTGAACGTTTCAAGTATAGCATCCTGTATACCAAAGCGCTCAAGGTGTCAAGAAGTTTCGAGAATTACTGGAACGTGCAATAATGCTGACGTGCTGTCATTTCGGATAGGAATCTAGATACTTAGTCTTCTTCCAAATACATGGATTTTGATTGGATTGGAGGGGGGGCACAACAAAAATATTCAATTTCACAAGACAGATTGTATCCACTTCTATATCTATCCGCTATGTGCGTTCGCCAAAAAAGTGGGAAGAGTCGACATCAGCGCTCAAGGTGACGATTTACAAAACTGAATAATGACTATTTATTCTGTTCTCGGTAGCTAGATGTCACTACTCGACTAAATGCACATGGTGATTCCGCTATGTGCGTTCGCCGGGAGTAGTCGACTCAGCGTTCAAAGTGGTGATTTACGAAACTGAAGGATGCCTATTTGTGTTATTTTCGGCTGCGAGATGTCACTACTGGACTGGATGCACATAGTGGATACGGTGTTAAAATTTTGGCCATTGTAGAAATATCATCTTGGGATTGAATGAGTTCTAGGCTATGCTCTATCCATCAAACGCAGCTTTGTACCCTTGAATTTGATAACGCCACAGCCTGTCAAAATTGAGATTCATTTGATCACACGATATATGATGGACAAACAGGATGCAAATTCAACATCTGTCTAGATCTAGAAAAACATAAGAGTGAAGGAGGTTGAAAAAATCGAATTTCATAGAATAGAGAACAGCTGATATTTTTAAACTTGTTGTGAAGCAGCGTTGTAAGATATTTTTCCCCTCAAATGCTGAATGCACATTGAGCATTCAGGGATTTTCTTTCTTTTATTAAAAAACGCACCCAACACACACCACACAAGTGACTTCGGCGAATTACTTTCGAGTCACGGCACTGATGTATGAAAAAAGGAAAAACTGGGGATGCGCCCGAATGAAATATGCAGTGCTTTCATCGCACGCTTCGAAACGTAAGAGTCCCGTAAAAACTTATCCGCTGATGATTCAGCAGCTTTGCATTAGAAATGTTCATCAATATTTCATGTTAAATCGCCGAAAACACTAAACGCTTCCAAAAAGATTAATAGATTCACCCCAGTTGTCACAGCAGCATTTCGTTATCTTGAGAGGTCAGTTGAAATTAATAATAATGATGTATTAGTTTCATCAAGATTCCAAAATGATGAATATTTAAGGGCGTACCAGAAACAGGAGAGAGTTATAAAATTGTACTAGATAACAGAATGGGAAAACCTTGAAAATTCGTGTCACGGTACAGTTCCGTCAGATTAAATATTGAGCCATATATTTCTCCACTTGTACATCTACGATCACCTAGGGTGTCTTTCCCCTCTTTCAACTTGTCAAACCTGAATAACAGCTAAAATGAAAACGGTATCTGGGAAAGAACCGAAAGGTTTGCGGCGTGTTCATTTTTATTTTTACTTGTTGGAAGTATGTGTTTAGTTCTTCTGAACTCGATGTGATTCCGTGATTGGTAGGTACCTACCTACTAGCGACTGAAGTTTCGCCTTCAAAGGAACTAACAATTTGAAATCTGTTGCTTTACAGCTTATCCTGTTTTGTAAACAAAAATAAACTGTAGAAAGGAGGGAATTGAGGTGGCATTGTATGGTATTAACGGTATGAACAGCTACAATACACAGGGTGTTAAATTTTTTGACTGTCTCTTGGTATCTTGGAAACGGTGTAAGACATTTATACAGGGTCGGTAAAATTACAAAAAACCTGCGCAGTTTGGTGGCCATCTTGAATCTACACGGTATTTCAGAGATGATAGCAAAAAATCCAACTGTAAGTAGATCTCGTCAAAATATGACGAAAACTCATATACTATTTTGCCAAATAAATAAATAAATAAATAAATAAATAAATAAATAAATTCACGTTTATTCGTCTCATATTGAAATACATCCATATCAAGTGGAAGGTAAACAATTTTGGACTTGTCACACGCACACAGCACATTCACCCAAAAAAAACATCCACACACACACCCACACATACATACACACAAATCAAATGCACAATAGAACGATGTTGAATAAGTAAATAAAGAAATAGATATAAACATAAAACAGTAGTATGATCAGAGCACATCACAATTTAGTAAAATCATGCGTAAAGCATATAACTTAATCAGGACACCCATAACGCAGCGGGCGAGTAATTTTATCTTCGTTTTTTGAGCTGAGGAACTCATTGATGCTATAAAAGGCATTCTCAATCAAAAAATTTATGAGCGAAGCTCGCAACCCGGCAAAACTCCTCACAGTTTCTCTCCCGAACAACTCCAGGCAGTGGTTATAACATTTAACCCCAACATACAAGTGTGACTGCTGAGCAACATGCAGCCGCGAAAACCCCTGTCTGATGTGATGACATTCCCGAGTCATGTATCGGTGAGTATCACTGTTCGTGCGGAAATGACCCTCATTGGATTTTATGAAGGCAGTAATCTGAAGGATATATAGGGAAGGCAGAGTCAGGACGCGCAACTCCCGAAAATGCCCCCTGCAGTGAGCGAAGAGACGGACGCCGACCATACTTCTCAAGATCTTCTTTTGGTAGTTAAAAGCTTCCTGGGCATGCGCCGATGAACCCCAGAACATTAGGCCATACTGCAGGAGAGACTGGACCACCCCAAAGTAGGCCATTCTCAAGACCCCAAGCGATACTGTTTCTCTGAGCTGCCTTATAAGGAAGTGACTGCTGCTCAATCTATTAGACAATTTTTGGACATGCTTTGCCCATGTCATTTTATCATCAACCACCAGACCCAAAAATTTGATAGAGTCGACCCTTTCTATAGACGTATTACGGATCCTGATGAGTGGGCTGTAATCCATCGTGACGTTTTTCGGCAAGAAATTCATGAAAAAAGTTTTGCTGGTATTCAGTTGCAGGCCGTTTGTTTGGCACCAGTTTTCAAACTCTCGTGATGCACAGTTTGCTACGTTTATGGCGTGGGGTAGGGTCTTTTTTGAGATTAAAAAGTTAGTATCGTCCGCGTAGATAACTGTCTTTGATGGTGACGGGCATCCACCCGGTAAATCATTAAATTCGGTCTAATAACGAAGATAGAGTTCTTTGATGAAGATTTTTGATGGAACTCGGAATAAATTGAGGAAAATCTGAAAATTTTAGGATCCCTCCCTTCCAAAATTTGATGCGGAACAACATAAGAAAAGTCCCCATCTGTCCGAGGCTTGGCATTTTTTCTGTGGGAGGTCGAAGGTACAAGATGTTACCATTTTCAAAGTTGGTAATTTTTTTTGGTGATTTTGCCATTGGACTTTCAAGGTTCCAAGATTCAAGATTTCCAAGGTCGAGGAACCCAATGCAATGATGGTTATCAGAAAGTGTAATGCACCAGTGGCGTACCAGACGGCTGCGAAGGGGGCGAGGTGCGATTTTTCATAAAGTCGTATGGTAAACCGTGACTAACAGCTTTTTTGACATGTTTGGTATCATTTATTATCAAATCGCACATTCCGATTCGACAAGTAGGTGTGAAATTCTGATAGAGACGTGTTCAAACCAGTTATATCAGAAAGAAACATGATTTTTTACCCTCAAATTTGATGCTTTGTAACTCTAGTTCCATCAGTGTCCACTGTCCAGTGTATTTCTAACTATGATTTTAATTTTAACAGTTGGTTTGGGCTATTTCACACACAAATATCATTTGCTGATTTTGTTTCCTGCTATTAAAAAGTCACGGGATTTTTTCAGCTCCGATTTCAGTTTTTCCCGATTTATTCGATAGAGAAAACTATTTTCATGCCTTGAAATGAATAAAGAACCAAATAAAAACTACATTCTGATTGTAGCCCTCGTTGTAGCCTAATTTTTCCTGTGAAATAGCACGTTTCAATAGCAAGTCAAGCTTTGACATGGTATACATCTCAAGAAACAAAATAACTCTGTGACTTTGTAGAAACGGAAAAAAACAAGTGAGTATGCCTTCACGTGCGTGAGTCTCAGTAGCGCATTTTCTCAAAGAGGCATATTGTGAACGTTAAGAAATTTGGTTGAAGGAGAAACACCATTCCTTGCCCACTTTCTTCATTCGAAACTCATTGTGATATTTTGTTATCCGAATGGGGTACTTTCCAATGAAATAGATTTGAATGAAAATTCTTTCATTCATCAATATTTTTTTGTTTGAGGGCGGGAGCTGGAAGCTGGAGGCGGCGCCATATCAAAAGTAGCCTATCCTTTTCCATTTTCAGTCAGCTATCCATATAGCGAAAAACTTGGATCGCTATGTCTTCGGGTTCATGTTTTTCATTTATCTCTTACTTTGGGGGCGGCGTGTGGGAGCGGCAGCGTTTGGCTGAGCAAATGTTGCACAATTTGAGTTGGCAGTTCCTAAATGTTAAAGGGAACATCTCAATCAGTAACATTTGTGAAAGTTGCACTTTTTATCGTTTGGGGGCGGAATCTGGGGGCGGCGACTAACCAAAAGTAGCCTATCCTTTCTTATTTTTAGTCAGCTATTTATATATCGAAAGAATCAGATCGCTATGTCTTCGGGTTTATGTTTTTCATTTTAAAGTGATTGGGGGCGGTTTTTAGCAGTTTTTTCATGTCGGCGGCGCATATTTAAGACGGAATGTTTCTTGGCTTACGTTTATAAGTGGCAACTATGTATTATTCAAAAAATGAGAACACTAGAGCATCAGGTCTGGTAGAAAGTGCAATATTATGTTATTTCAAGTTTATCGGGGGCGGTTTTCTCTATGTTGGCGGCGCAATATGGACATCCAATATAGCCTAGCCCTCCTTTGGGAGTGGCAGCTATATAACAGCGAAAAAATTAGAAAGCTAGGTCGTCTAGTTTGGGAGGAGTTCGAGGAACGGACGGACGGACGGACGGACGGACGGACAAAGCGGTTGCAATAGCGATTTTCATCAAGATGGAAAATGCGCTAAAAACAGAAAATGATATTTGTGTGTGAAATAGTTCAAGCTAACTGTCCAAATCAAAATCATGGTTGGGAATACATTGGACACTGATGGAACTAGAACTACAGAAGATCAAATTTGAGGGTAAAAAAATCATGTTTTTTCCGATGAAACAGGTTTAAACACGTCTCCATCAAAATTTTATTCTAATTTTTGGAATCAGAGAGTGCGATTTAGTTGGAAATGATATCAAACATGTCAAAAAAGGTGTTAGTAGCAGTTTACCATAAGACTTTATCAAAAATTGCACCTCGGCCCCTTCGCGGTCGTCTGGTACGCCACTGGTGCATTACACTTTCTGTAAACTTATTTCATTGGGTTCTTCGACCTTAAAAGTATAAGGTCCAATGAAAAAAGTAAAAAAAAGTATCGATTTCAAAAATGGGAACTTTTTGTACTTTCGACCTCCAACAGGAAAAATGCCAAATTCTTTCCTATCAAATTCTGAAGGGATCCTTGAATTTTCAGATTTTCCTTAACTAATTTATTCCGGGTTAAAATTTGTTTTGCCTGGGCTATCAGGAACGATTTGACAAATTAGCTCAAATTTGACAGGGGCTGGTTGGTCGAAGTTATCCATCAACCTGCCCAATTTTGGAATAATTCAACCACTAGCGTAGAAATTATGGGGGGTCACCTCAAGTCAACTTTTCTTCGGATGCATCTAAATTAATGACCGTCATAAATTCTACGCCACTGGTTGGATTCTTTCCAAATTTGGTAGGTGAGTAGATAGTTTCGACGAACGAGGCTATGCTGAATTTAGGTAAATTTTGTCGAAACGTTATTGAGTTACAAATTTTTGAAATCCGAAAAAAGTGAACGTTGAAGGGCTGAAGGGAATCTTCTTCATTAGGCCGAACTTTGCCAAATGTTTTATAGGTTCTCGTCATATTTTCACGAGATCTACCCACGGTCGATTTTTTTATCATCGCTGAAACACCCTATATAAAGAAGGCAATGATGCCTTTGATCGTTCTTAAAATGAACTGGAAAAATCCGATTTTGAAAAATTCCAGTAGCCAGTAGCGTTTCCAACACTGTAGCTGTCATTTTGTGACTTAATAGCTCGACATTGTTCGACATGATCAATTTGATGTATAGCATTTGGTAGACTTCCAGAGTTCCTATACTCCGATCATAGTGGATTTTTGGTGCACCATCGAATGCACAAAAATAATTCTATGTCAATGATGTATCACATTCTTGTATTTTTGAACGTTTGATTGTTGTTTCTCACTTTTGATTTTTTTAATTTTTTCTCATCTGAAGTACCATTGTGAATGTGATACAGTAATGTATGGATAATCCGAACCCTCTATAATCCGAACTACTCTATAATCCGAACACATTAATTCTGTAAAATGATATCTATAATCCGAACCCCTGTATCCTGTAATCCGAACTGTTATTTATTTTTCTTTGTACGTGCCTTCCGAAAGAATGCCGAACATTTTGTGCGAGCTTGTAAGTCTCAGCTTTCATTGGAAGCTGTATTTGAACCATATCTCTTCAACACGGAAGCATGAGCATGTCACGTTGTTCTTCAACAAAAAGCTGATATTTTGCGTCAATTGGACTCTGGATGTTCATACGCTACCATGGCAGTACGCTTTAATGAAATAATATGAAATAATTTAAAATAAACCTTTCATGGATAATTTGCATATTTTTTAATGCATATTGGCAGCATTTTGATAATTAAGCAAGGCATCTATAAACTGAACACGTTCGGATTATAGATATCATTTAGTGTTGATTCTATAATCCGAACGTTTTGGTAATCCGAACGGGGTCTGCAAACTTTCTGTTCGGATTATCCAGACATTACTGTATATCAATGAATTGGAAATAGACCATATCAATAATTCGCACTTTCCCTTCCACCAGTAATTTTCTGATTTGTACATTAGGTATGATCAAAGGTATGACCTTGGGCGCATGCGCACTATTGCAGATCTAAGAATAGATCTCACGCACACAAGCGAGAGATGTGGGAGTTTCCATAGAGTTTCAAGAAACATGTGGATGTCTCTTCGGAAATCGACTTTTCTCGACAAATTCCAAATAATATCAGAAGTAGATTGCATTGGGCGTCGTGTAGGCCCATTCCCAATTTCGACACAGCTTCGGTTTTCCGGCGGTGGTTTTTTCAAAATAAAACTTGCACATTTCATGCATCGAAAACACTGCACATCGACTGCACAAAAACTTCGATCTGCGATGCGATAAGCCCAGGGCCGGCAACAATAGTGGTGCTGACGTGCTCGAGCACCACACGTAACCCAAAGAGGTCGTGCTGAGCACCACATGTTGCAAATACAAAAACTGAAATTAGCGCCATAGCACTCCAGTTTACCAATTTTGAGATTTTTTGTTTTATTTTGAAAGTTTTATTTATCTATTATTAGGCACCCCTATTATTATACAGGTGTCCCAGAATGGGGTAGTTAACGATCTATGGAAGTCAAAAAGACCTCTACATTATTTTTTTGCGAAAGCTTAATATTAACCGAGATGAAGCTCTTCAAAGTTTGACTTTTTCATTGGTTTTTCATGAATAATTTATAAACGGGTCAAAGTGTTTGGCTGAAATTTGCCAGAGACTTGTTTTGAATGATGCCCTACCTATTGGCATAATTTTACTTGAATCCAACCAGTAGTGAAACAGATAAGAATTGAAATAAAAAAAGTTCGAATGCCGAAAAAAATATGTAGGGGCCTCTAATTTCTACCGGGCTATCTCCCATAGACGTTTGGCTACTTCATTTTGGGACAGCCTGTATAGCATATTTTATTTAAATATGACGTACCTATGCCTGAATATATTTTTTTAAGAGCCTGCGTATAGTATATTTCATTCAAATATGTATGACGTGTGCCTGAATTTTTTTTTAAGTTTAATTAAAATTTGAAAAAAAATCGCCTGCGACGCTGATACTCCCCTCCTCAGTTCTTTTTCTGAAATATTCAATAGTCAGCACCACACGTTTAAATCCAAAGTTGCCGGCCCTGGATAAGCCCCACGAAATACTTATTGGGTCATAGTTAGACAAAAGATTGAATTAATCATTGAGAGGGAATTTTTCAAAATCTGACAAATGGATTTCGAGTTTTTCTCCCTAGGAAAACTACAGATTTCTAAATTTTATCCCGTGAACAGATTCTCATTATTTTTGTTAACTGATAAGACGTGTTAACTCTTAACTTTTTGTTGAGAGATAACTGGTTCTTGGACATTTTCTGATGATTTCTCCCAAAATTCTCCGACACCGGCCTGCTTGTTGAAGCGGGACTCAAATGATGAAGCTTAAAATGAAGCCTTAACGGACGATTTTTACAATGATATTATTTGGAAAGAGGGTTCTTCTGAAAAACTGAATCTTCCCGGATAATTATTCATATTTTTTGTTCAGTTTTTTTCACGTTTTTCTCGATATCGACTCGCACCACTCACAGGAGTCTTTGCCTTTATCAACTGATACTTGTAAATATCATCTGGAAAAATTGCAAATTGAACAATACAACCAGACTTCTCAAGTTCCATCCGTTCTTTGCACTCGTCGGGAAATTTTTGGGGGACACAACCGATTTTCCAATGTATGATGTATGTCGAGATGTATGTTAATTCTGAAAATGCGGAAATTCATCGGGGGTGATTTTTGGAAGCTCATCGAAGGTGGTGAATTTTCCGAAAATTCATGCATCCTGCCCAACTTACCGGTGAGACTGATTCCTATTGGTTTATTTCCAGAAAAACCAGTGATTCTATTGATCTCTTAAATACTTCGGTTTTCAAGAAAAAATTTTAATGCGGACTTTTTCACTTTTTTCGGGACATTTCAAGAACGGAACATATAACATTAGGTGCTTCCCTTCACCACAAAACTCACTGATCTGATTTAAGTTAGAGAGAGAAAAAGCGAAAAATCACATGCGCGAAAGTGAGATACCACTAACAACTTAGGTCAGAATACTTAGTTTAGGTTGTAAAAAGAAAGCAACAATTGTCGTCTTTCGAAATTTGAGATGACCACAAAAATGTGCAACTCTTTTATACTTGACCCTAAGTATCTTTCACCGTTTTAGAGGTACCATCAACAATGAGCATGCATAAGAAAATTCACCACCCAGTATTTATATTTATTGTGCTGGATACTGTTTACGCTCGCTGTTTCGATGTACACATCGAAGCCTTGACATAACAATCCTTCACTCCGACATTTCCATTGGTGAATATTTTTATGATGCGTCGTCATAATTTACATTTAAATGGACATTATATCGACTCTTTCAATATTTGATTGATGTTATTCAAATGATAATGGCATGGCAATTTCAGAGAGGGCTACATAGTCATTATTACGTTTTGATCTAGATAGCGCGCCCAGCTATCTACCTCATTCGCGATTTTGATTGAGTTCCAACCACCTGGCTGAAAAATGATGAACTGCGACAAATAATACCCGGATAGACCACAAAATTGGCTTTTGTACATATGCGGCTTGTTCAATAAAATTCTGGACTCATCTGTGGTTCCGTCGTCTTGGTGTGATGTTATCATGGTTATGGTTCATAAGGGTGGGTTGATCGAAGAGCCGGCAAATTATAGAGGAATAGCTTTGGTGAATGTAATGGCAAAGATTTTTACTCAGATATTGTTGAGGAGATTGACATCATGGGTTCAAGAGACAGGGGTGCTGCCGGAGTGCCAGGCTGGCTTCAGGGAGGGTAGAGGTTGTCTGGACAACGTTTTTTCTTTGAATGCAATAATTCAGATTCATTTACGACTCAAGAGACGAACTGTTTATGCTGCCTTTATTGATTTCAGGAGAGCATTTGATAAGATCAAACATTCTATTCTTTGGGAAAAGTTATTCAGGCTGGGAGTGGGAACAAAGATTCTGGGAGTCCTGAAAAATATCTATGATCGGGCCAACATGTCGGTAAGAAGTGAAAATTTTTTCTCACGCAGGTTCGAGATAACGGAAGGTGTCCTTCAGGGAGAACCCATGAGCCCTCTCCTGTTTTCACTCTTCATTGCTGATATTGATATATACTTTAGGGAAAGAGGGATGGTGGGATTGAGTGTTGATGGGAAAACGGATTGTTTGATGCTGTTATATGCCGACGACATGGTTATACTTGGCGACTCTCCAGCTGACTTGTCACGTAAACTGCGTATACTAGAGCAATACACTCATGAAAACTGTTTAGAGGTTAACATCGCTAAGACAAAGATAGTTTGTTTCAGTAAGGGAGGCCATGGAAGCCGCAAAACTTTTGATTTTGTATTTAATAATAAAAAGCTCGACGTAGTCAACAAGTACTGTTATTTGGGCATTGAATTTTCCGCATCGTCTGTGTTTCGGGGGATGGCTGGGGTCGCTGTCTGCAAGGCCAAGAAGTCCATTTCTGCTGTAATGCACCTTATGATGAAGTCAAAAGTGAGCTCTTGGGAAGCACGTATGAAGCTCTATGAATCAATTGTTTGCGGTTCTGTTTCCCACTGTTCTGTCATTTGTGGATTGCAGTATGCCTCAATTCTTGAGAGAATTCAAGTAAGTTTCTTCAAACGACTCCTTTCTCTCCCGAGAAACACTCCCGATTATATCGTGAGACTGGAAACTGGGACTGTCGCTCTTGTCTTGTTGTTCTTCAGAGCCTCTCTTAGCTGGGTAAGGAAACTTCTTGCAATGGATAACTCACGCTTGCCGAAAAAATGCTTCGAGAGACTGATGACGATGGGTGGCGGCGGCAGTCCTAGACACAACTGGGCCTTGCAACTCAGGGAGTGTTTTGTTAGAGCTGGGGCTGTAGATCTCTGGAATACGGTCCGGATGGGTAATTTTGAATTGTCAATGCAGGGCGAGCTTTTGGAAAGCTTTAGAGCAAAACTTCACGGTGAGGATCTCTCGCGTTTGGAGATATCTTCATATCCCATTTTTTACAAGGAATTCAATACATCCGAAAACCCCTCAGCATATTTGATACTACCGGTTAAAATGTATATCATAAGACTGATGGCACAGATGAGGGTGGTGGGTAGAAATTTTTTGAAATTCACATATCAGGGATCAGCTTACCTTATCTACATAGATCAGTTGTGTACCATGTGCAACCTGAGAGTGTGCGAGACTCTGGAACATATCCTTTTTCAATGTCCGCTTTACAGCTCTCTCAGAACACCTTTTGTGTATGGGTTGAGTCGCCCGGGAAAGCTGGTCAAAGTACTGGACAATTTAGATCGGACTCAAGCTGGATATTTGGCAAGTTTCTTGATTGGCTGTTTAAAACTCAGATCTTTTGTTTTGAATGAATGAATTTGTCCGTTTTATGCTCGGTTTTATGTATTTACTATTTATATACTTTTTTGCCAATTGACTGTTAATTTCTTTAATATTGTCTGCTATAGATATTATGTCTTTTCGCTTGATTTATGTTTCATTTCATGTTATTATGTTTCTTAATTATTTTCTTTCTTTAAAAATTGTTTTTGTCATAACAAAGAATCTTGTTATAAGAATGTATTATTCTTTATGAACAATAAATTAATAATAATAATAATAATAATAATAATACCCGGATAGGACGAACATGCGTCTTTGCTGGGACCGCGAACATGAAAGTGTCACTATCATAGTGTCATATAGTCAATAATCCAGTAAACGTTCGAATTGATTGATTTTCAGTTTTTGACGATAAAAAGAAGAATTCGCGTATTAGATACCTACGTTGAAAAAGCCCAAGTAACCTTAACAGGAATTTCACGTTGGAATAATGCATTATTAATAGTCTATTCAAAATCCGCGGGCGAAAGGTATGATCTCTCCGTCAGCTACCAGTTGTGCCCCCTGTCGGTAATCAACTTCGCGAATAGAAATTTACATTTTCAACAGTTTTTAGAAGTTAGGGAATAACTTCCTAAAGGCAAAGATATAATCAATACTCATGTTTGCCTAATGGAGACATGCGAAGAGCACAAAAATACAAATACACCCTGCTAAATTACGAATAGCCAAAGAACATGATGATGCGAGACTCTGGTTTTGATGGAATGATAATACAGCACCTTCGTGTCTTTAGGTACCTATCTAAAGCACCCGAAACTTCAGAACAGATGACCCTTACAGTTTTGACGAAATTATAAAAGTTTATGGGACGTGTGTTCTGTGTTGTCTGCATTTCCCGCACTCTTCACATGAGTGGAAATTTTAAGAATCGGAGATTTACCATAAATTGTACTGCATGAGAATCGGCAAAGACGAAAACAATCTCCCCTTAGTTATCGGGATTATCGCTAAATCCAAACTTTCTCTCATAACAGTTCGGCTTATCGGCGTTTTACTGTACCTTCTTCGTTTTCGATCGATTTCCATTTTCGCCGGCTAAAGATGCTCTGGGGCTGCCATATTTTTGACGTTCGCATCATTTTACGATCCCCGCACACACAAATTAAGAAAACGCCGTGTAATGTATAAATTTGTCGATTTTTTCGAGTTCCGTGGAATTGCAAATGTCAAAATATATTTTTAGATTTCTTCTCTATAATTGTGATGCAGTCGTAAGAGTATACAGGAGAAATAAATGTGGAGCTCAGTTGATGAAATAATAAACAACTTCTTTTACGATATTAGCTTGGTTCTGTTTGGGTAAATACTAGAAGAGTCTGCTACGTCAAGGGCATATTAGAATTTGTTCGAGCAAGGCACTTCTTTTAAGGACATTCCAGCAGCACCCACAATATTACGTCTCCTATATCCGTCTTTCTTAGCAATAATGGTTGCATATGATGCATGGAACGGTGAATGGTGAAATAACGAGTGGAATAATGATGTGCGATGTGCTTCACAGAAAAATTAAATGACCTACCTACTTAGGTATCCACCCGAATGTAGGTATTATAAGGTCAGTTAAAAACTTATTCAAATAATAATTATAATTATATTGTTTTGTTATAATAATCCCCGGTTGCAAAGAAGGTCAAATTTGCTCCGGAGCAAATTAGCTTCGGTATCAAATGGTAGGCTATTTTAAGTCGTAAACAGAGACGTGTCTGCGAGTGACAATTGACATGTATCAAACAAAAAATTGAATAAAATTTGGGATTGAAAAGCTGGGCTGAGATTGTGCGTGGGAAAAGATACACGGAAGAAGATAAACAAGAGTAAGTTCCAAGTTTCATGACAATCCCTCCACTGATAACAGATTCCAATATGGCGGTCAAGATGGCGGCGGAATCATAAAATTCACCTTGAAAATTAGATTGTTCATACGAGACAAGAGCAGGTTCCAAGTTTCATAACAATCGTTTCACTAGTAACAGATTTCAATATGGCAGCCAAGATGGCGGCGGGACCATGAAATTTAGCTTGAAAATAAGAATGATCATACGTGACAAGGGTAAGTTTCAAGTTCCATGCAAATCGTTCCACCAACAAGAAATTTCAATATGGCGGCCAAGATGGCGGCGAAATCATGAAATTTAGCTTGAAAATAACAACATTCATACAAGATAAGGGTAACTTCCAAGTTTCATGAAAATCGTTCCACTAATAAGAAATTTCAGTATGGCGGCCAAGATGGCGGCGCAACCATGAAATCCACTCTGCATACTGGCCACTCACGAGAATCTAAGCTATCCATTGGCGAAAGTTCCAAGGCTGTAGATTTATTTCCCGAGGAGGAGTTCATTTTCTTAGAAGTGCACAGGAAATCTTTGTTTTGTGATAATAATAATAATGATAACTATCTATGTATAAAAAAAAAAGATGCCCATTGGCCACCCTTGGGGACATCAGCTATCCATCGGAAGAAGTTCCAAGGCTCTAGCTTGATTTCCTGAAGAGGAGTTCAACTTCTTAGAAGTCCACAATAAATATCTGTTTTTTGATAATAGTAATGATAACTATGTATGGATGAAAAAAATATTGCCCATTGGCCACTCTTGGGGACATCAGCTATCTATCAAAAAAGGTTCTAAGGCTCTAGCTTCATTCCTCGAGGAGGAGTACAACTTCTTAATGTCTACACGGACGGACAGATAGACGGACAGACGGACGGACAGACGGACGGACAGACGGACGGACAGACGAACGGACAGACAGACAAACCGGCCATATAAGCGTCTTTTCTTACGAAAATGCGCTAAAAAGAACTGCTTCATGCCCAGAAGTTGAGAATTTTGGGCTAGTGGG
Organism: Anaspis maculata; assembly: GCA_949128115.1. Lineage (NCBI taxonomy): Eukaryota > Metazoa > Arthropoda > Insecta > Coleoptera > Scraptiidae > Anaspis > Anaspis maculata. Next base: position 49,897,932 of record OX421963.1, read on the forward strand.
TGCAGGCAACCAGTTATACTGGCACTGAGTCCAAATCATTCTGTATTTTGTCACTTTATGAACCAATAATTTATTCAAGTTCAGTTAAACAGCGTGTTATTGGGGAAAGATTACATTTGTTCCGCAGCAAACGTAACTACCTCGTTCTTGTAACCGGGCATAAGAGATTTTTTGACCTGCAAAAATAAAATATAGTAGTGTCAACCACCTATTTATTAACGATATATACTGAACGACGCGACAGAGGCATGACATTTTGAAATTTCTCCAAGACGTGGCTCGTGGACGTGGTTTAAGGTACCTGCAGCAAAGCGAACTGATCGTCCTCCGGCATCTGGATAACACTGAAGCTTTCTTCTCAGGACAAAAATGTGCAATATTAATAATAAAAATGCAACGCAGTAAGGCAAAACGTTTCTGATTTGCTCGCAAGGTAATCGCAAAACCATCGCGACGAAGCAAATTCCTCGCGAACCTCCAGAAACGTTGCGGCTGCGTTGCGCATTTCGTAGACCGGCCTTAACAGAACACAGCCAAGTGAGAGAAATGTTGACCTGCACACAGAATATTCAGGCATTATGAAAATATCATCAGAGTAAGTAGGCACCCTAGAGTATTCTTAGGATACAAAATTACGGTGACATTTGAAGCTTCGACTTGCAACAGAACGATTCAAGTTCCTGTATACAACAACAAATTATCCACCACCAACTGTGGAGCGAACCATTATTCATTTATTCAGTTACCTATCGAGAGTTCCATGAGTGTCGGCCCAAGTTTATATTTCATGTGTTTCTCTGCCCGGAAGCCTCTGTTCTCTGTCCTCTGTCCGACTTCTTTGACAAAACATCAAATAAAAAAGCATACGGATACCTCGTGTTTCATATACCTCATACTTGAAGAGCACAAAGCGTATAAAAGTCTGCTGGATCTAAACAAAAATTATGGTGGTCGCTTTTTTCGGATTTAAGTGCCCGAGACGACCTGGTTTATCGGCGTGTAATAATATGGGACTAACTTAATTTTGCAGACATTGCATTGGTGCCGTTGGATGGAGGATTCCCTTATCCCTACTATTTTATTCAATTCGAGCGGGAAGCAGCCAAGGTACCAAATATCTACTTTCCTACATAAATTCAAATTGATAAATCAACTCACAAGGATGTGCTTGAGGTACTTGTCGTATGTAATACACCGATAGGTGAGGTGTATTATCGCTACATCGAAGATTTTCACGAGGGGATCCGAGTGTAAATCAAGATGTGAGCGATAATATATCGAACCTAGAGGTGTATTCGTTAAGACAATTAACCGAAAAACACTGGAAAATCTAACTGAAATAGTGAAAACTATTTGAATATTGAAAGTTGGTCATTCTGGAGGGGTGTTTTCACTAATGACCTTGATGGTAATACACTTGTACGGCCTACTATTTTGAGGAGTGAGGTGAATTGTCGTATGTAGCTAGGTATGCCTTGGAATAATCCAATTTTACCTTATTTCAACAGCTATGTTACACCTCGCACTATGCTGATGGGGTAGGTACCTACTTACCTCAATATTATCTACTTATACACGTATTACAATAAGGATATCTCAATTCTCGACAATAATAAAGCACTTTATAAACTGGAGCATATCTGTAAAGTCTTGAAGGTAAGGTAAAATACCTTCATTTCTCACAGTGCGCGTCGACATGGTTTTTAGTGTCAGTATTTGCCAGTGATACAGCTTTGATTAAAAGTCATTGGCTTCTTTGCAGTTTTCAGGCTTGTTCACAGGAAGTTAGCTTCTTCTACATTTAGTGTAACAAACGGATGAACTACAGTGAATTACTGTAGTGAGAGTGAAAAACTGCTCATTGGCCGCTTGTGTGCTGTATTGTAGCTTCGGTAGCTGGTCGTCTATGTTAGTCGTGTGTTTCGTCACACTTACGTTTTGAATTTGAAATTTTTGTTTTAGAGCAGCCTGTTTCATGCATTACGCGCTGCAATGACCAGGCTTCCTTGAGTTTTGCATAATGGCAAACCCTCTTTGAGCAGGTATTAGCGTTCTAATAACTCTGATACCTACTTATGGCAGCGATAACAAATCAGAATTAATTGTGTGAGACAATGAGTAGAATCATAGCTGCAAAAGGAAAATAACCGTTCCGTATTATGCGTAGGTCGTAGGTATATAGAATCAGATGTTTATGTTATGGCCGCTTCGTGAAAATACGCAACATAGCTCCAGTCGTAACGTGGTAAAGCGAAACGTTTCTAATCAGCTCACAAGGGGTAATAACAAAACTACGAACAAAACCATCGCAAAGCAGCAGATTCCTTGCGACTCAATTAGAATAGCCCAAGAAAAATAGATTTTGACCTCAAAAAAAATACTATAAACGTGAAAATCACACGTTTTGTTCAGAATTTTGTCCTCTTTCCAAATTTTTGAGTTTCAGAAAAATCCCAGCGGAGGCTCTTTTTTTAGAGCTGTCAAAAATCTGAAAACTTATAATTCCGAACAATTTCAAATTAAGCTCAATTTTTCATGAGATTTCAAGTACACACAGTTATGTGGAGACTGCATATGTTGAGAATGAACATTTGAACAATTCTGAACCAAACACGATGAAAAATTTCATGGTTCTATTGGAATATTTCGATTTGCTCTGTCAAATGTACCGGGTGGGCCAAAAAAAATTGCACTAAAATTATTCCCTTGTAAAATTTTTATTTCTATTCCGATTTTGACAATCTTAGTATCAATGGATAGCCAAAAAAATAGGCTTCAAACTCCAAAAATCAAAATGGCCACATCTCCAGAATCCAAGATGGCGGACGCAGTTGAAAATAGGTCAACTGTAGAGCTCGTTTTTTTTTTATTGGGAATTGTGACAATAAGTAAGCCGATGGTACATACCAATAGAATAGGCTGTTGGCAACATTTCAAGACCAATATGAAAAAAATCGGCCCACGGGATGCAAAGAAATTGCGAATTGAGAAACGGCCTGCTTAGCGTTTTCAAAGCGCAAGCAGTGAGAACATCACTTCGGTATTCGCACTGCTAGATTTTTGTTTATAGTCCGATATTATGGTATCGGGTGTCACTGAATATCCAACGAAATGGGCTTCAAACGCCAATATCCAAAATGGCCGCTTTGCCAAAATCCAAGATGGCGGATGCAGTTTAAAATAAGTAAACTGATGAGCTCGTGTTTTTTTATTAGGGTTTGTAAAATCAAGAAAGCCAATGGTACATGTCGCTGAAATAGGCTATTGGCAACATTCCAAGACCAAAATGAAAGAAATCGGCCGACGGGTTGCAATGAAATAGCAAATTCAAAAAAAGGCCTGATTGGCGTAAATCCGGAGCAGTGAGCACATCATTTCGGTATTTGCACTGCTGGATTTCTGTTTCGAGTCCGATATTGTCGTGTTGGATGTCACTGGATAGCCAATGAAATAGGCTTCAAACACCGGAGTTCAAAATGACCGCTATTCGAAAATCCAAGATAGCGGATGCAGTTGAAAATAGGTCAGCTGAAAAGCTCGTTTTTTTTTCTACTGGGAATTGTGAAAATAAGAAATCCAATGATACATCTCGATAGAATAGGCTCTTGGCAACATTTTAAGACAAAAATGAAAAAATTGGCTGACGGGTTGCAAAGGAATGGAGAATTAGAACCACCACTCAAAATTGGAATTCGGGGAAATTCTTCTCAATACTGGAATACTTATTCTCGCAGCTCCTCAATGTCTCTGAACTGATTACGTTTATTGTTATGTGAGCGCTGAATGAAATAGAACCACACGAGGTAATTTAAGGGAATAAGTTCCGGGCTACAAGGTGGCTAGCTTTTTGACTCAGTGAAATTTGTGCCACCATTTCTCAGGTAGTCAACAGTTGTAGCTGCTGTACGGGCAGGTGCACCATCCTGAAGGGATACACTGGTTGGTGAGTTAGTCTGTCCAGATCAGGAACATATTTCCTACAATACACAAGCCAAGCTGACGCAGAACTATCAAAACATCTGAATCTTGAATGTTCTTATACGAAAATTGATCAAGTACCAAGTACGTGCCAGCGATATTCGCCACCTGCCTTGTGGTCTTACTGGTTCCAGGTCTATTTTTCGAACTCATTTTGGAAATTAGTTCCAAGACCTATTCAGAGTTTTCCTTGGAAACAATAACGTTCAAGTTGCAAGTGGGCTCTGGAAACATTTTGATGTTATTGTCCCCAAGAAAAACGCTGAAGAGGAAGAGAACTAATTCGTAGTCCGGAAAATAGGCCTGGAACCAGTAAGATCACAAGGCAAGTGGCAAATATCACAGGTACGTACCTGATTTTCCTGCAGATTGATAGAAAGAAATCAACTTACTCATCAGTCATATTAAGTATTTGAATATTCACAATGAAAATATTTTATCCAGACATCTCTCGATCATCGGTACGGAGAATAACAAATGCGCCAAGCAGGCCGTTTTTCAATTAGCTATTTTTTTGCAACCCGTGGGTCGATTTTTTTCGTGGGTCTTAAAATGTTGCCAATAGCCTATTCTATTGGTATGTACCATTGGCTTTCTTATTTTCACAATACCCAATAAAAAAAACGAAATAGACAACGATTTTATAAAGTAGTGTATAGACAGAAGAACATCAATATTCATTAAAAAAAACGAGCTCTACAGTTGACCTATTTTTAACTGCGTCCGTCATCTTAGATTCTGGAAATGCGGCCATTTTGGATCTTGGCGTTCAACCCCATTTCATATTCATATTCATTGCCCATCCAGTGACATCCAATACCATAATATCGGACTAAAAACAGAAATCTAGCAGTGCAAATACCGAAATGATGTTCTCACTGCTCCCGTTTTGAAAACGCCAACCAGGCCTTTTTTTAAATTTGCTATTTCTTTGCAACCCGTCGGCCGATTGCTTTTATTTTGGTCTTGAAATGTTGCCAATAGCTTATTTCAGTGACATGTACCATTGGCTTTCTTGTTTTTACAATTCTCAATAAAAAAAACACGAGCTCTTTACTTGACTTATTTTAAACTGCATCCGCCATCTTGGATTTTGGAATAGCGGCCATTTTGGATATCGGCGTTTGAAGCCCATTTCATTGGCCATCCAGTGACATTCGATACCATAATATCGGACTATAAACAAAAATCTAGCAGTGCGAATACCGAAATGATGTTCTCACTGCTCCCGCTTCAAAAACGCCAAGCAGGCCGCTTTTTAATTCGCAATTTCTTTGCATCCCGTCGGCCGATTTTTTTCATTTTGGTCTCAAAATGTTGCCAATAGCCCATTCTATTGGTATGTGCCATTGGCTTTTTTAATTGTCACAATTCCCAACAAAAAAAAACGAGCTCTACAGTTGACCTATTTTTAACTGCGTCCGCCATCTTGGATTCTGGAGATGCGGCCATTTTGATTTTTGGAGTTTGAAGCCTATTCTTTTGGCTACCCATTGACACTAAGATCGTCGAAATCGGAATAGAAATAAAAATTTTACAAGGGAATAATTTTAGTGCAATTTTTTTTGGCCCACCCGGTATATGATATAGGGAAAATAGTGAAAAAATTGCTAGAACCTTGGAAAAAATAAAGACGTCCTGAAAATTTGACATTCTGTTCAGACTTGAATTCCCTACTACATACCCAAAATTGACAGAAATCCCACCCTGGGGTCTTGAGCTATCGGAGGGGGGGTAATCAATTGCAACTCAGAATGGAGGGGATGGAACCTGTTAATCCACTGGATGCAAATACATCGCAATTCGACGCACCATATCTCGTTGATACCATTTTGGCACAAAAAGTGTCTATCATTGTTGAGGGGGGGTCGTGGGAGGGGCGAAGCTCAGCTAGGTGGTTCTTTTTGTTTTCTTGGTCATATAGAACCGATCACGACAAGTTTGGTATCTTTTCCGACTAAATTCAAACTTTTGACTCCGAATCCGATGTGTAAATTTTAATAAAAACAAGTTTGAACAAGTTAACTTGAAAAAACTTGTTTTTTTCTTTGGCAAATTTGACAGTTTTTTTTTCACTGTCAGAGGTCTGAATCGCTCGAAAATAGTTCATGGTCCATTAGATTCAAGTCGTGTCTTTTTTACGAAAATCATTCACTCAACGTATTATTTTGTTTTTTGATATTAAAAAACATCCGGGGCGATGTCTACTACTGACCAGAACACTACAACATGCACCCGCAAATATAAATAGCTCAAACTCAAAACCCTGCAGAGCGATCCATAGCGATTTTATTTTATGTTATAGCAAATTCAATTCTGCAGAGATCCTCGAACTTTCAAAGATAAGTTATCATTTGTTCAATAGTTTGAGCTAGTTTTATTTGCAGGGGCATGTTGTAGTGTTCTGGTTATTAGTAGAAACCGCGCCAGACCGACTCACAGGTTCAAATTGATTTTTCAATATCCAGAAAAAAAATAGTACATCGAGTGGAGGATTTTTGTGAAAAAGACACTTCAATCTAATGGACCATGAACTATTTTCGAGCGATTCAGACCTCTAACAGTGAAAAAAAAACTGTCAAAGTTGTCAAAGTAAAAATTAAGTTTTTTCAAGTTAACTTGTTCAAACATGTTTCTATTCAAATTTACACATCGGATTCAGGGTCAGGAGTTTCAATTTAGTCGGAAAAGATACCAAACTTGTCGTGATCGGTTATATATGACCAGGAAAACAAAAAGAATCACCTAGCCGAGCTTCGCCCCTCCCACGACCCCCCCTCAACAGTGATCGACACTTTTTGTGCCAAAATGGTATCAACGAGATATGATTCGTCGAATTGCGATGTATTTGCATCCAAAGGATTAACGGGGTCCATCCCCTCCATTTTGAGTTGCACTGATCACCCCCCCTCCAATAACTTAAAACCCCGGGGTGGGATTTCTGTCAATTTCAGATATGTAGAAGGGCATTCAATTCTGAACAAAATATGAAATTTTCAGGACGTCCATATTTTTTCCAAGGTTTCAGAGATTTTTTTACTATTTTTCCTGTATCATATACATTCGACAGAAAAAATCAACATATTCCAACAGAACTATGAAATTTTCCATCCTGTTTGGTTCAGAATTGTTCAAATGTTCATTCTCAACATTTGCAGTCTCCACATAACTGTGTATACTTGAAATCTCATGAAAAATTGAGCTTAATTTGAAATTGTTCAGAATTATCAGTCTTCAGACTTTTGACAGCTCTAAAAAAAAAGCCTCCGCTGGGATTTTTCTGAAATCCAAAAATTTGGAAAGAGCACAAAATTCTGAACAGAACCTGTGATTTTCACGACTACAGTTTTTTTTTGAGGTTGAAGTGATATTTCAGCTAAAATTCCTGTACTAGAAACGCTGAGCCCCGCGTTGCGGCTGCATTGCGCATTTCATGGAGCAACCTTCAGAATGAAACCGGTTAGCCAAGACTTTTCTTCCTTCTGATGAAGTTTTAAGGATAAATATAAATCCAAATTGTTGCTGTATAATTACGACTTACCAGAGTTATTACAAACGCTATTCGTGGTCAAATTTGAGACCAATATGGTAATTTACGTCTAATAAGCGATAAAATTACTTATACCTATAATAAATAAGGCAGTCGGTAGGTAACAAGCAAGCATGTTCCAGGACAAGAGCAACGAGTTTCGGTATAGCCTGCGGGCTGCAGGTCCTATTAGTCGATTTTCTTTTCTCAACTAATAATATCTAATACTGGAACATTTTCTCTTGCGTGTACCTACCTCAGTAAGCCACAACAAGGGTGAGCTCCAAATATGAAAACCGTTCCACTAATAAATGACTAGAAATGTTAAAATATTGAAAATAGTTTGTTTGACCGCTTGTCCTTGAATGCAATCGGTGTAAAGTCGAAATAAACTGAACACCAATTGAGATGAGCCACCCACAAAAATTGTATCGCATTCAGAGCGTCTTCTGAATCAGTGGACTATTTTCAATGAATTTTTGTTTTCTGATTAGCTCAAATATTGAACTACACCATGCCATGGGTATTTTTGATGCAGGTATTTTGTGATAGTTTATACAGGATGCTCAGCGAGGTACTGCAAATATGGAAAAATTTGGGCAGCTCCCATTTTACAAGGAAATTTGTTTTCTCAAGTGTTTCGGGAGAGACGTTGTACCCATGCTTCGAGTTGTTTTTCAACTTTTTGTCTATTTCCTTGGATTACAGGGTAATCTAGAAAATTTAATCTCTTGGTTTTGCTGTGATAACTTTTTATACAATTGACTGGTTTTAGCAAATTAGGGCTCTTGTTAAAGCTTAGGGCTTATGTGAGGAGGCCCGAAGGTTGGATTTGGCGGCAGGCAAAAATTCTGGAACAGGGATTAAATCAAAACTGACCCAAATATGAAGCACCCCAGAGATCTGGTCTGGAAAAAAAGAACAAAAATCAACTTGTTTTCAAATAAGACAATTCTTACTAAACATACTATAGCTATTATAATATAACGAGAATATTATGCGATTTATAATAACCGAGGACGTTGTCAGGTGACGAGGCGAGAGCCGAGTCACCTGGACAACGTCTGAGTGTGTTTAACTCGCTAATATTCGAGTTATATTCAAAGCTTTGTCGTATTATCACAGAATTAGATTTAAATTGTATTTCAGTGTAGTCAAAAGCTGTATCATCATCATGAGTGGCGAATGGCGATGCAAAAATAAATCAACAATCGAATAGGTACCTATCCATTATTTTCTGACAAAATTCGACAGGTTTCAAGGAGAAAAATCAGTTTGTGCATTTTTGGGATTTATCATGAAAAATTTCAATGTTCCCGCAAATATTTGGAGGTAGCAGAGAGTGCAAGATTAGATTTTCTGCCAGAGAAGTCTAAAAGTATATTATGAAAAAGAAAATCGGCTGTTTTGCGAGTGGCGAGTGCGAGAACAAGCGTGCAAGGTGCGGGGGAAAGCTATTGTATCTAACGTATTATGAGTAACTAAGGTATTATGAGCGGATCTAGGAAAAAACATCGCTGGAAAAAACATAGCCGGAGAAAACATAGCGGAGAAAACATAGCATGGAAAAAACATCGCATGGAGAAAACATAGCATGGAAAAAACATCGCATGGAGAAAACATAGCATGGAAAAAACATCGCAAGGAAAAAAATATAGCATGGAAAAAACATAGCAGGATTTCTTCCGTGCGATGTTTTTTCCATGCGATGTTTTTTCCTGCGATGTTTTCTCCTGCGATGTTTATTCCGGTTACCATTCTGAGCAGGGCCGGGCAAAATACTTCAAAAAATGTATTTAAAAACAAAATACAAAATACACGATCCAATATAGTCGAAATACAAAATACAAACTACTTCTTGAAATGTCTTTAAAATACAAAATACGTATTTTGGAAAACTAAGAAATTCCAAAATACAACCTAGAGTATTCCAAATACAAAATAAAAAAAAATACATTCTTATTGCGTATTTCAACTATTTTATTGGAAAAACCGTAAAATGCAAGTATTTTAATGGGAAAACTTCATTGATTCAGTCGAAACAATAAGTAAAGTATTATGAACTATGAAAAGACAAATAAAATAAACATAAAGTGAAGAAAACTTCATATTCAAACCTATTCCTTACTTCATTCATCAATTCTTCAAAATTACAAATGCTGATTTCCTTTGGGGACACGGACAACCAGCTTTTCGAAAATATTGTCCCACATCCGACATGGAACCTCTCGTGACTGACAGTAGGATGCTCTTACCAGTAAAACGTAAAACGTAAAAGATGCAATCGAACTCATTATCGATCCCAGATAGTGTGCAAAAGCAAGAAATGTCAATTGGGTGAATATAGTATTACCAGAACAATTTAGGCCCGAACAGACTAAAGAGCATGGGAAACAAATGTATTTTGTATTTTGTATTTTGAAAATCAAAATACTTTTCCGAAAAATGTATTTAAAATACAAAATACGAAATACTAGCTGCCTGAACTATTCCAAAATACAAAATACAAATACTTCTCAATCAAATGTATTTAAATACAAAATACAAAATACTTAAATGTATTTCAAATACGTATTTCAAATACTTATATTTGAAGTACCACCCAGCCCTGATTATGAGCTACTGTAATATTATGATCCTAATAATTATTGGTAAAGGTTCAACATAAAGCAATCATATCAAGTGATGTTACGATGATAGTATTTTATGTAACAAGTACGCAAAATGAATGGACGAATTCGCTTGCTTAGGGACGAGGCGGAAGCCGAGTCCCTAAGGGCGGATGAGTCCGATTTGGCTTCTCTCATGAAGATCAAATAAATCACCTAGAGGGCCTCAAAAAACCCCTCCTCGGCCCTCCCTGGGGTAAATCTCAGAATGTCTCCCACCCTGAAAATTTTTAATTCTTATCGTAGAACACGAAAATAACTTAATCCTGGCTCTTACTCGAAATGCACAATTCATCAGCTAATCCGCCGAACTTGGAAGCATTCATTTGTGATTTGGGCTCCTTATCGACAGTTTTGTTAGAAGACAATGTAATTTTTGTTCCATCCTTTCTCTAAACCACATGTCTAGAGTTCTTTACATCTGGGTCACTTCTGTTTCAATTCCTTTTTTTTACAATTTCTGTGAAAAGTCAATTTCGATCCTCCAGCTTTCTCACCTGAGCCTTGAGCTTCAACAAGAGCTCTGATTTTACCAAATTGATCAGCAACGAAGAAAGTTTATTGTTGCTAAACCAAAAAATTGCAATTGCAATATCACCCTGCAATTAACCTTCCGGTTCCCATGTGCTCCGACGCGGTTTACCATGTGGGGTACCTAACGTAAAACAAGAGTAATATTATCAAGTTGATATAAAGAAATGAACAAAATTTCATTTTCATTCTGAAAACAAATGAATATAACATTTGTACAAAAACATATCAGGACCATTGCTACTATTCTTTTACGACTTCATGATTTTATGGAAAAAAATGTTGAAGATATACTAAAATGAGTAGAGCTTATAAATCTTCCATATATTTCTCTGAGAATTGGATAAGATGGAAGGATGTGTTGGGAAAAATGCTCAACTCGAATCTATCCTACATGGTAGCCACAGGTAGCGGGTTATTTCCCTCTAAAGACGCACAAACTTGATAATTTTTTAAGAAAGAAATTGGAAATTGGATCAAATGGCTGCAGTGAATGGATCATGTTTTTGAAGATCACATTGAAGGATATATCTTTGAGGAAAAATCTGTTCAGAAAATATTCAAGAAAAACTGCTCTGGGGTACCTTAGATACCCCACATGGAAATGGGAAGGTTAAAGGAGATATAGGCAAAGCAATCTAGTGAGTTTCATTCATGTACCCACCTTATGACGTAAATTTTTGGCCATTTTTTCGAAAATTGACAAGCTTATACCAGCCTAAAGCCCCCGGTCTGACATGTAGCAATTGTTAACAACCTTATCAACGCACATTAGACCTACAGGGTTAAAATCATGTACCTTATGACGTAGGTTTTGAGGCACCAGCTCCCTGTCCAAGCGGGCCAATAGTTTTGCGTATGGATAGCGGATAGCGTGACTAAGAAATAAAACAGTACTCCTAATTTGAAAAAGGAGAGTCAAATCATGGAAATCGTGCTTCCCTGAGCCAAAAGGCTCCTGTAATGGACAACTTCCCTGAAAATGGAAGGACGAACGAAGGAAAAACTAGGTATATCACTCTTATATAGATACAGCCTAGGCTCATGCTATCGGTGCATTCTATTGAGAATGAGTTTTGATACAAGGAACAAGGTATGCGTCTGCATATGGGGTGAGCTATGTCTATCAATGCAACTTTTGAAATACTTACATCCAGTTCCACCAGCGGATTTATGTATTGTTACTATTGTTAGCTAATTGAGACTTTTTCTCTGATGGATTTATGGCGCGATGTGACGGAGAAAAAGTGTCTGCCCTGAGCAGGATTCGAACCTGCGTCTTCCATTTGCCGGATGGATACTCTAAACCACTAAGCTATCGGGGGAGACAACAGTCCCTCCGTCACATGCCCATATGAGAGCCGCCACAGATTCTAGGTCAGTGCTGTTTGAATGACCCCGGAAAATGCATACAAGCTGTTGTGATCTAAACATTTTCCCATAATCTTTCGTGAATCTTGTGTTTTCTGTGGTCACTAAGCCAATGATCACCAGAGAAAATGCCTCAACTAGTTAACAATGATTAAATTGGCTGGTGGAGCTGGCTATTAATAATGCAAGTATAATTTTCTGAAAGGCAGTGCAACTTTAAATCATCATCAATCTCTTTAAACATTTGCAGCGACCAGATGCCTGTGATGAGAGGTTCTGTAGCCGTCTTGATATCGATTTTTTTCCAGCCAATTTTGGTCTTTTTTTTGGAAACCGTATAATTTCACTCCTATTACTTACGAGCCAATCTTTTCAAATACTAATTTTGGCAGGTCTTTCTACAATTACGTAATTTTCATTAGGCGGGCTCTGGGATGAAAAAACTTTTGTGCTGAATCAGTGAATAAACATAATGACAGAAATGTTCGATGAAATTGCGGTAATCAACCCATAACGCAGCTAAATTTCCCGCGCCCAGCTCCAATCTTGATCCTATTGTTTTTTACTGCACTAACTCGGCAAGAACCTTTTTTTTCTTTTAACGACCTATCGCACGATCTACGAAGTTGGCTACTCCTCAGGGCTATGATAAGCTGTGAAATGGTGCTTCCAAACTGTTTGCTTTTATTTGCTGTTGCGGCAGTAGGACATGTGAATTTTATTTGATTCAAAAGTTTTTGTTGTCAGGTTGGCAGGGTGAGGAGAAGCGTGATGAGAAGTTGACATAGCGGTTTATCAGCTTCAAGCACATTGTACGTCAAAATGTTATGAAAACTTGATAGACCACGAAGATTCAGCAGCGGTACCAGCAAACATCAACCTGAATATGAACCAGAATGGAGTAGGTTCGAATCCGGCCGAACGAAAAACTTTTCTGGGCAAACTGTAATAGGTACCATTAATACTACTTGACACACTTGACCTATAAATATTATGACTATAAATAATTTTATTTGTAAGAGACTAAAATTTCGAACAACAAAACAGGACCTGGAATAGGTCTGAATAAAAAATTAAGCGCTAATTGGAACTCACTTAAAGCCTATAGCCACAGCAGTTCCCTAGAGGCGATGCCGATGGCGAAACATATCAGCAGATTTTCAATAAAAATTAATTAGGCCGTTCCAATTCCGTCCCGGCAACAGTCCGTTATTCGCTCCGTTTCGACCAGGTGTCCGTAATTACTCCAATCCATGTTCAAAAGCAGCGTCAATTACTTCTCATTGCGACGGGAGAAGAAGAAAAATAGGAAGAGAGACCCCTCAAAACGTCACTTAGCGTAATCACTTGCAACATTTTTACGGTTTCTGTAGAACAGAGGAGACTGCGGGAAGAGAAATGGAAGAGAGCAGCGCCGGACTAAAAGCCAATTTCATTTAGGTACATTATTAGCGATCCTTATCTGAACAGTAAAATCAATCTTCGTTTAAAATGTAATAGTTCGGACGCTAAGGGATCCCATTCTACATTTGTTGATGAAAGCAAGCCACTCGGTACATAAGTTGCTAAGACCATGTCTTTCCGATTTAGCCTAGGAGCTCTCACCGCCAAACGTGCAGGCGCCATATACAGGCTGAAACATGAAATAAAAATTTAAAAAATTATAGAACTAAACTCAAGCAGCTGGAGCCATGAAATTTGGGAAATGTATTTGTCGTATCATGCCTATTTAGAAAACCGTTTCTGAAATGTTCAGAAAAAAAAACATTTTTCTCCTCCAATAACCTTCTCACAATAAACTGGCGATTTTTTCAATATATCGAGAGTGCATTTCGGTATTTGCGTTGAAGATGATGTTTGAAATAAAATAAGACTGGTAGTCAAAGTCTAGGCCTACCATTTTCAGAAATGATACATCCAACTTTTTTTGCTAATGGCGGCCATTTTGGAAACTATCTCGATGAGATCCTGGAAAAATTGACTGGTACTACTAAGTAGAGGAAGGGAGGATTTTGGATTTATTAGCAGAGTTGATGGAACGTAGTTTCACCTGGCACCTGGCCGCACCATTGGGCCCATTGTACCCCTCACAGATCAGCCGGACTCACCGAGCCAAAATGTGGTGCTTGGATATTTGATGCCTTGATGGTTGGTCCATCCAAGCACTGCAATCGACAAGCGTACGGTTGACCTGGCTCCGTTTTTGATCCTCGAGCGCAGGTGCAATTATGATTTACATAGCCCACGCCCTGCATCGGTACATTTCTGACTACGCTGTCGATTTCCCTCTACACATTGACATACTGTCGGTTGCAGGCGTGATACTCGGGGGGTTTGATCAGGACCACCTTGTGATGTACGAATGTGCAATTTTACCCCATGACCCTGAAGATAACTGAAAATCGAGCAAAACCAAAATGAAGCTTTCTAATCAGAAGAGAACATATTGCTAGTGAGCTAAGCTAAGGCGAGAGTGATGCATGACAAACATTACTTACTTCGAGGTTTAGGTTTCTATGTAAAGTGATCATCGTTTTTATCTGGATCTTTATAAGACCTGACTGATCAAATAACTCGAAAACGTCATATTATGGATTTCTTTGTGAAATTTGAAAGATGGACTGATGGTTGATAGGTGATGGGTCATTGCGTTCGGATTTGATTAGAAATGGTAATACCTCACAAATATATAAATAAATGATATGCGGCTTGACCTGTCTATGTGGTCTATAAACAAGAAAAACGTTCTCCTATTTCACCCTATATATGGCGTCAGCACGGTTGACGGTGAAGGTTCCAAGGCCGTATGTTACTGTATCAAAATTTAAATCTGCGATTAATCAAGGTACGAGCTGGTAGATACTAAAGGTAGTGTAATCTCCCAACCCACCCCTCTTATAAAAATAAACATTTCCCAAAGAAGAAGACGAAACTCCTTCAAGTTGAAGACTTAGATTGGCCAAAGTTCGTGTTTGTCTAGTATTGTTTGTTAGGACTTTCGTTGTTTTGTAGTTACCCAAAATAGTACAGGTAAGTGAAGGCTTGGAAATGAAACGCAGAGACTTCAAAATCAACAAAGAACAATTTTATTCCAAAAACAAATATATCGACTTATGTGCAATCATGCAAGATCAATTCAATTACCCCACCCTCCCACTATTTGAAATGCAGTGTGTATTGTGTAAGCCACTGATGCAGAGAGAACAAGAGAAAGACAAGAGAGAGAGTATCGCATTCGCTAGAACAGATCATATTAGTTCCAGTAACCTAGATTGTTGAGGAACCTGTATAGCGAAAACTAAACGGCAGAACCAAAGTGTGAGCATCGCCTATACATCACTTGGCGCGAAGGGAAAGAAGAGGGAGACAAACGTTTATTAGTAAGTTCTGCGGTGACCTAAATTGACGAGGGATCTAAAGGGGAATAGAGACGAGTTTGGCTAAGCACAGGTTCTCTTGAACAGACCCCTGCTGCCGAAAGAAGAAAAGAGAACAGTGTTGCATATGCGGATGTCTTTTAATGGTACCATAATAAAACATGACAATAAAATATCAAGAATAAACCCAATAAACATGGTCAATGTAATCATCAACAATTATTTATCATAATAAATACCACAACATGACTCGATGTAAATCAACAATATCAAAAACCAGGTCTTGACAGTTGAGGACGTATATTATTTCATCAGATAACAAAGTAAGGAAGGATATCTTCTTTCACAAGATAACCTTCTCTTACCAGACACGACAGCAAGCAAAAATATCTGTTGTGTGCATCTTTGTCTCACAGGACTCAGGCATGAATATAGAAGACAGTCGATCAGTGTAATATGAATCATAGTAAACAAAAGTATGAAGAAATCATTGAAGCGATTCAACTCGACTGAGAAGAATACCACAACCATGCCCATCAAGTATGACAGTATACCTTGGAGCTCTCAAAACCACGTCACCTGTTCTACAGGTCAACGCTTTGTTGTCTCGCCAGACCCTAGCTCTCGGGGTAGTTCAGCCGCAGATCATCTGGAAATCTTGTGGTGACATCGTTCCACTCTTTCGCCTCTCTCAAGCATCAACAACAGTAACCCAAAAGCTACGTGTATTCCCTTTACTCCCCTGAATGTGATTATCCCGTTAATTGTTACAATTAGTAATGTCTAACTGACAGGAAACAAAACAACTAAATCACTTATCTTCGAGCGTTTTGAAGGCACGACAGCTATACTCGGGAAGTCGCCAACATCGGAAGAGACTTGAATCTTCTCTCTTCTATGATCTGGAGCAGAAAATACCCAGCTTTTCTTGTGTTCTTCTCTTAGACTTTTGCCGACTTTTTCTCCACCTTTCAACCTCCGTTACTTGACGACGGCCTCTCCCCTTTCAGGTGTATTACCAAAGCTCACGATGTTTTACATTCAATTCTTTATAGGCTGAAGAGCCGGTCGATTTCAGTAGCGATTCAGGGTTACGTCGCAGGGCGGTGAACCTTGCGACAAAAAAGATCTTAACGCGGAATTGGGCCATCAATAGTTTCTTATTAGGGCTCGATACCAAGTTGCAGGCGCAAAAGTTGGGACGGCGTAACTTGCCAAATAGAGCGATCTGATTGGCCGTTGCTATAGTAACCGCACTTACGGCGGTCTCAGCCCCAACTTGGTATCGAGCCGTTTCAGCCGTTAGTGAGTTTTTGGCGCTTCAAGTGATTTCAAGCTTTGCATGGTCAAATCTTCAAATTACATAATATTTTTGTCGGACATTATTCGCTTATTTATAAGGAAGTCTCTACTTGATAATTTTATGAATCTATCTCCAAAATTTAAATGCATATGCAAAGGGTCCTGATAGTTTGATCGATTAATTAGAGCCATAAGACCCCATATATCTTCACTTGGTGGGTCCCAAACATTCCAGACCAGCACTGGAGAAAGGGGGTGCGAGAAAGCCCGCTCCTCAATCCTCCAGGCTCCTTCAGCGAGAGTCCTGGGATATCGATCCGCAACACCTCACTTAACAGTACTTGTCGCCACGGCAGGTAATTTCTTTCTAATTAATTTACACATTAATGCATTACCGTAATTCGCCCGACGTGCGGTGATAAAATTCACATTTATATGGTGATAAGGTGGGTTAGGCCACCTGTTTAGTCCCCCACACAGTGTGTGGATCCTCCAGATCAATCCCAGAACTGAGAGCGAGTGTATATACTTTGTATAGCGAAGGGCAGATAAAACGCGCGGCGCCGCAAACTTTCGCGAAAATTGTTTTGTTTTTCTCTAATGCGAAAGTCACGATGTACCTACCGGCTTAATTAAAATGTGCTTTGCTCGCCAGAATTCTGACCACCCCGGCCAGGCATGCTGCCCATCAGAAAAGGTAAAACATTTTGTGTGCGTTGCTAAGAGTGACGTTATATACCTTTTACTGGAGCCCTATATAAAAGTACCCTACATCAAATTATACCTATGCGCGGCAATTTAACTTCAACTCAGCAGGGAAAAATCCATCTTTTTCTGTTCTTACCCGTACTGAGAGGCAACTTATCATTTCGATCTGACAGTTACGACACTGATTCGATATACCCACACAAACTTTTTATTTAATCAGCAATATGCATTGTTTGTTCGAGTATAATATTTAATTATTGCTCTTATTGAAAGTGAATATTCAATATTGGCATTGCCAAAAAATGTTATCTGCTGTAGGTACCTACCAACAGGAAATGCAGTCGGGAAGCACGCTTGCGGATTATGCATAGTTCGACGCTTGCTTAAACTTTTCTCCGTTTTATTTCGACTTCAGAAAATGGACCTCAAGAACACTAGAAGCTGCTTTGTCTGATCAGGCTAATAGGCTGTAACGATGGTGCGGAGATAATAGGATTTTTGAAGCTTTTAGCTTTTAAAGTTGGGAATCTCCCATACTTTGAGCTTTGACTACGAAATGTAAAATGAATAATCAATTTTTGCGTTCCATTAAAAAGTATTTTGCTGGCACCGTTCAAAGAGAAATCTGGATGCCAAAAAAACATGTGGCAGCCACCAGCCACTTAAGCCACTATTCATCATATTTCCTTTTGCTTGATTTTTCGATTCTCAATGAACACTTACAAAATGAAGGAGTGGAAAAATCGAAAAAGCATCTAGCACCTCCCTCATTGTAGGTACATTTATTTTGAGCATTCTTCCAAATGTGTTTGTCTACTTGAGAGAATTCCGTAGCTTCTTTTATGTTAAATACCTATATTATACGTTGAGCTTTCATTCTCAAGACAGCAGGCGAGCATAGAATAACAGAATTCACCCTGTAAGGGCACTATCACTGGAGTGCCAGAAATTAGGTTATTTTTTTTAGGTTAAGCGTCATTTTCTGTGGTTGTCGCTGAAATTGACAACTGTGTTGCAAGTTTATTTGTCTATTCCGGTTATACTACAGAGGGGTGCACGAAAAACGCCCACCGCTGTAGGATTCTTAATTATCAACCGATTTTCAAAATTCAAAAACCACATTGAATAATTTCATGTCTACTATAGTCTGATGTCAAAAAAAATATTTTTTTCGAGATGCTTCTGAGCAACGATATTCAACTTTTTTTTTCGAATAGAACCATATCTTTTTTGATTTTTTTTCGGATTCTACTTTTTTCTCTGAATGTAGTCATGTAAAAATATCGCATTTCGCATTGACCGTTGAAAAAAAACCAGTGAAATGTGATAAAAATGACTTTGTTATAGCGGCATCAAATCGCCTATGAAATTCAACTAAGTGAGCTATGGAACGCGAGATTTTGATAAATAATGTCAAATATCAATGTCAGCTGAGTAATCTGTGGAACAAAGTGATATTTGTCAACAAGCAAAGCCAACACTGCTTTGCTTGTTACCACAACAGCAAAGCCACAACATTTCAATGTTTTTAGCGCATTTTCCATCTTGATGAAAATCGCTATTGCAACCGCTTTGTCCGTCCGTCCGTCCGTCCATCCGTCTGTTCCTCGAACTCCTCTCAAACTAGACGACCTAGCTTCCTAATTTTTTTGCTGTTACATAGCTGCCACTCCCAAAGGAAGGCTAGGCTATATTGGATGTCTATATTGCGCCGCCAACATAGAGAAAACCGCCCCCGATAAACTTGAAATAACATAATATTGCACTTTCTACCAGACGTGATGCTCTGGTGTTCTCATTTTTGGAATAATACATAGTTGCCACTTATAAACGTAAGCCAAGAAACATTCCGTCTTCAATATGCGCCGCCGACATGAAAAAACTGCTAAAAACCGCCCCCAATCACTTCAAAATGAAAAACATAAACCCGAAGACATAGCGATCTGATTCTTTCGGTATATGAATAGCTGACTAAAAATGGGAAAGGATAGGCTACTTTTGATATGGCGCCGCCTCCAGCTTCCGCCCCCAAAATAAAAAAGTGCAACTTTCAACAATTTTCACTGATTTAGCTGATAATGTTACCTCGAACATTTAGAAACTCTTGACTCAAACTGTGAAAGAATTTCTTTGCCAAACTCCGCCGCTCCCACACGCCGTCCCTAAAGTGAGAGATAAATGTAAAACATGAACCTGAAGACATAGCGACCTAACTCTTCCACTATATTGATAGCTGACCGAAACTAGAAAAAGATAGGCCACTTTTAATTAGCCGCCGCCTCCAAACCAAAACAAGCGAATATGCCTCATGGGCATGAGGCTCAGTAGCGCACTTCCTTTTTGGAGGATTAGTGAACGCAAGATGTTAAGTGATTAGGGTTCTACCGTCTTGGGCAAAAAATTGCAATATGGCGGCCAAAATATCGACAGAATCATGAAATTCGGCTTGAAAATCAAAATGATCGTACTAGACAAGGGTAAGTTCCAAGTTTCATGAAAATCGTTCCACTAACAAGAGATTTCAATATGGCGGCCAAGATAGCGGCAGAATTATGAAACTCAGCTTGAAAATAGGAATGATCGTACGAGACAAGCGTAACTCTCAAGTTTCATGAAAATCTTTCCACTTATAAGAGATTTCAATATGGCTGCCAAGATGGTGGGGCAATCATAAAATTTGGCTTGAAAATGAGAATGATCATACTAGACAAGGGTGAGTTTCAAGTTTCATGACAATCGTTCCACTAATAAGAAATTTCAATATGGCAGCCAAGATGGCGGCCGAATTATGAAAGCCAACCTGCCTATTTGGTCCTTGAGGACCTAAGCTATCCACCGGATAAAGTTCAATCTTCAACGGCTGTAGCTTTATTTCCCGAGGAGAAGTTCAACTTCATCGAAGTGCACAGGAGATCTCTGTTTTTTGAGAATAATGATAACGATGTATGGATAACAAAAATAGTGCCCATTGGCCACCCTTGGAGACATCAGCTATTAATCGGAAAAAAGTTCCAAGACTCTTGTTTCAATTCTCGAGAAGGAGTACAGCGTCTTAATTTCTGCACGGACTCGGACAGACAGACAGACAGACAGACAGACAAACCGGCCACATAAGCGTCATTCTGTTACTTATATAAAAAAATGTGCTCCAACTGATTTCGACCTCCTGAACACGAATATCGGGTTCACTTTTGAATTGGAACATTTCTTTTTTATCGAAAAACCGAAAAAATGGTAGCCTTGTCACATGATTTTTAGTGATACCTACCTACTTTTTTTTTTGTTATTGAGCGAACATGTTTCGTAATTTGAGTGCCATTATCCTTCAGGTACCTAGTATTGGCTATTTCAAAATGTTCAATTACTATTTCGGCACGTCTGATTTTAAATTTGTAGGGTCGTGTAATATGCGCCGAGCCGTGGCTTTGCGGCCGTTTTCAAAAATCGATAACAATTGACCTAACGGTCGGATCGAAGTGGGGTTTTTGTCAAAAGAAAGTTCAAATTGTTCTCTAAATATAATGCCGTACATGCAGTGATGTATTTCATTAAGAAATTGTAGTTGCCTGCATATCGCAACTTTCTACATCTTACCGCGAATGCCAGCACTTGATCGGCGAAGCCGCCCTACACCAAAATGTTATTTTTGTAATTGTTCATGATTATTTCGGCAACATTTTTCTTGATTCGCGTACCAAGGCCATGAGCTACCCATTCGAGTTGAAATATTTTCTGTATTGAATTTCGTTTTGTTCGGAGGAAAGGATATCAAGCACCAGCAAGCAACGAATAAATCATTTGCGGCCGAGCCGTAGTTTCGGAGTCATGTTCAAAAATTAATAACTACTAATGGGCACCTCGCACCGATGTGAAATTTTCATTAAAATAAAGTTCAAATCATCCTCTAAATATAACTCCCCATATGTATTATGGTAAAATGATAAGATCGGGTACTTCCTCGCATGTGATAACTTTCGAGATCAGGCCGGCTTCTGAAATGCAGCATTCAACGGCGATGCCGCGTCACACTAAATTGTTATTATTGTCATTGTTTATTATTATTTCGTCAAGATTTTTCTTGGTTCGGGATACAAGGTCATGAGCTACCCAATGGAGTAAAATTTTTTCGCAAAAACCTTTTCGTCTAGGACTAGATGCGGGGACGGACGGACGGACGGACGGACGGACGGACGGACAAAGCGAGGACAAAAGCGCCTTCCCGTTTGGAGAAGTGCGCTAAAAATGCAACTTTCAATAATTTCCACTGATTTACATTTTAATTTTACCTCAAACATTCAGAAACTCCCAACTCAAACTGGAAGAATTTCTTTGCCAAACTCTGCCGCTCCCACACGCCGCCCCCAAAGTAAGAGATAAATGTTAAACATAACCCTGAAGACATAGCGATCTGATTGTTCCGCTATATAGATAACTGACTAAAAATGGGAAGAGATAGGCCACTTGTGATTAGTCGCCGCCTCCAGCTCCCGCCCCCAAACAAACAAAAAATGCAACTTTTACAATTTTCACTGATTGTCATATTTCCTTAAACATTTAGAAACTCCTTACTCAAACTGTGCAACAGTTACTTTGCCGAATGCTGCCACCCCCACACGCTGCCCTCAAAGTAAGAGATAAATGGAAAACATAAACCCAAAGACATAGCGATCTAGTTCTTTCGCTATATGGATAGCCGACTAAAAATGGGAAAGAATAGACTACTGTTCATTATTCGCCGCTCCCAGCTCCCGCCCTCAAACAAAAAAATATTGATGAGTGAAAGAATTTTCATTCAAATCTATTTCATTGGCAAGTACCCCATTCTGATAACATAATATCACGATGAGTTTCGAATAAAGAAAGTGGGCAAGGAATGGTGTTTCTCCTTCAACCAAATTTTTTTACGTTCACAATATGCCTCTTTGAGAAAATGCGCTACTGAGACTCACGCACGTGAAGGCATACTCACTTGTTTTTCTAACAGTCAATGCGAAATGCGATATTTTCACATGACTACATTCAGAAAAAAAAGTAGAATCCGAACAAAAATTGAAAAAGATATTATTCCATTTGAAAAAAAAAGTTAAATATCGTTGCTCAGAAGCATCTCAAAAAAAATATTTTTTTTGACATGAGATTATAGTGGACATGAAACTATTTGATGTGGTTCTAGAATTTTGAAAATCGGTTGATAATTAAGAATCCTACAGCGGTGGGCGTTTTTCGTGCACTCCTCTGTATAATAATAATATGCTTTATTTTCAAACGTCATGAAATATGGCACTTTTGTGACTGTGTTGACAAGGTATAAGGGGCATTTCTATGACACCGGCATTGAGCGGCGTAAAAGTACTTATACTCCGCTGGCGGCGGCATAAAAGTACTTATACCTCCGCCGGCGTAAAAGTGGCTTAATTACAGCGTGGTTGTCGCCTATAGAAACCATCGTGATCAACGCCAGGCAACTTCAATTTTCTCATTTTTTTTATATTCTGTGTACAAAATGATTGTTTGAAAATAAAACATTGTATTGTACTCGGAGTATAAGTGGCTTTATGTGACTCGTATGGATTTAATTCGCCTCGCTGCGCTCGGCGCTTAAACATCCATACTCCGTCACATAAAGTGTCACTTATACTCCTAATACAATAAATATCTATTATTGGAGGACTTGTCACACATTTACAAGATTTACAACAATAATATTTGGACCGATTCGCCCTCGGTTCGTAAAAAATCTGAATGGTATCCTGCAGTTGAGAGAGGTTTTGAATGAAATCACCATACCCAAGATAAAGCTCCTATTAAATTTCTTGATTGGAGTTCTCAAATTAAGAGCTTTTGCGTTGGATGAATGATTATTTGTATTTATATTTTTCTCCTTCTTTGTCTTTTTATACATTTACATTAGTGTGGTCCAAGAAAAAATTGTTTCTCTATTTTTGATCGGGCCACCCTCCACTTTTGTTACACATACCCATAGTGATTTCCTGGTAGAATTCCAATTCTCTAGCATAGCAGGAAGGGGGTGCTCATCAACCCTCTAATTTTGAAAATTCTAGATTTATTCGTAAAAATCTGTGGCATCCAGATTAACCAAAAACACGGAGGAATATGTCAGTAATAATCTATTCAGCACAATTTGAGAATTATATAAAAGGAAAACCAGATGAGAGTGAAATATTGATCGTTGAACTAATAGTGACACCTACCAAAAAAGCGAAAATGTTTTGCGGTATGACTTGTTGATGTTGCAGCTGGATGTCACAAAGTAAGGCCCAGTGTTTTTATCTCTGGTTAACTTTAACCAAAAGGTCAATGTCATAATTGGCATATCAACATTGCTGGAACATTGGTATCTTTGGCAATCAACCTCAAGTTGACCTCTGGATAGAGTTATCCTGGGATGGAAATACTGAGTCTAAAAATAATTTTGCAATCCTAAGGACTGCGGAAATCTCAAGATATTTCATCTTTGGAAGAACATTAAACATATTACTGATTTTGAATATCTGTGTCTACTTCCTAAGACATTTCTTCTAAATATGGATCAACATCCTTGATTACCTTCAAGGCAAAGACTGAGTTAGGTATAAATTTACGGGTGGTAAAGGATACTGCTAAAAGGGGTGTCCAATTGTTCGAGAAATACAACTAACTACTGACCAATGACAAGAATGAAAAGATGGTTTTGTTGCATATGGTAGACCAATTGGAAAATGGTGCCTATTTGGACGACCAAAAATGTTTGATCAACGTAGTCTAAAGCAAAATCATACCATGATTATGTTAGTTGAACATTATAATTCCGTTTCATTTTAACTTTCCTCTTGCATAATCCTCCACTTAGGTACACCAAACGAACAATAATTCATATATTACTTCGTATTTTGTTGAATCTGGATCGATCTGGATGCTACAAACTCCTACGGATAAATCTGGGATATTCAAATTTTGAGGGTTGATGAGCACCCCCTTCCTGCCATGATAGAGAATTGAAATTTCACCAGGAAATCACTATGGGTATGTGTAACAAAAATGGAGGGTGGCCCCATCAAAAATTGAAAATCAATTTTTTTTGGACCACACTAATTTACATGTTTTTATTTTCTATTGTTTCTTTTTTTCTCTTGTTATAAGGATGTAATTTCTTGATGAACAATAAATTATAATAATAATAATAATAATAACAACAATAATATAATGAAAAAGCTACTACTTACTATGACTACTTTGTAGCGTGTTCTTACGAAAAACAGTGTCACAAAATTCTACTTTGTGCAACTGAAAATAGAGCACTTTGTGCCACTGTTTTGGCTGTCATTGATAACATGAGCTCAATTCAAATGTCACTTTATGCATTTTCTAATTTTTATTAAGTAAATCAAGGCGAAATAGACAAAGTATAAAGTATAGTATAGTATGAAAAACAAGTGTTAACAATTCATTTCTGTAATACTCCTGCATTGCACAGTAAATGCTTACATTCAATGAGATTTGGGCTGCTATCGTTCACTGTGACACTATGATGAGCTCATCATTCCTTCTTTCCGGCCATCGTGTCTTGATCTCACTCTTCTTTCTTTTTCATCTTATTGGTAGTTAGCTTTTATGAGTGCTTTTTTCTTCTTCGGTGGTGCTCAAACCGCAGATAAAACTCTCTTGCCTCCTCTCCCTCTCTCTACGAAGGTCAGTTTCAAATACTTACCCTGTGTACGAGCTTTACAAAAAAAATGTTGGCGTACGGCACTCGTACTTAGGTTTTTTCATTCGACATACGGCACTCGCATTGTGGACCGTATAATTTGAGTTATCATTGAATAAGGTGAAACGACCCCAGCTATCGTCTTGTCCCCTGAATGGGTAGGCAACCCATTATACTGACATTTAATTCAACTTATTTGAATTAAATCACTTTTCCCGCTTTTGGAACCGCTTGGCCGATGATCATCTAGTATCAGGACGACATCCCGTTGTGCCTCTCTTCTTGTTGTTCGATTATAGAGTTCTCGAGATTGTTGAGACAGGTCTGACTACAAGTTTGAACGCAATAAGACACAGTTAAAGTTTTAACGTAACATCAATCTATTGACTTCTATGTACAATTCAAAATGTTTAAATAATGGCTCGCTCCTATACCTAGTCCTACCTTCACATCGCAGGCTAAATTATCTAAAAGATCTAACCTATTACCGAAGAGATAACTTTCCCCTAATTATTTCAGACGTCCCAACACCCCAACCCTCCGACGAACACCTGGCTCTACACCTTGACCGACATTTAATTCTGACTGGTTTTCGCGGTTCAAAGTTCTTTTTGTGATTAAATCAGATCCAACATTCATGTTAGTGTTAGAGGTTATGTTAGGGTTAGGCCCGGCTTCTAGACACTGAAAAGAGAAGAGTGACTTCGACCACGAGTGCTATCCAAGATTTGTGGGCCGGTGTGTGTATGGTAGCCCACCTTATTGTGGCATTCTTTTCAAAGGCTGTTGCTTCTTTTTGGGCCATGGTCTCTTTTGCCCGTTTGGAAAGGATTGGATATGGCTACCTTTGTGGGGGCCTATTCCCTTTTTTCACCGTGAGTCGCCCCCAACGCTTAGAAAGATTCCCGCGGTCGCGCGTGTCTATAACCGGAAATGTTGAACCAAATTTCGCCCTTCCAAAAACTTTCAAACCGATGGTGAGCGCGAAACAATTACTTTAGTCAAGATACAAATTTAATTTGGAGAACGTTTTGAGCACGCCCCGTATACGCGCTAGTTCGTTGTTGTTTAGCAATTTGTGAGAGAAGGCCGCAGCCAGGAAAAACAAAACGCAGAGAATTGACTATACAGGGTGTTCGTCGAAAAGCCGACGCGGAGAGGCGTCGAAATAATCTTTACCCTAACACGAAGTAATCGCCGTCTACACTATTCCTGATCGAGCCCTAATAACAGTTCATTTTTACAAAGTCCCTATCTGAACGATGGCGTCGTTGGGTACCGGATTAAATTCATCAGTTTCGAATAAGAACGTCTTCATTCCCGTAACAAGCTCTATATGGAAATATCCGGAACTGTCGTGGCGCTAAAACAAAATCATTAGTTTCAAGGAGGGGGGGGGGTGTCCTTCAATCCGATCAACAATTACGACTCTACGGCAGGGTCCGAACCCCGATCTCAACGCGATTCTATTTTATTTCAATTACTTGATTTTTCACGTAGTTCTCAAAATTTACATTTTCCGAATAACTAGGAACTTCAGAAACGCAGAAGAAGCTCACCCGCGAGTCTCCAGATCTAACCCACTAGGTCCGGTGCTCTGAGTACCGCAGTCACAAAGCCAAGTCCAGAGGGCCCAAGAGCGCGAATACCTTTCTATGAAGGTATCCAACAAAGGACGAGGCTTGAAAGTGGCTGTACCTGACGGCAGACAGTAGCGCAGATACCAGCACGTGCAGGCAGATTCAGAACGCACGCGTGAGCCCCATCATACATTTTCCCGACAAAGCCTAACCGTAAGCAACTATCCCAACTCACCAAGACTAACCTCCCGCTCGTCGAGGTCATCACTCCGCCACACGAGATACCGAAACGAGAGACCTCATTTCTATCGGGCCTGGTTCATTTAGGGGTTTCAACTCGACATCCTCGAGGTGGGCTAGAACTCATCGTGGAGGGAACGCGACTCAGCATCCTGGAGGGGGTTCGAAACTCTTCGTCAACGGGTCCCAACTCTACGACTTGGAGAAGGGTCGAAACTCAACACCGGAAGGGCCTTGGCACATCGACCTGGAGAAGGGCTGGAACTCGTCGCCGGAGGGCTCTGACTCGACACCTGGAGGCGGATCAAGACTCAACGTCCAAGGGCTCTGACTCGACATCCTAGAGACGGGTTGCAACTCAACGGGGGAAGCAACTCATCGGTCTCTCGGAGGGTCAAAACTCAACCTGGAGGGTTCTCGACTCAGCGTGCCCCCAAGGGGACCAAAACACGACTCCGAAGGGTTCCAACTCGGCTTTCTCCAGGGGGCCTTTGAGACACATCAGCCGGGGGAAATCGACTCGTCATTTTCCAAGTGGGCTGGGACTCTTCATTGGGGCTTCGACGCTTCGGCCTCCAGGAGGGTCGCGACGCAACATGAACGGGTTCTAACTCAGCTTCCTCGAAGGGGACTAAAACTCTTCGCTAACAGGCCCGCAGAAGCACTCGGCAGCGGACGTGACAAGTCGGGAGCGGACGGCAGCCCAGGAGGATTGGCCCAGGTACCACGGTCAATCTCCGGCGATATCCTCCATTCCCAGCAATTCGGAATATTTTATTGCATCCAAAACGACCGTGAACGGCGTATAGACAGCTCAGGTAATCCGAGAAGCCGCTGGAGAATGCGACTGGCGGTGCTAACACGTGTGAATCGGATGGTGGCGGACAGCGGGCAGCGGGCAGTGGCACGGCGCGTCAATACAGTGGGAGTACGGCAGCAACTAGCTGAGTCAATGTGCGGGTGCTTTACTTCATATGCACCAATTCACCATTTCGTCGGACATCAAGCAGGAACGGTTGTTGAATGTCGATGATGGGCCAGTAAATTATGTTATAGAGCTTCGCGGGATTTACACGAATGAATTAAATAGCTAGCGACATCTTTTAATGATGCCTTGACTCTGAATATTCACATTCTCATACCTCGATTTCACGGCTTTGAATAATTTTCCCCCGGAATATTTTCGGCCCGCCAAATGCGGGTGGCTTCAAAGGAGACATATTTATCAAAAATTAAATATAACATAAAGTTGAATAGTAACAAAAAGAAACTCTTGAAACAACAGAAATAGATATTCTCACTATGAAGTTGAAAAAAATCGCAAACATGCTTAAACAGGAAAAATTGTTCAGCATATACTCCTGCGAGTGTCGTATAATTACGTACATCTGAGGGTTTCCTGGAAAAAATTGGCGCGCTACACGACCATCATAAATGTAGAGCTGAATTCCAGTTACCACGTGACTTGTGCCTGTAAGCGTACGGCACCCGTACTTTAAGCTACAGCCTCAACCAAATATACGTCACTTGTATTCAACCAATGAAACGTATATATTACGGCGCTCGTAAGAAAGGGGTTAAATCAGGCCTTTCGAGTCTGACATTTTAAAAACATCAGGCCCAACTAGCAAAAGTACCGCAGCTAGTCAAAACGCAACATTGCGTTGCATCACCTAACAAAAATTGACGGAGTGCTCACAATGACACTGACAGATAGCTGTAATATCTGATGTGGCAAGTGATATCTCTAGGTAATTTTATTTTTGAAAACTCCAAAAATAAAATTCCAGGACCGTGCTGTGCTGCAAATGAAAGCTGAACAGATAATATGTAGTATAAACTCTGATTTTTTGACATTTGCAATAATTGTCAGATGTCTGAGATGTTCTAGGATTTCTCCCTGAATTGGAATGTCTACGAGTTCTACTCCAGCCTGTTTTTTTTCTAAAATCATTTCAAGTTTCAGAAATCCTTGTGACAAACACTGTGAAAATCAAGAATGTGACAATGACAGCGCAGATGTCAGAAAAAAAAGACAATTTTTCATGTATATCTCCTCTACGATGTTTATTAAGCTACATACTGTCACTTTTTGAATTGATCGGTGATCTTGAGAGATGAGAGATGAAGTGTTTGAATGGCTCAGATTTCCTCCAGTACATCTACAGCAAGCCATCATGTGCTGAGTAGACCTTTTGAACTGGAGGTTGTTGGATGTGAACACTATAGGCATGACTGACGTTTATTTGAGATAGGTTTTTGCTGGGTTTTATTCTTTATTTGAAAATTATGGCCACTTTTCATAAGGTAAAGGATCCCTTAAGTATGTCTTGAGCTACTCTTACGTTAATTGTGAATTGGGTCTTTGTAGGCTATGAAGACGTAAAAGTAGCAACGATTACACAGTCTATTTGAGTTCAACAAACGTATAACTAAATAGGTATCGTTTCTTCTTTGGTTTTGCAAAAACAAGGTTGCAGGTGGATACACATTCAACTTTGCCTAATCATTATATATGCCATTCACGTTTTAAATTCAGTACAATGACTTTTTGGGAGCAACAATAAAGTGACAAGCTGGAGGGCTATGGTCTACGGCTGATGACACCTGCAAACTTTTGGGAGAGAAACTATCAGCGGCCATCAGCCGAATAAAAAATGAACAGAATATAGGTACTTGACTTTCCTCCTAAGGTAGAACGGGGGTAGAACTCTGTAACTCGGTTGAGTCAGCTACTGATGAGCAGATGTGGTCCTAGCCTCCAAAATCATAAAGAAAATGGCAAATAAAACACGAATATGTAACTATCTCGCATTTTATGGAAAAAAAAGTGCTGTTACACCCTTGTTATTCTGAGAGAACGATTTATTTAGGAACTGATTGGTATTCCGGATACATAATGCAATGAGATTGAGAGTAGATATACATTATACATGCACATAGTACAAAATATAAATATTTTAATTGGCCTATAACACTTTTTCAGAAACCTCAAAGTATTTTTGAGCAACGAAATTAGCATAATGGCACATTTAGTTTTATTTGTTTTTGCCATAATTTATATTTTGGCACTGGGATACATTAGCCGTCACAACTATAACACGTAATAAAATACCACATTACTAGTACGACATTGATTGTCAGACCAATACAGATAATAAAATAAATAATTACTGTCAAATTTTATTGGCCATTGTGAGGTAATTTTATGGATTCATTGATCAAATTTTTGTCCGCATTCTGACCTTATGAAATTATTGTAAGGTATTTGAACCCTCAGAAATTTCAATAATAAATTCAATAGTAATCGAATCAACGTAAGTACATTTGCAAGCAAATCTTTTTTTTTTAATTAAAAAACAAGGCCTCCAGATAGGGCCATTATAATATTAACTTTACGATTAATGATTATTTTGATACTAGTAAATCTTCTCTACAAGCTAAATCGCTTATTTTGGAACTATCAAAATCCAGTTCTTGAAAAGCTATGCTCGCAACGGTACTTCTTTGGATCGGGTTTCATCATCTGAACAAAATGTGAATATGTTCGCCAAATCTGATCTTGCATTGCATACTTATTGTTCCAAGATTATTGAAGAAGTTTTCGTAACGGACTGGATTATTGGAATTTCTCAAGATTTGACCATCAGGGAGGTTTCAGAACATTTTACGATTGAAATCAATGTGAGTGTTTTCATTTTCCATACGTCACTGGCATAAAAACCTGTGTTCATCAACTGGGAAATTGATACAGAGTGTTTCTCCTTGTTGCTAAATTTTCATGCATTTGTGTCGAAGCTTTCTTTTGGAGCAGGAAGGATATTTTTATTTCAGATGCGTTGGTCATAAGAGAGACGTTTCTTGACTGATGTCAAACCTTAGTCATACAAGGAAAGGAAATACGTATAGCGAAATCGTGAATTACACAACTCCTTTTGGACGTCTCTAGTATTTTTTACTTATTTTTTTATCCGTTTTAACAAATTGAAAATTGAACATAAAAAAACAAGATCATCAAGCAGATCCGCAGTAGTCAAAATAGCTGAATCCCTTGGAGAAATGGAAAAATGAAAAGGGCATAACGTGTAGTACATCGCTCCAGTCGGGTGATAATTCGATCGCAGCAAC
Source organism: Anaspis maculata (assembly GCA_949128115.1). Classification (NCBI taxonomy): domain Eukaryota; kingdom Metazoa; phylum Arthropoda; class Insecta; order Coleoptera; family Scraptiidae; genus Anaspis; species Anaspis maculata. The sequence continues at coordinate 49,929,050 of OX421963.1, forward strand.
GCTCAGCGCGGTCGAAAGTTGGATAGGAGACCGCCGGTAGGTAATGCCAGTGGGCGAACTGCTGGTGGATCTCATCTGGTTCTAAGCCAGCTGAAACTCCTCGGGTGGTCATAGGCAAACCTCCCGAGTGCATTACACCTGCAACTGGCAGTACGGCAATGTATAGAGAAAGACCGACGGCGTAGTCAAGGAGAGGGACGAAATCAGGAACGTACCTTCGCAGGGCGTGGATGGTCGGACATTCAGACTTGCGTCGAGGGGTTGAAGACAGAGTCCTGGTCAAACGTGCACTTGTCGGCTCCATTGCTTGGATGGACCTCTACCATCAAACATTCAGAGACCACATTGTGGCTTGGTGAGTTTGGCTGGCCTGGGAATCCCTTCGTGAGGCCAAATTAGCCAAAAACCTTGACATGATAAACAACAAAATGAGAGGGTGCCTTTAAAATGAAAATCACATTTTTTTTTTGTGCCTTATAAGGACCTGTATTGCTGTATTGCTGATATTTAAATTCCACAATATACAAAAAGATGCTGCATTGTGTTGTTTCCTTTTTCCGTAATTTTCAACCATAGCTAGTAAATATTCATGGACTGTAGACTGCTCATCAGATACAAGCTAACAACAGTCAACGCATATGGCATGATGATCCACCTAATGCGCAAGCGCGGTACAGATTTTTGACGTCTTCAATCTTCCAGTTTGAACTTTACCTGTGTTGCTATTTTTATGCCTGTCGTGATCTCAGTTTGTACTTTATTCTTTTGAACAAATAAAAAAGAAGTGGTATAAGACCCCATTGGTTTGATCCTTGAAAATATCCAGTGACCTAGAAATTAGAAGTGGGTGAACGATCGCGGTTCGAGTGACCAGAGAAATTTTGTTTCTATGTCCTTGAATTTACTGTAGGAAGACCCCAAAACATTGAGGTTAGTTGCGCCTGGTCATCAAGACGAATCCCGAATGCTGTGAGAACCTGTGCGGTTTCAGTAGTCTCACATCCCTGTGGTTCTCCAAGTCGCATTTACACGCATATCACGGTCAAAGATTCCAACATTTTGATGTCAATTTGACAGTCAACATAACTTCTGTACAAACTCAGTTTCATACCATTGTGCAATTATTGTGCAAAAATGCAGTCCTCACACTTTGCACACAGAGGCAAATGAAATTAACAACTCGCATTCCTGTACTCAATCGTGTAAAACGTGTCGCTTTCCCGGGGGGTCGCAGAAAAACCCAATAACATCGGTGTAAGAGGTTGAAGATTGCGTAGACGCGCAAAAACACCCTGTACGCTCTTATGATTTATGACGCCTGCACAATACATTATCAACAAGAAAATCTATTATTTTTATTGCTGGCAATAAAATTGATTGAAGCTCGCTATAAAAATGTAGCCTGCACTTATGGGGGCGCTGAATTTAAACACCCTACAGCGCCCTCGGACGTTATCTCCTTATATTCTCCGAATAGCAGTACACACAACTCAAGTAAATTAACACTTCGCAGCCACACTTTCAAACTCTGCCGTCAGCACCACTTTAAATAGGATTTATGTCTTGAGCTGCGTGCAGGTTAGGTAGGAGATAGACCGCTCCATGATGATGTCCTCTGGAGAAAAATTATGATTATTGTGACGGGGGGTTCCATTAGAAGATTGGGGGTTATACAAAAGACCACCGGATTTATCTACGCTTGACCCGCCTCGCGAGTTCGTAAATGTTTCCACGGTGCATTTTTTACGAGCGATCTCTTATTATCCGGAATCTGATGGTTATAAGGAAATGACGTTTTTACGTTTATTTCATATTTTATGATTTCTCATATCGTATAGTTTTGACATAAAGTGTGTACGTTATCACCGAATGTGGCGACACATGGATAAACCCGTACTGGCTGAAAATTTGTGCATTTGTTTGTTACATTTCCTCGGGGAAATACGGAATGTTACTTCGACGACAATTAGCGACACGTGTTCTCCATAACTTTTGACGACATTGGTTTTGCGGTCACCACAACACAACAGCCCTTATTGGAATCTGCCAACTCAGCTACTCATGTACCTCCACCACTTAACTGTTTTGAAGCTGTTTCAGCGACTGAGATTGCTGATGCGAACACTAAGTTACAGTACCCCATGCTGCCGTGATTCAATTCCAAGGTGTCGCTTTCTTTTTTTTTGCAAGGACCCAAAAGATTTTCTCTGTTGAAGGAAAATCTGTTGTGGCACCACAATACTTTCCCTGGAAGTATCCAGGCACGTGAGTGAGTTGTCCGAAGCGTCCCGTCGGCAAAAAGGTCAAAACCTGATAATATAATTGCAAAAATTCTGTGACCTCAAACAAAAACTTGCGTCTATCTACAACCGCTAAAACGCACTATGATTTTGGGACTACGTTCCACTGCGCTGAAGGACTCGAACCTGAAATAAATGTAGTTCTATTCAACTAGGTACAGGGTGATTCATTCTCCAGGGAAATTATGTTTTGTTCAGAGCCTTCCATCCGATCCAAGCCAAATTTCCAGGATATGCTCTCATAATTCTTTCAGATAATGGGGTCGTTTCAAATACAGAGCGATTCGAAAAAAACAAGGAATAATTAATTGTATGTAGATGAATTATGGAGAAATACCTTTTTCTCTCGTTTTGAAGTACGCTGTTTCCACAAGGACCTTACTATCTGAAGATCGTGGTAAACAAACCAAATTCCAGAAATTTCGGTGATCCTCCTAGGACAAAATACATACTTCCGAACAAAGCGAAAATTTGCAAGATAATTATATTCATTTCTCATAGATCATTCTCCGGAAAGACACGTTTTAATAGTATAGTAGTAGGATAGTAAACTGTCAAGTCAGGTGGCGATCATAAGGGGTCCTATTTTATTTGTAGAAAGGATGTGATCCGTTCACGTGTGAAGTTGCTAGGCAACCAGGGCTCTGATTGCCTGCACTGTGATCGCTCTCCTCTAGAAATGAGGCCCTAGAGCGAAGAGCTCATTAGTTTTTGGCTGTCATCTGTCGAAGAGAAGTGTCACTATCGACGAATGCCAGAAACTATATCTCACGGAACTTGACTTGCAATATGTCATTTGAAAGTCCTTGAAAACTGTATTCCAAACAGTTGGAAGTATATTGCCCTATACCTGTCATCTGTGAAATAATAAAAAATGCCAAAGTTAGAACTTTGCCATCAAATTATTCAAAATCTCTTTGATGGATTTGAACCAAATTCGGCAGGAAGCAACACAACCGAAAAATCGAATTATTGCTGAAGTTGAAGTTTCCCACCATTCACCAAACGGGCGCCGGGCGGTATGAATTTTCAAAGTTTTTCCCGGCCGATTTCAGCCGGGCTTGGCTGTTCGCTCGGCTTTTCGCCCATTTAATTTCCTTAGCAACCAAACCGGTACGTTTTCGTTGCATCGTATCTACGTCAAACTGACAAAATGGTTATGGATGCAGATCTTGGTGTATTTTCTTTTGTGTCTTCTTGTATCGTTTAAGACAACAGTGCGCTGCGATCCTTTGTGTCGTTTTGGCTTCAATAAGCCTCTAGTGTTTTCTATTGGTAGCTCTTGCAACTTCAGTATGCTCATCTCATTGGCGTATACTTGTAAGCTCTATTGTGTGCGGCTGATGCCTTGTGTGATTCGGTACCAGGGCCCTATGGTGTCTTCCTGCCGTTTAAAGACCTGATGGGGCCCCTACTTGATTGTACGGCGCCTTTGTGTCTTCTTGGATTGATTGAGCCCTGTAGACTCCCTGGTGTCTACGGGTGTCTCTTGGTGCTCCACTGAGCCCCCCCCCCCCTCCGTTGTTTGTCTTTAGAACTATTGTGCCCGTAGACTGTAGTTGTAACTGTAGTCTCATTTCACATGACGTTTGGGGCCCTGAAGTGCAAATAATTAGAACTCTGCCCCAGGTATCCAACCCGTGAACCGATTCTCACCAAATATTTATTAAAGAATATGTTATTGGTTCTTGAACATTTTCTAACAATTTTTTCCCAATTTCCCGAGTTTTTTCAGTTGAAAAACAACCTTTTCCCTATGAAACTAAATGTTCTGACGGATGAGGTTCTACAGCGCCTTGAAACTCCTTCAACTGCAGTGCTTTATTGTGATGTGTATGCAAGTTAGTCTGGATGGTCGCTCGACTGGGTCGATTTTTTTCTTTTATTTCACAACCAAGTCTTCTTTTCCCGGAGGGACGGCTAACTCAAAATCATTATTGACGTCTGTGGATACCGCTGGGAAAATTTTGTGTAGCCAACAACAAATTTTTTTGTCATGAAGTTCCATCTTCTTTTCACTTTCCCGGCCCCCACACCAACATGGAAGGGAAAGTATTGTAATCGTGCAGGAAAAAAGTTTTGAGATTTCGACGGATATATCTATTTTGAGGTCCTTCACACGACGATTAAGACCATTTCCAGTACCTATGATGTCACTCTGTGTGTGTGGTGTGTGTGTGTCTGTGTGCAGGACCCTGTATACAGCATGGTTGTACCGTATCGTTATAGGCAAGATTTGCCCAAAACTGGCTTTTGGCCTAGATTGAAGAAAAATCCTGGCCCATGAAATTATTGTCGCTTGCCAATTTATCAACTTCCATCGGAGCTTTCTCTCATTATCTTCCAAAATCCTTGACGACCTGAACGGCACCCAGCCGTTCATTTTTTGCACCAAAATATGAAAATGTATTATTCAGGGGGTTGTTATTCAGATTTTCTCCATCAGTTGGGGTCCGCGTTCTGGTAAATCGTTGCTAATTAATTAAAATGTGCTTTGTTTTCAAATTCCCAACCTGACGACGACGTGCTCTTCCCGCTCTTCCAACCAGTCAGGTATAAGACAGGACTGTGTAGGTGGTGGAATACCTACTCTCGATAGAACATACTTTTTGTTATGTTCCCTGAGCTCTCACTTTTCCCTTCCATTTAGTTGTTCTGTTCTGACACTTAAATAACCCCCCCAATTAAATTTTATGCTTTATCATAAATTTTCATTTATGTCCTCTACTGCAGAACTGTCTTTTACGTCGCTGCCAATGATCATATAAATTATAAATATCCACGTTTCGACGAATAATATGCCTACCCGCGGCAAAATTATTTTAAAAGGTCACAGGTATTACACGTTAATACTTGTGTGTATGTTGTACGTTGTGGGAAAACACGAAGTGGAATATTTGCATTCAAAACTGAAATACCAGTCGGGAAAATCGAAGTACGGGAGAGGTTTTTGCGAAAATATCAAATGTCCATATGCCTACGTTGGTTACCTGCCTGTATAGCTTCTTTTCAGTACTTACTGCAGCTTTGAAATGTTTATGTTTCAATGAATCATTGAAAAGTGAACTTTGGACGGTTCGATTATGCTACGGTGCGCCTCGCGTGTTTGAACGTTCTCGCCTTTTGACGAAATTGTGGTGTTCGGCCCGCGAGTTTCTCCTTGTGCTTTTTGGATAACGTTCTGGATGATCCACTGAAGGGATAGATCGCCTTCCCATCATTCACGGTCCACCGGAAAAACGGCTGAGTCCAATTTAGTTTTTAAAACATGCATGAATTTGTTATAAGCAGGCACATTATTATCTTATCGCACCGACAACAAAAAGGCCGCTTCTTCCTATAGTGCTTTTTGCGCTATAGGAATGGACTGTTGTTGTTTATATACACGAAAACTATTTTCTATTCTTGTTGATTGAACAAATCTTCAATCAAAACTAAGGCCCTGGTTACAGGAGCCAAAAAAACTCAAAATGTCACAACCCCAGAACAGAAATACCCAACAAAACTCAAATTCACCGAATAAAAACCTATCGTACTCTAGCGTAGCTTCAATAAATACAATGTTTCCAAGCAAGGACTTGGCCATAGTCCTTGATGTCGTAGATAAACTAAAGTTAAGAGACTACGTAGTACCAATCAGCAAGCTTGTAGGTCCAAAACAGATCACATTTGCATCACGAATCTCAAGAAACCGCATCTGCATATTCTTGTCAACAGAATGTCGATGAAATCGTGAATAACCACGGGAAAATTGAGATTGAGGGAAAAATTGTAACAATTCGAAGACTTATTTCACCGGCTAAGAGAATCATTCTGTCCAATGTTTGCCCAAACATTCCCCACGAGCTCCTCGAGAACGCTTTGAGAGATGTTGGCTGCGAACCAATGTCAAACATGACATTTCTCAGAGCCAACATCGAAGATGACGAACTTTCCCACATTTTGAGTTTCAGACGCCAAATTTACATCAAGCCAAATGAAGATCTTGAGCTTCCTCCATTTGTTACCATCATACAAGACAACACCGACTATAGAATTTTTATTGGCACGGGTGAAATGCTCTGCTTTTTATGCAAAGAGTTGGGCCACAAAGCCGACCAATGTCCAAACTTGAATATGTCCCAAACAGAACTTGAATCTCCTCCACTGCAAAACCGAAACACAATCAAAACAATAGCTGACGTACACTCAATAATTAATGCTGACGATCAACAGATTACAGAAACAAATGATTCTACGGTAACAATTGTAACTGAAAATTCAAAAACTTCTCTCTTCTCTACCGAAAAACCACCAAACAAAAGACCAGTATCATCTACCCTCAACAGCGGATCTACCGAAAGTTCTCCACAGGGATCCCCACTACCAAATGACGACCATACTGGGGATTTTCAGTTTGCTAAACCGAATTCCAGAAACAATAGACACAAACTCAAATAAAAAAAAATCAAAAAATCTTCTTCCATAGAAAACGTTTCACTAACTTCCAAAGGAAACACAGAAACAATAAAACAAACGATACAGGAAAACCCAAGCAAATACATTCTCACCTCAGACCAATTCGAGTCCTTCATTGAACAATGCACCAATGGTAAAGATCCACTAAAAACAGGTCTTTCCTTCACTGATAATATAGTTGGTCTCATCGATATGATGAATGACATTTACCCCAGCCTAACAAACCGACATGCGAAAAGCAGATTCACAAGAATCTGCAATAAGTTGAGCCAGTCTGCTGACAATGTTGAAATATCAGACCTCTCTCAATTTTCTATTGATCCCAGCGATTCTGAGCGATCCGAATACTGAAAACCACCACTCAACCTGACAACAAACAAAAATGGCGTCTGTGATTCAGTGGAATTGCAATGGTTTTTACACCAGATTCACTCATATCCAACGCCTGATCAGTGATCACAACCCCTCAGTACTATGTTTACAAGAAACAAACTTCAAAGGCAACCACAGCCCTTCATTAAAAGGGTACAATACTCTCACAAAAAACCGAATCACTCAACAAATTGCCAGCGGTGGTTAGGGTGTCCCTTAAAAGTGAACATTTTCATGGACCACGTGAACTTCTTTTATTTTGATTCTTCTGAATTTTAAAGCATCACTGCCAAATTTGAACTCGATACGTTGAGTTTTCACCCTGCCACAAGGTCTCGAATGTCGTTGAAAAGTTACTTGGTAGCATGAGTATTCATAAATGAGTATTGGTCTTTATTTCATACTTTTTTGTTTTATGTTAGTGGGCTACGCATTTAAACGTCACTTTAACAAGTCACAGACAAAGTGGGCTGTGTATTCTGACGTCACTTTCACAAGTCAAAGACAATTACTATTAGTTCTGGCCTGCGTACACACCCTATATCTTTGTGGGCTTCAAGCAAGGCCACAAGGTTCAGAAAATTGCAATATAAAATGGAAGGGATGTAACCCGTCAATCCATTGGATGCAATTACGTCGTAATTAGATCCACTATATCCCGTTGATACCTTTTCGGCACAAAAAATGTCGATCATTGTTGAAGGGGTGTCGTGGGGGAGGGGCTAGGCTCGCTTAGATGGTTCTCTTTGTTTTCCTAGCCATATAGAACCGATCACGACAAGTTTGATATCTTTTCCGACTAATCTCAATCTCCTGAACTCGAATCAAATGTGTAAATTTAGATGAAAACAAGTTTCAACTGGTAAACTTAAAGACATTTGCTTTCTTTTGACAATTTTGACAATTTTTTTTTCCACTGTTAGAGGCTACTGAAATACGAAAATCATCCGCTCAATGTATAATAATTTTGTTTTTCGAGATTAAAAATTGATTTGAACCTGAGCTGGCCTGGCGCGGCGTCCACCAATGACCAGAACACTGCATGCACCTTCAAATTAAAATAGCTCAAACTATCAAAAAAAAATTGTAACTCATCTTCAAAAGTTCGAGGATCTGGGCAGAATTGAATTCTTTATAACATAAACAAAATCGCCATGAATTACATTGCAGAGTTTCAAGTTATTTGAGGGGAGGGGGTAACAGTTTTCGTTTAAAATATAGAGTATGAATCCTGTCAAAATGTTATTTTCCTCCTCGAATAACTCAAACTTCTGCAGTGCAATTCATGGCGATCTGTTTACGTTATAGGGACTTCAATTCTACACATATCAATTAACTTCAAAGCCTATTAGTATCTCAGGTCTCTCGTCGAGAAATTCACCGTACTAAAAAAGCTCTATGAAAAAGCACATTGTAAGTTTAATGCTTTATATTTGCAATATTTTTTCAATTCTCACGATAATATTTTTTTCCATTATCTCATTCTTTTATATCAGTACACACCCTATCTATTTTGATTATTCAACAATTTTAACAATTATTTAGTATAATGACCTTGTTATAAAAAAAATTGTTAATCGCATTACCTGATTTTAAACAAAATTTGAAATCTCTTGTGGCAGGGTGAAAAATCAACTGGTGAAGTTGAAATTTTGCATAAAAACTCCTTTTTGGAAATGGAAACGAATGAAAAAACTTCGGAGTGACTTGGAAAAAAAATCAAAATTTTGACAATATAAGGGACACCCTAGCGGTGGTGTCTCAATTTCAATCAAGAAAAATCTACATCATGAGGAAGTTGTTATCTCAACTAATTTGGAGGCAATTGCTGCCTCGGTTTGGTGTCCCAGCAAAATCAACATTTGCAACATATACCATATACTTACCTCCAAATACAAATCTCGACTCCAATGAACTGGCCAACCTAATCACCCAAATCCCCCCTCCATTCATCATAGTCGGCGATTTTAATGCCCACAACATTATGTGGGGATCACACTCCAATAGTCTCAGAGGAAGAGAAATTGAAAACCTATATCTCAGGAATCCGTCCTTATTTTTGCTAAACAACGGCCAACTTACTCACTTCAATTCATCATCTGGCAGCTTCTGTAGCATAGACCTTAGTTTCAGCGATCCACGCAGTGGCCCCGCCCTGTGCTGGACAGTTCTGCCAGAACTATATGACAGCGACCACTTTCCCATTGCAATTTCTTATCGAAAAAACAACCTCAGTGACCCCAATAAACCTTTTGAAAAATGGAAAGATAAAGGAGTTGATTGGCTGGCTTATTAAAACATGGTTGACGAGAAATTGTCTACTTTCTCCCTCCAGGATGACATCAATGATAACGTTCAAAAATTCTCCAAGATCATAACCGAAGCAGCCGAACAATGCATCGGAAAAAAAACTGTTACCACAAACCACAACCCAGTGCCCTGGTGGAATCCTAAATGCAGTCTTGCCGTCAGGGAATCCAAAACTGCCTTTAACAGATTCAAAAAACACCCTGACGTCGAAAATCTGATCGCGTTCAAGAAACATAGAGCAAAAGCCAGGTTCGTACTGAAGGATGCCAAAAAGTCATCTTGGCAAAATTATGTCTCCACTCTCACTAGTTCCACTCCCCTGAGGGAAGCCTGGTCCAAAATTAACAGAATAAAGGGCCTCAATTGCAACCCCTCTTCCATAACAGCGCTAAAAGACGAAAGTAACAACCTAATCACTTCTAACGACGATATTGTGAATCTACTAGCAAATCAATTCTACAAGCACTCCAGCGACAACTTCTACTCGAATGAATTCCTGAAAATAAAGTCAGAAAAAGAGAAGATCCCACTCAATATGAACAACTTCGAAAACCCCGAACTTAATGTTCCACTGCGGAGATCCGAATTGGATGAAGCCCTCAAAAACTGCAAAAATTCAGTCCCAGGCCCCGACTCCATCCCCTTCACTTTCTTAAAAAACCTATCTGACGCTGCAGTCCAAACTCTCCTAGACATCTTCAATTTTATATGGCAGCGACAATGTTTCCCTGACTGCTGCAGAGAATCCACTGTGATTCCCATTCTCAAACCCAATAAACCCAAAATCGAACCATCGAGTTACAGACCGATATCTTTGACCTGCACTATGTGCAAATTACTCGAAAAAATTATCAACAACAGACTCAAATGGTTTCTTGAGAAAAACAATCTACTGTCCAACCGCCAGAGCGGTTTCAGAATAGGTCGATCAACCGTCGATAATATGGTCCTCCTGCAATCTGAAATCTCAGAAGCCTTTGCTACTAATAGGAATCTGGGAGCGGTGTTTTTTTGACATTGAAAAAGCATATGACACAACATGGAGACACGGCATACTGTTGAAACTTTTGAAGTGGAAGATCAACGGAAACATGGTCGCTTTCATAAAAAACTTCCTCTCACACAGAACTTTCAGAGTGAAAAAAAATAATGTTCTATCTAAGCAATTCTTTCAGGAAAATGGCATCGCTCAGGGTTCAGTCGTCAGCGTCACTTTATTCCTTGTTGCTATAAATGAAGTCCTATCGAAAATAAAGCTGCCAGTTAGAGGTGCTCTGTACGCCGATGACCTCGTGATTTTTTGTAAAGGCACTAGTGGACGAGAAATACAAACTCTGCTACAGGTAGCCATCAATGAGATCGAGAAGTGGGCTGTGCAGTCGGGTTTCAGATTTTCTCCTCTGAAATCTAAGGTAATGATCTTTTCCAGAAAGTACAAAATAAGCCCCCTACCTCCCATTAAAATATACAACACGGAGATTGAACAGGTTCAAGAACTGCGATTTCTTGGTCTCATCTGGGACACCAAACTAACCTGGAAACCCTATGTTGAACAACTAAAAGCCGAATGCGCCCAAAGGTTGAACCTGTTGAAGACTATTTCTCACCATCACTGGGGTTCAGAGGAAGCTCTTCTTCTGACTGTTTACAGAGCCCTAATCAGGTCGAAACTTGATTATGGGTCGATTGTATACTCATCTGCGTCGAAATCAACCTTGAGGAAATTAAACTGCATAGCTAACGCTGCGATCAGAATGGCTACCGGTGCCTTTAGGACCAGCCCGATAGAATGTTTGCTCCAGCTTGCAAATGAACCCCCTCTTGATATCCGAAGAGAATCTCAAACGTTAACATACTCTGCCAGAGTAGCAGCCTCGAAAAATAATGCAGCGTACCACTCAGTCTTCTCCACAAAATACCACCACATTTTCCAGTCGAAACCAAGACTCACTCCCCCATGTCACTACAAGCTCAAATCCATTCTAAACTCTCTAAGTTTGATCCCAACAGAAGTTTGTTCACCACAATCAAATAAGGGTGCCCCATGGACCTTCTCTTCCCCAACTTACCACACCAGCCTATCCAGCTACCCCAAACACTCCACTGCCCCTGTCATCCTTCAGAACTTACACAAAGAAATCATAGCTTCGAATCAAGGTTCCTCAGTTCTATATACAGATGCATCTGAAGGCAACAACGGCGTCGGAGTTGCGATTGTGACCGCAGCCGACTCCTACAACTACCGTCTGCCCAAATCTATCAGTATTTTCTCAGCAGAACTGTACGGAATCCTTCGAGCTTCAAAAATAGTACATGCGAGCCCCCATTCCAAGTTTTTAATCTGCACCGACTCCTTAAGTTCAATCCAAAGCATGCAAATCATATACTCCACAAATCCATTAGTGCAACAAATACAACATACTCTTTCATCGGCAATAAAGCAAAACAAAGAAGTAATTCTGAGCTGGTGTCCGTCACATGTCGGAATCCAGAGAAATTAAAAGGCTGACCAAGCTGCCAGTGAGGCGGTAAATTTACCGGAGCACACTAATTTCAAAATCACTGAGTTTGACTTGAAGAATCATTACAAAACAGCTATTCGTGAAAAATGTATCGGATCCATGTCCAGCTATAGACCACTCACAATCCAGATCAGTCCAGCCATCCTGAGGATCGTAACTAAAACCGTCTCAAACCGAAGGGAAGAAACAACACTGAATCGTGTACTAATCGGACACACGCTCATGACACATTCCTTCATTTTGTCAAAAGAAGAGCCCCCAGGATGTCTATACTGCAATGAGGTTCGAGTCACTATTCCTCACCTTTTGTTCAACTGTCAGGGACTTTTGAGACAAAGACAACGGGCAGGGTTTTCAAATGAAGTTTCCCTTACTCGGATGGTTACTCAGAATGGCAATTTTGGTGTGCTGATGGATTTTCTGAAGGACTCTGGCATTTTTGACCTGATCTAAAAACAAGACCATCCTCTAATACCAGTCTAATACTGCAGACTCCCCAAGCATCTTCAAGCTTCCCAACATTTCCACTCATACTTTTTTCTACCAAGTCTTAGCATTTTCTGGGAAATTAGAAATAAAAGTCCAGGACAACCGGAAAACATCTACCTACCGCCCAGTGTTGTTGGACGACTTTGGCGAATAGACCGGTAAAACCCTGATCAGGGAAAAAGCGCAAACAGCTAGCGCTTAAACCAGTTTTGTGCCGGGCCGTCCGACAACACTTCAAAGTTTCCAAACCTGAAAACCAGAAAATCAAGCAAAGACACTGAAACTCAAACCCAACCGTGGGTGCTAATAACCATGCAGTTGATGCACCCTAACAAAATCCCAAAAAAAAAAAAAAAAAAAAAAAAATCATTGAGGCATTATTATTGCAGCTATATTTTTCTAACTTGAATGGATTTAATGGTGCTATTCTGTAAGAAAGATACATCGGTATAAGCGCTACATCGCTGTAAAATGATATAAATAGTAATGTTTTGCATTGTCACAATCATGTGTCATCTTACAGCGATACAGCGCTTACATCGATGTATCTGTTTTACAGAATAGCACCATAAAATACAGGCCAGCCAATTTTATGGCATCATTCAAACATTAGATACCTACACCTTTTAGGCCAGACCCACCGTCAAATCCACGGGCCAGAACCGTCCGAGACAGTGAATAACCATTTACTTTTACTCCCGGCAGAAGCTCCTACTCTGTACAATTTTGTAAAGCATGATATTGCACATAAAGTAAGTAACTTCTATTAAAGTATATTAATGGTGCGATTCTCTAAAAAATTACATTCCATAAAGGCTCTGTTACGTGGTTATTACCTAGGCAACAGCCAATGACCGACTCGAATTTTCACATAACAGAGCGTTTATGGAATGTTATTTTTTACAGAATAGCACTATAATTATATGAAAAGTATTTACCTCGCCTAAAAGTTGTTACCACAGCGACAAACTCAAATGTAAGCGTCATTTGATTTTTTGGTTTTGCATAATATTATGGGCACTAATGGCACTATAAATGTAAGTGAAAGCGAAGAAGAAGAAGAAAATGTGAGAGAAAGCAGTGTGACGGAAAAAAGCGGAAAAGACTAAAGATCTGCAGATGATGGTTTAGTTGCTGCAAAATCGTGAATTTTAGTTGAACAAGAGGAAGACTCCATCGGTCAAAACAAAAGAAAATAAGCCCAAGCTGCTGGGATCACAGAGGTGTATGTATCATCAGAACACTATGAATAAGGAATTTTGAAAATGAAAAAAAAACAATACACATCCAATGGTAGATATTTCTCTCTCATAATTTTGCCGTCAACAGTGAACTGAAATCTTTTGAATTAACAAAACCAGAAGGGTTCAAGGGGCTGTCCGTTGACTCTTGATTACCCCAAAACTGAAAGTCCAGGAATTTTTCTATTATTTTTTCGGAATTCCCTGAACGGTCCCTTACAACGTACTAGAGAGCTTTTCCGCCATTTTCTGGACATCTGTATATTGAGGACGATTATTTGCACGATCAAGTACCTACCAGTTTCAATCTCCTAGTTTTTTATCAAGATTTAGCCACCTTCCCCGATTTTTTTTCTGTTGAAAGGTTACGAAACGACATATTGACTACCTACTATAGGTTATTAAAAGTAAGTTGGATGCAGTGTGCTACGATCCCGGTGCTGTGGCACACATATTTTGCAGAAGATGCCAAACTGTGGGAGTATTCTCTCACAGTATTCTCTTAAAACTACGGAAGCAAATTAGACCATTTGACTTCGTTGACGCTGAAAAGACCCCAGCTATCTTCTTGAGCCCCTGAATGGGTAGACAACCCATTATACTTCCATTTAATTAAACTTATTTGAATTGAATCACGTTTCCCGCTTTTAGAACTTCTTGGCCGATGATCATCTAATATCAGGACGACATCCCGTTGTGCCTTTCTTCTTGTTGTTCCAGGATAGAGCTCTCGAGATTGTTGAGAGAGGTCTGACTCTGACTACGAGTTTGAACACAATAAAACACAGTTCAAATTTTTAACATAACATCAATCTATTGACCAGTTCAAGTCAAAAGGTTTAAATAATGGCTCGCTCCTATACCTAGTCCTACCTTCACATCGCAGGCTACAATATCTAAAATGTCTAAGCTATTCCCGAAAAGATAAGTTTCCCCTAATTATTTCAGACGTCCCAACACCCCAAACCTTCGACGAACACCTGGTTCTACACCTTGACCAACATTTACTTCTGACTGGTTTTCGTGCCTCAAAGTTCTCTTTGTGGTTCAATCAGATCCAACATTTATGTTAGTGTTGGAGGTTATGTTAGAGTTAGGCCCGGCTTCTAGACACTGAAAAAGGGGAGAGTGACTTGACCACGAGTGCCATACAAGATTTGAGGGCCGGTGTGTGTATGGTAGCCAACCTTATTGTGGCATTCTTTTCAAAGGCTGTTGCTTTTTTTTTGGGCCATGGTTTACTTTGCCCGTTTGGAAAGGATTGGATATGGCTGCCTTTGTGGAGGCCTATTCCCTTTTTTCACCGTGAGTCGCCCCCAACGCTTAGATTCTCGCGGTCGCGAGTGCCTATAACCGGAAATGTTGAAACGGATTTCACCCTCCTTAAACTTTCGAACCGATGCGATGGTGAGCGCGAAACAATTACTTAAGTCAAGGTACAAACCTGATTGTGAGAAACTTTTTGAGCACGCCTCGTATACGCGCTAGCTCGTTGTTGTTAATCAGTGTGTGAGAGAATGCCGCAGTCGGAAGGAACAAAACGCAGAGAATTGACTATACAGGGTGTTCGCCGAAAAGCCGACGCGGAGAGGCGTCGAAACAATTATTACCCTAACACTAAATCCTAGCCATCTACCCTATTCCTGATTGAGCCCTAATAACAATTCATCTTTACCAAAGTCCCTATCTGAACGGTGGCGTCGTCGGGTACCGGATTGAATTCATCAGTTTCGAATAAGAACGTCTCCATTCCCGTAACAAGATCTACATAGAAATATCAGAAACTGTCGTGGCGCTAAAACAAAATTATTAGTTTCAAGGAGGGGGAAGGGGTCATCAATCCGATCAACAATTACGACTCCACGGCAGGATCCAAACCCCGATACAAGCGCGATTCTATTTTATTCCAATCACTTGATTTGTCACGTAGTTCTCAAAATTTACATTTTCTGAATAACTAGCTTCAGAGCTACAGAAACGCAGAGGAGGCTCACCCGCGAGTTTCTAGATCTAGCCACTAGGTCCGGTGCTCTGAGTACCGCAGTCACAACGCCAAGTCCAGAGAGCCCAAGGACTCGAATACCTTTCTGTGAAGGTATCCAACAATGGACGAGGCTCAACAGTGGCTGTACCTGATGGCAGACAGTAGCGCGGACACCAGCACGTGCAGGCAGATTCAGAACGCATGCGTAAGTCCCATAGTAAATTCTTCACGACAAAGCTCAACCGTAAGCACCAATCCCAACTCACCAAGACTAACCCTCCGCTCGTCGAGGTCATCACTCCGCTACGCGAGATACCGAAACGAGAGAACTCATTTCTATCGGGAGTGGATCATTGAGGGGTTTCAACTCGACATCCTCGAGTGGGTCCAAACTCGTCGTCGAAGGGTCGCGACTCAACATCCTGGAGGGGGTTCGAAACACATCATCAACGGGTCCCAACTCCACGATTTGGAAATGGGTCGAAACTCAACACCGGCAGGGCCTCGGCACAACGACCTGGCGAAGGGTTGTAACTCGTCGTCGGAGGGTTCTAAATCGACTCCTGGAGGCGGGTCAAGACTCAGCATCCAAGGGCTTTAACACGACATCCTAGAGGTGGGTTGCAACTCAAGGAGTAGCAACTCATCGGCCTCTAGGCGGGTCGGGGCTCAGCCTGGAGGTATCTCGACTCATCGGCCTCTAGGCGGGTCGGGGCTCAGCTTGGAGGTATCTCGACTCATCGGCCTCTTGGCGGGTCGGGGCTCAGCCTGGAGGTATCTCGACTCATTTTCCCCCAAGGGGATCAAAACGCGTCTCCGAAGAGTTTCAACTCGGATTTCTCCAAGGGGCTAAGAAGCATCAGCCGGGGCTTCAACTTTGCATCATCCAAGTGGGCTGGGACTCATCATCGGGGCTTCGACTCTACGGCCTCCGGGAGGGTCGCAACATCAACGGGCTCTGGCTCAGCTTCCTCGAAGGGGATTAAAACTCTTCGCTAACAGACCCGCAGAAGTACTCGGCAACGGACGTGACAAGTCGGGAGCGAACGGCAGCCCAGGCGGATTGGTCCAGGTACAACTGTCAATCTGCATCGATACTCCTCTCTTCCCAGCAATTCGGAATTTTCTCGTATCCAAAACGATCGCGAATGACGTATAGGCGTAAATTCCGCAGCAGGTAATTTGATATAGCGCACTGGAATGCGGCGTGGCTGGGCAACGGATGCGCGGAGCGTCGATACAGCAGGAGTACGCCGGCAGACTAACTGGTTTGATATGCGGGTGCTTTACTTCATTCGCGCATTTATTTCACCATTTCATCGGACGTCGAGCAAGGACGGTTGTTGAATATCGAGGTGTAGCAAGTGAATCATGTTGTGTAGAGCTTCGTGCGATTTACACGGATGAATTAAATAACTAGCGACATCTTTTCATGATGCCTTGACTCTGAATATTCACATATACCTCGATTTCACGGCTTTGATTTATTTTCCTCCGGATTTTTTTCGGCCCGCCAAATGCTGGTGGCTTCAACGCTGTGATTTGAGTATCAACAGTCAACACACTTGTTAACAAAGCCGCCAGTTTCAAACCACCCTTAACAATGATCCATTCACAAGTTCCTACAGCTACGAACTCAACTGCTCTTTACGCATAGTAATAAACTGATTCTGGTCTCACTTTTATTATACACGTTTCCCATCCACTTTGGTTGTAAAACGGAATGTCCCGTTTAAAAATTCATTCGAAACCTCCTCTTCCACATACATTACCCTAAATCTTTGAGACAATGTTATTGCAATATGCAAATGTTTCCAGCATCACGAGCATTCGGTCTTTATGCCGAATTGATGAATAAATTTGTAGCAATGATGCTCGGTCACACATTACCCATTAATCCATTTATTTATGGCGAAATTATTCATCGAAAACTTCCCGTCAACAGTCAGTGTGTGGAAATTTAAAGATATACGCGAACGTTACAGATTGTTTTCGTGCTTGTCTGATGTATAAAGGGTGTGTTGACAACAATAATATTGATGTATTCCGATCATAGTAGACTGGAAAGTCAACATAGCTGTTAGCCCATGTTTGCCAAAGAGGTTATCTTCCACGCACGCTCTTGACAACTCGAGTGTGTGATTTTTAAAGTACTGTTTTTTTTTCAGGAAATCCCGTAGAAACCACGGATGAACAGACGAAGGAAATTTTTTCGGAAACTGTGACTGTGTGAGTATCAATAGTAGGTAGGCACCCTCCTGATGTTTTTGTTGTTTCAAAGCACCAGGAAAGAGTGTTATTTTATTATTCACGCGCCACATATACCAGTGCAGCGCTTGCTTTTATTGGTAGATCACTCAACCATATCTTACCACCAAAAACATTGAATAATTTGAAAATGATTTAACATAATCGAGCGTTCAAGTATGCTGTCGCCGTCAAGTGGCCCATGAAAGTGAAATTTAAGGGCTGAAATCGGAATCATGTTTGCGAATGTTCCCAAACTAATTTCAATGACATTGTCAAATTTCTAAGGTCAACAAAACCGTCAACAATGCGAATTAGAAAATGTCTCCAAATATTCTTAGCGAATATTCAAGCGTGTGAATCCGCCTTCACGCTCTCATTTTCATAGGCGGCTTGGGCTTGCGACGTCAATAATAATTGTAAGTTTACTTCTACCCTAGCGTGATTCTAGTCGGATGTTAAGTTTCCAAATCTGTAATTCGAAATTTCCCTAGAACTTGGCACTTGTTGCACTGCTGTTTGACAACTCAAGTTTGACAATACACTCCTCAAATCAATTATGCTTCAAATATCCATATGAAATAGGGTTACGGCTACATTTCTTCATATTCCTTTTTCAATTCTTCTCAGATCTAGAGGTGGAACATCCGCCAGCACAGATAACCCACGTATAATTTCAATAACCTATTTTTCGGGGCTCAAGCCAGATGCACACTTGGCAGTTGGACGTCAGGTCTACAATGCCAAACCCAGCCGACTATAATCACGGTGGGAGTGAACTTACTATACTTGAGCGCTCGTTACGTGTGTGTATAGTTTGGACAAAGTATCTAAAAGAAATGCTAGACAAGCGGGACAGCAACGGAGGAAAAACGAGGTGCGATTAACCTCAATCACCCCGCACAACTGTTGTTCACAACAGACGATCTTTATTGATGGGGGGGGGGGGGGGGGGCTGGAAATATTGTTTTCCATCTTTTATTTCAATAATTAATCATGTCTAGCCAAAGTCTGCGAAAAGTCAGATTTATTGAATTTTTTGACATTCTTCCCGCACCTGGCTCTACCGCATCGTTCGCGTGAGGAAGATTAAATGGGGCTGTCGTTTTTTCTTCTGTTAATAATTTTTTGTCGTCGTCAGTTTTTCACGCGCCAAATGAATGCCCGGGGGAAGGTGTCTCGCCGATATCTGTCCAATGTGCAATTTATTGGAAACCATTAGGTACCCCGCATAAAAGTCAAGAAATTTGAACCATTGTCTGAGTATCGGTTCCCACTAAACTAAACTGTAATCATTCGATACCTGCTCATGCGTGATCCGATTTTTTCTTCATCATGTTCGTCACTAAAAAGGAACTCCCCGATAAAACTACTCCTCTTATGTATACCTAACAATTTCGGACAGACTACAGTTTGAAAACTAATTTCAAAATATCATTCACATTTTCCGGTTTTCAATTTATTTTCACAGAAACGTAACTTGATATAGGTACCCAGGTGGGTGCAGATGAGCAGTAACCACGTCACGAAAATAACTAAATTTAATTAAAGCCTTTCTCCGCCTCCAAAGAAAGCTAATCTTTATACTCCCTTATCCTTATGCCCTTTGTATATCACACAAAATGATTTTATATCGCGGCCTTTGTTTTGTTGCCCTACAGACCGCAATCCGAGTATCAAGTCAAGACATTACTCAAAGAAATATAATCAAAAACAGCTCTTGAAAGTCCGATCTTCACGGAAAAAGCTGACAAACTATAAGTGTGCTATAAGTATGCCGCCGAACCTCATAAAGTACTTCCCTACCTACCCAATATATTATTTTTTTGAACCATCAGCAAAATTATATGATTTGACCTATCATCATTATTATTACCTTACTACATAAAGATACCATTATTTGCGCATTAAATTGCCTACATTTTATCTGGTTGCAATGAGTACAATCCGTAATCTAAAGTACTCGATACACATTCGAAATTACAAAAGTTTATTAGCATTTTTGGAGCCTCATTATGAAGCCAGATTCCCATCGTTGTGATGCTGATCTCTTCTCTATTGACACGACCATCAATCATTCAAGTATTGATTATGAACTTTAAGTGGATGCGAACAGTGTCAAACGCTTCATCAGGCACACTTACAGATCATTTAAGGTATTTCCTGGATTAAAAGCACTCTGATGGTATTTTGATTCATTTTTCTTAGAATCGTACGTTTACTCCTGTCTGGTCCGCATTTTGAATGCATATCCATCTAAAACCATTCAACTTATAAAATGTTCTTCCGTATATGGTCCAGGATCAAAACTTTCTGGGGAAGTTTTAAGGTAATTGATTCAAGTGGAAAATTTTCTCTGAAACAAAAGTCGCTAGAAGAAACACGTCCAAAGTGAACTTCAATTATGCGTTATATCCAGAGGTAGCCCACATCTTTCTGATTGATGCCAGTCTCTGCATACCTACTACGTTTTATCAATATATCCTCGATCGAGGTTCTAACGCGAATTTATGAACTTTGGGAATATTGTTTGTGTGGGTTGTTCGAATCGCGCTCCGGATCCTTATGTTCTCTCTGACCTAATCAAAATTTTAATCAAACAATTTTTTTTACGATTTCAGCAGGGTCGCGCAGGCTATATTACATCGGGCACCGGAATTTACGACGCACCGTGCGAAATCTCAGTTTCTCAGTTTATTTTGAGGATTTATCTTTCTTTACCGAAACCTAATTGAAAAGAAGTTTCTAGAAAGCGGAGAAAGCCAATCGAATACGAATACTTAATAAAAACTGATGATGAGCTTTATAAAAATCAGGCAAAGTTAAGAACAACAATCAAGGCAGCATCAAGGTAGCTATCATGATTTTACGGCATACCGTGTGTTTTTCGAAAATCGCGCCAGCCCGTAACTTTTTAGGTACCTATGGGATATATCGATCTGAAATTTTCCGGAAGTAACCGGAAGTGACATCAACTTTTGATTTTCAAATGGAACACCCTGATGTATACAGGGTTCCGAAAATACACCGACAACGTTCTAGAGCAGCTTCCTCTCACCAAAACAAGAAAAAAGTTCCTATGAACATGGGGCCGGGAACGCTCCCTAAGGGAGCTACAGGCCCCTAAAGGTGGAACCCTGAAGATGGTTTTTAGCGCACTTTCCCAAAAAATGGGAAAAAGGCGCTTTTAGCTTCACTTTGTCCGTCCGTCCGTCCGTCCGTCTGTCCGTCCGTCCGTACCCGGGATAAATCCTCGGGGAAGAAAGATATCGATGTGGTGTAAACGCTGATCAATGGTACATATGTTCAGGATGTCAAGTTGACTTTTAGTTTTTTGTTATTCTGCCGCCATCTTTGATCCGCCATTTTGAATTTCTTTAAAAGTGATCCGATTGAAATGAAATTTGCAGGCAATGTAAACCACATCAAGATCTATCCAATTTTCGACAGTTGATGTCCCGCCGCCATCTTGTATTTTCCATATTGAACATGTTTCGAAGTGATAGAACTAGGAGAATTATGCCTCAACGAAAAAAGATATCGATGTGATGCAAACGCCAATCGAATGCGTACGTGACCACCATATAAAGTTGACCAATGACTTTTGTCACTTGGCCGCCATCTTTGATCCTCCATTTTGAATTTCTCTGAAAGTGGTCTGATTCGAGTGAAATTAGCAGGCGATGTGAACTTATATTAGATACATCCAATTTTCGACAATTGATGCCCCGCCGCCCTCTTGTATTATCCATATTGAACATGTTTCAAAGTGATCGAACTAGGAGAATTATGCCCCAACGAAAAGAGATATCAATGTGGTGCAAACACCAATCGAATGCGTACGTGACCACCATATAAAGTTGACCAATAATTTTTGTCACTTGGCCGCCATCTTTGATCCGCCATTTTGAATTTCTCTGAAAGTGGTCCGATTTCAGTGAAATTCACAGGCAATAAGAACTCCATCAAAATACATCCGATTTTGGACAAATGATGCTCTGCTGCCATCTTGGCCGCCATATTGAAATTTCTTATCACTCAACGATTTTCATGGAGCTTGGGACTCACCTTTGTTTCGTATGATCATTCTTATTCTCCAGCCAAATTCCAACATTTCCCGCCATCTTGGCCGCCATATTGAAATCTCTTATTAGTGGAACGATTTTCATGAAACTGGGAACTCACACTTGTCTATAGTACGATCATTTTGATTTTTAAGCCAAATTTCATGAATCTGACGTTATTTTGGCCGCCATATTGAAATTTCTGCCCAAATAACGGTAAAACCCTAATTAACATCTTGCGTTCACTAATCCTTCAAAAAGGAAGTGCGCTACTGAGCCTCATGCCCATGAGGCATATTCGCTTGTTATTCACTATCTCCGAGACCGTTCAAGGGAAATCAATCAAACTTAACACATCCACTAATCTTCTTATGCCTAACAAAATGAAGTAAGATCAATTACCTGGGGTGGGTCAAGCTGAGGTATGGGGGTAAAAATAACCCTAACTTTTTTTATGTGAATTGTTGCCAAATTTAATAAGAAATTATGGAATACTGGAGTTTTCTGCCAAAAAAGGTGCTTTTGTTCAACTTCGATAGACTCACCGTTTACGAGATATTTTAGTTTGAATGTATGAAAACGTGGACAGAAATGCTGATTTTTCAATTACGATATTCAAGGCGAAAGAAAAACCATTTCTAAGCAACTACATTTTTGTTAGGCGTTCAAATTTTGTTGGGCATAAGATGGTTATTTATTAAGAAGGTTATGTGTCAAGTTTGATTCATTTCATTTGAACGGTTTCGGAAACATCAAAAAAACACCATCTTTCAGGATCCCATCTTCAGGGGCCTGTAGCTCCCTTGTGAAGCATTTCCGGAACCATATTCATGGGAACTTTTTTTCTTGTTTTGATGAGAGAATGCTGCCCTAGAACGTTGTCGGTGTATTTTCGTGACACTCTGTATATGTATTTTTTTATATTTGGATAGCTTTTTTTATTAATACAGTGACGGTTTTAAAAATTCTCTATGATGGAAAATGACGATTCTATAGCGGATTGAAAATGAGTAAATTATTATTACCAAAGTTGGCTGCGACCACAAATAAAAACCTGAAGTTAGAAATTTGTTTATTGTTTATGTTGAAAAGCGTTGCCAGTTAGAATCGATTATTATTAAATCGAATAAATTGTAATTATTACTACCGAAGGTGGCTGCGACCACAAATAAGAATCTGAAGTTGGAATTAATTTATGTCGATTTCAACCCGGCAACGCTTCTTGACATACACAATTGAGAAACTTCTAACTTCAGACCTGTTCAATTTCGAAATTTTATTCCATCCCGACAGTAGAGTGGAATCGTTCACCAAGCTCTAAAAAAAGAACGATATGAAAAATTCCTCAATTTTTATTTTCGAGGTGATGAAGGGTCAGAAGGTGATCCTTCGATCCCTTTTAGTTTCGTTGTTTCGAAAGATTTCGTGAACTGCGAGAGCGAGGTAAACTGGTCATTGCAGAATTGTGAGTAATTCCTATATTACCTTCATACCGAGGCGGGAAACGAGTTAACCGTTTTTGTCGATGTATGTATTCTATTTTACTGACCATTATTAAATAAGTACATATTATTATTAGCAATGCATATAAGCTACAATAAATATTATTGTGTTGAAAATCGATTTTATCAAGTGAGCGCTTCACGACAAATTTAGTGGCTGTCACTTTGACGTATTGACAGTCTGAAATAAAAGCAAGTCATAGGAAGTTTTTCTATTGAAAACAACCGATCATGTATGAACCAGACTTTGAAATGTTTGATCTCACGCCTCCTGAATCGCGGCAAGCGGCCGAATAAGCTAAGTTGGCAAATCTAATAGCTACCCAAAAACAGTCGCGATCGGTACAAAAAAAGATTTCTCTTAGAGGAAATAGTTCTCACTAAGAAGCCCAGCACATGTTGGGGCTACGGGCTACCTATTCCATGCTGAAATGCACATGGTGAAAATAAGCGCCAAATCTGATATCTGGCAATCCCAGACTCCAAGCATTTCTCAAAATGCGAGTCCTCCACTCCACTCCCCTCTCAATAATCACATGCCGAAGTACCTCAAAAAGGCAAATAGATATTTTTTTGGATAAAATCACGCCAAAATATAGCCTGGAACGAAACAAACAGCGATCTGTCAAGTGTCATGTTGGTGCAATTTTTGCACGCAATCACGTCAAAGACCAGCGATCATACAAGGCTAGGTTTTTCTGCCCAAGAGATGGAACACACATTATTAGCCCAATAATAGTGTATTATTCTCAATGATTTTGCAATTGATACATTCCCATATAGTACTAGTGGTACACAAAAAAATCTTGCATTTTGTGATACAAACAAGAACTTCGGCATGATTGTTCCTGGAACCAAAATGAATAATTTGGTTCGCTGTTCTTTTCGATAACTCCCTGCTGGTCCAGAACTTGAGGGGTACAAGGGGGACATGACTATCTTTTGCTGCAAGCACTAAACACTGCTATCGATTCATGTTTGATGTCATGTCTGAATAACTACAACCTGCTGATCACGATGTCACCACTGTCAGAATGATGCGCCTGTCGGGAGACAAGGTAGAGCTGTCAATTTTGCAATGGGGGCTTTCTGAAATAACAAATTTTGGTCATCGAAGGGGATGTGTGGGATATCATTTCTGACATAATCGAGGTCTGCGAACTCAGTTCTTTGTGTAAAAATGTGATTGATTTGAAACTGTGGAAAATATAAGAGGTCAAAATTATTATTATCGATTATCAAACATTTACGATTCGCATTGAATTGAGTTTTGTTGCACTTTTTATTGGGCTGAGTCAGCGAATCACTATGCCGTCCTTGCCGAGGCGCTGCGCTCGCCAGAAGTCGAGCTATGAGGAATAATTTCTAATTGTGAAAATTTCTTGAACTGGCTACATTGACCATTAAGGAAAGTGTGAAATATAATGTCGACCGCGTTTACACTCATGAAGCTTACTTTATTGCATTTAGATAAAATTTTGTCATTATTAAGGGGGCTCATGAAATATAGATTTTTCGCTTTTTGTTACGCAAGCACTCGTTTGAAGCTTTGAGGGAATACATTTCAGCATAAATTGATGACGCCGATGCGATGCTGTCATCGCCGAAGCGATACGTCAACCAGAAGCCGAGTGGGGGCTGTAACTCTTTGTACTTGGGGTGCGCGTCTTGAATAAGATTGGATTGGTCTTGAAATATAATGTGTTTGGAATCATTTCTAATGTTTTTTGGGTCGCTGATTTCATTTCTCAATGCAAAATTTTAATTAAGTCAGAACTTAGGGAGAAGGGGGGTGTCTCTCATGTACTAAGGCAGCTACAACTCTGCCTGTAACTCAATCAAAATTTTGCATTGAGAAAAGAAATCAGTGACCCAAAAACCAATAGAAATGATGCCCAACACATCATATTCCAAGTCCAAACTAGCCTAATTCAAGACGCGCATCTCAAGTACAAAGAGTTACAGCCCCCACTCGAATTCTGGTTGACGTATCGCTTCGGCGATGACAGCATCCCATCGGCGTCATCAATTTATGCTAAAATGTATTTTTTCAAGGTTCAAGGCGAGTGCCTGTGGGGCAAAAAATGAAAATTCTCCATTTCATGAGCCCCTTTGATATTGAGATAATTTCATTTTTACGCAGAAAAGTGAACTCCCTGAGTGTAAAGGCGGTCGAAATAATATTCCACTCTTTTTTAAATGGCCAGTACTGCGACTTTCGAGAACTTTTCCAATTTGAATGAATCTGTCATAGCTTGACTTCTAGCGAACGCAGTGCCTCGACAATGATGGTATCGTGACTCGCTAGCTCAGCCTCATCAAAAGTGCAACAAAAGTTGATTCAATGCGAATCGTAAATGTTTGATGATCAATAATCATAATTTTGACCCCTCATATTTCCCACAGTTCCAAACTAATCACATTTCTACACAAAGAAATGAGTTTGCAGACCTCGATTATGTCAGAAATGATACCCCACACATCCCCTTCGATAACCAAAATTTGTTAATTCAGGAAGCCCCCCGCGTAAAATTGACAGATCTACCTTGTCTTTCGACAGGCGCATCATTCTGACAGTGGCGACATCGTGATTAGCAGGCTTTACTTATTCAGAAATGACATCAAACATGATTCAATAGCAGTGTTTAGTGCTTGCAGAAAAAAAATTGTCATGTCCCCCTTGTACCCCCCAAATCTCGGACCAGCAGGAGGTTATCGAAACGAACAGCGGGCCAAATTATTCATTTTGGATCTAGGACCAATTGTGCCGAAGTTCTTGTTTGTATCACAAAATGCAGGACTGTAGGTACCAGATTATGTTGTGAACCGCTAGTACTAATACTATATACTATTACATACGAGGTGGAAAGGGTCTCATTACAGCCAAGGATAAGGAACTCAATATAGTACCCCGAGGCGCGCCGGGGTGAGATGGAATCCCGTAGGCTGTAATGACGCTTCTCCGTGGTATGAACCTGTAGGACTTAATTCACAATGATCCAGTTTGAATGCAAATAATTGGCTTTGTTAAAATTTTTCGCGTCAAATGTTTCTATCAGGTAGGCATAGGCAATGTTTTCAAACAACGCATCCATCAACACTCCGCGGTCCGCGACAGCTGTTCAGATCAGATCACCTCTCTTCACACGTCACTTTCAGCCCGTGAGCCGAAAGTGACCATATTTTTTAACCTGTAAAAAATCATTCGCTTTCCAACTTTTTGAAAGTTGGGAATGTATCAATTGCTAACATGTTGTGAATAAAACATATTACCTATACTGGGTGTGAGGGTGTGTACCAAATTTCAAATCACTGAACCACAGGGTGAGTCATGCATATACCTAAACTGAAGAAATCCAAAATAACGAAACTAGAAGGGTTCAAAGGACAACTCTTTGGCCCTTCATAGCCTCAAAAAGATACGTCGAAGAGTTATTCCATCATTTTTTGTGGACTTCATGATAGCAGTTTACGATACGAGTTGGCTGTTACATAATAGTCCGGATGTTAAGGTATAATACTCTTCACTTTCATAACAAGCAATGCCACTTGGCATACCTATTGCCGAGACCATGTTTGACCAATTAAGATCAGGAGCCAAAGTCGCAAGCAATGCAGGCGTCGTATACAGGGTGTCGTATAGAAAAAAAAGTGAAAAATTCGTATATCAATTACAAAACCAGATGAATCCACGTGAATAGGCACATATATTCACAATATATTACCCATTGAGGAACAGTCAACGGTTTTGGAAAATCTTGAGCGGTTCCTGAAATATTCAGGAAAAACTGAATTTTCTTCTGAATATTTCATTTCTCGGTAAATTAGTGAATTTTCAAGATATCGAAATGCAACTTGGTAGTTCTATGGCCAGTGTGGTCATGAATCAAAAACGATCAGGAGCCAAATGCAAGACCTGTTATTTCCAGAAATAAGACAGTGAACTTTTTTTTTCTTCGCGACCGCCATCTTGAATCTCCGTTTTACTCAACAGTTGAAAAACTGACAATTGAATGTGAGATAGTTGACATTCAGTCACCCCATCATAAAAAAGATAGCCTTGAAGTAAGGGAAGGGCCTCTTCTTCGAGAAAACAGTGTTACCCAAGGTTTTCATGGTAATACGCATTTGCAGCGCCTGTGATGGCTGATCAAAGATTTCAAAGAGTAGAGGAAGCTCTTTGTTACAATCCTACATTCATTATGAGCTGAATTACCAAAATTCATGATGATCGGTCCAAAGGTAAATTTTTGGTAGCTTACTGAACCAAATATGTGGCGCTTTTTAATGAAAAATGCAAAAAAAATCGAGCAATCATCATCATGTCATCCCTCACTAAGAGAAGGCTATTGCAAAAACTGAAACTAATCAACGCTGAACTGTTTTGGGAGAGTCAGCCCTATAATCTTGAGCCATAAAATGTTGGACACATGCGTCCCTTTGTTAGAGAGAAGACATCAGAGACTTGCATGCAGAAAACTTTTTTTAAGTTCTGAGCCACGTATTATTTTCAGAAAGCTACCAAAATTGTGTCTCTGGCTCGATGATGATGAATTTTGGTACTAAATCTCAAAATGGATGTAATATTGTTAGTCATCAACTTTTGGTAGGTTTCTGAATGAAATATGTGAATAAGAATTTTGATTTTTTTTCTGCATTCACGCCTTCCATGTCTTCTCTCTGGTAACCGGACGCATGTGTCCAACATTTATTGCCTCAAGAATATAGACTTCAATCTCACATAACATTCCAGCGTTGATTTGCTTTAGTTTTTGCAACAACCTGCTCTTGGTGAGGGAATGAGGGATAACATGATAATGATAGCCCGATTTTTTTTTGCATTTCTCACCAAAAAGCGCCACTTATTTTGTTCAGCAAGCCATCAAGAGTTCACCTTTGAATCGATCATCATGAATTTTGGTATTTCAGCTCAAAATGAAAGTAGGATTGTGACAAAGAACTCACTCTGCTCTTTCAAGTCTCTCATCAGCCATCACAGGCGCTGCAAATGCGTATTACCATAAAAAACTTTGGTGACAATGTTTTCTCGATGAAGACACCCTCACCCTGCTTCAAAGCCATCTTTTTCATGATAGGGTGACTGGATGCCAACATTCTCACATTCGACTGTCACTTTTTCAACTGTTGAGTGAAACGGAGATTGAAGATGGCGGTCACGAAGAAAAAAAAAGTTGACTGTCTTACTTCTGGAAAGAGCAGGCCCTGCGTTTGGCTCCTGATCGTTTTTTATTCATGACAATTCTCGCCGTAAACTCACCAAGTTGCACTTCGATATCTTGAAAATTCACTGATTTACCGAGAAATGAAATATTCAGAAGAAAATTCAGTTTTTCCTGAATATTTCAGGAACCGCACAAGGATTTCCAAAACCGTTGACTCTTCCTTGATGGGTAATATATTGTAGATATATGTGCCTACTCACGACAATCCATCTGGTTCGGTTAATGATATACGAATTTTTGACTTTTTTTCTATACGACACCCTGTATACGGCGCCTGCATCACTTACGACTTTGGCTCCTGATCTTAATCGGTCAAACATGGTCTTGGCAACAGTCATGCCAAGTGGCATTATATATATATATATAAGCTTTCACAGGCCTTCTAGGCCCATTGCTTTGTGACGTTTCTCCATTCATTTCTGTTCTTTGCAATTCGCTTCCAGTTTTCAATCTTCTTGTCCTTCAAATCTTCTATTACAGCTTCACTCCATTTCTTTCTTGGTCTTCCTCGTTTTCTTACTCCTTCCGGTACCTTCCATCCAATTGTCTTCACCAGTCTGTCGTCGCTCATCCTTTCTAAATGCCCCAACCATTGCATTCGTCTCGATCTAACAAAATCACTTATCAGTGGTTCATCGTATAGCTCACTCAACTCAGCATTTGTTCTCCTTTCCCATACGCCCTCCTCCGACTTCTTTCCTCCAAACATTCTCCTCAACATTTTTCTTTCCCATGTTTCAAGTCTCAGTTGTGTCGTTTTGTTCATCACCCAAGTCTCGCAGCCGTAAGTCATCGTTGGTCTCATCACCGTTCTGTATAGTCGGATTTTGGTCTGTCGTGATATATTTTTTGATGTTATGATTCTGTGAAAACTTCCCGCACATCTGTTGCTCTTCGCCATTCTCAACTCCACCTCAGCCTCCTCTTCACATCTGTTGTTAACCAGCACTCCAAGATACGTGACACTCTCGACCTCATCGAAAACCATCCGTTCCTCCCCATCGATTTCGACTTCCAGTACTCCTCTTGTGTTGTCATTTTTCTGTTTGATTGTCATGAATTTACTTTTGTTTTTATTAATACTCAATCCCATCCTTCTCGCCGCCATTATAAATTTCTCAACTATTTCTCTCAGTTCTCTCATTCTTCGGGCTACTAACACCACATCATCCGCGTATGCTAGGCATTGGTGACTTTTGTTGAAAAGCGTTCCTGTCCTGTTTACCTCACTATCTCTCATTATCTTCTCTAGGACGATGTTAAACATCATCGTAGATTAGTCCAGTCAAAATAGGTTTTAACCGGAAAGAAATTCGGAAGTTGACGAAATTTGGTGGATCGATGCAGAATTTAACGTGGAATAACATACTGAAATTCCCGAAAATTCCAATGCATGGCTTTTTTCTAGAACCAATAAAAGAGCGCCATCCTTGTAAATTTTCGATTTTTTCTGAATAACTTGTAAACTATCACCTTCAGAACACAAAAACCAGCGAAGCAAATGTAGCGCGTTAAATTATCGAGAGATAAGTATCAAATTCATCATTTTGTGGTTAATAGTCTCCGAGATACAGCGTCTGCTAGAACGCAGTGAAAATGACTCAAAATTTATTTCCGGATTTTACGTAACAATTTGCATAGTGTCAGTTCAAGGGCTGTAACGTGGACAGTAAATGTGCGGATTTCAGTGTGTTTTACAATCTTGGAAAGCTAATTCACCATTTGGTATCACACTTTTGTCTAGAAGTCGTCAACTTCAAAATGGTACTTTTCCTCGACTTTTCAAATTTATACTTGAAGTTCCGAAGAATCCCCAAAAATCGATTATTTCCATACCATACCATTTGCTTCATTTTCCAGGTATGGGAAAACCATCTGAAGAATATGTGAAGGATTGAATACCAAAAAAATAACATGTTTCAGAATCTTTTTCCTAGTGATGGTTCCTGAGGTATATGGGTTAAAAGACTGAAACGACATACTTGGAAAAAAAATTGGTAGTTCGGACACTAACTGCTGAATACTGTACGGACCTTGCATTTTAGGTGTAAGATGCCACTTGGCAGACGTGGAAAGTACATAAATATATTCACTACGTCTGCTGAGTGGCATTTTGTATCATCAAATGCAAGGTCCGTACAGTATTCAGCAGTTAGTGTCCGGACTACCTATCTTTTTATCCAAATAGGTCGTTTTAGTCTTTCAACCCATATAAGTCAGGAACCATCACTGGGAAAAACATTCTGAAACATTCTATGGTTTTGATATCCAATTCTTCACATATTTCCTGGATGGTTTCGCTCTACTTGAAAAAGTAGGCAAATGGCATGGTATCAAAATAATCGATCTTTGGGGATTCTTCGGGACTTCAAGTATCGATTTCAAAGGTTGAGGAAAAGTACCATTTCAAAGTTGGAGACTTCTAGACAAAAGTGTGATACCGAATGTTGAATTGGCTTTCCAAAAATGTGAAACACGTTGAAATCCGCACATTTTCTGTCCACGTTACAGCCCCTGAACTGACACTATGCAAATTGTTACGTAAAATCCGGAAATAAATGTTGAGTCATTTTCACTGCGTTCTAGCAGACGCTGTATCTCAGAGACTATCAACCACAAAGTGATGAATTTAATACTGATCTCTTGAGAATTCAACGGGCTACATTTGCTTCGCTGGTTTTTGTGTTCTTAATGTGATAGTTTACAAGTTATTCAGAAAAAATCGGAAATTTACAAGGATGGCGCTCTTTTATTGGTCCTAGAAAAAAAGCCAAGCGTTGGAATTTTCGGGAATTTCAGTATGTTATTCCACGTTGAATTCTGCATCGATCCACCAAATTTCGTCAACTTCCGAATTTATTTCCGGTTTGGCCAGATTTTTGCTTAATTTGACTGGACTAGATAGCGGATCGCCCTGTCGTAACCCTCGTCTCACTTCAAACTCCTC
The DNA here is from genome assembly GCA_949128115.1 of Anaspis maculata. Classification (NCBI taxonomy): domain Eukaryota; kingdom Metazoa; phylum Arthropoda; class Insecta; order Coleoptera; family Scraptiidae; genus Anaspis; species Anaspis maculata. The sequence goes on from OX421963.1 coordinate 49,960,729, forward strand.
TGATCTTCCGCTGCCTACCTTGATCGCACAGGTCGTATTTTTCATGGTCATCTTCACCAACCTGATCAATTTACTTGGTATTCCAAATTCTTCAAGCGCCTCAAACAATTTCTCTCTCTTAACTGTGTCGTATGCTGCCTTGAAGTCAATGAACAACATGAACGTCGGTATCTCATATTCGTAGGAAGCTGTCATCATTTGCTTAAGCATGAAAATTTGGTCCGTTGTTGATCTATTTCTTCGGAAACCTCCCTGATACTCTCCCAGTAACGTCTCTGCATGTTTATCAAGTCTTTGTTTTATCAGTGTTGCGAGTATCTTGTAAGTTACATCCAGCAAAGCAATTCCTCGGTAATTATTGCATTCTGTTGCATCTCCTTTCTTGTAAATTGGCAAAATATTCGCTCGGTTCCATGACTCAGGCATTGTTTCTGACTTCCATATTTCTCCGATCAGCTCTTTTATCTTCTCTTTCACAATCTCTCCCCCGTACTTCAAGTTTTCTGCAACAATACCGTTCTCTCCCGGGCTCTTGTTGTTCTTCATTGAATACACAATACTCTCTATTTCTTCAATGCTCGGTTCATCAAGGTCTTCGCCATAGAACACCTCTTCCCCGGCCCCAGTCTTCCCTTCTTCTGACTCCTCACTTTCCAGTAATTCCTCAAAATATTGTTTCCATCTTTGCGCTTTCTCCCTTTCTCCGCCTACAAGGTTTCCATCTTTGTCCCTGATATATGATGCTTCTTGTCGGTAGCCACTTCTTACTTTCTTCACGTCCTTATAGAAATTCCTGATCTCTTTCTTTTTGTACTTTGTTTCCATATCTTCCATTTCCTTTTCCATGTAATCTCTTTTTCTGGTTCTGCACATCTGTTTTACTTTCCTCCTTTGTTCATTATACATTATTTTGTCCTTTTCTGTCCCTTTCTGTAGCATCTTTTGTCTAAGCATGCTTTTTTTCTTCATTTCCATTTTACACTCTTCGTTGAACCATTTTGTTCTTCCTTGCGGTTTTTTCTTGTTAAAATTTTCTTCTGTTGCTACTAACATTGCCCTTTCTAGTTTCTTCCATCTTTCTTCAACTCCTCCTTCATCATTCAGAGCCATGTCGTTATAAATTTTGCTTATCGTGTCCGTGTACACTTGCGCCTTTTCTTCGTTCTTCAGTTCCTCCACATTATATCTCAAGTCTGCCCTTCTTCCATCCTTTCGTGTTTTTATGTATGGGCACTTCAGTCTTCCTCCCACTAAATAGTGATCCGAGTCAACATCTGCACCGCGGTATGTTCTTACATTTGTCATCAATTTTGCATATTTATCTTTGATCAGTATGTGATCTATCTGATTGGTTTCATTTCTACCCGGTATCATCCAAGTTCCTTTGTGAATGTCTTTTCTTTTAAAATGAGTGCTCATTATTTTCATATCTCTCTCTATCGCTAGAGATATCAACCTCAATCCATTGTCATTGCTTACTGCATGTTTGCTCTCACCTCCTGTTACCATATCATATACTTCTTCTCTGCCTACTTTTGCATTTGCATCTCCCATTATCATCAGAACATCCTGTCTTGGTATATCATCTAATAACAATTCCAATTCTTCGTAATATTTATCTTTAGTATCTTCATCTTTTTCTTCTGTGGGTGCATGTATATTAATCACTGAAATTGTTTTACATTTTCCTTCAATTCGTATACTACACAAACGATCCGATCGTGCCTGGAAGTCTTTAACTGTACCTTGTATGCTATTCTTTATCATGAAACCAACTCCAAATCTTCTGTTGTCACTCCCGCTTCTAAAAAATGTGTAATCCTTGATTTTTGAAATCCCGCTTTCTTTCAAGTGTGTCTCTTGTACTGCTGTTATGTCCATTTCATATTTATTTAGTTCCTCCGTCAGACTTATCAGCGTTTCCTCTTCATAAACTCCTCTCAAATTCCACGTACCCACATTAAGTCTTTCCTCTGGTTTCACCCTCTTTGTTGCATCCGCCCAGTCCACATTCACATCCTCTAAATTCTTTACCATGTACCCATTCATTGCCAAGTTCGTCGCCTTATACGACTTAGTACGACTTTGGCTCCTGATCTTAATCGGTCAAACATGGTCTTGGCAACAGTCATGCCAAGTGGCATTGCTTGTTATAAAAGTGAACGGTGCCCCCTAAATTTTGACCTTAACGTCCGGACTATAAGTGGTTTTCAGACACGAAGCCGAAATTTGCAGAACGAGGGCGCAACCCGAGTTCTGTAAGAGGCTGAGTTGCTCTTTTCAAATTTCAAATGCTTCCAAATTATTGACCCCCCATAACTCCTACGTCACTGATTGAATTCTTTCGAAGTTTAGCAGGTAGGTATATGCCATTCACGTTTTAAATTCAGTAGAATGATTTTTTGGAGCAGAAATAAAGTGACAAGCTGGGAGGCTATGGCTACGGCTGATGGCACCCGCAAAGTTTTGGAACAAAACTTTCAGCAGCCATCAGCCGTATCTTCTCAGCGCTCCAGATTGTCACTTTATTTTTGCTCCAAAAAGTCATTCTACTGAAAATCAAAAAGTGAACGGGATATAGATTGATGACTTCAACAAACCCTCGGACAAACCAATCTATGCCAAAGAACTAATTTGGTTAGATGGTTATCAAGTTACAAATTTTTTAAAAACGAAAAAAGTGAACTTTGGTATCTTTCTTAGGAAGCGAGTGAGAGACACGTATGTTATATTTTTCTGAGTCAGGAGGAGGATAGGGAGAATCTTATCCCAAAGTTTGATCGACAAAAAAACTGAAACACCCTGTATACACACAAATTAGAGAATATCATATTCGTATAATTTGCAAAATGAATGCCCGATGTATTTTGGAATATGCACGTTTCCAGATTTTGTTATATGACCTCTCTACCTACACGAATGTTCAATGACCTTTAATTAACTTGGAAAACAAGTTCGCGTTGATTATTATTGCAATATTATTCGAAGTATGTAGTATAGCAGAACAATTAATAAATTGAATTGCAGGTGTTTCACCACCGCAATTCGCTGCACTAAATTCTGCTTCCAATTTAATCTCGACACTGTGCACAGAAATTGATGGCTAATGGAAATTGTAGCAGTCGTTATTGAATGCCACACGATCCATCAAGGGTGAAATACGTTTAGCTTCTTGGTGCAAAAGGCGACAAGTTGTCACTTTGTTTACGAGCACTCGTTAACTTTCAAATGCTGACTGCGAATGGAAGAACTGGCAATATAGTGGCAAGTGCCGTTGGAAATATTGAAAATAAAGTTGCAGCAACTGCAGTATTCAGCAAAATGTATAATTAAACGCATCAAATTGATGCACAGAATTCATAAATATCAAGTTAGTGAGTTCACTTCTCACGCTTTCAGTAGTAACTATACAAAATTGTAGTGCAGATATATGGTTCGTGTATCTGAAACCTGAAATTTATTTTCTTTGTAACTTAGTAGTTTATTATCTACGGTATAATTATACACACACTTAAGGTAAACTTCGTAGGTATATCGTCTATACTTAGGTATGCTGGATTTTAATGGGCCGCAACTTCATAATTAAGTAACCCCTTATTAATTAAACTCATGCGAGTTCATAATGATTGTAGTCTGTTACATAGGTGTATACTCTTTGTAGTCTGCAAAACTTGGTTTAAGCAAAGCCTTTCACGCACTAAATCTAACTTTGGAGCGTAACCTGAGTTTTTCAGAAAATCTTGGATCAATTTGCCAACATTACCTTACCATCAAGGAACTGCTTATTATGGAATTCTTGCTTGCGAACTTGATACTGTTCCATCATTCTCCGCTCATTCCCTTGTGACTTCGCACTCTTCGCAGGTTCGCATTATGCAAAACGAATTTATTTGCCAAAATTGATATTCGAAAACAAGATAGCTAGAATGAATGCATATGTGATGAGTGATGTCTGTGTATCAACATTCTAATTTGAAGATAAAATCAGTTGTGCTAACTATTATTGTAGGTAACGTAAAGAGAGAAAGCCATATTTTATTCTAACCTCTATTGAAGTTGGCTAAACAGTGATCCGCTGTGTGTTGCACCAATTTTCAAATTAAAACAAGTTTCCATTCCCTGATTTTTTTACGGTCTTAATCTATCAATTTGAATGGCAACGCTTCATCTGCATACTCTATCTAGCCCCTGAATAAACTGCGCAACAAATAATATGTTGTCGCGAGGGAAAAATTGGTCCAAATTTGACCACAATAACTTTTGAATGACAAAAACCATTTCTATTCTGTTTTGACGGTTAGTGAGCTCAGTTTTTCCGTTATTCACCTTCAGGAGGTGAAAATCAGGCAGCTTCATGTGAAATATTTACAGGGTGAAATGTCAAACAGTATGCAAAATTTTGGCAAATTCAATGACATGAATATGATCATGAATTATGACATATGACATGACCCCCATTTCCAGAACTTTTTTTTTTCTCAAATGCAAATGAAGGATCATAAAGCGTGATGGTTTGGCTTGCACCCAGTTTCGAAATTTTTGAAGTCGGAAGTCTGGTTCTGACTTTATGATTATTTTTTTTGGAAGATTCTGATTTATCCTATCGCTACAAGGAAGATTATGTTACTCTGATGATGAGAGGTTGAAATTCACGAATATTGTTTCTTGAATGATTCTTAGCAACTGAACTCGCAGATCCTCTGTGGCATTCAATAACGACTGCTACAATTTCCATTAGCCATCAATTTCTGTGTACAGTGTCGAGATTAAATTGGAAGCAGAATTTAGTGCAGAGAATTGCGGTGGTGAAACACCTGCAATTCAATTTAATTATTGTTCTGCTATACTACATACTTCGAATAATATTGCAACAATAATTAACGCGAACTTGTTTTCCAAGTTAATTAAAGGTCATTCAACATTCGTGTAGGTAGAGAGGTCATATAGCAAAATCTGGAAACGTGCATATTCCAAAATACATCGGGCATTCATTTTGCAAATTATACGAATATGATATTCTCTAATTTGTGCGTATACAGGGTGTTTCAGTTTTTTTGTCGATCAAACTTTGGGATAAGATTCTCCCTATCCTCCTCCTGACTCAGGAAAATATGAAATACGTGTCTCTCACTCGCTTCCTGAGGAAGATACCAAAGTTCACTTTTTTCGTTTTTAAAAAATTTGTAACTTGATAACCATCTAACCAAATTAGCTCCATAGATTGGTTTGTCCGAGAATTTGTCGAAGTCATCAATCTATATCCCGTTCACTTTTTATTTTTAGTAGAATGACTCTTTGGAGCGAAAATAAAGTGACAATCTGGAGCGTTGAGAAGATACGGCTGATTGAAAGTTCAGCTCCAAAACTTTGCAGGTGCCATCAGCCGTAGCCATAGCCCCCCAGCTTGTCACTTTATCTTTGCTCCAAAAAATCATTCTACTGAATTTAAAACGTGAATGGTATATACCTACCTGCTAAACTTCGAAAGAACTCAATCAGTGGCGTAGGAGTTATGGGAGGTCAATAATTTGGAAGCATTTGAAATTTGAAAAGAGCATCTCAGCCTCTCACAGAACTCGGGCTGCGCCCTCGTTCTGCAAATTTCGGCGTCGTGTCTGAAAACCACTTATGTAACAGCAAACTCGTATCGTAAACTGCTATTATAAAGTCCACAAAAAATGATGAAATAACTCTTCGACGTATCTTTTTGAGGCTGTGAAGGGCTAAAGAAATGTCCTTTGAACCCTTCTAGTTTCGTTATTTTTGATTTCTTCCGTTTAGGTAGGTGAATAACGGAAAGACTGAGCTCACTAACCGTCAAAACAGAATCGAAATGGTTTCTGTCATACCTAAAAAAGTTATTGTGGTCCAAAGTCGAACCAATTTTTCCTTGGCGACAACATATTTTGTTGCGCAGTTTAGTTGCGGCGAGGTTTACAAAAAACATGTCATAATTTCGAAACTTGAGCTTTGATTAAAACAAAATCTCGTATTTATGTCCTACCGACGTATACATGTGGGGTAATTTTTCGGAAATATTTTTGGCTTCGAACGTAGAACGTATACGTTTTAGTGGCGTTACTAAAGCTGCATGGGGAGTCATAAAATCAACGGAAGACTATTCTGTGAATGGGGAACTATAGTGGCAAACGCCTGAAGTAATGGCGCCCGTGTTCCATGCACCCTAGCTATCATCAGTGTCATTTTAAGCGTACATAACCTCAACTTTTCAATTGTCATTTCATTTTCATTTGTCAGCACTCAGCATATAACCAGTGGTTTGCGTCACTTTTTGAGTTGAAAAGTAAAAACGCTGACAAGCCAAAAATCGCGGGAAAAAAATTGGTAGTGACGTGTTGTGTATCAGGCTGTAACAGTTCCAAAGGAGCATACCTTTGCAGTTTGCACCAGCTCTTTTTTATTCCCTCTCAGTGGGGCTCCTATCCGCCTCAACTCTTTTTTAAGCACTTTCCACTTTCCGTACATTTGTTTGTGTTTCTTTGAGGTTATGTACGTTAACTGTCAATATGGGTGCATGGAACACGTCGCCCTCTACAATCCGTTTTGCCTATAGTTCCCCATTATGCGAACTAGATATCTCAGGAACACTTGTATTATACCAATTTTCTTTCAGATAATGAAAATGGGAGTCGAAGCCTCACCCTTTGCAGCCCCATCTCCTCAAAAATTAATGCCAATCTTTTTCAACAATACTTTTCAAATATTTATTTCTCTGTAACTACTTTAGACCCTGAAGGCGATGATTTTGAGAAACCCCATTATAATCGAGAGTATTATTAATTATTAGATTTATAATCAATGTTCATAATTATTTACAAGGAAGTATTTGCAGAAGAGTCTTACTTGGAAGAAGTTTTTTTTACAGAATTTCATCAGTGGACTTTATTGTAACATGATTAAAATGGATAGGTACACAGCTTTCAGAGCTCGAAACGTGAAATTTCCATCAAAAGATACACCCTTTCGCGCGAGAATATAAAGTTTCTAAGTATTTCCAGTCATCCTTTTTGTGCTTTTAATGCGCGCCTCTGTTGAGCTGGAACTTTTTTACATAGATGTTAACGTTAACTTCACAACCGGCGGGACATTGTAAAACCTTTGGAATTTAGATTTTTGCATCAGCACCTTCCTGGCGTGAAAAGGCTTTGCGCAAGAGAGGGAGAGGAGATAACAAGGCAAAGTATTTTATTTTGATGAAGTACGTATTTCCGTCGTGCGTATCTGTGATTCTTTTCAAGTAATACTTGATGATGAGATTTATTAGCATGTTTTTAAAGAGAATTCCGCGATCATGAGAGAGGTGCGTTCTATACAAATTCTCAAATTGAGTGTGAATCCTGATGCTCCGCAGAATCATTAATCGCATTAAACCAATCAATGACAGAATAAATTATCAAGGGCGCCCCCACTTAACTTAAATGTGCAAAAGACAGATAGGTGATGCATTTCGTAACCGTTTAACAAAAAAAAAAAAAACGGGGAAATTCTTGAAGCATTTTCCCAAGATCTTCTGGGCTTTTTCCACGGTGGAGTCAGAACACCTGTGTATATTCAATTCACGTACCATGATCACGTCAGGGAGGTTTCTATGTAGTCATGTTCGCGACTTCGTCATTACGCTTCAGAAACTCTACGCCATTTGGAACCATCCCCCTGAACAGACAGTTAACAATTTTCATTGAAGCAAGCTGACTAAACAGACGATCAGATGATAGTCACCTAATATCCTTCTCGGCTAGAAAGTCTAAAGCTCCAGTCTCTCATAATATGCCGGCATCGGCGCGCTCTGTATAGTTATTAATTATTATGAGATTCGTATGATAGTAATGTTCTTTGTGAGATTCCGGATAATTCATTATCTGAGAAAGTTAAGTTATTAGAGGATTTTTCTGCAATACAAGCCAATTAGAGGGAGTTATATCTGACAATTTCTGGGCGTTCCTAATGAATATTGTATCTAATACGATTACGGAATCTGCTTAAATTATTGGAAAACATAAACATTTCATCGACAAGCTCCATGGTATTTCCTTAATTAATATTTTATCTCGAAATACCTATACGAAGCGAATCTATATAAAGCTTTTGCCCAAAAAATTTAAATTATTCCAACAAGCACAAAATAATGTTCGGCACATTTACTTCTGTAAAATTGATTCTTGATGAACATCGCCATTGTCTGCTGCAGCGTACCCTGTTAAATGGCCTAGCGATTCCAATGTTTGATTTATTTCCAATTAAAATGCGGAATGAAAATGATATTGAATATATACCTGAGTGAAAACATACGAAGTGAACGATTTGCAATTGTAACAACTTGAATTGATCTTTTTCTCAGTAGCATCACAGGGGTTTGGTGTTTTGAAATAGCTTTATTAAACTAGTCTCCTGGTAGTTTCCCGGAAATTCTTGGATCCTGGTCGAGCCAAAATCAAATGACGAAGCACGCCTACTATATAGCTTCCATTTCTCCAGAGAAACTAGTCCCTTTATAAATAAAAGCTCAATAATTTGAAACTTACCTATACGAGAATAATACAAGAATAATTTTCCTTCGATCTGGAAGCTCTGCGACGCGTCTGTAATGATCTACTTTGAATCCTTGATTATGCGGCAAACATGAATAATTGCATTGATAAACTCGACTTGAATTCACGCTGCTCCTCCTGCTAGCGACATGGTGAAATCGAAATCACTACCTATCTATCCACGTGCAACTGTCAAAGTCTGTATTTATCATCAAAATCGCATAATTTATTCCTTCGCTTCGGCTTGGGGTGATATATACATTTGTCAGAAACGTGAGGAGAACGTTATGTATGCGCTGAATGGCATAGGTATAGAGAAGAGTAAAATTGCAAGGAAAAGTTTGATTTCTCTTGACATTTTAATCAATATCTAGCTATTTTTTGTCGTAAGATGTTACGCGAAGGCTGGGACAGATTTGCAGTCAGGTCCTATCAAGTAAAAGTAACAGTAGGTACTCCAACATACCTACCGTTATGCCCGCCCGTATACCAGGGTGTCAAATTCAAATGTTACATAATGTTACGAGCGGCGATGCCCGTGCAATCTGGAACACGCAATATAGTACAGGCCAGTTAGAATAAAAATTGGCTGAACCTGGAAATTTCAAATAACAAGCTGAAATTTTGGGGATATGTTCAGGGAGCTACTAGGAACAAACCCCGAAAAGTCCCAAAAAATCCCACTTGGGCAAACGCCGCCATCTTGATTTTCAATATGACCTCAACTTTTTCTCAGCTTTCAAAGTTAAATTTTTTTTCGTTACAACTAAGTATACATATAAATAGTTGAATAGGACAAAAAAATTTTCTCAAGTTGATACGCCGGCGCCTTGCAACGGGAGAGTCCGCATAGTGATGCGTATACTCCTCTTCATCTTCAGCACATTGATGAATTTCGTCATTTTCATCTACCTCCACTGACCTATTGGCTGCACTCATTATCGAACAATACTGACTGCTTCACTGCGATACCCACAGTACTTACACTGACGTGTTTCGCATCCTGTCTCCTGTCTTGCAATTGCATGGAATCATTTGAAGCAATTTTTATAACGCCGGTTCTTGATTCGATGTTTTGGGCTTGTATTTCCAATTCGAGTTGTTATTTCTTTTACAGATTTTATTTACTCACAATGGCTGATGCGGTTTTTGAAAGGATAAATACACCAGCCATTCTTGTGCCCCACATTTTGTCAAGTCAGTCCACCAAAATTATCATCATCAATGAAGAGGTTCATTCCTGGCAGCTGACCAAACTAATAGCCCAAGAAAAATAGATTTTGACCTCAAAAAAAATACTGTAGTCGTGAAAATCACAGGTTTTGTTCAGAATTTTGTACTCTTTCCAAATTTTTGGGTTTCAGAAAAATCCCAGCGGAGGCTTTTTTTTAGAGCTGTCAAAAATCTGAAAACTTATAATTCCGAACAATTTCAAATGCAGTTCAATTTTTCATGAGATTTCAAGTACACTCAGTTATGTGGAGACTGCAAATGTTGAAAATGAACATTTGAACAATTCTGAATCAAACACGATGAAAAATTTCATAGTTCTATTGGAATATTTCGATTTGTTCTGTCAAATGTATATGATATAGGAGAAATAGTTAAAAAATCGCTAGAACCTTGGAAAGAATATAGACGTCCTGGAAATTTGACATTCTGTTCAGACTTGAATATCCTACTACATACCCAAAATTGACAAAAATCCCACCCCGGGATCTTGAGTAATCGGAGGGGGGGTAATCAATTGCAACTCAGAATGGAGGGGATGAAACCTGTTAATCCACTGGATGCAAATACATCGCAATTCGACGCATCATATCTCGTTGATACCATTTTGGCACAAAAAGTGTCGATCATTGTTGAGGGGGGTTCGTGGGAGGGGCGAAGCTCAGCTAGGTGGTTCTTTTTGTTTTTCTGGTCGTATAGAACCGATCACGACAAGTTTGGTACCTTTTCCGACTAAATTCAAGCTCCTGACCCCGAATCCGATGTGTAAATTTTAATAAAAACAAGTTTGAATAAGTTAACTTGGAAAAACTTGTTTTTTTCTTTGGCAATTTTGACAGTTTTTTTTTCACTGTTAAAGGCCTGCAATCCTCAAAAATATTTCAAGAGCCATTAGATTCAAGTGTCTTTTTCACGAAAATCATTCACTCAACGTATTATTTTGTTTTTTGATATTAAAAAATCAATTTGAACCTGTGAGTCGATCTGGCGCGGTGTCTACTACTGACCAGAACACTACAACATGCACCCGCAAATATAAATAGCTCAAACTCAAAACCCTGCAAAGCGATCCATAGCGATTTTATTTTATGTTATAGCAAATTCAATTCTGCAGAGATCCTCGAGCTTTCAAAGATAAGTCATCATTTGTTCAATAGTTTGAGCTAGTTTTATTTGCAGGTGCATGTTGTAGTGTTCTGGTCAGTAGTAGACACCGCGCCAGATCGACTCACAGGTTCAAATTGATTTTTTAATATCCAGAAACAAAATAGTACATCGAGTGGATGATTTTCATAAAATAGACACTTCAATCTAATGGACCATGAACTATTTTCGAGGGATTCAGACCTCTAACAGTGAAAATGAAACTGTCAAAATTGTCAAAGAAAAAAGCAAGTTTTTTCAAGTTGACTTGTTCAAACTTGTTTCTATTCAAATTTACACATCGCAATCGAGGTCAGGAGTTTCAATTTAGTCGGAAAAGATACCAATTTTGTCGTGATCGGTTATATACAGGGTGTTGCATGAGGAAACCGACATAGCTTAAGGGTAGGTCCAGTTTTTCTAGAGGAACTAGGATCTCGCTTTGAAATTTTCTATCCCTTTTCGTTTTGATGTTACAGGGTGAATCATGTATTTTGTCGAAGTTTTTGATGAGCTATATCTTCCGAATGGCTTATTGGATTGGACTGAAATTTGATAGGTATGATCTCCTAATGATAGCTAATACATTGCACTATAAAGTTGTTCAGAAGTTTCAGGGCCGGACTGATTTTTTTTATTTTCAAAGTTTTTGTTAGAAAAGTCATATTTTCCAATGTTTTTTTGCAAAACCAGTATCAGATTCAGAAACTACAGAAAAAATGCTACAAGAAACATCCTTCAATTTCTTCAGCACACCCAAAGTCTTCCCAGAAAAAAATATCTTTTGAGTTTTGGATCGGCTGCGATCTAGTGAAAATCAGTCAAGCACGCATTCTTTCACGGATCTTTGAGATGTTCATCCTCTAATTTAATGCTGTCACGGTTTTTTTCACTTTTCCACATCAATATCACTTGGTACGGCAAAAAAGACAAAAGTCCAGGACCGGAATCAAGTCTAGTAAACATTATTTCTGAAAATGCGATTTTTCAGTATTTAGTTGGAAAATTACAGCACAAAGTTATGGTGAAGTGGCTGAAAAATGCTCTTTTGTCTGCATTTGGAACTTTAGTCACTTTAGAAACCAGCTAAACAAATTTCTCATTTGTTGATTTCAAGAATACAAAAAATTATTCCCGAAACTTTTCGCGAACAAAATGAAAAGAAGCAAGAATGATAATTATTCAGAAATGTAATTTCAATGTGTAGAAAACGAACAATATCAATGTTTGTATGTTATGTTTATGTTAATGTTTATCAAATTTCGGAAATAATTTCTTTCTTGTCTGCATTTGGAACTTTGGGTCACTTTAGAAACCAGCTAAACCAATTTCTCTTTTTGTCGATTTCAAGAATACAAAAAATTATTTCCGAAATTTGATAAACATTAACATAAACATAACATACAATCATTGATATTGTTCGTCTTCTACACATTAAAATTACGTTTCTAAATAATTATCATTCTTGCTTCTTTTTATTTTGTTCGCGAAAAGTTTCGAAAATAATTATTTGTATTCTTGAAATCAACAAAAGGAGAAATTTGTTTAGCTGGTCTCTAAAGTGACCTAAAGTTCCAAATGCAGACAAAAGAGCATTTTCCAGCCACTTCACCATAACTTTATGCTGTACATTTCCAACTGAATACTGAAAAATCGGATCTTTAGAAATAATGTTCACTAGAGTTGATTCCGGTCCTGGACTTTTGTCTTTTTTGCCGTACCAAGTGATACTGATGTGGAAAAGTGAAAAAACCCATGATAGCATTAAATTAGAGGATGAACATCTCAAAGATCCGTGAAAGAATGCGTGCTTGACTGATTTTCACTAGATCGCAGCCGATCCAAAACTCAAAAGATATTTTTTTCTGTGAAGACTTTGGGTGTGCCGAAGAAATTGAAGGATGTTTCTTGTAGCATTTTTTCTGTAGTTTCTGAATCTGATACTGGTTTTGCAAAAAAACATTGAAGAATATGACTTTTCTAACAAAAACTTTGAAAATAAAAAAAATCAATCCGGCCCTGAAACTTCTGAACAACTTTATAGTGCAATGTATTAGCTATCATTAGGAGATCATACCTATCAAATTTCAGTCCAATCCAATAAGCCATTCGGAAGATATAGCTCATCAAAAACGTCGACAAAATACATGATTCACCCTGTAACATCAAAACGAAAAGCGATAGAAAAATTTCAAAGCGAGATCCTAGTTCCCCTAGAAAAACTGGACCTACCCTTAAGCTATGTCGGTTTCCTCATGCAACACCCTGTATAACCAGGAAAACAAAAATAATCACCTAGCTGAGCTCCGCCCCTCCCACGACCCCCCTCAACAATGATCGACACTTTTTGTGTCAAAATGGTATCAACGAGATATGATGCGTCAGATTGCGATGTATTTGCATCCAATGGATTAACAGGTTTCATCCCCTCCATTTTGAGTTGCAACTGATCACCCCCCCTCCAATAACTCAAAACCCCGGGGTCGGATCTCTGCCAATTTTAGGTATGTAGTAGGGTATTCAAGTCTGAACAGAATATCAAATTTTCAAGACGTCCATATTTTTTCCAAGGTTTTAGCAATTTTTTTACTTTTTTTCCTGTACCATATACATTTGACAGAAAAAATCAAAATATTCCAACAGAACTAGGAAATTTTCCATCGTGTTTGGTTCAGAATTGTTCATATGTTCATTCTCAACATTTGCAGTCTCCACATAACTGTGTATATTTGAAATCTCATGAAAAATTGAGCTCAATTTGAAATTGTTCAGAATTATCAGTCTTCAGACTTTCGACAGCTCTAAAAAAAAAGCCTCCGCTGGGATTTTTCTGAAACCCAAAAATTTGAAAAGAAAACAAAATTCTGAACAGAACCTGTGATTTTCACGACTACAGTATTTTTTTTAAGGTTGAAGTGATATTTCAGCTAAAATTCCTGTACTATAAGTTTGTAGGTACCATTTCTGTCCAAAAATTGCAAGGGGTTCACTGTCATCGAATGCTTGGAAAGAGTATAATGCCACAAGATGTACGATTTCACCTGGAAATAATTTTATTGGATTTGGTGTTGACACTGTTAACTGGAATTCTGCGCAAATTTGGTAAGATGTATAGGTACAATCGACACAGAAAGAACGATAAAGACTCAAGAATTTTCATGTTGAACTTTTCGTGGTTGTTCCACTTCTTCTTCCTATGTACAGGGGCTGCAGGGTTGGCGCCGATGGCTACACATGACAATTGAAAGAGTACTCATATTTCAAGCATTCGCTGTGCCAAGTGTCATGTTCTAACCATAAAGTTGAGCATATAAAGTGCAGGGTGCTTACACCTACTGCCCTGATCGAGGTCCAAATATACTTAAAATTCCATTTTCCACGCTAGAACGTCTTCTTCGTCTTTTATGCCACAGGTGGACACATCTCACCACTTTTTCTTAGCATCACAGTTAACACCAAATTGTATCAAATTATTTTCCATGCCAATTCGCACCTCCCGTGGCAATAGATTTTTCTTGAAACGCAATTCGATAACGGCGAAATTTTATATATTTTTGCAATTTTTACACTGATGGCAGGGACAAACGTCTTCACTGATGATGATAAATTTTTGTGAGTGACTCGACAAAATGTGAGGCATAAAAATGCCTAACGTGATAATTCTTCCTTTCGAAAACCACCTTAGCCATCATGAACAAAGAAAGTCTGTAGAGCCAAGAACAACTCGAATGACAATGTTCACTCTACGAGGAAGCAGTTACTTACTGTTTTGTGGAAAAATGATTGTACCTCACCAACTTTATAATTACCAGTCACTTATTCCTTAATGGGGTATAATCCAATTTAAAAAAATCGACTATCTAGTTATTAATTTTATGTATTAACATTCCCTAATAAGCGTGTGATATTTCATTTCACTGTAATTATCACACTAAGGCGGTGAAAAAAATTGCAAAAAAAGCAGAAGGGGACGGTTTCGTCGGAAGAGCGATCCAGTGACGTCATCCAAATTTGCACTTTCTGGCAACGTTGCTTGAGGCTTGAATTACTATAACAACCAATAAACAAGATTTTCTGTTTCAAACTTTCAAACGAGTTGTCAGACTGTCAGATCTGACGGCAAACGGGTACCTCCGTTATTTGTTCTTCGTTCACGGTTTGCGTCTACTTGTTTTTGTAAGAATAATGCCGGGTAAGGCCAAGGCATGCTTCTTTGCTGGTTGTCCCAACACCCAAGAATCTGCACCCGACAAACTCTTCATATCGGTGCCAAAAAACTTGGAGGTGCGCAAACGTTGGTTTCAGTCTGCCTGCAACACAGTGAATTTTCCAAAAACAAGACTCCTCTTCTGTTGTGAAGATCATTTTGTTGTAAGTACCTACTTGGAAAATACTGCTTATTTTCGAATACTTCTGAAAGCAACACCTAATTTATAAAACATACTCTTGTCGACAGCTGGAAACTCAGTGTGAAAATTGGCAGTATTTCAAACTGATGGGCGGCAAAATATTAATCAAGCGAGAAGTGGTACCCCAGAATCTTGGCCTTAGAGCACGGGGATCTCAGCTCACAGGATTAGGGGAAAACCGAGAAGAAAACCGAGAAGCTGACACTCCCGAGGCAACAACGGTCGCCCCTCAAAAAAGAAAAACAAATGCTTCTGGGGCTAACGCAGGAAAAAACCTGTGCAAAAGAAGTAAAGCGACTCAGACCACAGGGCCGGCGGTGAGCGTCAACTCAACGAACACCCCAGCTGAATGGTCGGTATCTTCCTTACTACCACCACCACCAGCACCTATCCAGAACCCTTCCACGGACGAAGACAGTGAAAGTGACACTAGTTCCGCTACCTATGGTTCCGCAACAACTGAACCTTCTTCAAGTGGTAGTACCTTGACGTTCAAAGCCTTAAGTGAGGACCGAGAAATAGAAAAAATTGAAAAGAACCCGCGACTATATACTGGTTTGCCGGAAGACTCCTATTTTATAGTAGATATGCTATGTTCTGAGGGCAAATTAGAATACGTCAATGTATTGATTTGTTTGAAAAAAATTAGGACGAATGACAGTTTTAGCAGACTCGCTATCGATTTCGGTTTTAGTGCCAGTCAGCCCGGAAAGATTTTCAACAAAACAGTACCAAAAATGGCGAACATACTACAAAATTTAATTTTATGGCCGAGCAGAGAGGAGATCAAGAAAACTTTACCTCAGCAATTTTGGGCGAAGTCCGAAGTGCAGTCAATAATAGACTGTTTTGAGATAGAGATTCAAAAGCCATCTGGGGCTTTGCATCAGGCCGTAACTTGGAGCCAATACAAGTCGTGTAATACGGCAAAGTATTTAATTTCATCGACCCCCAGTGGCTTGGTGAACTTCGTTTCTGTTGGTTTTGGTGGGAGAACTTCCGACAAAGAAATTGTGGTGGGGTCAGGATACTTAGATGTTTTACCCCAGACCTGTCAAGTGTTAGCTGATAGAGGGTTTAAACAGATAGCTCACCTAATCGAGGAAAAGTCTTGTTCGCTTCTTCGTCCACCAAGTGTGCATACCACCACCAAACCCACCAGAGAACAAGTTCGGCAAACCAAAGCCATCGCTTCATTGAGAATCCATATAGAGCGTGTAATCAGACGTTTGAGAGAATTCAAAATGATCTCACCCCACGCTTGTACACCGATAAAGTTTTTACCTCTCTTGGACTATATTGTAACAATTGCATGTGCTATTATTAACCTTCAAGGGCCTATAGTCAAACACTGATTTTTCACGTTACCTACTTTTAAATTCAATTTCCTATGTTGTACATATTTTATATTACAGTTTACTTACGATATATTATTGAATGTTGTTGTTAGTAGGCAGATACAAGGATGGATTGATATATATTTCCGACCTAAACTAATCTTCATGGATCTTGGTTTTATTTAGTGCCATCCTTTAATAGCTTAACTTTGTTATTTTATAAAATTGGGTATGCTAAGTTGTTCTTATTCCACAATTTTCAAAGTGAAACAGTGTCCTGTTTTTTTTTTGAGTCGGGGAAAAATATGATTTGGCGAGATGAGACTTGCATGGGGTGAATCTCGCCTCGTTTTGACATCGGCAGGTCTCAGCCAGATATCGACAATGTTTCACGACCCCAAGAAGAGATGACAATCACCCCATGCAAGTCTAGTCTCGTGAAATGATCAAATTTCTAATTTTTTCAAAAACTAAAAAAAACAGGACACCAGTCACATTAAAATATTGTAAAATAAAAACTATCGAGCGTTATTTTCATAAACGACAAAGTTAAGCTATTGATGGATGGCAGTGATGGGATGGCGTTACATGAAACTATAGAAAGATCATGAAGAGTCAGTTAAATTAGAAAAATTTTGTGCAAACTTCATGACATCCTTTTTTCAGTTTTTCAGATAATAAATAGAAACCAAAAATTATTGCGGCAAAATTTAAAAAACTAGCAAGATCCAAATTTAAGCGGAAAACTTTTTTTATGGGTTGTGATACATCATTGGAAAGATGATAAAAAATGCTGATCAACAGTGCCAAACAGAAAATGTGCATCCATTCTTATGGTCGCGAAATTATTCTTATAAGAATGGATGCAGATTTTCTGTTTGGCATCGTTGAATAGCATTTTTTATTATCTTTCTTAGGATGTATCACAGCCCATAAAAAAATGCGCTTAAATTTTGATTACTGCCGATTTTTTTTATTTTGGGGTTAAATTTTTGATTTTCATTTATTGTCGCAAAAACTAAGTAGATTTTCGAAATCTTTTGGATGATCTGTAATAGTCATGAGATTGCGCAAAACTTTTCTAATTTAACCGACTCTGTATGTCCTATAGTAACAAAAAGTTAGCCATATATGTAGTCGTATCACTATTTTGAGACACACTGTAAACCAAGTTATGCTGGAATTATATCAAATTCATGCACCATCGTGTAAAAAATAGATACCTGATTAATTATATAAATATTCAATGTAAACAATGTTGCTTTATTACACAAATACAAAATAATGGTTGGTCATATAAATTATCCATAAATCAACTTATGTAACTTATCAATCAAGAAAACTACAATAACTCAGTTAAATAAAATTGGAAAAACAGCTACTTTCCAAAATCTTTCCGCTTGAGCCATCAACTTTTTACATAATTCTCGATCCAGGTTGACTTCAAATATCTCAACCTTTTTGTTACACTCGAATTCTGGCGAGGCAACACAAAATAACCCTTTCTTTTTGTCACATAAAAACATTTGTAGTTGAATCTGGGCATATGGCTTTTTGGCAATAATACCATTATCAACATAACTTTTTCTGGTATTTGCTTTAGATGGGCATTTTATTTCGATGCAAAATTCATCTGAAATTGCATCTGGTGATGCACCGAAAATAGGATAATTCTGCGTTAGGGCGATACCTGACCTGCAGCAGACAATATTTTTTGTTGCACTTATAACGTCAATAACTTGCTGTTCTAAATGTAACCCCCGTGTCATTGCCGATGTTGGCACAAATTTAGACGCTCCAAGAACCGCTTGTGTTAATACCCCATCAATGGTTTTACAATGTGCGATTTCATGGAGTTTCGAAGCTGTTATTCGGCCAAATCTAGTAGCAAACCATTCTGGAGATTCCGATTGCTCCACAGTTGCAGCACATACCTGGGCACACAGGAGTGGATTCATTCTAGTCTTGCAAAACTGTATAAATTCATCAGCATTGGGGTTGTTTGGTTTGGTGTTTTTGTAGGCTAGTATGATGTGATGCAACGAAATTTGTTCTGATAATGTTTGTGCTGTTTTAAAATGAGTGAATAAAACTCCCTGGCAAGACTTTTCCATCCCTCTCGATACCACTGCCTTCAAGAAGGTTTCATTTTTTGGTAGTGAGGTTCTCAATTTCCCTTTACAAATGGTCGCCACTCTAGTCGCTTTCAATGTCCCGACTCTGGAAAGGCTTGATTTCTTCCAATAACACTCTACAGATGTCACAGAAGGGCAGCTGCTTCTTTTCAACAGCCAAAACAGCAATGCAACGCCGTGCTTACATCCACCTGGAATCGGTTTTCTTTAGGCAAAAACTAAAGTATTAATAAGTATTAGTAATCACACTTGAGTGTAGTATACCTACTTAAGTGTACATTACTGAAGAGATGGCATAGGTAAGATAATTTTCCGAGTAATTTTCTAATTCTATGCACCTAACTAGGTACATGTACTCATGTGCAACATCAAATAATAATTTTTTTGCCTATTTTACCTCAGATTTGGTAGGTACTGACCTTCACTAGCGGCACAGTCGTGACATCTGCAGTCTAAGACTTCATTTGAGCCTTCATTAACAGACACGGTGACATTATAGGGCTTGTTACGAACTTTATGTTCGGGTGTCACCTTCGCCTTTATCGTACAGATTGGGTACTTTCTTTTTAACTGAACGTACCCGACAGCATCGTCCATGTAGCTTTCTCTACCTGCTCTGTAAGGCAAACATAATAGTTCTGTAGAGTCAAGCCCGTGAATTGGAATTGTAATATTTATCATTAAAGAACTGGGAGTCTCACCTTTTCGCTTTTACGTTCTTGACACCCGCGATCAAAAAATTTGCATTGGTGCGGTAGAACGTATCAACCATGTCGTAATCAATATTGGGCAAGTTGCTTGAGTTTCCTTCTTCATAACCGCTCTCCATAACAAATAACTACGTAAAAACTTCTTTCAAATCAAAACTTCTGTTTGACGTCTAACTTGACGTCTGTTACAAAGTTTGAAATAGGTGGAAATTCAAATAACAATTCGTTACCAGGGTACCCCCAAGCGCGACGTTGCCTAAGAGGGCTTTTTTGATGACGTCACTAGGTCGGGAGGGCGTTTCGCTCGTATTTTTTTGAGATTTTTTCCCCGCCTTATTATGAAGATCAAAGTGAAATAAACTACCACATGTTCATCAGGGGGTGTTCAGCTTCAAATTGCACATTAAAAAAAAAATTGGATTATACCCCATTATTTTGTGAATAGTGAAAGCAAATGGCTCCCGGGGGGAGGAAAAAAGTTGAATGTCTTTTTTTTTTGGAAATAGTAAACCTAGGCACTGGCTACCGATCACTGGCTACATCACTGAATGAAGAATTACCAAGTTTAACTCCTATACTTTGAAAATTCACTGATTTACTTGAAAATTAAATTTTTATGAAAAAACAAACAGTTTCTTCAGGATATTTCAGGGACGCCTCAGTACATCTGAAATGGTTTGATGGAGCTTCATGGGCATGAACAGAAGGCTATGTGCGCCCGTTCACGCGACTCTACCTCCTTTGGTTTAATGAGTTACATTTTTTTCTTCTTCCTTTTTCTTTTCCACCCTGTATACAGAGCTGCATGTCTGTCGCCGATGGCTACACTTCTGGAATCGGAAGATTATGGTCCATATTACAACTATATGCCAAGTGGCATTTTTCAACCACAAAATGCAGGATGCTTTCGCCTAACATTCGGACTATTCTAACAAGATCTCCAATTTTTATATTTTGTCATTTTTTGTGTTGACGCTGTGATTTTGAGTTGAATTAATGATTTATATATTTTGAGTTACGCTTATCCACACTAGAAAATCTCTGGAGAATCAAAAAATCATGAAAAGCGGGTCGCTGTGATGTTTTGTTGATGAATAGGCGGATAAAGAAAAGAAAAAATTAAAGTAGTATGAAAAATCAAGATATCGGCGGTTGCCCAGAAGGGATTTTTGGGGACTTTTGAGGGGTTTGTTTCTACTGAGCCTATGAAGATACCCTCCAAATTTCAGCTCGTTATTTGAAATTTCCGGGTAGATATCTTACTAGCCTGTACTAATATTTCTAGGCTCTTCCACGGCCGCAGTGTACAAATGCGTGGAGCTCTTGGACATTTCTAGAGTGTGCGAGGTAGAATTGAAATGCATGGAGACTCAAACGCCTGATAAAGACACATGTTTCCATTTGGCAGCGGTGCTTCGGGAGTCGTCTAGAAATCGTATGCCGGGTCACTGAGGAAACTGCTGGAGAATGCATGGAACATTCGAGATGAATTGGTCGGACCTATATAAGGCATCAACCGTCAGCTCACGGGCAGTTATGAATTGGAATGCGAAGTAGTAGTGAGCGAATTAAGAGTGAGTAGTAATCACAGCGATAACTCCAAGTAGATAATTGTTGGCGTGTATTTATTGTAGTACGCAGTAATAAATAGTGTGTGTTTTAAAACAATCATCTCGATTATAATCGAACCTGTACGCGAAACACGTAACAATAGTATACCAATAGGTGAGGTGTATTATTATCGCTACATCGAGGATTTTCACGAGGGGATCCGAGTGTAGATCGAGATGTAAGCGATAATATATCGAACCTAGAGGTGTATTCGTTAAGACAATTAACCGAACCACACTAAAAATCTTCCTGAAAAAGTGAAAACTGTTTGAATGTTCAAGGTTGGTCATTCTGGAGGGGTGCTTTCACCAATGACCTTGGTGGTAATACACTTATGCGGCCTACTATTTTAAGGAGTGAGGTGAATTGTCGTATGTAATACATCGATAGGTGAGGTGTATTATCGCTACATCGAGAATTTTCACGAGGGGATCCGAGTGTAAATCGAGATGTAAGCGATAATATATCGAACCTAGAGGTGTATTTGTTAAGACAATTAACCGAGCAACACTAAAAATCTTCATAAAAAAGTGAAAACTATTTGAATGTTTGAGGTTGGTCATTCTGGAGGGGTGTTTTTACCAATGACCTTGGTGGTAATACACTTGAACGGCCTACTATTTTAAGGAGTGAGGTGAATTGTCGTATGTAATACACCGATAGGTGAGGTGTATTATTGCTACATCAAGGATTTTCACGAGGGGATCCGAGTGTAAATCGAGATGTAAAGCGATAATATATCGAACCTAGAGGTGTATTTGTTAAGACAATTAACCGAACAACATTGAAAATCTTCCTAAAAAAGTGAAAACTACTCGAATGTTTAAGGTTGGCCATTCTGGAGGGGTGTTTTCCAAGGACGTCTATACTGACTGGACAGGAAGCTTCGCCGGTTTTGACGTAGAAAGGTGAAGCCGAGATTTGACAATCCCGACGGTCGAAGTGTTATTGTCCGCGACTGGTCCGCCACCCGTAACCATAGTCACGTTCAGTCGGAGCACGCTCGAAACTGTCGTTCAGAAGTTTGCTGCCAGGCCCGGTATGGGCCCGGTCTTGTAAAATGATAGCAATTAGTCAATTACCTGCAACAAAAAGTGTGTTATGTCTCGGGGTCCGCTTGTTGCGAACACTATTGGGCTTGCGCGGCATAATCAACGATAATTCGCCATGGATGCACAAGAGGCTGGCGGCGTCCATCACGAATGTCACGATGACAATCCCGACGGTCGCAGATTCAAATCAAGCTTCAAGATGGCGGCGAAGTTTCTTATCCAGCCAGTAGTATAGACATCCTTGGTGTTTTCACCAATGACTTTGGTGGTAATACACTTATACGGCCTACTATTTTAGGAGTGAGGTGAATTGTCGGACGAATACGAGATTCTCATACATGCAAGCCGCCATATTGGTTCCCTAAAGTTCGTCCCTAAGAAACGTACCAAATTTCATAGCTCTATCATGAAGTGCATCAGTAACTTTTTACGTAGCGGCCCTACTACAAGGCATATTGGTTATTTCTTTCGCAATTTCGTAGGATGGAGACTGCAACATGGAATCAAGCACTTCACCCATATTATATTTGGCGGATGCGCCGCCGAAACACCGAAATGCGATAATGACGCGATTGATTATTATAGAACATCAATCAAACTTGCAAACTAACTGTAGGTACTAAGTTTCGAGACTCAAGATTTCATGTTATTGGTTTTCTAACCACTCTCGCTAGTGGAGCCGGGTCCTCTTTGTTTAGAAATAATAAACATCAGAGAAAGAGTACGCCGAGAGTACGCCCTACGTATTAGAAACATCAAACATCAGAGGGCACGCCGCACGTATTTTTTTGGCTTTAGTGAGTTTTTGTAGCTTGAGTTTCGATTCCGGGCCTTGATACTGGGAAAGCTGATAATTTGTAGGAACAGCAGCTAGCTACCTCCTACTGCGGAAATATGATAAAAAATACTTGAGAAACAAGACTTTGTGCCGTTTGAGGACGACTTCCAGTAAGCTCTTCAGCAGAAAGCTGTAATCCGATACAACAGGGTCGATACCTTCATTGATGCTCGGCGTCCACTTTCCGAACATCTTTGCTCCGCTCCCAAAAATTATGGCCGTTTAAACCGGCAGCGAGAGTCGAAGGCTTTATTTTTTCTTCTTCTTTTCTCTGGTCTTGTAAACTTCAATATAAAGTTTTCCAGGGTCCTTTTTCTATTCGAATATTTATTTAGGCTCATTTACCGGTCTGGCTGGATAACACGTGTTTAGAATTTAATACAGGCAGACTTTCTTTCATTTGCTTTTGGCGACCGTTCCTCCACCGGCAAACGTCTCGGCAGCGCGTCTCGGGTTCATCGGGAATTCAAGAGGCAATAGAACTTGAGCCTGATTTAACCAACAATTTCATCTCGCGGGCGCCTCCTCGGTTTGATTTTCTCTGCGGGGTCGGTCTAACACCCAATTAAAACGGGTGAAACACTCTGGAAGATGTATATATAGAGGGGTGACTGACATTTCCAAGGTACACCATTGAGATCTTCTAAGCGACAAGAACAAGACTTTAATCAGATCCGTTGATCTGTATATTTAAAGTTATGAACAAAATAAGTAGTGTCATAACCGATTTTTTTATCAGTTCCTGAAACCAGACAGCTTTAAATTCTTTTGGTCGATTTTGGATCTGCTTTGAGCTTTGACTGGTCGATGGACCCATTCTTCAACTATCAGGCTCACGTATTGTGGAATATGAGAAAAGCCAAATAGAGATCAAACAGGGTGTCATATAAAGCAGAGCATAAAACTCTTGAAGCTTCCATCTTCCAAACAAATTGTTAATTGTTTCTATAGGTACATAAAAAAAATTTGGTCGCCGTATAAAAATGAATTTTTTGTATCAAGAAAAATTCACAACGAATATAAATAAATTGTTGTGTCTCCACTTATTTAAGCAATTTTCAAAGCAAAGTTTTGATTGTCTATCTTTGAGTCACATTTTAGAAAAATCCCACCGGTGCAGCGCACAGCGGTTTCAAAGTTGAGTGACAAGTGAAAAAGAAACAAAAGTTGAATTTTTAGAAAAACTTTACAGGCACTCTAGCATCATCTAAGGACTCTTTGGTTAAAATAGTCTTGAATATTTCTAGGACACCTCTATAACTGCATATGTTATATGTACTTCTAGCGCTTTGTCTACAAAAAGCTTGTAATTATTAATTTTTTTGGCGCCATGCGCCATATAATACTCAAGGCTTGATTCCAAGTTGGAGATAAGCCCGCGGAAGTGTAGCGTAAGGGATCATTTACATATAGATCTTAACCGTAATAGTAAGAGCAACGCTAACCTTAGTGTAGAAGTTTGGCTCTGTACATTCCATCAGTGAGGTCAAGAATGCAACGAAGGTAGGTTGCTGGTTTCCGGTCTTGGCGCCGACAACCTGCTTCCGTTGTGTTTTGGCCTCACGAATGAAATATACAGTATCCAAACTTCTACACTAACACTAAGGTTACCGTTGCTGTTACTGTTACGGTCAGGGTCTATGTAAATGATACTCAAGTCCGGTCACTATATGGTAACATAACACAATCCGGCTCGTTGATTGGCTCACCGATGCCGTAAGTAAGTAGCGCAAGTTGCGTCGCTGACTTGAAATGCAGCCCTTCGAATCGAAGTAATTTTTTTACCGTACATAGGTACCTTACCCCACCGTATAGGAGTAGGTAGGCAGGTACGTAGGTTTATAGGTATATTACAGAAATACTGTCGAATGACTCGTATGTATAATGACACAGCTTCATAACTAAACGGTGGAATCCAATACATAGTGAATATTATTCTTTCGTTGAGCTGTCCGACGTGTTTTAATAGCTTCAACGTTTTGGTTTTTGACTGGAGAAATGTGTGGTGGTGCACCAACAATAAAAACTATCTGGTGAGAGAGCGCGGGATCGTCAACATTTCGGGAATTCACAAAGAATCTGTACAGTGCCAAAACGGGGAAAAATTGTGTGAAAAATTTGCGTCTTTATCCTCTCAAACGGAAGGGGAGGGGAGGGGGCGACATATAAATTTCATGTCTTTGTCACATTTACGTGGGAAATTCAAAGCATAAGGAATTTTTCCGTGTCATTATCATCAGCCACGTTTCCGTCTCTTTAGAATTCCTTGAGCCTAATACTCGCTTTCCACCTAATTTATTCATTTGGGAAATGTTCGCAAAAGCAACAACGTATTTGTGGTTAGGCAGGTACCTACTATACAGGGGGTAACATAAACACTATTACAAATTTCGATAGTATTAAGATTCCCTCTGAAAAAAATGATTCGAGAAATCAACAAGTTGGTATGCAGGTTTAAAAATTGGTTTTTAGCGTTTCAGCCTTTCAGATGTTGGGAGTTGTGCCAGAAAATCGATTCTAGAAGTTCAGCGTTCCAACATCTTGTAACTTTTCAGCGGAACATTTTAGAACATGGATATCCCATATAATAAATGAATAAATTAGTTTATTTTCCAACAGGCTGTGCACCCAAATACAGGAAAAGAATAACGCAGAAACAGGGTTCAAATACAATTACACCATAGTCGGGGTGGTACGCGACATAAAATAGCAAAATACCGCAAATGAATTAGACGGGATGCCCTTTGGTATGATGACTACTTATACCAAGGTGATTAATTTTCGCCAAGGATGCGTCAACATTTCCCACTCAGAAAAAAAGATGGCGACGATTTTTGACAGGAGCTGATTTTTTATAAAACATATGCGTGTGACACATTTTCTCTCACTAATTTTGACCTCCTGAATACGAATATGGAGTTTATTCTCACATTTGAAATCAACTTGACCTCATATTTCACATCTGAAAACCGCAAAAATAGCAGATTCTCGCTAATTTTTGAACTGAAAATTTTATGTACCATCAACGGCGATTTCCAGCCTTGAGCTGGCTGTATAGATCCCATAGAACAAGTCAACAGTCCAAGTTCTGCAAAATAACTCTTCAAACATCGCCAGGGTGCGCCTCAAATCATACCAAAAATGGGCGCTGGGAGCACAGTTTGCTGCGGCTGGTTGGGGAATGTAAGTGTGGAAGAAAGAATGTTGTGCGATATGTTTTACTGTTTAATATGACATACCAAGCATTCATCAACATACCATAGGGATTTGAAACAAAATATCGTACAAACAAATTTTCATGATTTGTTAGTAATTTTTTTATGACAGGTACAATTGATACCAAAAAACGGAGCTCTGATTTTAATGATGTTCTTTATCAAGGTAAATACATCAAGAGACCTTCCTCACCTGGAATAACCACCCTAGCTCAAAGTTTCATATAATATAAAGCATTTTCGTCAGATCCGCGATTGCCAAACATCAGAAAAACGTCTATTAATAATTTCAAAGTCCTTCTTTGAACTTGTTCTGGAATGCAACATACGGCTGATGGTTAAGCTTTGGCTTAAGTTTTCTGTCTCGCCCGTGAACTCATTTAGGTGTCTGCTGGACTGGATATGCAGTATACACCAACGGCAAAGGTTCAGTAGGACCTTCAGTGTTATTCGTATTTCTATGGCACCAACTTCAAATTTGTTGTCTTGTGTGTGTCAGAATAATGCGAGAATGGAAGTAATGAGCTATTAATGGAGGCTCAAAAGCGTCTAGGACGTGAACAAGCCAAAGAGCATGAAACATACACCATGTATCATAGGTACTATAGTTGCAAAATAAGAGTCGTAATGTTGAAAAGGTCTTGGTGCCTACCTGATCACTTTTCCATATGTTTTCCACGTCCGTTTTCTATGCCTGTTCACGTCCTAGGTGTTTTTGCGCCTTCACTGATAATACTATAGTTCCATTCTCGCAAATTCCAACACACACAAGACAACAAATTTTAAATTGGTAATAACACTGAAAATCCTACTGCCCTTCGCCGTTGGTGCATATCCGGTCCGAAAATTTCTAGACACCTGAATGAGTTCATGGGCGAGATAGAAATACTCGTAGAAAACTTTGAACCAAAGATTCATCATCAGCCGTATGTTGCATTCTAGAACAAGTGTAAAGACAAAACTTTAAAATCAAAAGACGCTTTTATGATGTTTGGCAACCGCAAGTCTAACGAACAATGATTTAATTATGAGTCGCTATACTGAAACTTTGAGCTAAGGTAGTTGTTTTAGGTGAAAAAGGTCTCTTGATGTATTTACCTTGATGGAAAACATCATCAAAATCAAAGCTACGTTTTTTAGTATTATTGAAAAAAAAGTTATCAACAAATCATGAAAATATATTTTTTTGGTTTTTTATTTGAAATTGTCATTGTATGTTGATAAATCCTCAGTATATGTAAGTTTATTATATAAAACAGTGAAATGTATTGCAAAACATTTTCCATTTCACACTTACATCCCTTAAATCAGCCGCAGAAAAATGTGCTCCCAGAGCCCATATTTTGTATGTTTTGAGGCGCACCCTGGCGATGTTTGTAGAGTTATTTTGCAGAACTTACACTGTTAACTTGTTCCGTGGGATCTATTTAACGAGCTCAAGGCTGGAAATCGATGTAAATGGCATACAAAATTTTCAATTCGAAAATAAGCGAGAGTCTGCTATTTTTGCTGTTTTCAGATGTGAAATATGAGGTCGATTTGATTTCTGATGTAAAAATAAACTCGATATTCGTGTTCAGGAGGTCAAAATTAGTAAGAAAACATATCCCACATGCCTATGTTTTACAAAAATTCAGGTCCTGTCAAAAATCGTCGCCATCTTTTTTTCTGAGTGGGAAATGTTGACGCATCCCTGGAGAAAATTAATCACCTTGGTATGAGTAGTTTTCATGCCAAAGAGCATCCCGTCTAATTCATTTGCGGTATTCAAAATCGTAGCACCCCGACTACCAATTAAATGCAATGATGATCAACTTGAAGTGGAACATTTGGAAATTCTAATCAAACTGAAATTTCTGTAAGTATCCCCTAAGAGAATGGAATTAACAAATTTTCATGACCTTTTTTTAATTTCTCGGAGGCTGACTACTTTGCAACTATACTAATAGAACATGAATCATTTTAGGTAGGTACAGGGTGATCCACCGAGATTCTTGCCCCCCCCCCCTGTTAGAATTTTTCCCGTTGGAATAAATTGGTGGGGAACGAAATTAGTTTCAACCATTTTTCAAGTAGAATTGAAATTTGAACACCAAATTTTCTTATACTTAACTATCTTATAGTGTACGTACAGGTGTTTCAAAAAAATCTCCAATTTTTTTGGAGATTTCTTTGATACCTTATAATTATGTAAATATTGGAAATTAATGCGACTTTTTCTTCTGAGTCCAGATATATGATTTGATATTTGAATAAGATCATATACAAGGTCATATACAGGTGTTCATTTTCACACTTCCAACCCCAGATTTCTCCCCGCCAAATTTTTTTCATGGAAAACGCCGAAACAGGTCAATTTTTATTTCGAGGGGACATATTCTAGGACACGTATTGTCAAATTCTCATCAATAAAATGTCTTTCCAAATACCGGTTTTATATTCTTATCACCTTCCACTGAACAAAATTTCGAGAAAAGCCTCCGCATTTGGGCCACTTGGGCGGAGCGTCCCCACACAAGGAAATTTCACTTAAGATGAATTCAAGTCAATAACGTTAACGCTTTGTGCTTTAGGTCCAGCACACGGTCCAACATGAGCTACAGATTATGAAAATCGGACAAAAATGAAAAAAGTCATCACTGAAAGTCTTGAACATCACTTTTTTGAGACCAGCCTGTAATAGAAAAGTAGCAAAAGCTCAAAAAGCCGCTTCGAAGTATTATCTCAACATTTTTTCAGAATTAGTTAACAATTCAGGCAAAAATAATTTTTCGCAAATCGGAAGAACTCCAAAGTTTCACACTGTTGTGGCGCCCCACCTTCCCACCTTCTATAATAACTGATACATATCACTTGTACATAAATGATTCATACTTTATTGCCGAAGTTGTCATCTCCAAAACAAGAACTCATGGGAATCTGTTCATTTCTTCAGGAGATACAGCAACTTAAACTGAAGTTTTGAAGTGTTCCACTTCATTGATTGTTGGGTACCAAGAACACTGTATTTTATTTTCAATTCTGATCCATTTTCGATGGAGAATTTATCCTCAAAGTTTGTAATAGTACTCCTGTTACACCCTGTATAAAATTCGTACGTACTTTTGACCCACTCCGGATATTTTCATTATTTGCATTTAATAATATTGTTTACGTAGAATCGATAAAATATTATACATCAGGCTTCATCCGACCAGTTTTCAATCATCAATGCAATGTAAAGGTTATCGCGATGTAACGTCCTTGAAGAAGCTAACTTTATACATGAACTGAGCAATATCTCCACCAGTTTGTAGTAAGCAATAAAAATGAAAGCTGGTACCATCATTTTGATCTTGTTAGTTTTGTACTCGTACGCCGAAGCCCAGGTTTCTTATGAATCCCGAAATCCCAATAGCAGTAAGATTTGTGATATTTTGGCCAACCAACGGTATCGAATAATGTTTTCTCTTCCAGAGCATAAAAGTTGGTGTTATGATTCTAGATTCAACACTGAGCTGTCTAAAGGAGAAAAGAAAAAGATTCCAGAAGCATGTGGACAAATGACGTGCCAGGAAGACGGAGGTGTTTATTACGAATAGTGAGAAACGTTCCAAATTTGAGATTTTGGTTAAATACCTGCCTAATCCTTGGACTTTTCAGCTGCGACTTGTATATCGTTACGCCACCATGTAGAGCAAACGGTGGAGATCCTTCAAAACCGTGGGGTTACTGTTGCCCCAGAATTATTTGTCCTGAGTAAAAATGCGCTTCCAATAAAATTCAACAGATAAATCAAATAAAATCCTAACACTACTGAACTACTGTGTTGTTGTGTGAATGATGCCGTTGCTGTTTCAGTGGGGTTGAACAGGAAGTTATGATTGGCGGCTCGAGTTTGCTGAGTTGACAACCGTTCAAAATACTGTTACGAGTTGCGAGACTTAAGCGCATTCTAGAGCACACGCGATCCTCCTGTAGACCGTTCGAACACAGTGCTACGAGTTGCAGAGCCTTGTGCAACCCTAGTGTAGTCAAGAGCATACGCGTAGGCTCTGGACCGTTCGAAATAACATGGAGACTCCAACATGCGAGTAGAAGACATTCATCCAATGTCTGGCGGAGGCGCCGCTTCCAGAACACGCTAGTAATACATGGCGGCGAAGTCCATGCCGCGATCAATGTGGAATTTGCCAGGGAACCGGTGGATAGTTGTTCCAGAACAAGAGTCGGGAGCATATAAGCACCGATGGTCCGACCGACACACCAATATTGAATTCAGAGCGACGATAGCGAGTACTAATCGGCGAAGTTAACCAAAGCGATTTCCAAGTGCGGAATTATTTTTAACGTGTATTATTTAGTAATACGTAGTAATAAGCAAAGTGTGTTTTAAACATTCGTCTCGCAATTATAAGATAACTCAAACGCGGGATTCATAACATTACCAATGAATCGTGATATTTTCTTTGAAATTCACTTATCCTGTCCCCATCCTATTTGATGATCATGGTTTTCAACGCTCTTTACTAGTATTTAAGTTTCCATTGAACGATTCGGAGCAGGCCTGGAGGGCCTAATCGAAACTTCCTATTCAACCTCGTTGAAATTTCAACGGCATAATTTACAGAATAGACCCTATGGCAACAAAGACAACTGGTTTCTAGTTGAAATTGACGAAGTAAGCAACTGGAACTGAATTATTTTCAGTACCTACTAACTAAGAGTATAAACTGCTCGTCAAAAGTTAAGCATAGAGCAAAATTTGCTCCCATTTCAAGCATGGATATCTTAGGGAAAAAATATCCGATTTGAAAAAAGTTTATGGTGGCTGGTAGAACTTTTCTTCAGCTGCAAGACGCTATGTCGACTCACGGCACCATTGGCTTTGTCTATGATATACAGGATGCCAAAGGAAGGAGTGTCAAAAGTGTTAATTTTTGAAGTCGTGAAACTTTTTTAGAAAAAATTCCGGATTTCTTTTCTTTTGAGTTTTAGAAAGCGAATATCAATATCTCGAAACGGTTTTTGACTTTTGATCGTATTTTGTTTCTTTGAAGAGTTCTTGATTTTTTCGTGAAATCTAGATTTTTTGATGCAGAATTTGCTAGAGCTGTTGCTTTTTCTTTAAAATTCACAGAAACGTACACAATTGATAGGTGAATTATACCATGAAAAAAATTGACCTCATGGGCCTCCAGAAAAGGTTATCCTCTGGACCTCTTCAGAGGACATGCCCAATGAAGCATGCTGCGACATCACTTTGACACTTATTGAACCCAGCATGGACAAAAATGCAAGACTTGTAACCATACGTTGCATCAAAATTACCATGGTTACCAATTAGTCCCATCATGGGTGTGATTTTGTTACTGCCCAAGTCACTGGAAATTTCCAGAAGTGATATCTCTTAGACGAGTAGAGATAGAGCCATAATTCTTTTTTTGATTGAAATCGGACACATTATTGGTCATTCAAGCATGATGTGCAAATTTTTCACGTTCATACTTTTTCAGTGGTGGGGGGTAATTTCGACGTTTGTCATGTCAGAACTTTTTTTTTGTACTTTTCACCATTGAAATGTTAGCATGAATGTAATCTACCACTTCCACATCAGTAGTGAAAACAGAAGACCAACGAAGTTTTTCCCAGGAAATCTGGACTTTGAGGAATAAAAATACCAAACGCGAACTTTAAATTGATCAGCTGAAAATGACAGTATATATTCATGTCGACATTTCAATGATGACAAGTACAAGAAAAAAATTCCGACATGAGAAACGTCAAAATTACCCCCCACCACTGAAAAAGTGTAAACGTGAAAAATTTGCACATCATGCTTGAATGACCAATAATGTGTCCGATTGAAATCAAAAAAAGAATTATGGCTCTATCTCTACTCGTCTAGGAGATATCACTTCTGAAAATTTTCAGTGACTTGAGCAGTAACAAAATCACCCATGATGGGACTAATTGGTCACCATGGTAATTTTGATGCAACGTATGGTTACAAGTCTTGCATTTTTGTCCATGCTGGGTTCAATAAGCGTTAAAGTGATGTCGCAGCATGCTTCATTGGGCATCTCCTCTGAAGAGGTCCAGAGGATAACCTCTACTGGAGGTCCATGAGGTCAATTTTCTCATGGTATAATTCATCCAGCAACTGTGTACGTTTCTGTGGATTTTCAAGAAAAACCAACTGCTCTAGAAAATTCTGAATCAAAAAATCTAAGTTTCACAAAAAAATCAAGAACTCTTTGAAGAAACAAAATACGATCAAAAGTCAAAAACCGTTTCGAGATATTGATATCCGCTTTCTAAAACTCGAGTGAAAAAAAATCCGGAATTTTTTCTAAAAAAGTTCCAAGACTTCAAAAATTAACACTTTTGACACTCCTTCCTTTGCCATCCTGTATATCATGAACAAAGTCAATGGTGACGTAAATCGACATAGCGTCTTGTAGCTGAAAAAAAGCTCTACCAAGCACCATACATTTTTTTCGAATCGGATATCTTTTTCCGAAGAAATCCTCACTTGAAATTGGAGCAAATTTTGGTCTATGCTTAACTTTTGACGAGCAGTTTATGTACCGGGTGTTCACGCGAGACGGATAAAAAATCTTTCTCTTCACGATAATTGAAAAAGAAAAAACTTTCCTGGAACAGTTTCTTCCGTAGTTTCTGAATATGTCAAGTATAATTTTCCGTTTCATGCCATATACAGGGTGTCGCAATTTTCTTGCATGTTCTTGAAACACCCTGTATTTCATCTGCACAATCGATCCACATTATTATCGTGATTACAAATATGCATGACACTTCCCAATTTTTTTCTGAAAAAAAATTAAAAAATTCACGGTGTCATCTCATCTTAATTTTTTTTTGCAGAAAAATCGATTCATTTCAGGAAATAAATATGTCCCAATTATTTGTTTAGTCATTTTATGTTATTTCATGTTATTTAACAGTGAAACAAAATGTCTGGACATATTGAATTCTGAAATGGGTCCATCATTCTTAAACAGTTGATGTTTTTATAGATGGCATTGTAAATTCTTCAATTTTTTGTAAGAAAAAATCTAAAAGTTTGATTCATATTTGTCATTAGGATAGCAATGTGCATCGATTGTGGTGATGAAATACAGAATGTTTCGGAAAAATTTAAAAAAAATTGCGACACCCTGTATATGGGATGAAAAAGAAAATTGTACTTGACATATTCGGAAGCTACGGCAAAAATTGTTCCAGGAAAGTTTTTTCTTTTTTGAATTATCTTGAAGGGGAAGTTTTTTATGGGGGGGTATCCGTCTCGCGTGAACACACTGTACAGGGTGTTCACGATAAAATTCACCCCCCCCCCTCCTCTAGGAGATTCCCCTTTGAGATATTTTGGAAAACTAAAAACTTATTCTCAACGATCTTTCCCAGGGATCTTGAATCGATCATCTAAAAGTTTCTCATTGGTACCGTATACAGGGTGTGACATGTAACTTTTTTTATTTCGAATGCAACACCCTATATTTTATCACGTCATTTGATGTAGTCTTTTTTTCTGATTACAACGATATATAACTTTATTTTGACAAGGATGCTGTCGAAAAAATAATAAAATAGGTAGTCAAATAAATTAAAAATTAAAAATTACGTGACACCCTGTATTAGGAACGAATTGAACCATTTACCCATGCAGAGTTGGATTTTGCAGACAAAATGCTGCAAAAAAAACTTGTTTTTAAGTGAAATGTAGGAACCAAAGCCATCTTACCGCGAAACAAAAATGGTTGACTACCTATTTTATCATTTTTCCAACATCTTACTTGTCAAAATAAATCATTAGTGTTATATATATATATATAACTGGAGGTACACCAGAGGGTGTAATGGAAGATTTCAAAATTCTTACCGAGAGATGTAAGGCTCTTGGATTGCAGGTGAACCCTTCGAAGTGCGAGTTATTTTTTTGTGGAGACATGGACCAATCAGTTATCAAAAGTTTTAACATGATCTGCCCAGGAATCAAAATTTTGACAGATAGAAAATTATGTCTCCTCGGAGCAGCAATCACTGATGAATCATTCAATGAATCCTTAGAAACAAAATTTAAAGAAGTACTTACTTTATGTGAACGACTAAAAGATCTGAAAAGTCACATGGCATATTATTTACTACGCAATTGTTTCGCTATACCAAAATTGAACTATATGCTGAGAAACACACCAGCTTGGAAAATGACAAATGAAATCAAAGCCATGGATTCCAAAATGAAGAACACTTTAGAGGGTATCATTAACATTCGTTTGACTGAACAACAATGGAGCATCGCATCTTTACCCATCAAACATGGCGGCATTGGAATTCGCAAAATCACGGATATTGGACTACCGGCCTTCCTTGCATCCATAAACAGCGTATCAAATCTCGTCCAAGCAATGTTACCTGATTCACAGGGCTTGTTTGATATTGCGTTTTATACGGAAGCATTAGAAGAATGGAAACTGCAATATGAAGAAACTCCTCCAGAAGCTGTTATCTACAGACAGCATGCTTGGGATATGTATGCTTGCGAAAAAATATCAAAGTCAATAAAAAGCGACAGCGACTACACACATGTGCTTCGACAAGCGGCTCTCAGAAAAGAATCAAGCGCATGGCTAAACGTATTACCATCTCGTAGTCTTGGAACGATTTTAGACAACAACACGTTCAGAATCTCAATATCAATACGTCTAGGTTTACACATGTGTAAATCACACAAATGTTTATGTGGAAACATAGTGGATGAGAAAGGGATACATGGCTTATGTTGTCAAAAGAGTGCTGGTAGACAGTCTAGACACTTTATTTTAAACGACATCATAAGAAGAGCTCTCGCATCGGCAAAGATGCCAGCAATCCTGGAGCCAACAGGTATTGTCAGAGAAGACCACAAAAGACCCGACGGAATGACTTTAGTCCCTTGGCGAAACGGACGGCACCTAGTTTGGGATGCCACTTGTAGCGACACCTTGGCAGCGTCTAACATGGCAGCAGCAATAAAGGAAACTGGGACAGTAGCTGAAAACGCAGCAAACCGGAAGCGGTCAAAATACAAAACAATTATTGAAGACAATTACATCTTTGTCCCTTTCGCTGTTGAGACCCTAGGCCCTTGGTGCCAAGAGGCTATAGATTTTGTATACGAACTGGGGAAACTTACAGCAGATGCCACCGGAGAAGACAGATCGAGGTGCTATATAACCCAAAGGATCAGCCTAGCTATACAAAAGGAAAATGCAGCATGCGTAATGGGTACCATTCCACCTTCCCTACCCTTACATAAAATTTTTTACCTTTTATAACATATTTTATATACTTACCTATACAAAAAAAAGATTTATAAGATTTAGATTAGATTTAGATTTAAGTTTTTAGTTCTTCAAAATATCTTGAAGGCGAATATCCCAGAGGGGGGTGAATTTTATCGTGAACACCCTGTACCTATGGTATATTATTCAACAAGCGGATAATGATTGCTTCTTACTCATGGAGATGCAGTTTCCCGACACGAGCCTTGGCTAGTGTCGTAAAGCATCCAAATGAGTAATAGCCATTATCCGCGAGTAGAATACTATGCTTTATCCAGTTTTATTGAAAAATGCAGGCATGTATGCGCGTGATAATGCATGCATTATTCAATAGGATTGGATAAAAGCTATTTTTGTCCGTTTTGCATTATAGTGCAGTAAAGATAGTCAAAAAAGACCCCAAACCTTGAAAAAATTAATTTATGAAATTTTTAAGCAGATATCGATTCAGAATTTCATTCTCTACCACATACTCAAAATCCCCGAAAATCCCAGTTGAGCATTCTTCTTGCGGCGCTGTCAAAGTATATCATGTTTGCTGCAACTAGTCCGACAATGGAATTCTTGTTTTTGTCACACTAGAGCTACGTTGTTGGCTTAGAGCTGTTGGTATATACTGCAGGGCATGACCAGATCTTCGTTTGAACCTCTAACTCGTATTTCTCGAAAAGAAATCACGGAAGTCGCTTCAATTTCCAATTAACAGTGTTGATTAAGTATAATATAATCCGAGGGTTAGTAACCAAGTTTATTACAATCTGTTTGATTTGTGATAGGGACATGAAATTTGGTATGAGTGGTCTTCATGGTCTTCTTTCTAAATGTAAATATGACGCCTCGCCATATTTTGGTCAGGGGGGCCTGAGGACCCCCTTAAAATATTGAAGTCTCAGGAACTCTTACAAACCACCGGTAAATATCGTCACACATTTCAAAAAGTGATCATTTGACTCTACACCAAACCTTGACAACAGACACAACAGTTGTCGCCATGTGCGCATTGTTCTTCGTGTTAAAAAAATTTCTTCGGAGTGTCAAAGAAAAACACAGTTTTTAATGATTTTTTAATCTACGAAACGGTGAGTTGATCTGCTGTGTATCATTATCCACTAATTTGTATTTGCCGAAGCTATTCATAAAGTTTGTTTTTTGATATTGTCATTCTAGGGATGACAGCTCCCGAAGAAATGAGCCAATTCAAGTGTGGAGCTCAACAGCGTTTTTTAATTGTTCTCAATCAATATGATCGACAATTTATGAATAGATTGATAGCTGGAACTGTTCTGTAACCTAATTTTATGACTACACGCGGAACCAAGCGCAAAAGCATAGGAAAAAAATTTTTTCGCGTCGCTCACCATCATAAAATTTGTGCTCTTAGGGTGTGTTGTAAATATTTCTATACCGTGTATTCACTCGAACTGAGTGCTTTGAAGTATTCCACGCCTCAATCCTTATTCTTCGTGCCTTCTACTTGACAACTGCAGATCGTATTGACGCTTGTCTATACTCTTTAGTCTGTATTTGCTGTTGTTTCGCCAAAGTAGCAGGAAAATTGGTGCAATAGAGTATTATACTTTTGAAAAAATATTTTGTTTTCGATGGAATCGGAAACTATATTGAATAAAAGCTGACCCGTATTTTTTTATTTTGCCATAAATCGTATCGTTTGGCCGCAATAAATAAACGAAATTCCTATATTGTGCCTATTTCTGACGTCATTTACACAGGCAGTATAGGCGGCGACTCGCTGTGACGTCAGAACTAGTTGATGTTATTTATTGCGCCCAAACGATACGAGTTTTGACTAAATAAAAAAACACGGGTCAATTATTTTTCAATCTAGTTTCCATTTCAATCGAAAAAATTTTTTAGTATAATACTCTATTCTAACAGTGATAGGTGGCGGTTAAAAAGAAAAAATTCGGGGCTTTCGCGCATCACTCTTCATCTAGTTATACTCAATAAAACTATAACACAGTTGAAGCTATTCACCCAATAATAAATTGTCATTCATATCAATTGGTAACATTGAAAAAAACGCTGCTGAACTAAGCATTTGAATTGGCTGGTTTCATCTGGAATTGTTGCTTCTAGATGTCAATATGAAGAAATGAACTTCATCAATGGCTTCGGCAGATACGAATTAGTGGATAATGATGTGCGGAAGATAAATTTATTCCTGTATTACATGAAAAAATTATAAAAACCTGATTTTTTTTGACATTCCGAACAATTTTTTTTTTTCATTATGAAGAACAGTGCGTACATGGTGACAACTGGTGTGTCTCTTGTTGAGATTCAACGTAGAATCGAATGATTACTTTTTGAGATGCGTGACAATTATTTTAATGGTGGTTTGCATGAAATTCTTCAACTTCAATTTTTAAGGGGGTCCCTAAGCCCCCCTAACCAAAATATGGAGAAACGCCATGTCTACATTTGAAAAGGGGACCATGAAGACCACTCATACCAAATTTCATGCTTTTATCACAAAAAGAACAGATTTTATTAAATTTGGTCACTAATCCACGAACTACACTTGATTGCCACTGGTAATTGCAGATTAAAGCAAGTTACGTGTTTTCTTTTGCGGGAAATAGGATTTCAGCGGTTCAGATGACGTTCTGGTCATGCCCTGGAGTATATACCAAGAGCTCCGAACTAACAACATACCTCTAATGTGACAAAAGCGAGGATACAATTTTCGGACTTGTTGCAGAAAACATGACATACTTTGACAGCGCCGCAAGAAAAATGCTCGAATGGGATTTTCGGGGATTTTAAGTACATGGTAGAGGATGAAATTCTGAATCGACAACAGCTTTAAAATTCCATGATTTAATTTTTTCAACCCCAAAACCTATCTTTACTGCACTATTAGGCGTTCTATGGCATTAGGCGACACACTTCATCCTCGTGAGTAACAGATATTACATGCTCAGTGAACAATACACTATTACAAATTTGCGTTGGGTACTTTTTCAATTGAGGGGCAAACATTTATACACAAACTGTTGATTACTGCGTACTATACTAAATACACGCCAATAAAATGACCGCATTTAGATAACAGCTTTGCTTAACTTCGCCGATGTTCTCGCTGTTGTCGCTGTAAATTCAAATCTGGTGTCGGTCGTCTAGTCTGCGCTTATATACCCGAGTGCTACGTTCGGGATTATTCCACGCGTTCTCTGGTATATTCCAGCGTTAACCGCCAGTAGATTCGCTGCGACTCTAGAAACGTCCATCAGATCGCGTATATTCCGGCAAGCTGTGGACGCCGCATCTCCGCCAATTGTGCAGATGTGTCTTACTCGCGCATTTCGAACTCCCAGCTTTCTAGAACCTGCTGAAACTATACTGCCTCGAATATACCAGTATACCTACGCCTCCGTGCTTATTCTCGAATGTAGTTGAATCGCACGAGAGCCTCGCAACTCGTAACAATTACTATTCTTGTACGTCTTCAGAATTACAGATCGATCTCAGAAATCATCAAGTATAAACAACATTTGCAATCAAGGATACAGCAGTAGGTGGTAGTTATGCCTGCTTGTTTTGGAGCGGTTAGAGCGGACATATTCCACTATCTATACGAGAGTTTGGTGGTCAGAACAACCAATAATGGTCAGCATGTGCACCTTCAAGATACCAAGAAGTGCTCCTGTGAGTATGGCCGGTCTATTATGGGAACAAGTTTGAAGCAATATCCAATCCTCGTGATATGCCTTTGTCCTACTGGGGAATGTTCATCGCATACACTCTCCACTAATTCAGTACATGACGTTTCCATTCAAATGCACTTCATACCTACCGAACTTTATTGATGCAACGATATTCCAGTTTGGAACCGGAAACAGGCATTTATTACACCTAGCATCTAAGTGCATCAGGAGTTTGCATTTTCTGACAGCTACAAGAGTTAAATTGCTTTCCTGCTTTACAACTGATGGCATTTCTCGATTCAGTGGTGAGCCTTTATGTAAAACCCTTACCTGTCGAATTTCTACCATAATGCTGAAAATGTATGCTGACGTCACCACAACTTCCGCATTAGCATTGATAGTAAGCCGTCTGAGGATTGGATGACTCGACATCAAAAGACAAAAACGCACTCGAAAGTTGCTGGCATTTTCGCTTGACTGAGGAAAGACGCATTTCAGGCGTATTTTACTGGACTAGAAACCAATGATAGGTCCCCTGTTCCGTATTGCTTAGTTTTCATCTATGCTTAGTTAAAATCACAATCCCGCTAGTTATGTGCCAATGTACCGAGTTCTAACATGCGATAAGAAAGATTTGGGGTTGGCTTTGGTGTCAAAAACTTTGGTCATTCATCCATTCAATCCAGTCTCTCCAATCGATGAATATTTTGTTTCCGAAGCCCAGCTATGTTCCTTTATCGCATGCTACAGTTAGGTAGGTGGTATATAGGTAAGATTTTATCCTTCGCATCAAGACGTGATGATAAATTGGCCAATAAGCTCTAAGAAAAATCCAATCCTAATTCTCTTACAAACGCGCTTTTATAAAGCACGTTCGCTCCTGCCAGAGGCTGATCTGACCTTTTTTTTTTCATAAAGCTTTTTTCAGCTATCTACACTATACACTGACCTTGACCCTCGCCTTGACGAGTCTAAAAGCGCCCTCTTAGATTCAAGATGTATACGATCCAGTCACCATCACTCCCTTTCACTTTACTTTCCATGCGTCACAAAGCAAATAACCGATATGAAATAAAATAATCAGGGGTAATACAATAAGTAGTGCGCTTATTGTCGATAATTTTTAGGCAAAATTATGAGCTATAATCCCAAAGCTGAAAATACGAGTCCGAAGGACAAGGGGTTAACTCTAGATCCCAAACTGACAAAGTAGAGTAGTAGTAGCAACGTATTGCCGGAATGGTACAAGATCATTGACAGTCAGTTTGCAATTGAAGCATTGTGATTTTATTTAATGAATTATATAGTCACAAATAGGTAAACTATAAATTTCTCAATGTGAACTAAACCTTAGCCTCAACAAGAATCTTTTTTTCTAAGTCATTTCATTTAGAGCTGCATTTTCAGGTAGGGATGAGGTGATAGCGATGGCGTTGTCACCTTGGATTCCGATTGATAGTATTGAGACCGATTCTTTGCCTTAAAAATCGGTTGTCACCCCAAAACTTTTCCGATTAGTATTCAGGAACCTATGGAAATTTTGTTCGAAAAGTCTTTCCGGGTGGAAAGTTGGAATTTGAGAGAAAGATTGGAAATAATTTGCAGGAAACTGAAAAATTTGCCAGGAAAATTGGAATTTAATTTTCCGGGAAAACCTCAAATCTTCTTCCAAATCATCTTATTGTAAAAATCGTCAATCAAGGCTTCATCATATAAGTCCCGTCTCGATAATCCAGGCCGATTTAACATTTTCAACAGGAAAATTCCCGCGAAATTTGAAAAAATTTGAAAAAAGAATTGTTGCATCCTATTTATTTAGCATGCCTGCACCTAAAATGATTATTTCGTCAAAGTTTGTTGACGGCTCCGTGGCGCAGGCGGTTCTGCGGCTACCTGCGGTGCGGAAGTCTCTGGTTCGATTCTCGATTAAAAGTCTGGGTGTTGTGTTGTCCGAAGTCGCACTTTTCTATGTAATTAATTGTAGAATGAAATAATGGGCAAAACTTCTATGGCAAAAAGCCGATAAGGGGAAAAATATTCATTATTATCATGATTATTTCGTGGAACTTTGCACTGCAGTTTTTTCAGATTCACGAATGTTCAAATTTCATTTTGAAAAAACTACCGTCGGAAAACCGGGACCGTGTCAATTTTGAAAATGGATCTACACGACGCCCAATGCAATCTACTTTCAATATCAGTAGGAACTTTTCAAAAAAAGTGAATCTCTGAGGAAGAATGAATTTTTGAGTGGAGTCCTGTATCAAAAGCGAGTCGTCCTGGTCAAAACACTGGTGAGAGGCCCTCTCGGGTAGCAACGGCAAGGGGAAATTCTGAAAATTCATAACGTCAGACTGGAAAATGGTGGAAAACTGCAATTGCAGACTTAATTTGACTCTTTTGTTGTGTTGCTTCCTGCCATGCAAGTCTGGTTCCAATGCATCAGATAGATTTTGAATATTCATAAATTGAATGGTAAAGTTTCAAACTTAGACATTTTTTATTATTTGACAGATGACAGATAGAACAATACTTTCAACTGTTCCGTGGGATATAGCTTTTGACATTTGTCGATAGTGACATTTCCGTTTGACATATGACAGCCAAAAACTAATGGGCTCATTCTACGGAAAAACAATGTTCGCATACCAAATTTCAAGTCGATCGGATGAACGATTCGGCAGTTATTGTGGAAGATCATAGACTCACCTACAGACAGATAGACACACAGTCAGACATCATTCTAGAAATGGTCTTCATCGTCTTGGGGGACCTCAAAATGGATATATCCGGCGAAATACCAAAACTACTTTTCTGCACGATAACAATACTTCCCCTTCCATGTTGGTGGGAGGTCGGGAAAGCAAAATTCGTCATATCCCGATTTCCTTAAAAAAAATCGGTTGTGTCACCCCAAAACATTCCCGACTAGTATCCAGTAACCTATGAAAAATTTTCTTCGAAACGTCCCTTCGGCTGAGAAGTTTTAGAGAAAAAGATTGAAAATAATTTGCAGGAAATTCAAAATTGTGTTTTGGAAAATGTAAATTTCCAGGGAAAACCTCAAATCTTCTTCCAAATAATCTTATTGTAAGAATCGTCAATTGAAGCTTCACTTTAAGCTCTATCATTCAAGTCCGTTCTCGAAATCTCAGGCCGGTTTTACATTTTCAACCGAAAAATTTCCGGAAAATTGGAGAAAAAATAGTTGGAAAATGTTCAACAACCAGTTACGTCTTGTTTAAAAAAAATTGTGAAAATTTGTCATTGGGATAAAAAGTTGGAAAATTTGCAGTTTTTCCAGAGTGGAAAAATCGAAAACCGTTGGTTCAATTTCAATAATTTTCTCCTCGGAAATTGATTTAGTCCTTTCTTCAATTATGACTCGCAGCAAGTCGGCACCTGAAGTCCTGAAATGAATATTTCGTGGGGCTCACCGCATGTCGAAGTTTGCACTGTAGTTTTTCGAAATTCACGGAATGTGCAAATATCATTAAAAAAAAAAATTACCGTCGGAAAACCGGAGTTATGTGGACTTTGAAAATGGCTCTACACGACGCCATATCCTATTTACATTAGTTAGGTATCAGTTGGAATTTTTCGAAAAAAGAAAAAAGCTCGATCCCCGAGCGGGAATGGGTTTTTTAGTGGAGTCCTGCATCAAAAGCCAGTCGTCCTGGTCAAAACACGGGTGAGAGGCCCTCTCGGGTGGCAACGGCCAGGAGAAATTTTGAAGATTCATAACGCCCGACTGGAGAATGGTGGAAAACTGCAGACCTAATTTGACTCTTTTGTTTTGTTGCTGCCTGCCTTTGGTTCCAATCCATGGGATATTTTGAATAAATCAATGGTAAAGTTTTGAACTTTGAAATTTTTATTATTTGACAGATGACAGATAGGACAATACTTTCAACTGTTCTGTATACAGCTATCCAAGGTCTTTCAAATGATTATTGCAAGTATGCAAGTCAAGTTTCGTGAGATGAAGCTTCTGTCATTTTTTGATAGGACGCTTCGGTTTGAAAGATGACAGTCAAAAACTGATCAGCTCATTTGACAGCAAGACCCTGTCTGTATCCCAAATTTCAAGTCGATCGGGTTGCAGCTGTCGTGTCATAACGGTTTTCCTGCATCATCACATAACTTTCCCTTCCGAGTGATGGGACGGGTCGGTAAAGTGAAAGGTAGGTGCATCACTGCCCCATGGGCCGGATGTCTCAAAGCCCACTGAAGGTAGAAACTGAAACTGTAATATTTTGTACGGTAAGAAAAGAAGTACTTGTTTAGTTCTTTTCTTGTGTTCAGCTAAATTGGCTGCTGAATCGTGGTTCTTTGTCTGAAGAGGATAAGTAAAATTGTGCTGAAGTATCCTCGATGGTGGAATCCCAAACTAACATTCGGTCTGTCACCCGAACTGTAAGATTTAAGCCGTCGGGACGCATTCCGTCGTTGCGACATGTAAGTGTACCCTAAAGTTTCGTGGAAGGTATTCCTGTTTCTGCAGACATCAGGCAGCGTTGGATAACTTTATTCAGGTGGGAATGGCGAATTCTTCCACCAAATGCGTTAAAACTAAGGCCATGCCTTCCGTAGACGTCGTCAACGGGTATATGTATATATGACAACGGTGGTTATATTGGACATGGAGTTTGCACAAAATATTTTTTTTTGTAAAAAAAAATCTGCTTGTTCCTAGCCAAAATATAATTTTGCAGTTCCCATGGAAGGCGACTTTATTATGGCCAGTATAAACCAAAACGCACCTCGTGACAAATAAAACTTCTATCTTCTCTTAAAACCAGCAACTACCTAACTGGGGCCTTATTCTTGAAACGGGGAACAAAGTTCTCATGCGGTGTTGCTATGCAAGGAGAACTATGATTGGCCCTTGCCTAGCAACTACACATGTGGACTCTATTCCCCGTTTCAAGAATAGGGCCCCTGGAGATGAGAAATAAGACACAGACCTACACGATTGGCGGATAGGCGTCCATTGATAGCTTGCCGGAATATTCCTGAAGCCAATGATTGGCTTTCCAATAGCTCTCCCAAATAGACTAGCAACCGATGCTGAAATATGCCGGGCACAAGTAACACAAAACGTCAAGTTGCCGGCAAGCCCCAAGATTGTGCCCCAAGCAAGCTCAAGGTCACGGTGTGCCAAGGTCAAGTCGAAATGATTTTTGTGTTGCGGATTGCATGAGTTGGGATTCACTCTCATTGTCAGTAGTGTCCAAAAGTCTTAATGTTTGAAAAGTCCAAGGCTTCAGCTTCAGGCTTCTTTTAGATGAGCCCTAAATTTTAGAATTGGTCAAGAATGGGAAATATTATCATCAGAAGACCAAAAAGTCGATTTTTCGATACCGTCACCCTATAAACAAAAGGGATAGAAATACAAATCAAAAACCGTTTCGAGATATGAACTTGAGCTACATG
This sequence comes from Anaspis maculata, assembly GCA_949128115.1. Classification (NCBI taxonomy): domain Eukaryota; kingdom Metazoa; phylum Arthropoda; class Insecta; order Coleoptera; family Scraptiidae; genus Anaspis; species Anaspis maculata. Next base: position 50,005,385 of record OX421963.1, read on the forward strand.
CCTTTGCTGTTGAAATAAAAAAGAAACTCACTCCAAATGGGAGTATGTCAGTTTAGAAATATTACACTACTTTCTTTAACCCCCTGTTGAAACTCAAGTTGACATCTATCTATTTTCGAATTGATACGATTCTATACTTAGAGGATCCAGCTCTCAAGTGCTTCAAACAGAAATGAAATTGTTTGAACCAGTCAGAAGTTTTGCAAAATAGTGAAAAATTTTAGAGCACGACATCAGTTCAGATGCGTAGTTTAATATCTATAATCTACTTCAATAAGTATTACTATGTAGGCCGGAAGTGTCATTGAACAAGATATTTTAGAGAAAGGCCACACACAAATGGAGGCAGACTCACTGCATTCAATGATTGAGCGGAAGTTGAGGAATGGAAGGGTAGGTGTCCCGGCGGATTATGTGACATTTGTTTCCAAGCCAGAAGTAATCCTTCACTATATAAAATGAAATATCTGGACTACACCTTTCCCAAGAACTTTCACGACCCTTCAAGGTATGTGTCGGGAAGCAAGAGCAAGAGATCCACCGGATGGATCTGTTTCACATAAACTGCGACACCATGAAGATCATACACCAATGTCATTTGGGAGGTCTGCTAGTAAAGGACAGATGGGAACCATACTTTCTGAAATCCGTTTCTCAGATTCACAAACAACCAACTTTCATCAAGAAAGAAAAATATGATTATCTTCAAAGCTTGCAAGCGGGCTTGGAAAATGACCACCGGATTTCATTGTGTGCGGAAACATGTGTTTAACATGTTTGGAAAGCCAATTAAACATCCGGTACCACACTTTTGTCTAGAAATCGCCAACTTCAAAATGGTGTTTTTTTTCGACCTTTGAAATTGATACTCGAGTTGATACTTGATGTCCCAAAGAATCCCAAAAAATCGATTATTTCCATACCAAGCCATTTTAGTCCAGGAATTATAGAAATAATAACGAACAAAAACGAAAGCCAGTCGGATTTTTGTATATAAGCTCGGTTAAGCATGTAGTTCAACATAGTAAAAGTCCTCAAGAATCCGGTGTGAGCTTCGGCCGTTGTGGCCTCGAGAAGAACTTGAGGATCAGTTTTTCGTGTTTATCTCGTAAACGATGGCACTTGGGGGAAAAGCACTTGGAGCAAAATTGTTGGAAATTGTGTTGTCTACAAAAAAAAGCCCTTATATATTTCATCATCAGTCCACTCCTTCTTCGTCAAAACACAAGAAAAGCTAAATAGTCCAGATGCTCGATGCCGAAGACCGTACGGACCTTGAGTTTTATGATGGCAGGGTGCCACTTGGTAGAGGTGTTGTTCGATCCATTCTCTTTTGATTGAGACTTAATGCAATTAATACCAACTATGCCGGCGGCATATACAGGGTGAAATAAAAATAAAAAGTTGAACAAATGTACCTCAAGAACCAAAATAGGTGAAGACATGTAAATCGCCAAACATATTTCTAATTTCATAATCATGAAGTCATCGTAAACTTGGATCAAATATGTTGAGCCGTACGTTGCGTTACGTCGTACGTTCAGTGAAATCGTAAACTCCCTACTATTTTCCCATGCTCCGTTAACGTCCACTATAACGTGCCACAAAGGAAATCCGCCATTTTCGAATCACCCTGTACATTCTCACGGTTCTCATACTCCAAACCTCGTGAAAGTTGGCATTACGGGTGCTTATAACAGTAATAATAATAATAATAATGGCCATTATTGAGATGGGCATATAGTTTGTGAATACTGAATAGTCACGCAACATGCACTAAGACTAAAGTTCCACTGAATCAGCTGTGTTGTAAATACGTATACAATGCAATAAAAAGCACGGGCTTAGTATCGAAACTTCCGTGAGTGACGTTCGAGAGCCCAAGCCCATTTCACTTTCAGAATGCCTGGCACTTTGCGTCGACATTGATTTCTAATTCAAACTTCGTGCGTCTTGTACGTCTCGACACTCCCAGAGCCATCAGAGATCCTTATTCTAAAGCACGTGCGTCTTTGTTTCAGGTTCACAACATCACCTCGGATTATCCACAAGACAACGTTCAGGCACACAACTTAAATTACTTAGCTAGATCGATATCTCTTCTTTCATCCTTATTAGAAATTCATAATTAAGTTTCACCAAAATACTAACACAATTTAACCGGATGGATGAGCATTGAGCAAACCTGCCATCATCATCACCATCACCATCATCATCATCACAATGCAATTTTTCATCGTCTCTGGAGCTGATGACGACTCGACAAGGCATCAACTTCTACAACAACTCTGAAAAAGGTTTGCTAATTATTATTCGTTAAGAGTTACGATCATAATCGCGTTAACGTGAAATAAATTTCCAGACGACATCGCGACTTTCGGGTAACTCAATCATCATGGCACGTTGAACATTGCCCAGCATGGACGAGACGGACCAGGAGTTCTTCCAGGAGTTCGACCCGGCGGCTGCCAGCGTGGAGCCCCTGGGGACGGCCAACTATTCTTGCGTTAATTCTTCGTTATGTTACAACGTTACCAATAACAATACCAATTTATCCGCTGTGTCTTACATCAACATAACGACGGAGATGCCCATAGCCTATGCCGTTCCTCTGTACGGATACGTGATGCCGTTTTTGTTAGTGATTACAATAATCGCGAATACGCTGATCGTGGTGGTGCTGAGCAAGAGGCACATGCGGACCCCAACCAACATTGTCTTGATGGCAATGGCACTTTGTGATATGTTTACGCTTCTAGTACCGGCTCCTTGGCTTATCTACATGTACTCATTCGGGAACCACTACAAACCCCTGTGGCCTCTGGAACTCTGCTACGCTTGGAACGTCATGCACGAGGTGAGTCAACCCAATAAGCATTCAGCATTCACCTTTATTCACAAAATTGATCGTCAACTGATTCCACGAAAATCACTCCATACTGGGACATATTTACTACAGCAAAATCTGCAAGCAGCCATGCGCTTTTAGAGGGGTCTCTGCGGGATGGCATTGTCTAAATAACCAGGCTCAAACTAAATTACTCATATAAGTACGTGAAAATATTGTCGTGAATTTTGGATTCGAACGGATTTATTCAAGAAACAAATAAATAATAACAAAACACACAACGGTAACTCAAACACTTGTAAACTTGATACAGCAACTCGTTTCACAACTCGGTGGCGTTCTCTTTGCTTCACGTATCAGCTTCAGTTGTAGACTGACTCCACGCGCGGCTGACTCTTTATTTATAGCCCCTTACCCCACTCCTTACTGCGAGTCAGAAAATCCCAGGAACGACCCAGAAAAATACGAGAATTCCGATCGTTCTGAAAAATGCCGGATTCTACGTTGCTTAGAGATGCCGGACTCCAGGTATATAGATGGACATGTATTGCTGAGTGCGCCCCAGCTACTGCTCACACTTCTCCCGCCTCAGCTTATCCTACGTCCTCGTAAAACTAATCCTCGGGTCGTTGAAGATGAGGACAGAGACAATCGCTGTGCATCACTTTCATTTTTTCTTTCTGCCCCTTACGTATCCGGAAGACGCTTCTTTGGAACCATAAGTTTGTTCTTGACGCATTTACTATCAGCACTTTCCCAGCGTCTGTAGAGCGTGCTGTTCTTTAATCGAAGCGATTATCATTGAGCCAGGTAAGCTTCCAGCATTGGACTGCATTGCACAATCTGTTGCCATTCAGGTCTTCAATTATTTTCCAACTATCCAATAAGAGGTTCCAGGATGTCGTCGTCTTGTTGCGCCTTCTTTATTTCTTCCAAAGAAAGTTTCAAACCGTCACATTCAAATCCTTCAACTTTAACGACGTTCATCACCACTTTCTTATCCTCTTGCTTTGAGCAATGCTTGCAATGTTCCAGGCATGGCCGTCGAGACAGGGCGTCATCGTTGGAACGCGCCTTTCCTGGTCGGTGCTAAATTTCCACCTCATAAACTTGCAGCCTTTCGATCCAACGAGCCACTTTTCCTTCTGGATTTTTGAAGTTTGTCACTCATTCCAACGCGCCATGATCAGTACTCAGGATGAATCTTTGGCCGTACAGGTATGCATGGAGTTGCTCGATTGACTTCACGACTGCAAGCAGCTCTCTTCTTGTTACGCAGTAGTTTCGTTCTGATTCGTTCAACGTGCTGACATGCAAAAATTAGATCAGACGTTTGACCATGAATTTTAAAGGAATTTTCAATGGTCGATCTAAATAGAGTCTTTGACAAGCTTTCCAACGAGCCCCCACAAGCCATAGGGTGCCATTTGAAAAAAAATACTAAGGGTGGCTTGGGGTTAGGGGGTTTACGGTAGAACATGACACATGTCATGATAAAATGACTTACCGTTTTCAGAAATCGACCTGTTCGAGCGTTTTTTCCGAAATAAATATGGAGAAAAAATTATGAATTTTATTCCGGACTGTTGAGTAAAACTGGGGTTCCTCAAAACTTCATGGTGAAGCGTCCGATCTAATTTTCAATGGTAGATCTGAATAGAGTTTTTGACAAGCTTTCCAACGAGCTCCCACAAGCTATAGGGTGCTATTTGAAAAAAAATACTAAGGGTGGCTTGGGGTTAGGGGGTTGACGGTAGAACATGACATCTGTCATGAAAAAACGGCTTACTGCTTTTAGAAATCGACCTGTTCGAGCGTTTTTTTTCTGAAAAAAATATGGTAAAATATTATGAATTTTGTTCCGGACTGTTAAGTAAAACTGGGGTTCCTCAAAACTTCATGGTGAAGCGTCCGATCTAATTTTCAATGGTAGATCTGAATAGAGTTTTTGACAAGCTTTCCAACGAGCCCCCACAAGCCATAGGGTGCCATTTGAAAAAAAATACCAAGGGTGGCTTGGGGTTAGGGGGTTGACGGTAGAACATGACACGTGTCATGAAAAAACGGCTTACCGTTTTTAAAAATCGACCGGTTTGAGCGTTTTTTCCGAAACAAATATGGAAAAAATTATGAATTTTATTGCGGACTTTTGAATAACCCTGTATGTTCCCAAGTCATAACATAACCGTATAGCCCAGGTACTATCGAGTTTCAGCATGAACTAATTTATGGTCGGCCAAATTTTTCATAAAACGACAATAAAGAGTGTCTGCTATAACATACCAAAAGTCCCCTAAGATCCCGTGTCGGCGTCCCCCTTTTTGGGGCGTTTTTCTGAAATATGACAGTTACGTTATAAGTATAACACACAGATATTGGGACGCGCGCCTGTCACCCGGAATAGCTCAGTGGCAAAGGCTTTGATTTCCGATCGATGCATCGCTGGTTTGAATCTCGTTCAAGACACAATTTTTTTTTTCGTGGAAATGATATTTTCCTTCTCCTAAAAATTATCCAAGGGATGAGAGTGCTTATTCTGAAGCATTTTCGACTTTTTTCTCGAGAAAATAAATCTACTAATACGAGTTCTGGACACATAATAAACAATAAACTGTGATGCCATCATGGCTTTTCCATCACATTTTTCAACTCATAAAATGTAGTTACCTGTCCATTGCGAAATTGTATTTAGGTATTTTCAATAATAATGCTGGACGAGCATTTCCACTTGTCCTCTAGCTTGTTATACTGTCCCATTTTTTTGAACCACTTCACACAAGGTGGATTTCCTGGGACATTAAATAGACGCATGGTCACGCAGAAAAGATCTTATAGGTCGCAGTGCAGAAAGGATCCTCCGAGACCAAACAACCACCTCTAATCTATAATCTACAATCTGAACCACTTCCTTTTTTTATATACGGGTCATTCAAAAAAGATGTCCACACCCATTTTTCTCAATATCCGTTAAAGCTAGCGAGTTGCGGTGAAGACCATTGGATTCAGCTGGTTTTTCTGATCAAATTTGATATGTCAACAAAACTACTTCACCAAAACTCTGAGTACGGAGGCACCTCAAAATTTTTGGCGAACGAACGAAGACGAGGATGACTTCTTCAATTAATTCTTGTTATTTACCTATGGGCACAAAAATGTTTCTACAAAGTTTATTTTTGGTTCAAAACTGGCTTTTATTTTTTCAGGCCTTCCTTTCAAAACCCTGTTAGAAATGCCATATAGAAATTGTATTTGCTCCCCATATGTTTCTATCTGAACTTATAGGAATCTATATGAAGGGTTAGTTCTATATGTTATTGAGCTTACAGGCTTTTATATGAACAAGTAAATATTAATCCTTTATTTGGAATTACAAAATAAATGTAATAGGTCTCTATATGAAAAATTCTCATCACACTGAAGTCGTATAAATTCATATAGAATTATATTTGGAAATACCTATGAGGAATATACTAATCCAATTCTATTTAGAAATGCAAATAGAATTAAATTATTTTGGAATTGCCGAGGACTGCCGATAATGCAGATTCCCTACTGTCGGCTCTACTTCGCCACTTCGCCGAAGCCGAAGTATCAAGTATCTGTGCCGCCGTTGCGTCTCGTCGGTTTTGTCACCCTTGGGTTTTGTTTGTTAACGGTCAAAAGTCAAAACCAGGTCAAAACGTGTGTGCTTCCGCTTTGTGGACTCTGTGCTTCCTCAGCGTGTGTGGTTGGTGTGCACTGTGCAACAGGGTGCAACAGTTTTTATTGCGGTTAGTTTTTTGGCATCTTTGATTTTTGTGTTTGCTTTGGTTTATGCTCATTGCAAAATGTTATTTTATAGTGAGACCTATTCGAGAGTCCTGCCCTGTCAAGGCCGTCATCGTCATTTTTGCGTACGTAAGATTCATCGAGGATAATTGCAAGTGTATCGTTCCGACCTCCCTCATACGGAGATTCGATGAGAAAAACAGTAATTTTTCCAAGAAATATATGGTAAAATTCGAAAACGAATATCTTCAAGCCACAATTACTCATGTGGGAGGTAACACCTAAATAGTGCATTGGATCTTTTTCATTAAGTCATGTTTATCGGTTTTTAGAAAGTGAGAAGGAGATTAGGGAATTGATTACAAAAAAAAAAGGATGAGTATACCTCCATTGAAGCAGCTTGTCTCCGACTTTATTTGGAATTCATAATACAGATCCGTATGTGATATTCATGCAAGAGACCTATTTGCAATTCCCTATGTGCTATTTGATAATAGGAGTTTATATGTAATACCATATAGAAATGTATTGGCTTTTCCATTTCACGTCGAATCTATCAGCATTCCCAAATAGGAGCCCCATATGATTCTATAGGCTGTGTAATACAATTAGCAAATAAGATTCCTGTAGGTTTCTATATACAAATTGCAAATGCACTAACCGTATACAGAACATATAGGAATCATATACTTTTTTTTAATAGGCTTTTATATGAAATTTCCGACAGGGAAGGTCTATTTTTGTTACTCTTCTTTAATCATTATTCTACATTTCGGATATCGCGAAAATAGAATATTTTGCACATTTGTACTCGAACGGGTGCCCTTTAGCAACACCCTAGCGATAACCCGACAGTTATTTGGAATCACCTGTATTTTAAATTGATAATGATAATTGATAATTGATTGACATAGACAAGTGGAGATGCTCGTCCAGCATTATTATTGAAAATACCTAAATACATTTTCGCAATGGACAGGTAACTACATTTTATGAGCTGAAAAATGTGACGAAAAAGCCATGATGGCATTACAGCTTATTGCGAGGCTTATTGTTTATTATGTGTCCAGAACTCGTATTTATAGATTTATTTTCTCGAGAAAAAAGTCGAAAATGCTTCAGAATAAGCACTCTCATCCCTTGGATAATTTTTAGGAGAAGGAAAAAATCACTTCCACGAAAAAAAAAAATTGTGTCTTGAACGAGATTCAAACCAGCGAACCATCGATCGGAAATCAAAGCCTTTGCCACTGAGCTATTCCGGGTGACAGGCGCGCGTCCCAATATCTGTGTGTTATACTTATAACGTAACTGTCATATTTCAGAAAAACGCCCCAAAAAGGGGAACGCCGACACGGGATCTTAGGGGACTTTTAGTATGTTATAGCAGACACTCTTTACTGTCGTTTTATGAAAAATTTGGCCGACCATAAATTAGTTCACGCTTTGACTTGAATAGCACCTAAAATACCTGGGCTAGTACAGCCGTGGTTCGGATTCAAAAATTGACAAGTTAGACAGGTGTTCCTATTTAATTGTCCGCTAATGTACCTACCAACCTACCTACAGAAAAGTTATCATCAAACGGAGGAATACTCCCTTGTTGTTTCTTTAAATTTGTTGTGTGCAAGTGGTTAGGTATCTACTCGATTAAACCCAACCCTTTATCTTTTTAGCGTCACTCGCAAACAATAAGGTAGAAGTTATAATCCAACTAGACCAAAAACACAGCGCAAGTGTGCGATGCGAGAAGCGACCTGTTGATTCAATACGAGACAGAGAAATACGTTAAGGCACAGAGTTAAGGTACAGGGTGAATTTAATTTCCGTTGCAACAACGCAGACGTGTATTGAAATAGGACATTAAAATTTGGTGCGTCATGACACGTAAACTTTTGAAACAATAGTAACTGTTGTTGTTACAATATTTTCCAAATATCAAAAGGGACGGTTTTCCAATCTCCGGTAAACTCTTATTACTACCTACATAAATAGATGCTGTAAAACCTAACTCAAGCCTCTGTCACAATGTGATGATAATCTGGGACGAGATCACTGATGAAAACGAGCATACCTGCTTACTTGCAAGTATTACAGAAAACTATGATGAAACGCGTTGCATTTCATATCCTTGATTCCATCTTGATCCAGTCAGATTGCTTCCTTCACCCTGTACAGCAGGTTCACTCATTCATTCTCCACGGATTTCACGTTTTATTCGGAAGTATTTCATGGTAGACAACCCAATTTTCAGGATATGCTTTACATTCTTCCAGAAAATTGGAACGTTGCAAAAAAACAGGGTGAACAGGTTAACAGACTGAAAAATATAACAAAATATAACTTATCGTAGGTATCTACAGTTTTTCACATTCCTAATCACTCGATATTTGATTGAAGCGGCTTCAGCTTCGGAAAGAAAAGAACTAGCAAAGGTTAATTTGAAAATGAAACGTAAGCTTCCGGACAATGATTCATAGAGAAATCAATTACCATTCACTACGCAAATTCTCGTTTTGTTCAGATGTCCCAAATCAGCCAAATTTTTGGAATCTGCTCGTTATTCACCATCTTCCAGATAATGAGGCCTCTTTGAATACAGAGTGTCTCAGAAGGCGAGAAAAAATATTTGTTCATAATTTATCTGGAATTATTCCTTGTGTTTTAGAGTCACCTATATTTTCAACGATCCTATTTTCTGAAAGAACGTGATAATGAGAGCATATCCTGAAAATTTGGCTTGTCTCAGACTAAAGGCTCTTGAATAAAACACAAAATACGTGGAGAATTAATCACCATCTACAGGATCGATGACCATGTGAAAGCTTCTATCCCAGATTCTACAATAAATATTTTTTCTCGTCTTCTAGAGGCTGTTCTTCCAAGTAAAAGATTTCCCGGTCCCTTTTTCTGCCCCTCTTGAAGAATTTTCATTCTTCTAGACATTTCTTTTCTAGTTCTTATTTGTCTTCTAGGCCTTTTTCTCCCGTTCTTCCTACTCTTGTCGACGGTTTTTGCTGCTGCTGCTGCTGCTGCTGCTGCTGCATCATTTGAATATCATGCTATAAATGAATCAAGTGCCTGCGGACTTATCGATGATCACACAAAAACGACGCAACAATCTATTAGTGGTCCAAAAATATATATATATATATATATTTTGAATTGTTGACCAGGCAAAGAAATCTTTTTTTTCTATAAGAAGAATGGAATTGACATGACGAAAAATGTCATGATGGTCAAGAACGAAGTTGTTTAGGTCCTGTACGGTAGATAGGGCGGTACCGAATGGTGCATGGTAAAAGTTCTGACATCTTGAAATTTTGAGGGGCCCCCAGTCGTCCCCTGATGGACAAATTTTTGATTGCACATGCCAACTTTCATTGCAGTATCACAAAATGCAGAATCAGGGTCATTTCGCTGGCGTACCGCTGCAACTATAGTCATTATTACTGCATATTACTGATTTACAAACATATGAATTGGCGCACTATATATCGCATTTCGTTGTATTCGCACTATCACTCTGAATTGAACTTTAACCTGCTCCAATGGCCAATATTGGCCATGCCGCTCCTTATATACTCCAATCTTGTAGTCTACAATATTCCAGCTGCTTCCAGAAAAACCTCAAAAGCTTTCGTCTCATCCATTGTCGTTCCGATATAATATTTCAGCATTGGGCGTCCAGTTCATCGCGGGAACTCAAAAAAGTCCGTCGGCTTCGCCAATATTCTGGCGAGCCCTTGAAGTACAGCTCCTCCACCAATTGCGCAGGTGTGTGTCTTATTCGCAAGCCTTGGTCTTCGGCGAGTTTCGAAACAGTATTTTTACGTATTTCGCGTACGGGTTCGAATATAATTGAGACGATCGTTTCAAAACACACACTGCTGATTACTGCGTACTACAATTCGCATTCCAATTCATAATTGCCCGTGAGCTGACAGTTGATGCCTTATATAGGCCTCCGAATGGCGTTTCCGATATTTCCTTCATCTTCACAGTGACCCGGCATACGATTTTTTAGGCGACTCCCGAATAATCCCACACATTTGGCGTATAATTCTGCCGTGCTCTGGAGCCGGCGCCGCCGCCAAATTGACAGATGTGTCTTGATCAGGCGCTGGAGTCTCCATGTATTTCTATGCCATCACGTATACTCTGGAAATATCCAGATCTCCGACTCCGCGCATTTGTACACTGCGACTGTGGAAGAGTCTATAAATATCGCGTGTTTACCAGATTGCACGGGAATCGTCGCTCGTAGCAGTATCTTCCAGTTTCCATTAACTGGAGATGAAATTAAGCCAATTATATGGAAAAATTGGACCTAGAGCCCCTAAGTATAGAGATCGGTCAATTTTGAACTAAATTCAATTTAAGCCTAATAGTGGGGTCGGTACGCTTTTGGATACTGCACTTTTGAGTAGAGCTATGAAACTTGGCACATAGTTTCTAGGGACCATAAGAAGAAATTTCGCCCGATGTTCCAAAAAAAAATTTCGACGGAATCCGTTATATAGGCCCCTTTTTCCAAAATGACGTCCAAATTTTGAAAATTGGCGATTGGTCGTACAGTGGCGCGCAAATTATGAATTCCTGACATTTTGAACATAACGAGTTGATTTAAGCCACCCCTGACTCGATCCGTCTGATATTTTGGCCATTTGGGACTTTTTTCCAAAATGGCAGCCAAACTTCGAAATTTTGAATTTGGTCCTGTAGTGGCCTGCATTCAGGTATCAATTCTGGACATTTCCACCATGACAAGTCGATTAAAGCCTACCCCGACTCTACCCAACCTAAATTTTGGCCTCAATACTCAATTATAGTGCTGATTTAGAATTTATTTTTTTTTATCTTGAAAAGAGTTTTGAAAAACCCGAGGGAAAACCACTTTTTGGACTTTCTGTGTGTCCAACATGTGAGTAATCCGGAGAGCAGAATCACTAAATTTTTCCGAAGATATAAAAGGCTCCCCACCCCACTGGCAAAACCTATTTCACGCATGTATTAAACTGTAAAAACCATAAAAAATGTCGAAAGTACATACATATCAACTGCAAGTTGTTTCAGAATTTGTATTTGTGCTAAAAGATAAGTCAGGTTACATATTACATTACCAAAAATAACAGTGATTGAGAAATCTGCGCTCTATCGCGTGTATTTGCTGTTTCTCAGTGGTGTTTGGTGGTTAGACTTCTCTCTTCCTCTCAGACCTCAGACTTCGGTTACTTTTCATCAGTGTAGAAGAAATGTTGCATGTTGATTAGGAATTAATTCTTGCAGGGTTTGATTTTCTGCATGAGAGATCGTCCCACTGATGTAGAGCATCTGAGTCGACTGTGCGCCGATATGGGATGCAACTTATTTGAAAATTTGCACGTTTGCGTTTGTGCGATTGTGCGAGACGCTCACCTACATTCTTCTTTACTGTTTTCTTAATCTATTACATTGGTGAAGAACAGATCTCTCACCTATCTTGAATCCCTCTTCAATTCTAATTCCGGTAGGTGATCCAATTTCTATATGTTGCATTATACTCTTTTTGTCACTTACAGATACCAAGGTTGGGAAAGAACTATGTACATAAGGCGCTAAAGCTGTAATGCTTTTCTCGAAGATATGATATTCGTTCTACCATAGATACTAAAAAATCTGATTGCGATTCAGGAACAGGTTTTGATTTTAATAATGAGGGACTTTACGGCTATAAGTGCAAAAAATCTAACACTGTACCTACATTTTTTGACAAAAATGTGTAACATGGGACAAACTAAGACCCAATGGAGAGATCTTTGTGCCTTGGACACACTAGATAAGAGTGTGTTGGTGTAGAGATGGGCGCCGCGCCGACGCCGCGCCGCCGCCGACCATATTTTGAGTGCCGCCGCCGCCGACATGAGAACGGCGCGCCGGCGGCGTCGCCGCCGGCAACCTTATCGGCGCCGCCGCCGGCGCGATTTTTGTTTTCATATATTTTTTTTTATTCGTTCATTTAACGTCGACCTATTTCCGCAACGAGGCCTAACACCGACGCCGGTGAATGCTCTTCTCCACTATACCGCGGTTCGTGCCGAAAAAAACAATTACCTTGCACCCTGGCCTGTAAAAACTGTAAGGGTGAATGTTCAAATAGAAGGTCAAGTTCAACAAACATCGGTAATCTATTTTGATACTCAAATACCTGTTTTTGAATTGCAGCAATTGAACCCATGACATAGAAGAGAATAACAACATCCAAGTTCAAGATGGACATGTTTAATTTTGTTTATTGGAAGATATAGCCAGAAATTACATCTTTCCTGATTTTTTGGAGCACAATAATTTTGATATTGTGCAATGTTGATACATTTTTCGAAGACTGAATGTTAACGTACATATCATTGCTCTTTTGCTATTTCTACCCTCAACAAGTACCTTCATCCATGGGGTAGTTTTAGTTACTTCAACCTCTTAAACTCAAATCGTATTTTACCCATCATAATCGTACTCAGCGACCCAGAAAACATTAGAAAAGATACCCCACACCAAATCCTCCGTTGCTTTCTGAATTTGACTTTTTTTCCAAAATGGCGCTTCTTTTTCGACTGCCGGTGGCCGGATCGTGAGATGGGTATTTAGGTCAAACTAATTAGAGGCAAGTTGCTCTATATCGACCTCAAAAACGTATTTGTAGCGCAAGGAATTCTTTTGAAGATTTTTTCCTATTTTTACCGCATGGAATTTTTTTTAGGGATACGGGCCAAATCGTTCAAATAGGTCTTGAGCAACTGTACCAAATGGCTTGCTTCAATCATCAAATGCGGTATCTTTGTGCGAACCACGGGCACTTCATGAGTCCTATGACGCCGACCACGCCGACCGCGCCGCCGCCGAATGACAGGTCGGCGTGTTCGCCGGCGGCGCCGCCGCCGCCGGTGTTTTTAGTGACACACGCCGCCGCCGCCTAGAATGGGGTCGGCGCCCATCTCTATGTTGGTGTTGGTATTCAATAAGAGGTACATTGTGATTGTCTTCTGCTCAAATCTTTTCAAGTACAACTCGTATCGACGTAAGAATCGGCAAAAACCGCTTATCTCGATTCCTTTCCGTACATATTCAAACAACTTGCACTTCGAAATTTCTTGCGGTTTTGATGCCACGAGATCTTAACTGACAATAGGACAGGACTATAAATGGGGATTGAGGTCAAAATTTGAGTCAAGTCGAGTCGGGAAGGGTATTAATCGAGATATTAATTGACTCGCAATGATCGGAATGTCCAGGAATGGATACCTTGTGTGCCCCTATACGATCACCTGCCGATTTCGGTTTGGCCGCCATTTTGGAAAGAAGGCCTCAATGCCCAAATATCAGCCGAATCGAGTCAGAGGTGGCTTCAATCAACTCGTCATAATCAAAATGTTACGAATTGATACTTCGTGCAAACGTGCAAAATTTATAAATAGCGCACAGTCGACTCAGATGCTCTACATCAGTGGGACGCTCTCTCATGCAGAAAATCAAACCTTGCAAGGATTTATTCCTAATCAACATGCCAAATTTCTTCTGCACTGATGAAAATTTTCCGAAACAACTTACAGTTGGTATGTAGGTATGTACTTTCGACGTTTTTTATGGTTGTCACAGTTTTATACATGCGTGAAATAGGTTTTGCCACTGGGGGGAGCCTATGTTTTACAATGGTGGAGCTTTTTATGGAAATGAAATTTATTCTGATTCTGATTTCATTCCTTCTTCGGAAAAATGTAGTAGTGATTCTGCACTCCGGATTACTCATATGTTGGACACACAAAAAGTCCGAGAAGTGGTTTTCCCTCGGGTTTTTCACAAAACTTCTCAAGATAAAAAAAAATAAACTCTAAATCAGCATTATCATAATTGAGTATTGAGGCCAAAATTTAGGTTGGGTAGAGTCGGGGTAGGCTTTAATCGACTTGTCATGGTCGAAATGTCCAGAATCAATACCTTGCAGGCCACTATACGACCAATTTCCAACTTTCGAAGTTTGGCTGCCATTTTGGAAAAAAGGCCCAAATGGCCAAAATATCAGATGGATCGAGTCAGGGGTGGCTTAAACCAACTCGTTATGGTCAAAATGTTAGGAATTGATACTTTGCGCGCCACTGTACGACCAATCGCCAATTTTCAAAATTTGGACGCCATTTTGGAAAAAGGGGCCTATATAACGGATTCCGTCAAAAAAATTTTTGGGAACATCGGACGAAATTTCTTCCGGTCCTTAGAAACTACGTGCCAAGTTTCATAACTCTACTCAAAAGTGCAGTATCCAAGGGATTTTCGTCGCGTACCGTCCCCACTATAATTGAAAGAATAAAATTGACAGAATTATGTTGTCAAACCCTTTGAAATTTAGCATAGCATGCACTGCACAGTCATAACCAGCTTGTTACGGGATATGATATAATATAGGCATGTTGTGTGCTATCGCTCTAACATGGTTATTCGTATAGACTAGGAAAAAAATTGTTTATTTAACGTTGGCCTATTTCCGCAACGAGGCCTTACACCGACACCGGTGAATTCTTAACTATTCCATGCATTTTGCGGGAGCCCTGTGTGTTCCAATGCAAAATATGGATTTTTAACTACCAGTAACATCTCACGGGGTCGGCCCATCGTTCATATTTTAGTTGCTATGCTATGCTACAAACTACATGCAAAGGTAGTTTTGCAAAAAAAATCTGCATTGTTTTGTCTTCTCCATTTGTAAATGAAACAAACGGTTTTCAGATACGAAAGCCGGTACGAAATTCAACATCGCTTGAAACAATTCTTGGCAAAGCTCCTTAAAATGAATCACACCACACTACAGGCTTTCTTAAGTAGATAAATGCCTTGACTGGCATCATACGTTTTGATCTATATATGGAAAACGTCTCTCTCTTCTGGATTTCTCATGAACTCACCCACCCATAATGAACACTCAAACAACCCCCTAAAATGTAAATTAGTAAATATAAAGCCTTCGGTAATCCCTCTTTTGATAGCTACTTACATTAGTAACAAGATTTATTTGTATTTTAATTGCATAATTAATTCACGAAAAGCGTCTGGTCGACTGTAAAACAAATTTGAAAATAAATGCCGGGAGCTTAATTCGACTAGCGGCGGCAGTGGCGATGGCAAGCGCTTCTCATCGTTTCCGTTTGTGCAAGCACTAAGTAGCCGTAGAAAAGCATGGTCGCCATAAACTGACCCGAACCACTAATTGTGAAAGGGGAAGAATATGGCCGGCGAACTCACTATGGGCGAAATCCTCTGATGTGGCTCTTCAAAGTTTTAATGGCGAGCAATTTATTCGCATTTGTGCTCCACAAAACCCGGCCTTATTTCGACTGGTACGGATAATGCATAATTTATGAAGAACCAAGTTAGTAGTGCCTCTGTATATACGCGGTTACATGCTTTGTGCTTTCTGTTCACACCCGCACTTAGTACCCCCGCAAGCACCTATCATGCATTCTGCACAATATTTTGTCAATACCTACGTTCCAAACCCATTGTACGATCACCGAACAAGTTCAAAGTGAGTTGAACAATCCAGAACATTTTCGTGTTTCCTTCCAACAAAGACTAACATCTACTTTTAGATGTGTATATCTGTCGATAGGCTAAGGTATTAAAAAGCCCTCAGCTCACGGTTCGTCTAAAAAAATTTACCCTGAAAAAATTGTCCATGTTTGGATTCAATTTTTTCTCACTTACTATGCTTTTTTTGAAAATAATGAAACTTAATGAAAAAAATATCAGGGTGAATTTTTGTACAATCGGCAATTTTGTCAAAAAATCAACATGTTTGATATTTTTTCTAGCTTCTTTTCGAATTGATGCCAAAATTGTCATCTGTATCATCTCGGATACTCGTTACAAAGTTCGGAGAATGTTATAAACATCAACAGTTGACGTTTCAAGCAAAAACAAAAGATCTTTTCCACGTTAAATATCAGTAGGTACTTTTAACTTAAATTTTAACTGGCAATTTTTCTTAGTAAAAAATCACGCTGTAAATAGGTTTTTGGTGTTTCAGGCATATTGCACCACTTATCCATATCAACTGAACTCTCTGAGCCGCAATGTGATGCTTGGATGTTTGATGGTAAGACCACACGCGCTTTCCATCGAGATTCCCGCGCTGGCTGGTTCGTATACATAAGGGGACGTTATGAGGGAATACTTCATAAAGGATTATAGCCTGGCAGACCCAAATTTTTTGGAAACTGACGTTGAACTATCAGGTTGACGACAACAATACGAGAAACAAAACTTCAAACGAAAGATTGATTTGTTAGATTACTTCAATTGATGGAAACCTTGATACACATCTACAAATTATAACAAGAATAAGTCGCTCTGCGACTGCACAATCGCAAACCGACTTATTTCTTTTTATAGTCTGTGAATGTGTTTCTAATTTGGAGTAATCGAACAAATCAATCTTCCGTTTGAAATTTATATCTGGTATTGCTGTTGTGTTCAATCTGCCAGTCCCGCACCAGAGCCCTCAGAAATGTTTTGTCTAGCACACTATAATCCTTCAGGAAGTATTGCTTTATTATAACGTCCTCTTGTGTATACAAATCAACGCGGGGACTTGTAAGGGCATTGGGGGTCACACGAAGTCTTGATGGACAGCGTGTGTGGTCCTACCATCAAACATCCAAGCATCGCATTGCGGCTCAGAGTCCGGCTTGCATGGGTAAAAATTGCCAGTTATAACTTCACAAAGTACTGATATTTAACGTGAAAAAAATCTTTTGTTTTTGCTCGAAACGTTAACTGTTGATGTATATCACTTACTTCGTACTTTGTAATAAATATCAGAGCTGATACAGATAACAATTTTGGCATCGGTCCAATAAGAAGCTAGAAAAAATATCAAAAATGTTGATTTTACGACAAAATTGCCAATTGTACAAAAATTCACCCTAATATTTTTTTCATTTAGGTTTCATTCTTCTCAAAAAAGCATATTAAGTGAGAAAAAATTGATTCCAAGCATGGACAATTTTTTCAAGGTGATTTTTTTTAGACGAACCGTGAGCTGTATAGGTCGCGGGAACAAAAATGGCGTGCTAAAGATGTACAGATAATTTATTGAACAATTGTCGCTTTATCATAAAAATTAATGTGCTAAACTCAAGATTTAACTGAGTAATGTCAAAAACAAGCGAATCTCTATGACACTCCCTCAGGCGCAAACGCAGGCAATAAGCTGGCAAGAGGCGCTTCGTTCTCGGCTTCGTTGTGCCGGCGTACCTGCAACGTTGCCATAGCGGGTGCCAGGGTGACGGTTATGTTCCCGCGACCTATAGGTAGGTCTTATAAAATCCTGAATGAAAAAGTACTCGAGTAAGTATCAACAATAATTATTGGGTATTGCAGCGTATTGCACCGAAACTAATGCAGCTACCTTACCTTCAATTTACCATTCGCCCCCGTTTTGGGGCCCGCGCGAGACGAGTTTATGTCGGCGCTGTCTGTAAAGACGAATCCCGAATGCTATTTAATTTGGACAAGGCCGTGGGATTTTACGTCTAATCGACGGTTACACATCTCTGCTGTCCTCGAAGCGAAGACGAAGGAGAAGACTCTAACGTTATCATAAATTTGCAATATTGACGCAAATTGGCTGTCAATATTGTCAGGAGCAATGTCAGTAGTAATACAATGAGTGGTACGATTATTGTCGATAATTTTTTAGTAATATTATGAGTTATAATCCCAAAGCTGAAAATACAACGAGCCCATAGGGCGAGTTGTATTTTCTTGCATTGGGATTATAACGAAATGATATTATTAAAAAATTATCTGACGATTAAGCGTACAACGCATTGTATTTGATAAGACTATATAATGAATTGACAGAGCGCTACCCAAGATTCTGGGTTCTACCAGTGTTGTTCAAATGGTTGAAATTTTACAAAGAACTTTGTGGTATACACTGATTGATCAGGGTAATCTTATTCTTTACTCAAAATGGTTTTAAATAAATATTCACTTCATCATCATAATAAACTGCGTTCTTATTAGCGCAATAGTGCTTTTTTCTTAACGTTGGCAACGGAAGATCTCGAGATGCTGCGTCGGTAAAAGTCAAAAGTTGGAAACGTCATTGTTTGACGTTCGAGTTTGTAGGTTAGTTGCAGTTGGAAATCGGAAGATGAAAAACGCTTTCAAACAAAAAGTGCTATGAAAAAGTGCAGTAGACCTATTCAGAATCAGAAGTGGCTTTCATGCCAATAGGACTGTGTATCTTACGTGTTATCCGGGCCCATGCGCGTAGAATTAGGCGCTTGATATGAAACTTCCAGACAAATAGCGTCTGTTAACACGTAACATGATCAGAAAAACTATCAATAATCGTTTGTGTAAGTGAAATTTCCAACTATTGATGCTCACTGTTTGTGAGTTGTGAGACTGATGTTATTTCAATCTTTTAAACATAAAAAACAATCATTTTGAAGGTGGAATAGGAAGGCACGCTTTCGGTTCTTACAAGAAAGAATGGAAATAAACACTGCGTCATGACAAGTGTAGAAGTCGATACGATGAAGAAAAAGGTTTTATTTTATTCCGTTTCCGCGAACACGTGGCGTGGAAGTTTTGGTCAGGGCCCTCTCCGAGTCTCCTCTAACTGAAAGCCTCTGGGGCCAAAGGTAGACGAGCCGCGAGAGCCACTCTCATATGGTACGTTTCAGGCAATCCTTGCTACATGAATGTACTGCGGATTGCATAAGACTATCCGGCCCAGAAGCTAGGCAGGAGAAAGGCAGAAGCCGTATTCGGGGTTGCCAAGTGAACAAGAAATATAAATTTCAATTACTTCGATATAATTATTTCCCAATTTTGAACTTTCATTCAGTATGGTGTCAGATTCCCTAACTAGAAGAGCGCAAGGAAACATCTTTCAAAACAAATTGATTTTATAGTGACTATTTGAGGTGACAGTATATGTAATATAACGTATTATTGGTAACGGCGGCCATGCCAAATCTGACAACATCGCGATTAACAGACTGTGGATCATTTGCGAAGTAAGCAAGGAACTTCCAATATTTTTATTATTTTGTAAAAAAGACCTATACAAAATAGAAATTTGGCTTGCGACTGGTTCTTCTTCACATTTTTAGTATTTTTTTTGTATCTATCTGGAGACTTAGTCATAAAATAGCCTGGTATTCCATAGAAAATTCGATATTTGTCTGGATGTTTCAAATTTGGCACTAAATAGCGACAGTTGCATCCATGTTGCATCTGCGCCGTCGGGTCAGGAGAACGTACTATTATCCAGCTACACTGGAATTTCTCACCAAATTCAGGGTGCTACTGCGAAATGGACAAATCAGAGGATATTATACCAGAGAATGGACAAGAGGGCGACAGGTTATACAATGTTATGATTGATTTTATTGAAATACTTGAAGGTTTTTTCTTCTTCAGCATAAAGGGAACCTTAGACTGATCTTGGAAAGTGCAGAAGCTTCAAGAAATTCTCTAAATGAAGCAATGGAGATGGAACGTTTCGATCGATTGACACTTTGTAGCATACAATTTTTCTCAATACAAATTATTTGTAAAAGGCAATTGAGTAAAATGCGTTATATTTGTACTGAATTTGTTTAAATAATTTAATGAAACAATACGGAAGTAAGACAAAGTTGAGAGTTGAGGAACATACTTAAAAAAACATGATTATTGCATGAACGGTAAGTTAGTGACACGAAGTTGAGATTCAAGACACATACTCCAGTAAAGCATGCATGGATAGATAAAAAAACTATTGCCTACACTTTATGTTATCACAATTCACTCAAATATTGTAACAGGCTGGGGAGAGTCTTCACATGCAAAGTTGTATCTTGATTCAATGTATTTAATGAAACCGAAGGACATTTTTCTTTGATGTAGCAGAAGCGTCTGCTTGTAATTTGAAAGCCGTTGTATAAGCCATTTTTGGTGAAGGCCGTGAGTAGATAAAATTGAGATTCCTCTTGGAAAATTAAACAGCGTGTGTCCTGTTCCCAGTTCAACAAAACTTGGGCTTCTTTTTTTCTTCTCCTATAAATCAAAAAGCACAAAATTAAACAACTAACGGTGTGGAATGAAAATTTACTAGGAAAGTGGGAATACTTATACCTTTAAATGGTAGAAAATGCTCTATAATGCATGGAAAACGTTCTTGCAATGTTCAGTTTCATATATTTTGATTGTGACAACCAGTGACAACTGACAGCACTGACATTGCGTAAATGCGCTCTGAATGACAGCCACTGCCCTGGTCTGGGAGAGGGGGAAGGACCACGGTACCACCAAAGAAACCACAGCGATAATATTTACGTCAAGGAGGACGCCTGTATTGCCGGGGTGGTAAGCATAGAGACGTGCTGATTGGCTGCCTATGCGCATTTCAAGAGTTTTGATTGGTTCTTGTTCAATGTATTATATAGTCGCTGTAATATTGTGGCTATAGACCGAAGAAGTGTGACGTCACAACACGGCAACATGGCCGGCGGTTGACATTTTCTGGAGGCCAACGTCAAACGTGACACGACCGTGGAATGCACGGCACGTGGCATGCACTTGACGTTTCTCTGTTTGTTTGTCATGTGTTTGTCAACTTTTTGGGAAGGTAAATAACGGAAATGGATATAACAAAAAATAATCCATATTTTGGGCTATATCAGGTGGAGGAAATCAAACTATATTGCTATAAACTAAAAACTGCTAACTATAAACTGCGATCCATTGCTCTTTGCCTCTGAGCATCTCATGAACGAGATTGTCGACGGCGATTCTCCTGCCCAGTTTTTCTTCGAGGTCTTCTCGCTGCTTTGATGGACCGTTACAATGAAAACGAGCGTGTTCCGCGTTGTCCTGACGCTGAGGCTTTTGAGGCTCCCCAGTATTTCTTTCATCCAACTTTGAACCAAGGCGTTCCACTGTCGTTGCCACTGCTCGACGAACTGCTCTGTGGCCTTGTTTCTGCTTTCTGGTTTGCTGGTGGGCACTCCTAGGCTTGTTTCCTCTAATCGCAAGCATCAGGGCGAAGGGTGGGATACCCGAGAGCACTCGTGCTGCATCATGCGGAACCGTTCTGTAGGCACTGGTGATTCTGAGTGCAGCTTTGCGCAGCTCTCTGTTGGGCTATGTCTGGCCTTTTTGCAACCAAGTCCGCCTTATGACGCTGGCTGTCTCTTAGGCTGGCAATTTCAGCAATGCTCACTGCCATTTTGCACTGACTTTTGTGACTTTTGTTGTGAATTTCCAGAAAATGTCATGCCAAACACAACCAAACATAGAAACGTCACGTTCATGTGATGACGTTGGCCTCCAGAAAATGTCAACCGCCGACCATGTTGCCATGTTGTGACGTCATCACTTCTCCGGTCTATTCCAGCGGGATATTTGAATATGATGGTTCTGCAACAGCATGCCGTCGTTGCCATAAGGTTTGCTCTGACCAACGCCGAAAATCGTCACTGAACGATCAAAAACACTTGAACAAATGTCTTTTTAAGGTAAAAAACTGAACATCAGAATGAATAATTTGGGGAATTAAATTTTTGGGATAATTTAGCGTTACGGGCGATATTGGGGAGGAAAGACATTGCACAAGAGATGATGGTGTAATCGCGCCGCATTCCAAAGAAGCAAGCTTTGTAGGTCAGGGGTTTGTCACACTTAAGAGGGGTGGAAAAAGAATCGGTCCGAAAGAAGCGATGGGAGTGAACGTAGCGGGACGGTGCGTTCGACACGAACGGATGTGTTTGGCTGGGGAAAATTAACTGGCGTCAAATAGTAATCAACAAGCTAGTTGTGAAGCTAGTTCCTGATTAACAATTGTAGTGCATCAGTGACAAGAGAAGAAAGCACCCAGACAAGTCTATCTCCCATTGTAATCAAATGATAATTGTTCAACGGGATTGGAGTAATTGTTTTGTTTACAAACTCCACTAAGTTTGTTTCTTGGTATTTCGAACAGCAATTCGAACAGCCAATGCCGTGTTTTCAGCTACCTTCAAGACACCAGAGAAATGATGGAGGCTTTAATAACCCTTCTATAAAGAGATCTAGCTTCCGACAGGTGTGATTTGTAGACTCTATTCGCTTTAGACAATGCACTAGCAGTATTTAATGAAATCAAATCTGGGCCAAAATCAATGACGCGTAATTTTTACTCATAGAATAAAAGAGATTTAACCCTTTCGCAACGACAAGGGGTTTCACGAGCATTCAAGGTAGAGTTCCTTAAAAGGGAACCGCTTTTAACATGCTTTAGAAATGTCAGTGTCGCTTCGAACAAAATCTACAAGACATCGAGAAATAATATAATTTTCCAGGTTAATTAATTAAAGGCTCACACTCTATTTCACCTGATTGCACATCTAATCGCATTCATGTAACACAAATTGACATAGAGCAGCTGGATAAGTCTGTGAGTTGGAACACAGCACCAGCTGGACGTAGATTGATCAAATTAAGAGACCCAAATTTTATGTAAATGATTTGATCGGTAATTAAAATAATGGCTATACTTTCGAAATACAAAGACCATACTCAGTGTGTAATGATCTCTCTCCAAGTGGCGTGATCGATGTTCCTCTAAGTACAACTAAATGATCAATATCTTTCTCCGTACAAATTAATATGGGCTAGAGAAAAAAGGGTTGATTTAAATTAACGAGGTATGAATAATTATGCGAGGATGAGTCAAAACTCAAGTGCGTGATAAAACTTGACTCATCTAGGTCTCTCCTTTAAGTGAGTAGGAATACGGAAACGGAAGTTAATTGAGAGCGTGGGTTGATTTAGGAGCTGGGTTTTCGCAGGTAATCAGGATGTATTTTAATTTCAGAAGCCGAATGTGTATCGAATAAACTAATTCCTTATTGTTAGCTGGAGTCAGCTATGAGAGTGTGTAAAGAAGCAGCGTTCATAATGGCTGTTAACTTCAACTTATTCCGTAACCTTAAAACTTCAACAGTTGAAAATTATTGTTTTGGTTCACAATGGGATGTTAACTTATGCCGTTATGCCGTTCTGTCAAACTTGTCCAAGATTCAAGTTCTACATCCAAGATCAAGGGTATTGGTACCAACTAATACTACTAGCTACTAGTCCTACTTTTATACTACCAGTTACCAGTACTACCCACCCCGCAAACCTTCAAGTCTGTATATATTTCATATTATAGACCGTGGTCCGTACTGTCAAGTTTACACCCTACATCCTACGGCATGCGGCATAAGTTACCGGCCATTATGAACGAAACTTAACTGATTCAAATAAAGTAATTAAGGTTCACATAAATTAAACTAGCGATCATTGATTAATCGGTAAGTAAAGGTGTTGTTTTAAAGACTTTGTTTATTCGCAATCTTTATTTAATTATCCTCTTTTAAAAGAACTGGAGAATTAAAATGATTTGGGAAAGGATTAGGTAAAATCTACGGCAATAAAATCACACAACGTAAGGGTCCTGATTTTTTACGTCAAATTAATTTGGGAAAGGGGGGTTCTATCACAGTACCTACATACATACATACACACGACGGTTTTGACGTTTTGGCGAATAAACTTATCACTGTATTCCTACCTTCTATTTTGGTAAACTTTGGTTAAAATTTGATTAAAATTGGTTGAGCAGTTCAAAAGTTACGGTAAAAAAAACTATTTCAAAAAGTCCTCTTTCACACCTTTTATCTGTTCAATGAAAATGAACCATTTCAGGACCATGAGATTTTTCATGTTTCGACTTCATTTTCAATGAGGAATCATCTCTTGAAGTTTGTAACAAACAGTATACCCGAGAGTATACCTAACACCTTGTATAGCGCCACGGAAAGGGAGTCCCTTGGGGTTGTATAGGCTGTAAAGAAGTTTTGGCACTACGTTTAGGAAAGGCAATTAACCGTGGTCATGGACCATTTTGCTTTGAAATGACTCGACAACCTCAAGTTGATCAATGGTTTTAACGCCGCGCCGTAAGCTGATCTTACTAGACCCGAGACTGTTATGATATTCATACTTAAGTATGGCGTTTTCGGCTGACACGCTCAGAGGGAACCAGTCATGCGTACTACGAAATTTCGGCCGCGAACGGGCCGAAGACGGCCCTGCCCCGTGGCGCAGGTGGTTGTGTGGCTGCCTGCGGCCTCGGGAGTGCCGGGTTCGATTCCCGGTCAAAAGTTTGGGTGTTTGTACTGTCCAATATGCAATTTTTCATACTTGTATCAGTAATTGAATAAAGGCAAAACGTCCTATGGCCAGTTTGAGCCGAAAAGGAGAAAAACATTTGTTTGTTTACTACGAAATTTCTAGGGATATTTGGGAGAGAGCAACTTTTTTGGATGTTCGTTCGGCTGTGCTTGCTCGCAGAACGAGCGATTTGTTCAATGCTTTTTGGCTGGTCATTCTGTATCGGATCGATCTGACTCTGAGCAGTTTTTTTTTGAAGCTGTATCAAGAGACGGGGTTGCATGAGGGCAAGGCAAGACTTGCGCAGTGTGTGGTTTATCGAACTCATAGTTCTGTTGTTGTTTTGATCATCACATGTGGCAGACTTGTTGACTGTGAGGTTGAAGAAAGTTTAAAAATGAGTTGTAACCTGGAGGGAAATCAAAAATCTGCGGCAGCCTACGCATTTATGCAGTTTGCAGCAGAATTATGAATGTAGGAAATCAACACTACCACTCCAGCCACCACTCCACTGCCAACATGAAAAACTGACTTCTCACTAGAAGCGGATTTCAGGATCACTTTCAGAGCGAGCAGAAAGCGACAACGCTATAGAATCCAGATTCCAGATGTGAACTCATACGGAGCGGAAGGGCGGAAGCGCTTTTGGTCAGAGGCAGATCACTCTGAGACGAAAACGCCACTAATTCACCAAGAACTGTAGTGATTGAGACACTATCCGACCAAATTTTTATTGGCGCAAAATAAGAACCCGTGTCAAGCTTTGCTCATGTTGGCTCTTACGTCTCAAATCGTCAATACCACTTGCATAGTGTTTTATGGTATGTAAAAGGTATGTGCAGTTTTATACACCTACGTTTCTTCTTGGTTCACCAGCTAGCGCCCTCGTCGTTGCCTTTGCCCCTTCCGCCCTCAGATTCTGTGTACGCCACTCACTGCCTAGGCCAAAACTGTACCCGCTAATCTCGCGACTATCCGTGTGGGCACGTCGCGTCGGTTTTGAATTTCGATTGACAATCCAAACACAGTTGAGGTTGAGCAATGATACATTGATACAGGTATATCGCATAAAATTATGCAATTCGTCACATAAAACACTTTCCACGAAAACGCTCGGTTTCGTTCCATTCATCGAGAATTTGTCGATTTACATATCAGGAGCTCATGCCTGTTTGAATAACCGCGTGCAGGATCAGATAATCCTGGTCAAAATTGCCAGAGCTGAATTTCAATCATGATTTTTCAGTGGTGGTGGCGCGGTCCTTTGACTGAGACCCAAATTAATTGCAAGCTGCCAGCTGCCGAAATTTACGCAACAAACGAAAGCACAAAGTGGAAAGATTATACAGAAGCCTATTTAATTATTCATGATAGGCTCCGAAGGTTTTAATTAGTTAGCAATCATCACTTTAATTGGTAGTGGTGTGGTTGTTATTCGCATGTAGCTAGAAATGTTATTAAAATGTAATATACGCGTGCAGTGGCGAAGTCGACATGAGAAACCAGGCAAAGAGGGCAGCAGCGGGAAGCCTACTGGACGACATAAGCTGAATTCCTTTTACACGAAATCTCAGATAATCTCACCTCAGTTAGAGAGAGAAAAAGCAAGAATTGCATGAGAGGGAGAGAGACACAACTAGCAATTGAAGTGAGAATTATCAGTTCAGTTGATAAAAGGATCGCAGCTATTGCCTGACGTATTTCTTCTCCTATGCTCCTCCTCAAGTGTCAGTGACATGTCAGTGGTTGGAAATGATTGAAGAAAGCACTTCATATTCGTGCGGATAGTGGATCTCTAAAAAGCAGAAAAGTTGTGCATTCCCATTTTCAAACGTAATAATGTACGCGCTGTATGTGACGTCATCGTGACCCATCCAATCATATGGATCGGAGGGTGTGGCAAACTGCGTTAAGAGTGCAGAAATTAACAGTGGCGTAGAGACTTTTTCCAATTGGGAAACTTGCGTGTAAATGGCAAAAGCCTGAAGATTAAAATGATTTAAATGATTCGACAGATAGTTGGAGTACGTTCCAAAACCCTACTTCCGAGCACCCCAGTTGGGGTTTGACGTATAATTGTGACGTCACTAGTTTTGCGCGAAGTATTTGAACGAGATCGGGTAGTGTCGTTCTGTCATCACAGCACGGATTTCTGAATATAGAGCTGGATAACTAATCACAATATACCCCCACCACAATTTTTGTCGAACGCATGTTGGCCGCCATACTGTGCTAATTTTTAGTTACTTTAATGCTTGTGGGTTGGCAAAGCTGCGAATAATTGTCATCCTTGAGTGTCACTTTGATTGCCAAATGTCACCCAAATGTCAATCTATTGTCATTTTTTGACGTTTTTCTTGTTTGTCCGTTTCTTTGTGCGAAGTTTTCTCGACGTTTTTCAGTGATTTGTTGAAGAAAAAGACTTGATGTCGTCCTGTTTTGTGCCTAGTTGCAAAAATAGCGACAAACAAAACAAAACCGCGGCATAACCTATCATGTGTAAGTTCGATGTTTTTATCCGATTTTTCATTTATTACAAAAGAATCATTTCAGGTTTCCGAAACGATTAAAGTGGAGTGGCTCCAGGCCATCAGTAGGGATCAGCAAACATTTATTCAGCAGCGTAACAATGAGAGCGTGTTTGTTCAGATCATTTCTTGGATGAAGCCTTCGAGCGAATTGGATTGCTCAAGAAACTGAAACCCAATGTAACTCCTTCACTTGATTTGCCTACCCTGAGACCACGGTATACCTGAGACCCATTCCAGTAGCTTCAGAAAGCAGTCAAGCTATCCAGGAAGCTCCAACAACCACAAGCCAAGTTATGCCGGAATCATGACCAGATCAAGCTATGCCGAAAGCATCAACAAGCCAAGCTATGTCGGAATTATTATTAAGCACAAATAAACAATTATGTTATACTTCAATAATTGTTTTCATTTTATTTTTGTGATATAAATCAGGTTCGTGTTTGTGTTGTTTTGTAGCGTTTTAAAATCACTAGAACCGATCCAGTTCGGCTCTAAAATCAAGGGATCCGATAGGTTCTCGAAAATCCTTGCCCAATCAGTGATAGCGATTTTCGAGCTGAACTGGCTCCGTTCTGGCCAGTCGAAGACGCCATTAATTTTTTGCTTGAGTTTCTACGTTCTGTCTTCGAAACAATTCATCAAATACCTTACGTTTCCAACATGTATGTAGTTAACTATTCCGAAATAAAATGAGTTGCAATTTGTAATGAACAACATTAATGAAATCATAACCACTAACCAATAATTAAAAAATGAATAATAGGAAGATTCAAGAACCAAGAATCATTCTACGAAACAAAAGTACAAGCATCTTAGCTTTCTCCCTGTAGGACTCGTCCAGTTTCAGGTAATTATCATTTCACAATTAATATTTGAAACAAATGTAAACACCAATGCACAAAAGACGGCGGTTTATATTTTGAATCCGATTTGT
The DNA here is from genome assembly GCA_949128115.1 of Anaspis maculata. Classification (NCBI taxonomy): domain Eukaryota; kingdom Metazoa; phylum Arthropoda; class Insecta; order Coleoptera; family Scraptiidae; genus Anaspis; species Anaspis maculata. The sequence goes on from OX421963.1 coordinate 50,033,691, forward strand.
TGCCCGTCAGCCAATAACATTTTAGCACAGTATGGCGGCCAGCTGGGTTCGGACAACACGCATGTGTTGTATTAGCTATCCAGCTCTATATTCAGAAATCCGTGCATCACAGTCAATTGGGCGCCATCTCGCCATAGTATGTATATTTGAATTAGTTTTGCTTCAAGAAAGAAGTTCTTTTTTCAAGCCGGTGAAAGAAAAAACATTGAAAAAAAAGATTTAACCCTGTACCCTGTACGTAGAATATCAGCGGCTATGGAGAGGTACATTTTTCACATGTTTGCATAGGAGGCTATAATAAGGTCGCTAAATATTGAAAGATTGTTCTTCTTGAGGATTATTATCACAGAGATGTATATGTTAAGCAGGTGGGGATGAGCTACCCATATAGCAAAAAATCGTTACAATAACAATCTGCTCCATTTCCCAGTCTTCACTTTGAAAGTTCTAAAACTGTCAAATTTAAATGTTGCCGATATGAATTGTTGAGCGCATGCGTTACTTTTTCCATCCCAGTCGAGACTGGGATAAGAATTTGTACTTGGAGCGTTGTTTTGGAACGACTTGTAGGCGGAGCTTAGGGTATGACGTTACAGTCATACAGTATCTCCGACTTACAACGCTCAGAGTGCGCCCAGGTAGGGTTTTGTAACGTACCCTTGTGGATTAAAAGCAATTGACTTTAGTTTGAATGAACTCATTCATGGCAGCCTTTGAATTCTCCATCCATACCTACTGTACTACATTGGCATGATAGTACGCTAGTAGGTACGCTACTGATCCAACCCGCTCGTCCTCGTTACATGCGTGGTAACTGCAAACTGGCCGAACTATCACAATCCCACTCCAACCACCCGGTTGACGCGCCGCAAACTTGTGTTATTGGTCGGGTAATGGTGACGTCACAAATGCCGCTCGATCTTGGCGTTTAAATTTTCCGGCTGATTTTAGCACTAGCACTTGTAGAGCAAAACAAAAAAATATATTTAGACAAATATTCATTGTTTGGCTGTAATCAAATAACACAATAGAATAGCAAATTTAAAGTACCCTGTACAGGCCCATTTGACAAGAATATTCAAAACACCTCACCTTACTCACCCTTCACTTCGCTTTCGATCTATCGGAGTGTTTGGCACGTTATTCGAACCAAAACGAACGGCCTGCCTCCGTCTGAATACGCTGCTTTTAGCTTTGTATCCGGATCGGGTTCCAAATGTTCCTGTATATCCTTTCGGAGAGTCCTCGAAGGTTCTTGCCGCGATTATTTTGTTCTGGCATATTTCAGTAGGTATCTGTTGCTAGTCTGATCTCGAGAGATCTAGAAAATTTTTGGTAGCTTCACGAATATTCTTGTTCCTGCAAACACTCGAACGGTTCCTCGGCCAATCCACCATTCCCATGCGAGAAATAGGCGAAATTCAGTGCCATTTCTGCGCTGGCGCAACCATGCTAGGGGATTTGAGAATAGTGCCGTATGCTAGCACATGTAAAAAGCGTAATTTCAACATTGTATATTATTGGAACGGCTAGAAATTAAACTTTCAAATGAGCTATGGAAAAAAGAGTGTTTCTTGATCTTTCATTGTGTTATCAGTGGTAACAGGTAACATTGTGGTATCAGTGTTATCACGTTCATATGGTAACGTGTTTATCAGTTGGTGTGTTTTTGGAAATACCGCCCTACTTCTAGTATTCTTCTCTGCCTTACGGTTGCCGTCCTGTCCTGTCAATGGCATGAAACTGCATGTAAACAAATGGTAACTGAAATTTTAACGGGTTATATGTATAATATATCAGAGGTTTTGTGTTTTCTGTTTTTTTTTTTCAAAAATGACAGGCAGTTTGTTGAGTGTCCGGCTGCAAAAACCGTACGAAAAGAACATTACAGTTCCATTTCATGTGTGTTCCCAAAAAACATCACCTTCTAGGCAACCAGTTATACACTGAAAACGGCTTTTTCGTTCTTTTCGGAGCACTATACGCGCGGAATTCATTTTTTCGACAGCAATGCACATGGACAACATCATTCCGCATAATCTAGCATGGAAATCAGGAGTTTCTTGTCATCTATTTTCCTTTGTTGAATCGATGGCTGAAAATCTGCAGGTTTTGACTTTTCCTAGCTTGCGCAGACGCATGAGTTCCATCCCCTAGCTTTGCGAACCTACAGCGCAAGTCGTGCCTTTGAATATCGCATATTACTTGCGCGCATATCTGTGAGCGCAGATTCCCGCTAGCTCATTCGGCTACTACAGACCGCCAGTTGTATCCTCACAGGTATGCGTGATGTTCTCATGGGAAAAAGGAAAGGTGGATTGTATGGGTTTAAGGCTCAACTCCGAGCAGGGGTCTCCAGCAAATATAATCATGGCACCATCGTAAGATAATCGTACCTCTACATGCACTTCCATTCGCGGACAGCTGGATGTCATGGTCACACGTCATGACGAAACGAGTATGACGACAAATGCCAGTAACTTTGCGTCTCGAGGTTGTCCCGCGAAACAAAAATCTCTTTACGTCGAGACATTGTATAAGTATATCGAGTCGAAGAAGACGAGGCAACTACATACATCCTCGACGACATCACCACAGAATAATGGCTGTTGTACATTTTGATGCATGCGGTCGATAAAGTTGCGGCGCCTTTTATTATTATGTTCGTTGACTGATGGCCATCAATTTAGATTTTTCTGGTCTGTTTAAACCGTCGGAAAAAAGTTTCAACTTTACATTTCTTGACGACGATTCTTAACTTGAACTGAGCTGTTTTCCTTTACCCATCATTCGGGTTTGTTCCTTATTTTCCCTGCTGTTTAGTTTTTCATTTTTTCCAACTTCCATCGTTTATCAGGGTGAACATTATTTCTGATCAGAACTTTGACTATTCCCCAATCCCCATTCTATCGATTCCATGGATCATAAAATTGGGGGTTCGTGCGCATTAGCTCAGGTGTGAACGCAGGTGGGCATTTTACGAGAAACCGTTTCCGCTGATACCTACGAGGATAGTTATTTCACTAATACAACTTCTGAAAATTTCATGCAAGTACGACTGTGTGGCGGGAAGAGGCTGTAATACTGAACAATGATTTGTGTGTATCATACATTCCCCTATATAGAGCTGATCGAATGAGTGTCACGATACTATTTTCTATTTTCATTATTTTCATGATACAAATGTAGGTATAACTAGGAACGACAAATTCATAAACTTTCTAGTAACTTAGCCTCTCGTGCTATAAGTAGGTATTTCTAGCATGAAAATAGTACGAAAAGAGTATTGTGACATTCGTGACACTGAGGCTCAAAGCCACGTTACTAGCAGCAACGCCATCGGTATAGAGGAAATCGCAAATTATCTCTCGCCATGAACGAACCGCGTGAATCAAATCGCAGTGATTTATATAAGGTGAAAGGTGTTAGTGTGCAACGTGCATTATTAATGTTCAAAGTGGTGTGAACATTTTTGAAAAATGTAGTGCCTCTTTTCGCACACAAATCTTCGACACAGTCAAGTTTCGACTTTCTCTTGAGAAAAGCGCCAATTCAGGCATACTTTTTTATCCAACATCGTAATCAGATACGTTTTTCAAGACAGCCCCCTCCACCTCCCTCCCTCCGAAGTCCCTGGACGATCAATATGAATTATTGGAGCGGATCATCTTTTAACACATAATTCCGGTCTCTATAAACGGTCCGCTGCCCCTTATTATAATGTCCTTCCAGAAAACATCCAGAGATTCTCCTCGAGCGAACAACAACTCCTCCGCACGCTCCACTTTATAATACTTCGCACTTTAATCCTTGATTCCTTGCTCGCCTTTCGTTCCCGTTCACTGAAGCCTTTGCTACTGCTTCCCTTTCTGGAAGTTTATCACAATAAATTTTTGAAATACACGCGTCGCACTAGTTATCCCAATCATTATTGTCCTTCATAAGCAGATAACGTTTAATACAGTTTGGATCAGGCGGGACGCGCCGGGACACTGGCACTTACTGCTACTTCCCTCAGTCCCTCGTTTATGCCGGTATACAACTCGCATGATAAACTCCCCACTGCGAACCATCGTCGAAGCCAAAGAGAAGAGTGATCCGCGTCTGTGATGTATTCCCGGCGATAAATAATTCTCCCCACGAACCAAACAATGAAACTAATTAGTAGCTGGAATTTGGATCTGCACAAAAGAACTCCTTAGTTCTCGTTCAACAGAGTAGGGAGTTTTAAAGTTACTCTTGACAGATTCCCATTGTGAAATACGTATATATTATGCAAAGTAGTAGGTATTGTAAGAAATAAAAAGTTCAAAATGTACCTTTTCAAATGATAAAACAAAGAGGCTTGATGAACTAAAACGTAAAAGGAGAAAATTGCACAAATTTTAATTCCATATCTTAGTCCAGGAATTTAAGACGTTATGAAAGAGTGGATAGCAGACAAAAATAAAAAACTGAAAAATGCCTGAAATCTGTACTAGACCCATCATCTTTTCATTATTAAGGGATAAACCAGCATTTTCATTGATCAGTCCACTACAAATTAACAAACAAGAATCGCGAATCAACTAATCTCGTATTATCTGTTTTGTGGAACGCACGGTCATTTGTGAAAACCGCATCCCATCGTCTTGACAGTCATCTGCTAGGCTAGGCCGCTGGTCGTCACACGTCACTGAAACTTATTCCCATCGTGTTCCTGGACCTCTAAAACATAAAAATCCATGAAAAATCACAAAAAACCGACAGATGGACGAAACCAAGCTATATCTGACATTGCTCTTTGTTTCACTGGGAAAAAATTGAATTCTCGACAATAAATAAATCAAAAGTAGCCTGTGACAATTGACAGTTGAGCAAATATTTCTAACCTCTTGAAGCGAGCTCGATTTTTTGACGTTTCAATCAAAAAAATACGATGCTATCACTTCAAAGACAGTGTCGCGCAACTAAAGCACCGACCCTTTGGCCTGTTCCTACCAAAAAGATGCACCAAGCCCTCAGGATTTATTAGCAAAACAAAGAAACACCCCGACCGGCGTTTGCCATTTGACCTCGTTTCAGGCCAGCGCGAGACGAGTTTGTGTATACGCTGCCTGGTGCCGTCAACGCGAATCCCGAATGTTGTCAAATTGGAAGAGGGAAGAGGGCTTGTGTTGTAGAAACGTCGTCGACAAAGACGTCGTTTCTACGGAAGTACATGTGATAGAAAGTGACGACAAATGAAGCATCTCTCTGAAAGCTCATGATATAATCACTCCGTGACTTGACAGAAGGCAAGACGCAGTGTGCATGAATCCGCGTGGAATGGGGCCTTGCAATTGAAAAACTCAACGTGAGGTCGCCACTACTGTAGGGGGCGCCTACTTCGATGAAGCGGCCGTAACGACGGGAAAAACAGGGGAGTTTGAGTAGTTTGACCAGTAACTGACAGTGACTGGAGACGTCAAGCAAGAAACAGAGGTTATCCAAATTTCAAATCAAGACATAAAATGACGGACGTCGGTCGCTGAAGCGTCAACGCCGTCAAAATTGTCGAATTTGCCCCCCAACGGTTGTGGCGCCCTCGGTGTGTTGAAGTGGCAGTGCAAGGCCCTATAGGTACGGTATATTTGAGTGACAGTGACACTTAGTCAAAAAGCTTGAATAATCTATTATTGAATTAAAGGACCAGTTTTTTGTACCTAAACTACGATCAGGGGCGTTAATGTCTGACTAGTGCCCGTTGATTCGTTGATTGATCAGTATTTAGTGTTTCGGCCCAGTATTTAGAGCCATGGCGATGTATGTACGCTCATATCAGTCCAGCTTAGATACAGAATGGGTTAGACCACAGGGTTAGACACATAGGCTTTCTATAGGCAGAAAGCAGTGGACATAGGCAGTGGTTTGACCGTACAAAACCGCCTTCATCCTTAATTATAAATCCGAAGCAACCACCTCGCACCTCTACTGTTATGTTCTAGAATATCAATTTTACAACAACGTACCTACCGCAACAACTTGCTTTAAGCGTGAATTATTCAATTTTAAAGCAATCCAAACTCGCGGCGAAGCCACTTCACTAGCATGCACTCAACGGCTTCAGCACAGCCACCGCGGAAACGTTTTCATTATTTAAACCTGCAACACTCCTAAATCTCTCGCCTAAACGGTATTTTGTCGTTTTATTACCGAAGTCCATTTCCCCATTTTGTCATTTAAAATTTACGAGAAAATTTAGTGTCTATACCACATACCTAACAATCCTAACATATACAGGGTGATATAAGACTTTACCTACATTTTTTCCCGTTCGAAACACTCAGATAGATTTATGGTATATCTTTCCACGCCACAAGATCATGCAGTTATTGTTCTCAACATGGCGACTGCAGTTGTTATCAATGCCAACAAATGTCAGTTTTTTATCTATGTTAATTGCTACAGACTTGAAAACTACGCAGTTTTTATGAATTTCTTTTCTCAATGTGGAATCGTCAACACATCTTGACATTTACTTTACTTAGTTCCTTTACAAAACATATTACATGTTTGTATTTTACACGTTTTATACATCGACAATAATAACCGCTTTCGTTTTGCGCCAAGAGCTACTCCGGGTAGATCACTAAACAGAGAAAGTAGATACATACACCAATCACGACTCAGCTAGATCTAGTTTCTTTGTCTAGTGATCTACCCCGAGCAGCTCCTGCTGGCAAAACGGAAGCGCCTAATGTACCGGAAGCCTGCGGGTCATGTGAAGACACTTTTCTGGGCTATTTGCGTATCCTAAGGTTTCACTGCCTAGAATAGAAACCGTTTTCGTTTTCTTAAAAGTCAATAGCATAAAATTTGACAATGTCATGTTGACATAAACTGAGTATGTACCGTATGATCAAAAACTTTTCTACTTGCGGTATAGGCTGTGGCCTGGCCAAAATCAGCCCTGTTTGCCTGCCAATGACCAGGCCAGAGCCTACCGCAAGTAGAAAAGTTTTTGATCATACGGTATTTCCAAGGTAGGTGTATACAGGGTAATTCATGAGTGACCTTACATAGGCTAATGGGAGATAGAGGACTTTGAGGTGAGTCAGGATCCGCTGAAGAAATTTTATTTTCTCCAATGGTTACGAAAACACAGGGTGTTTTGTGTGTTTCGTAGGAAACTTTGATAAGCGATATTTCTGAAACCGCCAGAGGTAATATTTTCAGTAATATTTCTCGGTTGGAACTTATCCCGAAGCCATACCGGGTGAGTCGAAATCCAGGGTCGGGCTAGAAAAAAGGTGTCCCTTTTTTGTTTCATCAAAAAGTACATTTTCTGACCGCTTTTTTAAAAAACAGCTATCGGATTCAAAAAGCTAAGGAAAAATGCTACAAGAATCACTCTTCAATTTAGATGGCACACCTAAACCGTTTCGACAATAAAATTGAAAGTAAAATTTGTGAGTGAGTTCACATTTTCGACCGGACATAATCGACTCATTGTTCGATTGAATTCATTGGAATTAATTTTTTGGCTTGTTTCTGTTGAATAGAAGGGCTTGGTTGAAAGAAAAATTTTTATGACAAAATCGAGAGTAAAACCAAAATTGAACTCGATTTGGTCTTTAAAAAAAAATCTTCGGCTATGGGATTTTAAAAAATTAATTTGAATGAATTCAATCAAACAATGAGTCGATTATGTCCGGTCAAAAATGGAAACTTACCCACAAATTTTACTTTTAATTTTTATGTCGAAACGGTTTAGGCGTGCCATCTAAATTGAATAGTGATTCTCTAAGCATTTTGCCTTAGCTTTCCGAATCCGATAGCAGTTTTTTAGAAAAGCGATCAAAAAATATACTTTTTTATCAAATAAAAAAGAGGCACATTTTTTCAATCCCGGCCCTGGATTTTGACTTACCCAGTATGGCTTCGGGGTAAGTTCCAATAGAGAAATATTACTGGTAAATTTCAAGAAAATATCTCTAGCCGTTTCAGAAATATCGCTTATCAAAGTTTCATACAAAACATAGAAAACACCCTGTATCTTCGTAACCAATGGAGAAAACAGAATTTCTTCAGTGGATCCTGATTCGCCTCGAAGTCCTCTATCTCCCATTAGCCTATGTAAGGTCACTCATGAATCACCCTGTATAGGCCAGATTGAGCCATTTAAATATTTCAGCGACCTAGGCAGGGAAAGTCTTACTTGTATGCGTCAAAAGGCGCCTGTAATAGATACCTACTTCATCTGTCAGTTTCAGGTAAAAAAATTTGTTGACAGTGTTGACAGCCGGGAATCGCCGCCTTAACCGACTTCGTATTTATCTGTTTTACTCAATAGGATGATTGCATGAAATTCGTTCACCTGATCGCCGGCAGGCAGCGCAAGGATCGAGTTATGTTTTGACGTTTATTAGGGAATTGCATTAGGACACATAACAGATAGGCATTGTTAGATTGATTAGAAATCACAATCTAGATCTCGTAAACGCCGAACAAACCAGTAGGTATGTATCGAAACACGTAAAATGACAGTATTTAGTGAGGTTAGTCCGGTTGACGTTGACTCCGACATTGATGAAACTTGACGGATGACAATTACACTATTGACATTTTGCCATAAACTCCCTCTACATGCAATCCACGTTTACCATCACGTACATAACTTCAGCGCATACATGAGAACGCATACCTGCAGAGCGCGGTAATTTCAATTTTGACGCACGAAGTGTCACTGTCAATATGGCAACTGTCAATCAATAATCGAAATGTAAACAAACATAAGGAACCTCCTAACCATTCAACATTCAACATTTAATATTGTTCGGCAAGGCGATCACTGAAACAAGAGCGTTATTAGGTTAGGTCTGTCGAAACGTCAAATTGACGTCAAGCGTGTCAGCTACCATTTGTGTACGTATTACAGTGTTGCAGTGGTCGAAATGTACCGGAACAGACCGGAACGGCGTTCCGGTTCGTGAAATATTTTCAAAAACCGTTCCGTCTCGTGAAATTTTGTCGAAAGCCGTTCCGTTTCGTGGAAAATGTGCCGATAAGACATTTAGACTTGTCTTTTAATATAATTTTGTCTTTTGTTGAATTATTTTGATTTCATTGTCTCGTCATCACATTTATTCTTTCAAGAAATTATAATCGTACATTATTATTGTAGGTATCTTTATCCATTCACGAAGAAAATTCAGTAATGACACTTTATGAGCTGTTCGTGAACTTTAATGTAGAGTGATAGGATGACCGCAACTGATTTTTTTCTGGAAGTCCAGCAAAATATTTGTTGGAGGAAACCAGGCTCAATTCAATACTTGATCTTACAATATTCCCCGATCAACACAAGGAGTAGGTACCTAACATTACTGAATTTATGTACATCGCAAATGGAATATTGATTGTCTACTCATTCTCATGACCATCTATCTTGAGCACGCATTAGAATTATCTGAAGAAAAAACTGCCTGAACTTTTGAGTGCAACAGAAATGGGGATGTCTCAGTAACTTCTCCCCTTAGGGGGGGGGGGGGGTATTGTCGCCTGCAGCTCTTGCTCGCTTCGCTCGCATCGAGAGTCCGAGGTTCCGGTTCGTGAAAATTGCCAATTCGACCACTGCAGTGTTGTCAACTTGTTGTCGTGATATGAGGTATGGCAACGTCCTGCTTTCACAGGTATGCGCAGAAGCCTTTCGGGAAACGTGGATTACCCTCTTCCCTGGAGCCCAATGGTGTGTCATTGCGCCTCGAATTCTAATCACCCTGTATACGCGCTTTAAAACTAATCGCCAACTCACAGGGGCACAATAGTCGGGTTGACGAGAAAAAGCGTTTGCGTTTTTCCACAGGATTGGTTGGCGGTGCGATGCGATTTTACCCCATAGGACACGTAAACGTTACGGCGGTTGCTCTTCCTCATGTGTCCTCTCTTCCTTCCGTCTCTCTTTTTGATAGAGGATACAAAAGCGTAAGGTCAATTAAGCCAAAAACTGTATTATCCCATAAACGTCCGTCACGTAATGGAATTAAATTCATTGAGTGAGAAATGTTATTTCAGCTCAACCGCATAGGATAATGGGGATTCAGAGGCCGGCGTTATTTTTTGCCGTTGTAAAGTTTCCGTTTCAACCCTTCACTTGTCATATGTGGATGTTATCTAAATGCGCCCCAAAGCTTTTTGTCTGCCGAAAGTTATACTAGTATCTGTTAAAAATTTACGTTTTTCAGCATCATAATGCGTATAAGTAAATATTTAAGGTTGGCATTTCCAAGCATAAAAAATGGCTGAAACAGACTACGGATTAGCTGCAGAGCGAAAGAGAAACAGATAGATTCTTGTAACTTGAGTTTCTGCCAAATCTGCCCAGTTGAAAATGTAACAAAAAAAATGAGTCAATCAAATCTGGGCTGGCAAGAGAATGAGGGTCTTTTTTCAAAAAATATATAGAAATTTAGAAAAATTTCAGTTTTTCGAATTTTAAAATTTTGAAATACTTATACGTTTTCATACTTGATTTCAGATGACCCTTCTTTTTTTCAATTCTCCAACTCCACTGGTTTCCATGAAACTTACGTTTAAAGAAAAAACACAAGAGGAAATGCTGTCCTCAAATATTTACATAATATTATTATGTATTTGAATTAAATTTACTGCCGCTCTTAGAATAATTCCATTAAAATAATATCTATACATACTTAATTATGAAACTCGGGTTCTTATATTCTTTAATCATAAAAAGTAAACATTTGTCTTTTCGCAATGTCATTGTACGCAACACACACAATCGCTGACTACTATAATTAATTACAGGGTTGGGAAAAAGCTTTCAGCTCTAACTTTTTTTATTTCAAAGCAGGCGAATAAAACAATCGTTTCTCCAGCATGCTTTATGTTTCGGAATTTAGATCTACTTTTGATGATGATGAAATTGTATGCAAATTGCGAATGTACAATATAACCCGATTATATTTCGTGCTATAACCCGAAATATCGCTGGGGTTCCCAACCCAATCCCAATATCTACCCAAGACAGTCAATAATTATCATTCAACCAGCACCGTAAGTCTGGTGCTTTGCACATCGGAAGGTTGTTCTTCTTTTAAGATATTTTACACTTGAATCTATGAAGACTGTTTATTTATCGAAAAGAAAAACTCTCTTGTCTTGCTGCTCCAGTTAGTTTTTCCTGATACTGCTATCACTGAATTTAAAGGAGATGGGGCTGATAGAATGGAAGGCCAATAGAAATATTTTCATAAATCATTCAATTTTTGATATTCACAGCCCATTTAGAGCTACAAGTCTAAAACTTTTGAACCCAGCCACTTACGGTCTTTTGTGTTTCTCGCTGCCTTCCGCTAATTCCCAGGAAACTTCAACTCTCCGACCACCTCTGCCCTATTCTTTATTCCGCAGATTGAACCTTCTATCACTTTCCAGTTTTTCCACCATTCTATCTTCACTCAGTCATTCACAACCACATGCCGAATCCATCGTATTTTCATTGTAATTTAAGGTTTGATTGATTATTGCTGCTGACGAAGTAGTCGTTCCCATTATCTTTTCAAGAATCTATTTAGACACCTACGTTCCAGCAAAGTTTTCTACTTTCTCAGAGTTCCCCTGGGAAAGTTTCCCTTGCAGTCTTCTAACGTGTACAAAAGAGTACCCAGTAGTTTACTTTTCGTGCTTTACTACTGTTGCTTTGCCCACGTTCTCTACTACTTTTCGTGCTTTTCTGTTCTCTCTCTTCCTACGTTCTCTTCATTCCCCGTCAAACCACTGGGCCGCTATTCTTGAATCGTGTGAGAAAAGTCCCTGGGAGTAAAGTACATTCCGCAGTACACTGATGTAGCGAATGTTGCCTAAAATCGTGGTTTTTGGGCAACTTTCGCTACAGAAGTGTAGTACGGACTATATAAAACTCCCAGGGACTTTTCTCACACGATTCAAGAATAGCGTCTCTGGTCTCTTCCTTTCCACTTTTCTCCAGTATTCAGTCGCTGTGACCCGTTCCACCTCTTTTAGCCCATCTCAGCGTTGATCCCATGTATAATATTTGTATACCGGGGGATCATTTGAAAACTATCCAACCGTAATAACTCCCGATTCCTAGTGAATATTTCTTTGAGCGAAAATTAGTCAATTTATATATCGAATGGGACGAATAAAATATGATTTGGCGAATTTCTATCGTTAACCCCTTCGCCTTCGCCTGCCTCAACTTTGAAATTTCAAAAGGCACCACCTACTTTATGATACATCGAATTGAATGGAATCTCTAGAATTTGAAGAAATATTTCAAAAGTAACTAACTACACCCCCTTCTTTCTCAGATGTCTGATTGTTCAATTTTTTTATTATCAACCTCTTAATTTTCTTGAATGTGGCCAACATCCTCCTGCATAGCATCGGCGAAGAGAATTTTCAGTGGAAAGAGTGCTACCCAAATTCACCCTTCCGCTTTCCCCACCCCAAATTCCCCAAAATGGCATCACCTACTTTGTGATACACCAAATTGAAGGGAAATGGATTGCCATTGGGTGGTGCCATTTCAAATTTTGAAGTTGTGGCAGGGGAAGCGAAGGGGTGAATTTGAGCAGCACTTTTTCAAAATATCAAAGTTGGGGTGAGCAGGGGCGAAGAAATCGGAAGTTATCACGGGTTGATATTTTGTAAATGATCACCCGGTATATAGGTAGGTATGTACCTACCTAGCCCTCAAGGTGCGTTCAGTCAGCTTATTTAACCGCAAGTTTTAATTTTAGTCGCAAGCGTAGCGACGCCCATTGGCTCTTATGGACCAGCCTCCTCAGAACAGCCAATAAGCGATGCAACGCTTACGGTTAAAACTAAAACCGTGGCTAAATAAGCTGACTGAACGCACCTTAACACAAACATTGGTTTGAAATGATTTAGGTACCATTCCCAAACACCAGCCAAATGCTGGCATCGCAGCTTGCATTCCATCTTGAAGTTCTTTCGAGGTCCTATAATAATGATAGTAGGTTTTTGGCACTTTACTTCGCGCATTTTTAACCAGAAGTGACCACTTTCTAACTTGACGGCGAAAGATACCACATTTCAGCTAATACTAGTTCTCCAATTTCAAGTAGAAGTCTTGGTAACAAAATTAAAAACCGAAATTTGTGTGATTCCAGGTGATACCCAACATGTTCCACACAGCCAGTATCTGGCTCACGTTGGCCCTGGCCGTCCAACGCTACATCTACGTGTGCCACGCACCCCTGGCAAGGAAATTCTGCACGAAGCCAAACGTGTATAAATGCCTCATCTACATCCTAATAGTGGCTGCTTTGCACCAAGCCTTCAGACTGTTCGACACAGAGTACACCGCGGTAAGCTCAAGCTTTCTCCTTTTTGTTTTACTCCACACCAACCCGCCCGCTACTTCTAAGACAAACATTCCCGTGAACCGTTAAATTGTTGAATTATATTATTAAAGTACGTAACGTAATATACCTCTACAGTCTACCTCGCGGTATTACGAAGTCAGGAAGCAATAACTGGCAGAAATTACTTTGAGTTTAGTTTCAAACGTGTAGCACTAAAATCATTATGCGTGTGTCGTCAAAAGTTTCTTTACCTCTGATGCTGCTGCTGGATGCAGAAATTGCTTCCTGCAGGTGAGTAATAATCTCGACTAGACACTGTTCGGGAGGGCCAAAGTGGAAGTTTCACCTATAACTCCGCCCTTCCGGTAACAAGAAACACGCTGTGCCGGCTGAATGCTCCCTGAACTTCAGACATTTCAAATAGCTTCCAGTAGTTGCTATAGTCAATCTCAATTTGCCGAACGTGCAACTTCCAATTTTTCACTCGAAATGCGACGTCTAAAGTCAATGAAATTTTCAATAAAACTGCTCATATAAGGTAGGTTCGCCAAATATTGCCACCCCCCTTTGAACACGTCGGTTTAGCTTCTATGCCATAGATGACGCCGTAAGTGTGTCTCTCACATAAAAAAGATGTGCTATGTCAACACAAGTGAGCTCATCCAATAATAGCCATTAGCTACAGCACAGCAGGGGGTGTATCAAAGACTTCAACTGTAAAAAATGTGAAACCGGGAAAATCGTTGAAAAATTAAGAACACGAGGCACGCCTGGCTGGGAACCTAGGAAGGCAGACACGGTCAAGTAGTTTCGTAGCTCATATTAAACTGAACTGAATGTAAGAGGGTGTAAGTGATAAACCGACATTTCCATCCGAGTCGCTGTGGTCTCAATGTTGCCATGTTAGCTAGTGTCACATATTACCAAGGATAGAAAAGATAAAAGAAGATCCAAAAAGTGGAAAATTTGGATGAACAAAAGCAACAATGGCAACAATAAGAAATTACACCTCAACACCTCATGCTACGCTACTGCTTATAGGTGTGAAAGCCGAGTTGTAGTTCGACCGCTCGGAGGAAGCACGAGCTGCTTTCGACTCTTGTTCGGTAAAGTTCGCTCTGTTGTGTTATAGCGACACCTAGTGCGGTTCTCCATTTTTCAAAACACAACTATTTCCTCGTTTTAAAAGTTCAGTAACTGCATATAATTTGTATTTTCACTTCATAGTGAAGACGAATATTCAGAACTGAAACAGATCAAAGCGGGAGTTCCACAAGGAAGTCCCATTCTATACCTTTTGTACACCAGTGACCTTCCAACGTCGGAGGAATCAACGACAGCAACCTTCGCTGACGACAGTGCTGTGATGGCCGTTGGGAGCAGTGTCGAGGAAGCAACTGGCAAGCTACAAAGGGCCATAGACAGCATCATCACCTGGACTGAAAAATGGCAGATTAAACTGAATGAAAACAAACCGATCCATGTTAATTTTACAAACAAGAAGAAGCAGTACATCCCGGTAAAAATCAACGAAAAAACCATACCACACAGCAACACAGCTAAATACCTAGGCATGACACTTGACGCTAAACTTCGGTGGAAGGAACATGTTGAGAAAAAAAAAGTGGAACTAAACCTCAAGTACAGAAACTTGTATTGACTAATAGGGAGAAAGTCGAACTTGACCACCTACAACAAACTGCTTCTGTATAAGTAGATACTCAAGCCAGTGTGGACCTAAGGAATACAGCTGTGGGGCTGCACCAAGTCAAGCAACGTTGCAACAATCCAGAGATTCCAAAACCGAGTGCTGCGGAACATAGTAAACGCACCATGGTACATCCGTAACAAAGATCTGCATAGAGATCTTCAAATCGAGAACGTGACCGCGGAAATCCAGCGATGTGCCACAAACCACCAGGAAAGGCTCCACCAACACACCAACGTCGAAGTTATTCAGCTCCTGGATAACAGTGAACTCGTGCGCAGGTTGAGACGGCTTAAGCCGTTCGAACTTGCAAAGTAAACCTAAAAATCAAAGCTGGTGCTTCGATCAAACACTGTGATTGATTAGTGTTCTTACAAAACAAAATAACAATAGATCCGGTGGGTGAAATTGAGACTGTTAAGAATGTTTTATTATTTTAAGTTAGAGAACAAGTGGCTAATTAGTATACACTAGGTGCTATGTAGTTACATAAATTAGAAAATAAAAAAAAAAACTTCATAGTGATGGTGTTCTAGCTTTAGCTATTAGTCACTCTCAACTGTTTTGAGCCCCGAGTATAGATTCTGGCTAAATTTGTAATTCCATTCACTAGAAAATCCTCAGGTAGCACATTGATTCTGCACAAAAGTTGCAAAATATTGAAGAAAATAAGTCCCAAGCCGGCCCTGGCAAATTTCGATGAACCTAGTTGATCTTGGTATGTTGGCAATAATACTGAATTTTAAATAAGTATAGTGAAATACTGACTAGAAGATGCATCGGGTGCATACATGTTTTTTAGATTACCATTGGTTTTTGGGGGCGGATTGGGGTGTTAAATACAAAATTAAAGTGTTACAAGGCGGGGAAGCAAGCCCTAATCTTGCCAGTTCAACCCTGTATACCTATACCTGCCTGCCTCTTCTCTTTAGGTAGTAATGCAATTCACCATCGTCCTCAGACCCTTGTCTGGGATTCAACCGTCACTCTCGCCTATCAAGGATTTTTCATTTGGATTTGGAAAATGGGAAACCCTGTGCGGATTCCATCTAAATCTAATACCCCACACCCTTACGCGCGCACACGCACACACAATGTGCGGTTGGAAGTAAACCTGCTTTATACAGCGACTCGATACAATTTTAATACGATTAGGTAAATTACGTAGTATACGAAACCTATCCAGTAAACAGATTTAGAACTAACACGTCCTGAATATTTCTAGCGCTCAACAATGGGCTAAATATGCTAGGAGACTCCGGAGAAGAATAGATAAGAGAACGACGGCGACACCAAGCTCAGAAATATTCACATTGGCATACCGATACAAGAAAGGAATATTTTTCAAACGCGTCCTTATTCCGCTTTTTACGACCCACGAAAGTTGTTTGCATAACACATAAAAAAGAACTGAAAAAAATCCTGTTTTTCATGATCATTATGAAGTATGTACCTATACGTTCAAATATCCAGGTTTTAGCCTTATTGCGGCACGACCATAAGTTTCACAAAGGGGGTCGCCTACATAACACACGCTGTGCGATTTTGATTACCAGCGTGCGATTTTGATCACTGAAACGCACAGTTAGAAAATTTTAACAAAAACTGTTTGGTTTTGACTGATCTCGACGTTTTAGCATACGCGGGTTAAAAAAAAAAACAATAAAACACTTTTTTCGCGATAAGGTACCATCCCCTACAATTTTTGAAGAATTCGATGGAAGGTAAAAATTAGTTCTTTTATTCTTCGAGTTGAGAAGGGACGAAGTTGAAAATCAAGCTTCTTCAATATGCATGATTTTGAAGTAGTGCATTTTACTTGCGAAGAATCACAAATCGTTAGTAGTTCCCGAATAAAACTGTCTCTTGCAATTAAGATTTGAGTCGTATTTTTCAATTTCAAAATCCATTTTTCACCTCACAAGTGCCGTGAAGTTACATTTGGAAAGTATATTGCACTATTCCTCAAACAATGTAGGGGAGATCTGCCTAAAGTGACATACTTCAAGCCTTTTCGTTCACAAAGAACTTGAAAATCAAAATATGTACATTAATGGTTTTATCACTTTACGGGCGGTAGGTATACATGTATCTCAAAAGTATCGCAATTCCGAGTCCAGCGCGGTATAGAAAATATTTCCAAAAATTAGTCACGTTTATTTTTCAAAGAGACTTCGTCCCCCTTCCTTTGCTTTCATTCTTTGAAGTGATTTTCATGAACTGTTTGTGATACACTGAGCAGTAAAAATTATCAACCATGGGTACACACTGAATTTCTGTTTACGATACAGGGTGAGTCATAAGTCACAAAAATACAGTTTTCTCCAGTTATGCTGTAATTGAATTATATCATACCAAATGAATCCTTATTTTAGGTAGGCTGTGGCCTGGTCAAATTCAGGGGTGCGAAGCTGCGTTCGGCTGGGCCACAGCCTACCTAAAATAAGAATTCATTCGACACACGATATATCTCTAATATACATATTTAATTGGTTCCTAAAATAATTCAGAACAAATGTTCATCCCTTGAATACGAAAAGAAGGCACGTGTAGCCTAGTATGTAAGTGGATTGTCCGAATCAGCAAACGCAGTAATTGCCTGATTGTCTCTGTAACAATGGAGGGCAAGACAAAGGTTTTGCTCGATAAACAATGGAGTGTCATACCACGATGAACTTGAGACATACCTACGTCACTGACCTGATTCAGACAATTCAATAAAAGAGGTTAAAAGACTCGAACACGGGAGACTTATTCAGTTCGGGAGTCAGTCATTGAGTTCATTTAGATTCGTTTATTGAGTTCAGCCGATGGGCTGCCCTGGCGACGGTCCGACCAAGTTGAAATATCAATTATTATCATGTGTTGGCCAAGTGTCATACGTAGCTGTGCATAGCAACACAAATAAAGAGCAACCCCAATCGCGATTCGAAATTAGGGATAACCCTCTGCCATTCGTGACAGTTGGTGGAGGCGCCCCTCGCTCTTCGCTTCAAAAGCAAGGGACAGAGCCCAAAAAACCTCAAATTAACCAATCGAGTGTGATAAGTTGTCACGCCGCAAACGGTTAAGTTTGATTTTGCTATTTCTTCGTGAGCATCGGCCCTGGCCAGCAACAAAGAGAGGGCTGGGTTCAATTCAGATAGAAAACGGCGCCACGGATTTGTTTACGATGCTCAAAAGAAATGAAATACTAAATACTTACACAAACCCGAAAGTAACAAGTTGAAAAAAAAGAAATAATTACAATAATCAGAGGTTTAATTTGAACAGGTGTACGACTACAAAACAATAATTAAAAACTACGGCGAGACTTCCAATAACAATAGCTTGGTGTGGTTGTTGTTATACTAGAAGTAGAAAACTGACAAGTTATACTCCTATTTATAATTAAAGGCTTTTTTATAAGTAATAATTTCGGTGAAATTCCAATTAGATATCGCACGATAGGTACCTACTACAATGGGTACAGAAAGATGCGGCGAAAGAAAAGAAGCCTGAAAATCAAATCAACGTAACATCGAAAGTGAGACTTTTCAAATGATCGTCATACCTCAGGATGGTAGGTGGCTTTTGAGAAATTTCGAACCGTGCCTGCTACTATAAATCCGACAATACGTCGATCGAACTCTATTTCGAACTTTGTGAGGTTCCGGCCGGTTGATCCACAAAAATGCGTTCGATTGTCTGCCAAATAGTTCCAAACGATAAACTTCAAGTGAACAAGACAATTCAAGACGAAACCTCTTTTCAGCAGAACGTCTCTTACTTTGGGAGCGGCAGAGTTTGGCAGAGAAATTCTTCCACAGTTTGAGTTGGGAGTTTCTGAATTTTTGAGGTAACATTAAAATGTACTTCAGTGGAAATTATTGAAAGTTGCACTTTTTCTCTTTTGGGGGGTGGAAGTTGGAAGCGGCGCCATGTCAAAGGTAGCCTTTTCTTTTCCATTTTCAGTTAGCTATCCATATAGCGAAAGAATTAGATCGTTATGTCTTCGGGTTTATGTTTTTCATTCATCTCTCACTTTGAGGGCAGCGTGTGGGGGCGGCAGCATTCGGCAAAGTAACTGTTGCACAGTTTGAGTTGGGAGTTTCTAGATGTGAGGGAAATATGACAATCAGTGGAAATTGTGAAAGTTGCACTTTTTGTTTGTTTGGAGGCGGCAGCTGGAGGCGGCGGCTAATTAAAAGTGGCCTATATTTTTCCAATTTCAGTCAGCTATCAATATAGTGAAAGAATTAGATCGCTATATGTCTCCAGGTTCATGTTTTACATTTATCTCTCACTTTGGGGGCGGCGTGTGGGAGCGGCAGAGTTGGGCAAAGAAATTCTTGCACAGTTTGAGTCAAGAGTTTCCAAATGTTCGAGGTAACAGTATCAGTGAAAGCTAAATCAGTGAAAATTGTTGAAAGTTGCACTTTTTTTCTTTTGCGGGCGGAAGCTGGAGGCGGTGCCATATCAAAAGTAGCCTATCCTTTTCCATTTTTAGTCAGCTATCCATATAGCGAAAAACTTGGATCACTTTGTCTTTGGGTTCATGTTTTTCATTTATCTCTTACTTTGGGGGCGGCGTGTGGGAGCGGCAGCGTTCGGCTGAGCAAATAATGCACAATTTGAGTTGGCAGTTCCTAAATGTTCAAGGGAACATCTCAATCAGTAACATTTGTGAAAGTTGCACTTTTTATCGTTTAGGGGCGGAATCTGGGGGCGGCGACTAACGAAAAGTAGCCTATTCTTTCCCATTTTTAGTCAGCTATTTATATACCGAAAGAATCAGATCGCTATGTCTTCGGGTTTATGTTTTTCATTTTATTGCACTTTTTATCGTTTGGGGGTGGAATCTGGGGGCGGCGACTAACCAAAAGTAGCCTATCCTTTCCCATTTTTAGTCAGCTATTTATATACCGAAAGAATCAGATCGGTATGTCTTCGGGTTTATGTTTTTCATTTTAAAGTGATTGGGGGCGGTTTTTAGCAGTTTTTTCATGTCGGCGGCGTATATTGATGACGGAATGTTTCTTGGCTTACGTTTATAAGTGGCAACTATGTATTATTCAAAAAATGAGAACACCAGAGCATCAGGTCTGGTAGAAAATGCAATATTATGTTATTTCAAGTTTATCGGGGGCGGTTTTCTCTATGTTGGCGGCGCAATATAGACATCCAATATAGCCTAGCCCTCCTTTGGGAGTGGCAGCTATGTAACAGCGAAAAAATTAGAAAGCTAGGTCGTCTAGTTTGGGAGGAGTTCGAGGAACGGACGGACGGACGGACGGACGGACAAAGCGGTTGCAATAGCGATTTTCATCAAGATGGAAAATGCGCTAAAAATGTTAAAGTTCAAAACTTTACCAATTAATTATTCAAAATCTATCCGATGGATTGGAACCAGATTTGGCAGGAAGCAACACAACAAAAGAGTCAAATTGAGGCCGCAGTTGCAGTTTCCCACCATTCTCCAGTTGAGCGTAATGAATTTTCGAAATTTCTCCTGGCCGTTGCCACTCAGGAGGGGCTCTCGCCGGTGTTTCGACCAGCACGACTCGCTTTTGTAGCAGGACTCCACTCAAAAATTTATTCCTGCTCGGGGATCGACTTTTTTTTGGAAATTTCAACTGATATCGAAAGTAGATTGTATTGAGCGTCGTGCAGGTCTATTTTCAGAGTTGACACGGTTTCGGTTTTCCGACTGTAATTTTTTCAAAATGAAATTTGCACATTCCGTGAATTTGAGAAAAACGCAATGCAAACTTCTACATGCGGTAGGCAGGCCCCACGAAAAATTAATTTTAGGTGCAGACATGCTGTGAATAAAAGTTAGAGAAAAGATTGAGCTAACTTTTGGAGGAAAAATTTTCGAAATCGGATCAACAGTTGCCGAGTTTTCCTCTCCGGAAAAACTGCAAATTTTCCAACTTTTTATTCCGTGAACAGATTTCTTGGAATTGTTTTTTTTTTTAGAGAATAGATAACTGGTTCTTGAACATTTTACAATAATTTCTCTCCAATTTCCCGGAAATTTTTCTCCTGAAAATATAAAACCACTCATGCGATCGTACAAATTAAGCGGTTCTGTCACGATAATTACCGAATTATTGATCCGATCAAATCGAAATCAGGTACGGAGGCCTAAGTTCAGCCTGGAATGTTCTGATTAGACTTTGGGTGGATGATTTTGATCGGAAGCCCTCAGGTGGCACATTGGGTCTGGGTTTGTCTGCCCAAGCTCTAAATTGAAAATATAGAGTTGAAATTTGACACACAGATGCAGTGAAAGTTTTCAATCAAGTTTTTGTAATTTCATCATCATATCTGAAGTAGGAACAAAAATTTCAATAAGGAACCAGCATTGCATTTTTGAGATATCACAACAGTTAGCTACCTAGTTCTACCTTTTGGATCATTTCATCACCTTGGAAAACTGACCTAACCTGTCATTTTTTCTGTCCGCTCAACAATGGATGCAGGATGCTCGCTAAACGCTCGACTAAATAGAATTTTTTCATCAATTACCAAATCGAATCGCCCCCTCCCGAAGGGACACTTCGATCAAAATCATTACTGACGTCTGTGGATACCGCCGGGAAAGTTTTGTGTCGCCCCACAACAGATTTTTTTCAACTTGATATTGCAAAAACTAACATCATATATAACAATAACAAATTCATATTCAACATATTGATAATGGACCATTATCTTCGATGGATCTCAATTTTCTTCTGCCATGTTCTATTATTTTTTGCATCAATTTCTCAAATGCGGAATTCTCTGATGTTATTGAAAAATGCAACGCCATAATTGGTCTTCATTTGAAACTTCTCATCCCTTATCGTATACAATCCTGCTCAATACTTACCAAAAATCTTATATTGGTCGAGCTTGCGGTACATTGGGAGGCAGGAGCTCAGAGAAATAAATCCTGCTGTTGTCCAGAGAATGATCGAACATGGCAGAAGAGAACTGAGAGCCATCAAAGATAATGACCCATCTTCAATATGTTAATTATGAATTTGGTATTGTTGAAGATGATGCTAGTTTTTGCAATATTAAGTTACAAAATTAAAACTATCCAAAAAAAGTTATTAGCTTTTAAAAAATTTCCCAAAACTTTCGGACCATACGTTATAATGTCGACACCTCTATCTTCCATTAAAGTAGCCCAGGAAACATACGCGAAAAATTTGTTACTTCAGACATCTCGTCGGAGACCTAGTACCCCTGGAACTCCTAATAAAGCGTCAAATCATCTTACCCTTGTGCCCTTTATGACTGGAATTTTTCGGAATCTCAGGCGTACAGAAAGGAATCTGACAAGTACTAACCCTCCCCCTCCCCCTCCGATTTATTATGGTTTTTCATCTTTGACATGCAGACTCGAATTTTCATTTGTCATAATTTTCCCAATTTTTGTCGTGATGAGCATACAGTACTTTTTTTTTAAGTCCATTGTGGTGCAAATGGCAAACACCTTCGCATTGACGGTGAATGCAAAGGTGTGTGTTATTTGCACCTCAATGGACTTGAGAAAAAAATGCACTGTAACTATATCCCATACACTTTCTATTTTCAGTAGAATGACTTTTTGGAGCAAAAATAAAGTAGCAAGCTGGAACGCTGGGATAATATGGCCGATGGCCGCTGATAGTTTCTCTCCAAAAGTTTGCAGGTGCCATTAGCCGTAGTCGTAGCCCTTCAGCTTGTCACTTTATTTTTGCTCCAAAAAGTCATTCTTCTGAAAATAGAAATTGTATGGGATATACTGAATTTACCGTTAAGCTTAGTCCACACGAGCTTGCGATATAACGCTCCTCGCTCTTTTTAAAATAATGACAATGATAATAATTGCATTTTAGCGGTACATCGCCGAATTTCTGCAATATATTGCTCGTGCGAATCTAGCTTCATTTGAACATTTTCTGTCGCTTCAAGTCTGGCGTTCAAAATACTTATTTGTCGCTTGAACAACTAAACTGCTGGACAACGAAGTTGTCGGTATCGGAAAAATGGTCCGAGTTTGAAGACCAATAACTTCCGATTGCCGGATGCGATTTCCGTTTTGTTTATTGTGTTAATTAGCCTAATGCTTTCGTGACCTACCTTATGAAAGTGAACGTTGAGAAACTTCATGTAAAATTTCTACAGGGTGATACGTGAAATGCTGCAAAATTGTACCGACTTTATCGTACCCCCATTTGTCGAAAAAATGGTTTTTACAAAAATCATGAAGTGTGGTGTCTTACCTCAAAACTGTTTTGGAATTATCCGGATTGGAAGTCTAACATCAAAGATATAAATTTTTATATTGAATGTTACAGATTTGCTTTGTTGGAACGCGAGATCAAGTCACTTCTGATAAATGGATGTTGACATTGAGCAAGAGTGTTCGTACAACAGTCCAGAACAATTTAACTTTCAACACAACCCGAATATTTGGTGTGGGGCCAAGCAGGGGGCACTTTTTCAAGTGGTTGTCCCTGCCTGTTTTTCGTACGTTGGATTTCGTCAGAATTTCATCAGAACTTTAGATATGAAACATGTTCTATTTGCAGATTTAAGCCCCTGAACATGGTTACGATGTGAAACTTCAGTGTCCGAGTGAAGTAAAGCCCCCCTGGAGGTTATACTTTTTGTGCTTGTGCTATGCCTGAGTTTAGTAAATCTGCAATATTCAACATAAAAATTTATATCTTTAATGTTAGACTTCCAATCCGGGAAATTACAAAATCGTTTCGAGATAAGGCACCACACTACATAATTTTTGTATTAGAATACATAAAAAAAAAAATTGACAAATGGGGGTACGATGAAGTCGTTGCAATTTTGCATTATTTTACGTATCACCCTGTAGAAAATTTATATGAAGTTTCTCAACATTCACTACTATAGGATGAGTTACGGAAACATTAAGCTAGTTAACGCAACAATCAAAATGGAAATCGCAATCGGCAATCGAGAGATATTGACCTCCAAAGTCGGACCACTTTTCCGACACCGACAACTTCGTTGTCCAGCAGTTTATTTCGAAGTGTATTGCATTACTGTGGCGTGATTTTCGCAAAATAGGTCGCGGGGACAAAAGTGGCGTCCTGAAGATGAGTACGTATATGGTATAATGTTATTTTCACTAGTACCTACTTGTTAATACAATCTTCTTTAGTTGTAAAGTTGTAATAAACATATATTTAGATGATTTATTGAACAATTGTCGCTTTATCAAAAAAATAATGTGCCAAACTCAAGATTTGACTGAGTAATGTCAAGAACAAGCGAATCTACAGCGGTACCTTGGCATTGGCACCTCATCATGCGCAAGCGCGGGCAAGAAGCTGGCAAGAGGCGCTTTCGTATTGCCGGCAGGAGCTGCTCGTAATAGATCACTAGACAAAGAAAGTAGATCCAGCTGATGGGCCGAGATTGGCGTACGTATCTGTTTCCTCTGAGGTTTCCTCTATCTAGTGACTTACCCGGAGCAGCTCCTGGAGCAAAACAAAAGCGGCTAAGAAGCGCGAAAGTGCGCAATGCGCTGTTGCCACGTCAGGCATATTTGCAACGTTGCCATAGCGGGTGCCAAGGTGACGTTATGTTCCCGCGACCTATATATATTTGACTACTAGATGATGTTGATATAATTTAATATATATATAGCATATCGAGCTCATGTTCACGGTGGAATGCATTAATCAGAAACTGTGGTTATCTGCATTGGTCCGGCAAAATCCAACAAATTAGGCACCCATGAGACAAACGCCATCGATATAATAATTATACTCTGTACAAATGATACCTACGCAAATTTCACACGACTGATCCCGCCAAAACAACATAATCAATGACGGCATCAATGTATTGTATGGAAGAGCATAGCTTCTTGTTGTTGCTCCCATGTGTAGTTCGCACATTAATTAGAACCTGCAGTAGGGGCGTTGAACACATCAGATGGCATCCTACTGCACACAGTGGCACATCACATTATGTCTCATCTCTGTAATTTGATTAATACTCTTCCATTGAGGTACTTATCAAGGCGAAATTAGTACAAAGCTTTGGCGAATACACAGACGATGATAATAATTATTATTAAGTATGGGATTACAATGCAACACGCAAATTCGCTTTACCGATCTAATTGCTGTGTGCCAGAGTCATTAGCAGTGATTGCTTGTTCCAATTAGATTTAAAGTGTGTCGCATTCGAGGAACGGAAATAAAACCAAAATCCTCAGTTTTGCGCACACGAGAAGTTTCCAGAGCACTTCGCCATTAAAAAAGTTTTCTAATGATCAGTAATAATAATTAGTAAATGAATAGGAAATGGTCAGCAGAGTGGTCGTAATTGCTGCTGGGGAGGAAGCAGGGGGAGACGTACCAGTAATTTGTCTGCGGTGACAACGGAAAACGTCGGCGAAAGATATATTGTATGGTGTGTAGTCGCGTAGAGAGGGCCAAGTTTACGAAGTTGTCGAAGCGTGGAAAAAGTTGAGATCTCGCAAACTCTCCCAGAGCAGAAGTTTTGGCTCTCCGAGCACATCCACCACATGCAACACATTACTAAGATAAGCTCTCATCCTTTTAAGCTAATAAAACGATTCAATCCATGGTTCCGGAAGGATGGGATAAGTAGACTCTTCCTTTTTTCTTTGGTTCTTACAATCATTGCAATCTAAGTAGATATACAGGGTCATTCAAAAAAGATGTCCACCCCCATTTTTCTCAAGATCCATCGAAGCTAGCGAGTTTCGGTAAAAACTGTTGGATTTGGCTGGTTTTTTTGATCAAATCTGGTATGTGAACAAAACTATTCCACCAAAACTCTGAGCACGGGGGCACCTCAGAATTTTGGGCAATTTTTTTTCACACTGACACAATATTGAATGATATGTCATTGGAAAGCTCTTAAAAAGTTTCAATGGACAAGTGCAAAAAGTTTTCGTTAATTTCCAGTGGTTTTCATTTTATGACAGAAAACAAAAACTTGGAAAAACACGTTTTTATGTATAAAATGAGAATCGATCAGATTTTTTTCAAACTGCAAACTGCATTCAATAGAACTCATTTAAATGGTCAGTATGATGTGTAACTCAATACTTATGCAATAGCTGTTTTCAAATTTTGAGGCAATTCAAATTTACCCATAAAAATCTTCATTTCGGAAAAAGTCTCAACATTTAAAAATTGTCATTGCATATTGAGGTACACATCATACTGGCGGACCCCATGATGCGATGTATAACCGATCATTAAGTAAATATACCTATATATCAAATTTCAATAGAATCTATCGAGCCATTCGAAAATATATGTCATCAAAAAATTCGACAAAATACCTACATGATTCATCTTGTAACTTCGAAACGAAAAGCGATAGAAATTTTTCAAAGCTAGATCCTGATTCGCCTGGTCGCCTGGAAAAACTGGACCTACCCTTGAGCTATGTCGGTTTCTTCATGCAAAACCCTGTATATAGGTACCTCATCATCCTCACCTTCATAAGAAACTTCCTATTTTTTTGGTACATCTACTACTTAGGTAGGTACTAAGTAGGTAATCTGTCCTGTCCCAGTCAGTGCAACGATCCGAATCTTACCTTTTTTCCATCAGCCAAATGCCAAATAAAATAATTGTTCGTACCACAATTTTTTAGAGGCAGGTAGGTTAGTATAGGTAGGTAGGTATACCTATCTCAGATGTTATATTAGGTAGGTATAGGTAGTTAGTAGGTAGGTATATTGTGAAAAATTCTGATACATCTGACTCGACCTTCTTACAAAAGTCCTCAGTTTTATCAGTCCAGTGCAATACTTAGGTATACATAAACATGACTAATCTAAATCATTCTGAAAGTGCCAGAACTCTGGAAAAATCTAGAACCTACACTACCTACAGTGACGGAATGAGTTTGCAGGAAGTAGGCAACCCGCAGTTCGCCTCAGTTTCAGTCATCAGCGGTTGTCTAGAATATTCCGCGGCAATATAAATTGAACAATCTCAGCTTATAGCTTCAGTTTCAAACCAGAAGTAAATTAGCAACAACATCTTATTTACAACTACCCGCATATTTCGTGCAGTACCTACCCAAGTGAAAAATGGCGACAGCAGCTTTATTGACCAATTTATTTGGGCACCCGGGTACGAGCATGAACCTACCGGAACCAGAAATCTTAGAGGACGTATTTTGGCAAATGGCTTTCCCGCAAAGTTACATCAGCGCATGTAGTTTGCCTGAACGCCAAGAAACGCAAAGTGAACAGTTTCACAGAAACCAAAGATCCTGCAAGCTCCAAGGAGAAGGACCTTCTTCTATAATTAGACAGAGGCAAAAAGAAAATTTTGAAGTTAACTTGAACGTGAACCACTTCAAACCGGAGGAAATCATCGTGAGACTGGATACGAACAATGTTGTGATAGTTGATGCCAAACATGAAGAAAGAAAAGACGAGAGTGGGAGCGTTTCCAGGCATTTCGTGAGGCAGTATGATATTCCTGAAGGGCATGATGTGAGCAAATTGGAGTCAAAGTTGTCGCCAGAAGGAATTTTGACTATCACAGCCCCAAAGATTGGCCCAGTTCGACGAAATGCTGGAGTGATAACCATACCCGTTTTACGAGGTGAAGACGTCGAAGAAACTAGGGAGAAAAAATCTGAAGAAGGCGATGATGAAGCTTGTTTCCAGATTTTTCAATGATTACTACTCTTTTTAATTCAATTATACTTACAGTTACATAGATAGGCTCCTTTGCATTAGTTTTTATGTTTTTATTATGATGATCAGTTACATTTTTCTTATGGACTTTTGATTTTGGTTATACATCGCCCTACTTACCTCCGGTTCCACCAAAGTTTTATGAGCGGATTAAATCTGTCACGCTGATAGTTGCTATCACCAGCCAATAGCATGGCCAATTATTGCTCAGTTACTATGAGAGTGATAAATTTAATTCGTTGATAAAAGTTTGGTGGAACCGGAGGTATAGGTATCTAAAATAGAATCTGCTACCTTTACAAGTGCGTATGTGCATATCTTCTTTTTCATAAAACTGCTTGAGATAAATTTACTGTTTTACTCGAAGTTTTAATGTGTTGATACCTACCCACTCGCACATGCACATAATTATGTATCTACCTGTATGTAATGTATAAAGTAGGTACCTACCTATAATAGGATAGGTGTTTTATAAATATAATAATGATGAGGTATCACTGATTTTGTTAGATATTCGTTGAACTGACTGGAGACTCCAACTCGAGGATAAGTCACAAACCTGCCCAATTGGAGGAAGAGCCGTATACATTGAGAGTTTACCAGAATCGTCCGAAAGCTGCTAGCTAGACTTTTCTAGAGATTTCACGATTAGACCAGCAACAGATACTGGGAATTGGGATATGACTGGATGAATTATTCGATGAAAATAATGTTACGAAGCTCGCGACTATTCCGGCTCTTTCTAGAGAAGTCTAGAATTACGCTTTGCATTCGGGAAGCATCGAGAGACTTCAGCGGTAGGTCACGACACGTCGAAACTTCTGGCGGAGGTGCCGTGGAAAGTACGCGTATATTCTCGACGCAGATACCAGAGAAATCCTCGTGTGCTGTTAACACCATCAGGAAGCATCCAAAACCTTCGATGCCATTATAAGAGAGGAAATCGACCTGGCATCGGGAGAGTTTGAATCGAGCGATCGTGGCGTCAACACCTTAAGCGACATTGTGAATTTCTAAGCGATTAATAATTCTGTGCGTTATTTAGTTGTGTCGGTAGTAGCTAATAAAGTGCAGTTTGTTAACAAGTAAATCAGCGCATTCAATTTCGAGATAGGCGAACCCGAATACCGTAACAATAATAACGTTTTCCACTTGCATGCATCCTTTATCTCGCCGTGCAATCGTGCATCACTTCAATATTTTGATGCAACTCCTACAGCACCGACCACAGCTGCTGCTGTAATTGTTGCAGCAGTTTTATAGTTCATTTTGGGCCAAGAACATTCACATCATATTTCAGTGCAGCTGCACAATAAAGACCCAAATGAACATGAAATTTCAAAGTGCAACACAGCGCTGCAACGGATGCATACAAATGAAAAACGCCATTAGTAGTGGGATGATTTTTTTAAAGCACACATTCATCCCTTCAATATAGTCATTATTGTTGTGTGAAAATTCCAGCTCGCTAGTAATTTTTTCGAAGTTTATGGAATTCACCTTGTTCTTGAGCACTTCATCGTCAGACTTCTGATCTCAACGCCTCTGCACTGATGAGCCCCCAATAAGGGGCGAAACACGTGTATGTGGAGTTTTAAATCGGAGCGTTTGTCGATGGAAGGCTGGAAAACTTCAATTCATTTAAACACTCGTTGTCTTCAACATCAGCGGCAAGCACTGCCCTTGAATTTTTTCAATTTTTCTTATTCCGCGCGTCGGATGAGAACTATACCTACACTACTTCCATAAATGCGCAGTGCAAGAGTGCGTGGAATGGATCATTAAAGATTACCTCGGCCACCTGAAGCCTACAAAATGCATTTTGCGCCAAAGACAGATGGCGCCGCACGGAAGACTCACCGCGTACTAGCCTCTAAGTATGAACAATACCTACCTTATTCTTGAGCACTTTTTCGGCAGATCTCTGATCCTCTGGCCTG
The DNA here is from genome assembly GCA_949128115.1 of Anaspis maculata. Taxonomy (NCBI): domain Eukaryota; kingdom Metazoa; phylum Arthropoda; class Insecta; order Coleoptera; family Scraptiidae; genus Anaspis; species Anaspis maculata. The sequence continues at coordinate 50,063,373 of OX421963.1, forward strand.
AATGCCTCTGCAGTCTGCATATATAGATAAGCGCCCAATAGGGGGCGAAAGGTAAACCTCGTCCACGTGCATTGTAGAGTTCCATGTCGGGAAGCGTCTGCAATTTTATTCATTCTTCCTTTCACTGTGAACAAAAAACTCATGAGAAATCAATTTTCTGTCGAAGAAGGATCCGAGAACTTTTATTCATTGGTTGGATTTCTCACTAAGTGAAGTGACTGCACTTTTTCATCCAAAATGGACTTAAGTACCTACCTTCACTATTGGACCGAAATAATTGAGAGTGACTTATTCACATCCACAGTGGGTGTGAGTGAGTAAGTGAACACTTGGTGGATACTGAGAGTGACTCGTACTTTCCATCCTGGTTCCACGTTCTTCGCCGCAACGCTCAAGTTTTCACTTACTCACTCACACCCACTGTAGATGTGAATAAGTCACTCTCAATTATTTAGATCCCATAGGATACCTAACTGTGTCTTGCACTAGACACTGGAGTACTGGACCCTGCAATATTGTCTATGAGAGATGGTATAAGTTTTACTCAAAATTACAGATCGTTTACCAATGAAAATCCATATTAGGTATTACTGTCTGCCTGAAGTCATGACGTAGGTATAATTTATTTTGAAAGCAGGCAGGAGGCAGTCATGGACCATCGCCCCCCAAAAGGAAATAAGGTTTCAAGCTCATAAAACTTTTGTTTTCATGTGTTTGTCATATCGAACGAAATTGGGGGTAATGAACAAGAAAGTTCAGATAGTGAATATAAGAGGAATGTAAAGCTAAAGCTACGCTACCTACTACCTTTTTAGAGATGTAAACCGGCCAAAAGCTTCATCGTTCTGGCGTTGACAGCTCATTATATATCTTGCCAAAGTAAGGAACCGTGATAAAGCGCGGCAGGATTGTGTAAAAGTTCAAGTATGGAACAGCTCAAGCCGGCTTTTCAAAAAGTTTCCTCGATTAATTTATAAGCCGATTATGCACAACAACCGGTGGATTTTCAATATTTTTTCTTTGAGATTTTTATTTACGATTTGGAAATTTCAGACGTTGAACATTTTATAATACCACACCACTACTTGTGGCACTTGTAGCAGCACCACAACTAACATAGGTACACTGGGTGGTGGCATAACTAATGGGAAACTAATTTTCCGGTCTCTGGTTTGAATTAAATTTATGCCTACTAAACCCAATAAATAACAAGTTCAAATCGCAGGGTTCAAATTTGTGAGCTTCCATCACTCGCTATTTTGATATAATCCTGCTGTAATCCTGTCATTTGAAAGCACGCAACTTCCAGGGCAAGGATAATGTATTTAATTGAAACTTGTAGTGTGACAACAAATCAGCTTATAATTGCAAGCAAGTTGGTGTAGACGAAGAAGATTTCTCACTATGAAGTTGAAACTTTTCCAAGTTAGATTTGTTGTGCCTATGCATATTCATTATAATCTTCCTTCTCAATTCTCTAATAGCCAGTTCCACCAGCGAATTTAATCATTGTTAACTAATTGAGACATTTTCTCTGGTGAATATTGGCTTATATAGTGACCACAGCAATCACAAGTTTCACGAAAGATTATGGAAAATTGTATAGACCACAACATCTTGTATGCATTTTCAGTGGTCATTCAACTAGCACTGACCTTAAATCCATCAGAGAAAATGTCTCAATTAGCCAACAATAATTAAATTCGCTGGTGGAACTGGATGTTATTCTTGATCACATTTATGTGCCCCATGCATGTAAGTAACAGCCTTAACGAACATCTGTAACACCGCTATGTTTGTCAGTGCGTTGCAAACTGCAAAGCAGTCATGGAACTCATAGTTACATGTTACATGGCAGTGTTAGATCTCAGATCAGGTTAATTTTCTCCTCATTGGCGAACAGACAGATCGCCAAAGGAGCTAAAAACTTAAAAATATGCGGGTCAAAATGCAACAGACCGTTTAAGTTAGTAGCTGCTTGATGATTGTCGTGGTAAAGCGGAAAAAAATTGCAGAATATAGGAATTATTCTAAAATGTTGCAGTGCAAGAACCCTGTTGAAGTGTTGAACCCTAAATAATTCCTAATTACAAATCTTTCTGTACATAATCGTCCTTGGTAAACTGCAGGAAGCACACTTGCATAGCAGGCTTTACTGGTCTGCACTATACATACAGGGTGGCCCAACGAAAACACAACACCAGGGGTTTTCGGGCATTCACCTCATTTTTTTCAAATAGCTCGGACAGATCGATTTTTATATTGAGGGGGACATCTGAAACATACATTGGCGAATTTTTATCTTAAGCCCCCTCACCCCCACCCACCCCAAATTTGAAGTTTCAAATGACACCACCCACCTTGCGATACATCAAATTGATGAGAATTAAATTCTCTTTCTGAAAAAATATTTCTATTATTTTCAACTCCACTCCCCTTATCCTGAAATTGTCTGAGTTCCCAATATAATATTCTTGACCTCTCAATTCTCATCAGTATTGTATAGTCGATGTCATCCTGCACAACATCGAGAAAGAAAATTTTCTGTGTCAAAAGTGATATACTTTGTGATAGGTACATCAAATTGAAGGGAATTGAATTCTCTTCCTGAATAAAATATTCTCAGAATTTTCAAAAAGTCCCCTCTCCCCCTGAAATACTTCAAATGTTCAATGTATTAAGGGAGGGGTTGAAAATTTTGAAGAAATTGTTTTCAGAAAAAAAATTCAATTCCCTTTAATTCGATGTATCACAAAGTAGGTGGTGTCTGTTAAATTTTGAAGTTGGGGGGGGGAGAGGAAAGGGGTGAATTTGGGTAGCACTTCTTTCCACCGAAAGTTTTCTCCTTAGATGCCATTTAGGATGACGCTGATTAAATTGAAGAGAATTGAGGGGTCGAGAATATAAAATGGGACAGTCAGAGAATTTTAAGAAGGAAGAGGTGTAGGGGTGGGGTTATAAATTTTAAAAATATTTTTCTCACAAAAAGACTTTGATTCTCTTTGATTTGATGTATCGCAAAGTAGATGGTGTCGTCTGAAGTTTTGAAGTTGAGGTGGGTAAGGGTGAGGGGGCTGAAGATAGGAATTTGCCAATGTATGTTTCAGATGTCCCCCTCAAGGTCCCCCTCGATATAAAACTCGACTTGTCTGAACTTTTTTCAAAAAAAAAAATGGGTGAAATGCCCAAAAATCCCCCTGTTGTGCTTTCGTTGGGTCACCGGTAGGTAGGTACCTATTCGTAAACTTCTCATGTTCAGCGATGTTTCCCATAGGTACGACCGTAGGTACTACCGGTAAATTCTAGATAAATGAAACGTGCGGCCTCGCGTATTTTTCTAAGAAAAAGTGTGTGGATCCGGTTGACCAGCTTTATTGTTTTATTATGGCCAGATAACATTTCGGCAATGATTTTATTGGTTTCACCCGAGGTTTTACCTAGAAATTCGAATGCCATCCATACCTATCTCAGGAAGTTTTGAAGAAACTTTTTTTTTGTTTTTTGTATTCAGAATAAAATTCTAGTTCAGAAAAAAAAAGGGGTGTTATTGGAAGTTAGAAAGTTTAGGTAGTGTTCAGGGGGGTGAAACGCACGGTTCATTCAGACGGCAGTCACTTAGCTTACCTACTTACGTTCCCCGCGTTGCTGATCAACCGTGTCAAATAAAAAAATTTATCTTGAAAATTTTGGAAATTATATTCCCTGTGAGTTTTTGCACGGACACCCGGTATAGGACCTATATACCATTATAAAACAGTTCAAGAAAAAGAAGAGATAAAAGCGAAGTTCAGATCCAGGTTCTGTTGATATAGGGTACTAGTGTAGGATTAAAGGATAAAGCGAGGGATGAAGTAAAATGAGGGGAAATATTCGAAGCATCTACTCAAAAATGCAGAATTGGATTAATTTATACAAGGAACAAACGACGCGGCGGTTGCAGAATTTGAGGCGAAAAGTAGAGAAGCCCCTAAAACTCCCGCTCGGGATCGCGAACTTAGGACCGAAATAATCTCGAATGTAACTTTTCGAATCACCTACAGTAATGCAATACCCAATCACCCAATAAGTAATACCGTAATACCTACTGATTTGTACTTGCAGGTGGAAATATTATGGAACAACAAAACGACTTCCGTATGCAACCGAGACCACGCGTATTGGGTAAAGGAATACGTAACGACCAACGTCTACTTCATCTCGTACTTCGCATTCAGGATCGTGTTCGTCCATCTGACGCCCTGCGTGGCCCTGGTGATCCTCAACGTTCTTCTCTTCAAGGCCTTGAAACAGGCCCAACAACGAAGGGACCTCCTTCTGTCGAACAAGAGCCAAAAAACCGAATGCAAAAAGCTGAGGGACTCCAACTGCACCACGCTGATGCTCATAGTGGTGGTGACAGTATTCCTTATCGTGGAAATTCCCCTAGTGGTAGTAACATTGTTGCACATATTATCGAGCACACTTATCGAATTCCTGGACTATTATATCGCCAACTCCCTGATCCTCTTCACTAATTTCTTCATCATTCTGAGCTATCCCATCAATTTCGCTATCTACTGCGGAATGTCTAGACAGTTCAGGGAGACTTTTAAAGAACTCTTCATCAGAGGTGCTGTGTCTACAAGGAACGGTTCTTCCAGGTATTCCCTGGTCAACGGACCTCGAACGTGTACTAACGAAACGGTTTTGTAATTTTTTTTTTCAACTCATGTTAAAAGATACGCTTAAATAGACTCAACGTTTTAATTGACAAGACAAGACTTAATACTTTATATACTTAACACATACATATAAATACACTTATATAGACTTAGATGTAACATATTTTTATTGATTAGACGAATGTGGTTTGCGTTAATTTGGATCGATTAGTATCTATATCGTTGTTATATATTTAATGTACTTATGCGATTATATATTTTGTACATAATTTACATATTGTCGCTTGTACTACTCAATTTAATGTATAAATTAGGTTCAGTTTTTAGTACATAACTGTGATTATTATTGTTATAAGTACCTACCTGTATGTTTTATTCAGAATAATAATTGTCAATGGCTTTCAACAAATAGAGCCCTAGCTTGAAAGAAATTGACAAAAAGAAGAAGCGAATTTCAATACTACAAACTCAACGTTGTAGTGTCGAAACGATAAAGGCGATAATAAAATTTTGTTTTTACTGAAATGTTGCAATTTTTACTTTGCGCCAAAAGTTGCAATGTTTTGCTTAATGTATAATAATGAAAAATATGAGTGTTAAATTTGTAATCATAGATATACCTACCTAAACATGGAATATGTTGAATGTTAATATCCACAGATGTTGCCTTCCCTAACATATTAAATAAATGTAAATGGACTGTGTTTGTTAATACATAATACTGATAACTGCCCGACTACGAAGGACTAGTTCATGAAAAACTAAACTGACATCGTGAATGTTCCTTACTACTGTTTGAATTTTTAGCTCATGTTCCACCTTGATAGTAGGAATAAGCCCAAGCCCACATGATACAGTCGCGTTTCACAACATGCTTTATTCAATATTATCATGACGATCATCATCAATTCATCAATAACTAATAAATCATCCTATAAATCAATATTGTTTTCAAGAAATTTGTAAATAGAAATTTTCAGTAGGTAATAATAATACCACGAGTGGCTGAATTTTTGCTACAATTCTGTAATGCTCTGTTGTGTTTTTACATAAATTCGAGCTTGTAGTACACCGATCCAGTCGGGTGATAACTTGACTGCAGCAGCGCTCAGCGCGCTCAAAAGTTGGATGGGTGACCGCCGTTGGATAGTGCCAATGGGCGAGTCGCTGGCGGCAGATCTCATCTGACTCTAATGGTGGCCCTATAATTGAGCATCAAATACTGCAGCTTTTTTAGCTGCAGAGTTACTGATTGGACCTGATGCTTGTCATTGCTGTCAATGACCAACATGTGACCAATGAGAGCTCAGCAGCTAAAAAAGCTGCAGCATTTGATGTTCAATGTAGGGCCACCATAAGCCGGCTGAAACTCCTCGAATGGTTATGGACAAACCCCTCTGCACATTGCCGTACTGCCTGCAATCGGCAGTACGGCAATGGAACGAAGTCGGAAATGTACTATCGCAGGGAGTGGATGTATCTGACATCTACACCTGCGTCAGGGGTTGAAGACAAGAGTTCAGGTCCTTGTCTGCCCCAGTGCTTGGATGGACCTACCATCAAACATCCAAGCACCACATTGTGGCTCGGTGAGTCCGGCTGGTCTGGGAAGGGGTACAATGGGCCCAATAGGTCGCGGGAACAAAAATGGCGTCCTAAAGATGGGTATATGGTATGATGTTATTTTCACTAGTACCTACCTGCACTTGTTAATACAATTTTCTTCAGTTGTAAAATTGTTATAAATATACATATAGATAATTTAATGAACAACTGTCGCTTTATTAGAAAAATTAATGTGCTAAACTCAAGATTTAACTGAGTAGGTAATGTCAAAAGCAAGCGAATCTCTACAGCGGTACTTTGGCACCCCATCATGCGCAAGCGCGGGCAAGAAGCTGGCAAAAGGCGCTTTCGTTGTGCCAGCAGGAGCTGCTCAAGGTAGATCACTAGACAAAGACAGTAGATCCAGCTGGGCCGTGAATGGCGTATGTATCTACTTTCTCTATCTAGTGATCTACCCGAAGCAGCTCCTGGCGCAAAACGAACCGGCTAAGAAGCGCGGAAATGCGCAATGCGCTGTTACCACGTCAGACATTCTTGCAACGTCGCCATAGCGGGTGTCCAAGTGACGGTTATGTTCCCGCGACCTATAGCGAGGTCTACGTGCCAGGTGGAACAATGTTCCATCAACTCCCCCCAATAAATCCACATCCACATAAAATCGGCCAAAATTGAACTGGACCACCACGAAATTTTGCCTTGCTCAAAATGGAGATATCTCGAGAAAAATTGGCCAATTCTGAAATTTTTTGTGGTGCTTTGTAAGTAATCTTTCAACTACACGGTACCTTCTCCAATCACCTGATTGTTGATCTTATACAGGATACACTGACCTGACCTTACGGCCCCGTAGCACGTAACACAGGTGGTCAGTATCTGCCTATGGTGCGGAGGTTTGCGGGTTCGATTCCCGCTGTAGTCTGGGTGTTGTGTTCGTCTCACACTGCAGTTTTTCAGCATTATACAATGTTCAGTAATAAAGGCGAGTCCTAGAGCCGAAAAAAGGCTGATAAGGGAGAAAACAAACTTTTTGAACTTTACAGGATCTACAGGGTGACACTGAAGGTATTCTGTGACAAGTCGCAGAATTTTGTAGGCCACATTTTTGGGAAGCGTATATCAATATCTCGAAGCGGTTTTGGAGTTCTGATCATATGTACATATTTTGTTTTTTCAAAGAGTTATTTTATTATTTGTTTTATGATTTATGGATTGAGATTTGAGCAGTAAAAAATCTTAATGCAACGGATGCTTACTCAGCGACCGATGGCGCCAGGGGAGGCCATAATATCTTTGACTCGGTTGCCAGTGGTATTACTATAGTTATTACTTATCAATCAGGTAAGAGGTAGGCAACGCAGGTAAGACTCGCACCGCCATAAACTGGAAGCATCCACAACATGGATCCACAACCATAAATGTAAACCTCCTCCTCTGTAACTACTGTGCGTACTACCTGATGAACATAGGTAGGTATACCTACATATTGATCAAAGTAAAATTAATGTATATTGTCACAGCAAACACTTAACTTTACTATCTAAAATTACGACAGCTTTTACGATATGGTTATAGAGGTATATGGGTTATAGCAAGGATGTTGCAGCCAAAATCTTCGGTCTCTAGGCCAGCAAATATTTAACGGGAAAAATAAGTTCGCACTTTCAAAAAAAAATATTACGTTTTTATTCCACCCTAATTCGACATTTATAATAGTTGTTCACATTCCGTATTTACACACGACGTTCTTTACAATATCTTGGTGTACAAAAAATTCAACAAAACCTAAAGAAAAATCACAACACAGGATGCTATTTCAGCTATTGAAAATTAATAGCTCATCATTTATAACTTTATAAATATGTAATTATTGATGTCCGCCTGTTTTTATACAGATGAAATGAGAAAACAGAAAGCATGAATTCAAAGTAACCAAAAACTTGGACTATTCCGATCCGGTTGTCCTCTTTAGCTTACGTTGTCTTGGGCTCTGTTTGATGGCCCTGGGAGACTTCTGTGATTTGTCTTTGTCTGTAAGAAACAGAAATTATTAGTTTTTTCTCGAGCCAAGTCTTTTGTAGGACGAAAAACGTACTCAAGCTGGCCAAAGTTTGCTTGGGAAGCCAGTCGTAGTCGACGTTGTTCGGATTGCTGGTTCCAGTCTCTACGGGTGTTGGTTTACGGGTGATGTGTTTCTTTCCGAAAGACAAGAGAGTTTGTTGACCAATGACCAAGACGAGGACGACTCCGGCCGCCAAGAACACATACAAGAAGAAAGTTTCTCCGTCCAAACCTAAGAAATTACAAAAATTTGAAAGAACTAATTGGAAGGAAAGGAAGGAAGGAGCAAACATCTGATTCAGAGATTAAGCCTATTAATAAAGATCGAGCAAACGCTTGTACCTACAATTCGGTATTGAGAAAAATACTTGAAAATTTTAAAATAAAATTCAAAATAATTTCAATTTACTTGATGATTTAGGAAGTGGCCTACATTCTTCAGGAAAATTTGAAATAATTAGATGCTTAGAACTAGAGAACTAGGCGAGTAGCTAAGCAAACTTTTCCTTTGATATCTAGGCATCAAATGCTTTTTTTATTAATATGTACTACCCAATGTTCTTCCTAGATAAAACAGCTTTTTAGTATGAAAAGGGTAAGAACAAGAACGTATCTTTTTCCATTCCTATCCTGAACTAGCGTATTTCCTTGCAACTTGCAAGCAATCCTTTATCCTACATTCCCGTCCATTAGTTACAGGTTAATTTTTTTTTACATTTTCCGACCGTTTTATTGTTCTATTCCTATTCATTTTTATGTACTTAGTGACGTCAGCGACAATTTTTTTCCAAGTTGGTTTTAGCAATAATCAATATGCACGTGCCATTGTAAGGTTGTATACCTTATGGGCTGATAGTTTGAGAGATATTCGCTGTCTTCAGAAAAGATAGTTGAGCTGATTAATCTGTGATTACAGGATTTCTGTTTTGGTCAATTACAGCTGATAAAACCCATGGAAATACTACAGTTTCTTGTAATATAATAGTTGAGGACTGAGATGAGCAATCCATGTTCTACAGATTTTACAAGTTTATTTTGATCAATCCATTAGAATTTGCAAAAAATAAATTCCACAATTAAAGATCAGCCTAATTATCTTTTCTGAAACCGGCGGATTAATCTTTAAATATGGACAAATAGGTGGAGTTGTTAATTATTTTTTCACATAATGAAAAGTTTCTATCACAGAAAATATGTACTTATTTGAAAAAAAAAATAGGAATCCATCAGAAACTCATGACCACTCACTTTTCAGCCAGCTGTAGATTGAGTGTCTGTAATGTTTTCATATTACTTGGCGAACATATAGCTACCGTTCTTCACAACCCGACATTCGTTCGAAATCGAGTCAAAACAAGAAACTCGAATTGTATTCCTCCTCTCCCTTGCTCTACCGCTAAGCAGAAAACTATGTTTCATAAGGTCACACCTCCCTTGAAAATACCCTAAATACCGAAGTATGTACTTGATTAGTAAGCAGTAAGTAAATTCTTTCCAAAACTGGCAATTTTCAAACTGAAATTGCACACTTCGTGAATGTAATTCAAAGAAACTACTTGCTGCTACAGTTTCGAGGATGTCTCCTCAAAATTTTTGCAGCAAGTTACCTTCCCAAATCATATCATACTGCCATAACTTGATTTGAAAAACTAACGTTTCCAATTATACTGGGTGTTCATTTGAAAACTATCCACCTGCAATAACTCCCGATTTCTGGTGAAGGGTGAAGATGTCTTTGAGCAAAAACAGGTCGATTTTTATATCGAGGGGGACATCAAAAACATACTTTGGCGAATTTCTATCTTCAGCCCCCTGACCCCCACCCACCACAACTTTAAAATTTCAAATACCACCACTTATTTTGCGATACAATAATTTGAACAGAAATAAATTCTTTCTGAAAAAATATTGATCTTCAACACCACCCCCCTTCTTCCTGAGATTTTCTGAGTGTCCAATTTAATATTCTTGACCTCTCAATTTTCTCCAATGCAGTCAATGTCATCTTGCATAGCACCGGATGAGAAAATTTTCTGTGGAAAATTGCCACCCAAATAATTTCACCCTTTCGCTACCTCGCACAAATGGCTATTAAATACCTACTTTGTGATACATCAAATAAAAGGAAATTGAATTCTCTTCCTTCCCTCCTAAAATACTCCAAATGTCTAATTTATTGGGAGAGGGGCTGGAAATTTCAAGAAATTTCTTTCAGAAAAAGAATTCATTCGCTTTGATTTGATGTATGACCTATCACAAAGTAGGTGGTGTTTTATTAAATTTTGAAGTTGAGGTGGGGAAGAGTGAAGGGGTGAATTTGGGTAGCACTTTTTTCACCAAAAATTCCTTTCTTCGATGCCTTCTAGGATGACGCTGACTGAATTGAAAAGAATTTAGGGGCCCAGAATTGAAAATGGTACAGTCAGAGAATTTTTAGGGAGAAGGAAGGTGGGGTTAAAAATTTTGAAAATATTTTTTTCTGAAAAAAATTCAATTTTCTTCAATTAGATACATCGCAAGGTAGGTGGTGTCCTCGGTGGTGTCATTTGAAATTTAAAAATTGGGGTGAGTGGGGGCGAGGGGACTGAAGATAGAAATTTGCCAATGTATGTTTTAGATGTCCCCCTCGATATAAAAATCGACCTGTTTTTGCTTGAAGAAATATTTACTAGGAATCGGGAGTTATTGCAGGTGGATATTTTTCAACTGATCACCCGGTATGCTCACAAACGTACGTGAAGTTCGTTAAACCGGTGCAGTAAATCCCTGCGAATAAATACGAATGCACAAGCACGGCCGGACCTCTGTTCAAACTGCAGTCCCTGTATTATTTGTTTTGTTGCAGACTTTTCTGGTGGCGATCCGCAACAACTGGGACCGAAAAGTAAAATGTACGTCTCTTGCAGAAGTAAAGCCGAAAATGTTGAAGAACGTTTCGGTTGTAAAAACCGATTGTTTCCAATTTTGAAATCTGCGGAAAGAAATTCAAGGGAAGTATTTTCCCCTCCAAAACTTGTTCATATAGGAAGCTGTCAGTAGGGGGAGGGGGAATTTTCGCGTGATAACCCTGTACAATGTACATACCGCCCGCCTTCTCGCATAGTGTCATAAATGATTTATTGGCATTTTCCGCATGTCCTCTTTTAAAAGTCCTTCATGCAAAACTGGCAACATTATCTGACAAATGTGTATCGAAAATACGAAGAAGATGAGCCATTTTCATCATTTTCGATCCAAGTTTGCCAGATAATGTCATTAGTTCAGCATGAAGAATTTTTTAAAAATGACATTTCAAGAGTACCAAGAATCAATTACGACATTAGGCGAGGAGAAAGACAATTATGTAATATTGTGCTCCTGATAGTATCTACTTTTTGATCTTGTAGCAAGTACGTACGTCCTATTTACTAGAGGTCACCATCATCAAGTTCATAATTTTCTTCAAGATTCTTGGCTATAAAATGCCAACAAATTAGTTTTGTGAAAACTGATGGCTTTAAAAACAAAATGTTCATCAATTAGAGCCACTGGATTGGTTGAGTGAGTGAATATTTTGACAGCTAGAGCCAACTCTAACTCACAACTTCATAGATTGTATAATAAGGTGTCTTGAAAAATTTTGTCAGATAAACAATCTAATACAAGCTACCTAAATTTTACAATGGGCCTTATGAATAAAGATTAAGCAATTGCTTTTGCTTAAAATCTACAAGCAAAAAACGGAGAAACATTTTGCATCATTGTGAAATGAGACTTCAAACCAATGTTATTATTTCAATCAGTTACTCAAATGCTCAGTGAAACCTGAATTAATGAGTTCCTTGAAGTTTCTGAGTTTTTAGAGAATTTTCTAGGACTTAAAATCAAGCAAAAGCAATTGCTTAATCTTTATTCATAAAGCCCCATAAGCTGAGAAGCGACTGTTCATCAAGAATGGAATAACATAGAACATTTTTATTAGTTAGCCCAATTTACCTTCTTCCAATTCTACAATTTGTACAGTTTCATTGTAGACAGCATCTTGGAAGGCATTTCCAGCAACGTCCCTGTATGCCAAGTTGATGTTTAAACCGAAAGGTCTGCCGGCAAAAGCTTCCGATGGGATGAAACTGTAAGCCAAAGTTGCCTCTTGTTCGGATTTCACGATCTGATTGTAAGCAATAGCAGAGAAGTTCTGGATGTAGAAATTGAAGTCCATGGGGTACCTGAATGATGCTTCAAGAGATTCAAGAACGAAATCTTGCTTGCCCTTGTTACGGAAGCCCACGAGGAATTCAACTGGCACTCCAGCTGGCAGTTCTGTACAATAACAGCGTTGAAATCACGTAAAAAAAACAAATTAATGAAACTGTACCTAATTGAGCAGCTTGTGTGATCGGTTTGACGAATAGTAAGGTCGTGTCGGCATCCGGCGACGCTTTCGTTTTCTCTTCTTCTTCGTCTTCATCAGGCGTCACTACTTCTTCAACTTCACCTTCTCCTTCAACTTCCACCTCATCTTCTAATGGGTCTTCTTCAGCATAAGCCACATGTTTGTAGCCTAGAAAAAAGTTTAAGCTATAACCTATGACATTGGCATATGCTTCAAGTTCACGCTTCACTTCCCACGGGATTTTCTTATGTTAAGTTGATCAGCAAGCTCAGGGGTCGCACCCGCAAGCCGTGAATGAGGTATTTTTCAACTTGAACGTGCCATGGGCACCCGAAAATTGCCACGTAAAATGGATCAGTGGTGGGTGACCTCAAAGCTGGACCCCCCAAATAGCTGGCTAGTTTTCGAAACTTACCGTTATCAAAAGTGAGGATCACCGCCGGCAGGACCAGGAGGGCGAAAAACAAAATTTGCCTCATTTTCTTTTCGGGATTTAATTGAAAACTAAGCGAGAAAGTCCGTAACCGGCTAACCACACAATCGAAGTCTGACGTCTGACTCTGGTTTACTGGCGGAATGTACGTTTTGCGTCTCGCTCTTCTCTCTACTTTCCTCTACTTTTCTTCTGCCTAGTTGGAGGATACGTGGAACTTGTTTGTACACATGACGCCCCCCTCCAGTGACGTTTACGCGACGTTCCGCTCGGTTGTCAAACGTGTCAGGCTCAGCCAATGAAGTTGCGAGGTTTTCTCCGCTCAATGAATGTGTTTGTGTAGATGACGCTTCAGATCGTGAACCACAGATCTTGCAAATAGAAGATAGGATAGGATCCAAACCAAGGAGGTTATAATAGGCGATTTACATTTAAAAAACGCCACCTGGTGTAGAGCTCGGTACTTGATCGTCGAGGACGTTTTTGCGAGGAAAACCTACTCCGACGTCTAGTAGCCTAGGTGGGCACTAGTGGATACCTGTAATACCCACATATTGACATGGAAATTTGACAAGTAGAAATAATCTGAAAAAGGGGTTTGCATTTGTGTCTCTTATTTCATGTTATGGTTAGCGTAGTTAGCAGGTTTTAAGTAGATCTAGCTCCAGAGGTTCGCAGCTGAAAGACTACGCTACGCCCCCAGCAATGCACTACATTATTGCGATAAAAAAAGACAACGTTTACGTCGCGAACACAGAGGTAGCTACGGCGAGCTTGTTAGAATGAAAAATGCGGATCTCCAGCTGAAGTCGAAGCAGGAAATCTTTAGAAAAAAGCGAGGAAAAAAGGTAGGTGGTGGTTGACTCTGCACGGCCAGCCCGAGGTGATTTTTTATTGGCTGGCAGGCGGCAGGCTGGTCGACGGGCTTGTGTGTTTCCCTCCGTGCGGGTGTGAGGTGTGACAGAGTCTGTTGCTCTTCCTTGGGCGGAAGCTATGGATGATTTAGAGAAAGGTCTGCGACGACGCTGGTCATCAACATGGGGCCCAATAACGAGCCTATGGGGTCCCAAGGGTTCACAGGAACGAAAGTTTGCTTGTAGCGTACTGCACAAGACAGCAAAGTGACAGTTTTGACATGCCACCAATTGACGTAACCACCGCCGTTGCCGGACGGCAACTTACACCAGTTCTAAAAATTAATGCCCTAAAACTTCCTCGACGAAACGGCCATTTTCCCCAATAAGGTCAATCGCCTATAGCAGGAGGGAACGTAACCCAGCTTGTAGGCGAGGAAATTTGATGCGGGTCGGGGTAAGGGGAAAGCGGTATTTGGGTATGCAATCCGCAATATACGAACCACACGAAGGCACTCGAGTAACTGACACAGAGGTCTATCCCACAGAATCACGAATCTGACACTGCGAAAGCGAAGTGACAGAATCAGTCAGTTTTTGTGTTTGTGTTTTTCGTTTGCCAGTTCCTCATTTTTATAATGACGGATTCAGTCGCTTTTAGGGGTTTTGGATGCCGAGACCACCGGTCCAGCGGTCGCTGCTCAGAAACAAATTTTTTAAACAAAAAAATCGAAAGGGCATAGCGCAGCAGAAGTAGAAAGCAGAAACAGAGACGAACAGAAGCTTGTGAAGAGAAACAAGTTGTGTACAAGACCCTAGTATTCCAAACCAAAAATACAAGAAGCTACAAGACAAAGTGCCTAGATGCACATCTAATCCGAACTTGAAGGCTGGAAGCAACGATTTGCAAGGTTTTGGTGTGGTGATGAGGTACTGACGTCGAGTAGCTACCAGTGTATGTCGTGTTGTGGAAGGGAGGAGAGACGATGGAGCACTTGAGGTCTTGTCAGGAATCGCTGAAGGAGGGCAGAACTCTGAGTCAATTGTTGGGAGAGAACGAAAAGGGGCTGGAATGGATGACAAGGGTTGAAAGGAAACAGAAGAGGTGGAACACCGATGATGACAAGATGTGGCAGTCGATATTTGTATTATATATTCATCAATATCCTTTTATTTTGTGGTGTAGTGTGAATAATACAAATAAAAATGTAACATTTTCATGAAATATCAACAATAAAACTCTTTTTTTCTCGACATTATCAATTTTTTCTTGATGTATGAGCTTGGCTCATCGTCTCTTGTCTTTTTCAGCGTTTTTCCTTCATTCCAGCTCAGTCAATTCTCTGTTACTATTTGTCCTTATGTTGCGTCCCATGTTTCTTTCTGTCTTCTCTGATTTCTTTTCCCCGTCATTCTTGCCTCCCATATCTGTTCTACTGGTCTGTCCTCATTCATGCTTTGTAGGCGTCCTCACCAACATTTGTCTCTTATCCAGAAATTTCGTTACAGGCTTCATCTTCAGCTCTTTTCTTACTCAGGGTTGCGAATTGTGTCTCTTCAGTGTCAGTGTATGTTTTTTTTTACTTCGCAGGTAGGTATACTTCATTCCTGTTGCTTCACGCTCCTTCTGCATTCTCTAAGATGAGACCTCCATGTCTCACTTCCGTGGGCCATCAGTCAGTATTGATCTGAAAATCGTCTTATATACTTTCAGCTTATGGTCTTCTTTGTTACTTCTTTTTCGTTTATTAATGTCTCTTGTTCATTGCATAGTACAGTACATAGTAGTACATATTACTGGTGGTATTCTTATACAGACTTCTTATAGCACTAATCAGTTTCTATTTCACTCCTCGTGCTCTCTGAATTATTTGTTGCACTGTGAAGATGGAGCTTTGCACGCTACCTTCTTTTCGAAGTCCACTCTGTATATTTTCATTGGCATGTTTAGCAAGGTGATGCTTCTATGGTTTGCACACTTATAAGAAATCCCTTTTTCTTACCATGCTTTATTGTAGATTTCCAGCAGCAACCTTTTTCCTTCTTCTCCTAAGCTATTTATCATCTCTGATGTGAATTTATCATGTCCAGGAGCTTTGCATCCATAATTTCAGGAATGCTCATTTCAGATCTTCTCTTGCCGTCTTTCCATTTCTGTCTTCGATCGTATTTTTTCAATTAATGTCGTCTTCATCAGTGTATTTTGGTTGTGCACTCAGTAACTCTTGGAAATATTCACTCCATCTTTCCATTACTTCTTCAGAGACCACCAGTAGTGCACTTCCACTTCATCACATCATCCACTTGCAGGTGGACTAGGTCGAGGCGCTCATATTTCAAGTGACTTCTTTTCTTTGTTTAGTTTCTTCTTAAGTTGAAGGCAGTATCTTCTCTTCAATCGTGCATGTGGAATCAAAAGATAGGCATCCTTAAATTTGAAAAGATAAAACCAATATTATCAAAATTTTGTGAAGTTTTTGACTCTTGCTTGCCTATTATTTGACTTTCTTCCATTTTATTATCATGAATTATCAGTGTAGGTGCACACTAGCACAACACACACGTATGTACGTACGTACGTACAATAATATTGGTACATATACTGAGTTAAACAGGTAGGTACACAGCAGCTGTGCAGTGTGCAGTGCAGGACGCATACTTTGGCCTTTGGCTTGCTCGAGCTTTTTATTTGTTTGGTCTTCCATGACTTTGCAAGGCGGTGATGTCCTTTTCAATTAGGCACTGGACAAGGGCACACGTCGCAGAGAATATAATCAATCATTCGGAGATGCAAACCTTGAATTGGGAAAATTCGTAACTTCAAAATTTATCATCGCTAGGTGCACTTACTTATGCAACAGTATTTCCTATTTCGGATTGTCTTCTGCTTGAAAAAACTGTTTCTAGACGGCAACCGCTGTGGTTTCCCATTCGAAAGCCCTAAAAGCGATTGAAAATGCCACATTGAAGTGCGAAACTGACAAATGAAAAAATTTAACCATAAAAACCAAGGATATAAAAACGAACGATGCTGTCACTTTGCTGTATAATTCTGTGGGATAGACTTCTGTAACTCGTGTGCCTTCGTGTGGTTCGTATGTTGCGGATTGCATACACAGAACGTGACGTCACATGGCTTCACTTTTTTGAGCTCATGCTCCCTCCTGCTATAATTATAACCTCCTTGATCCAAACAAGCAGGCGACCTCGGCGACCGGTTATGGCGGCTTTACAGAACTTAGTTTGTCGCCGGCGACAGTCCCCCACCCACTGTAGTTGAATAATTTGAACGACTCGTGACTAGCCCGTAGCCGGCACATTATCACAAATCCAAAAATTCACAAATCTTCCTGCGGTGCCGCGCATGCCGGTGAGCCGATGACTATGAGGTCCGTTCATAGTTCACTGCAGATTTTCCCCGTTAGATCATACCCTTGACAGACTGCACCTTAATGATCATTAAGTGTAATGATCATTAACGTTAAATGACGATTGCGAATTTGGGGGTGACACACGGCAAATCGTAATAAGCCTATGCTATGCATGAGCTTGCGCCGTAGCGCATGAATAAACGCGGGTATTTGGCTATTATTGCCCTTATTATCTATAATTGTAATATTAATTTCCGAGTTAATTTCATATTTTCGGTGAAGTGTGAGGTGGTAATAAGCTTAGATTCCATTCAATCAAGAAAGCGTGGTGTGAACATTGCAAGCAATAACAAAGTAATTATTGCTTGCAATGTTCACACCACATCATACTATCTTTATTTGTTGCCAAAATGTATGTTGAATTTGTATTGAGTCGAAAGAAATGGAAGATGGAAGAAAAGAAGAATAAGAGACTGATGATTTAGTCAATATAACCTGATCAAAATCGCATAGACCCATAGTCTAACCAACTTTCAAGAGCGATCTTGATTTATGTGCGCGGCTGGCAAGCGGCAAGGCAACTGACAGATGCATATTATAGTTCATTATATTTGTATCTATCGTGTGATTCATTACAACTTTTTTTGGAATTTTTCAACTGCTTTTGCGATAAGGTACCTTCCATTTCGCTTGCTTTTGCAAAATTTCAAATTTTTTACGACGAACGTTCTGGAAACCTATTCCCTTATCAATAAATTCGACTTTGCCAAAGATAGAGTAGGTACCACCAACCGATACTGTGCTACAAGTTCGCAATGTTCGTATCATCCAACTTTCGCGAACAGGTGCAGGCGGTCATTTCTTATGTGAAGCGAGGAGATTTTTTCAATTCTTCGTACGTGCTTAACGTGCACGCTACGGGAATTATATACCCACCTGTCTCACGAATACTTACGGAAACCCATCTCATAATTTGGTACAAGAGATGTTGTTGCAAGAAGCAAGACACAAAATCCAGTTCCTCCATTCCAAAAATACGTGTCTGAATGGCGGCGTACTGAAATGACGGACTTGATGACAAATGACAGATATCCCGATTCATTGCAGAAAAGCTAGCCAATGGTATTCAAAAATCACGGCGATGATGCACGACCACCGGCGATTATTCGGTGATTATGGTTACTCCTAGTTAATGACCATTAAGGTCCTAAATGACGTTCTAAATGATCATTAAGTAAATGACGACGTGACACACTGGTCATTTATATCGTAATTTACGCCTTATGATCATTAAGTTTTCCAGTCTGTCAAGGGTATTAGATCAAAGAACGGTCGGAGCTGTATCTGATGGCAGGTCACAATTTTCTCGAAATTAACTAATTGTTTTATTTTTTTACAAATCAAATTAGTACATATTATACCTACAGTCCTTTTTTTTTAAAGTCCATTGTGGTGCAAATGACACACCTTCGCAATTTGGACTCGAAAAAAAAAGGACTGTGTATGCATGGGCGCCGGGAGGGGGGTGCAAGAGGGTGCACTTGCACCCCCTTGGCATGAGGAAATCCACAAAAAATGTCAAGATTTCGTTTCTTGTTTTTCTTATTTCACCTTTTTCTTTCATGGTTTTAGCATATTTTACTTATTAGATAGAACATTTCACGTAGGTACCTACAATGTACTGTAAGTTTTCAAATTAAATTTAGTTTTTGTCGACTATTGACCAAAAAACACTTATTATTATCAATATTGTTATTATTTTTGTTATTATTTGCAAAAAAATTCGTGGGCCTTGAACCTTCACCCCGGACCCTCCCTTGAGTGCGGATTTTTTCGTCTGAGCCAGGCCGCTGCAACCCCTTTAAGGTAATCCTGCCGGCGCCCATGAGCCCCCCGTATAACCAGGCAGTAAAGTATCTTTATAGACGCTTTACTACAGATCTTTGTTCGATACAGACAAACTTGTATAAATCGATGCCGTACAGACAGAGACCTAATATAGTTAGGTTATAGATTTGTGTATAGGATTTTTAAAGGTCAGAACAAAGTATATGTAAATAGTCTATATATACAGAGCATAGACTGACTAACGGCGTCATATAGAGTTCAGGTAAAGAACATATATCTGAAAACTATATAGATTTATTCAAGTCTACCTGGAGGTTAATGTTATTTGCCATGCCGGAACTACACAGAGTGTATTCATTATTCATTCGCCGACTACGATAATGGCATCATAACCCTCCCGAGGTCATGGGTGAATAATAGAGCGTGGGCCACGAGGGTATGCAACCCGACCACTGGAGGAACTGGTGCTGCCCCTTGCCAGGCGTAGCAGAAGCTCATATGTCAATCTGCTACGTGACGTGAAAGTCAAATTACAACTGTCAACCTCAAATTGAAAATTTTGTATTTCTTGGGGAAATCTGAGGTATTTTGGTTGTTTCCGCCGCTTTTCCTCATGCTTTCACTGCTGGTGAATGATATTGATTGTAAATCAAGTATTGTGTCTTTGCTTGGTCGAAGATTTTACGAAGTCTGAAATTTGGCATCAATTTTCAGTTTTGTGGAGCAACAAGTTGAGTTGAATCGTAAAGTGCTTTTCCTTCACGTTCGAATCTCCAAATGGATCACCTGAGTGCCTACACCAACACATCTGTTCTTATCTTGCTGCAAATGCGGGTACCGTGAGAAAGTCGCTTTGTGGTGGCGTGGAGCGGAGACCTGTACAAATTCGTGATCGATCACTGCTCCATGAAGTTACTGGAGGACTTCCCCCAACCCCAAGGTTCACTGTTTCGATATCATGAGGCAGGCCAGGCCAGATACGAACTTCCCAAAGCTACTGTTAGAAGACAACAGAGCTAAGAAGCTTTTACTGGGTTTGCCTCGACAGGAATTACATGTTGGTGTCGACCAAGGCGGCCCGGCTCTGGCTGGAGAGCCACCACTAGCATTAATTGCTTAAAAAACATATTGCAGAACCAGACTGAAAACGAGGATGCAAACAGCGCACTGTGGCAAACTGTTGCACGCCGAACATTTCTCAAAAGCTGAGCTGGCGGCACACTTGATCTTCCCAACCAACGATTTCTGGCAGACTGAGTAGAAAATATATGAAAAAGGCAAGGGCAACACTGCTCCTTGCCAAGAACCAGACGATCCATATTGCCGCATCTGGTGCTGCCTAGTGCTCACATCACAACTGACAGCATCGGCTGGTCCGATTCCTCCAGAGAGTAGCACTTCCTTGAAGACCCTGGTGGCCAGAGACTACCTGGACCTGCTGCAGCTATCCACTGACTGCCCAGAAGGGCCATGTGGTCCGTCTTCAGAAATGCCAGATTAGCTTCTGCCAAGAGAAGACGGACATCTTAAACATCCAGATAGGCTTTGGCCTTTCGAGAGAAAAAAAAGAAAGCAAGTTGAACGTGTACCAGCAAGACTGCCCCCAGCATGCAGAGGGTCTGGAAGCTAGAGGAAAATATTGTGAAAATTAATTATTGTTAAGTACGTACGTTATGTTTACGTTAAGATACATATCGTAAAGTGGAATAATAAAATATATAAGTAACGCAGGACGGATTTAAGGTGCCGTCAATAACAAATGTATATTATTGTACATATTCAAATCAACCCCTTCCCCCCTTCCGCACGGAAAATGTGTTTTTGATCAAATAAAACGAAACTGTTACAAAGTCGCTTTTTATTCCAACGGTTACCGAGGTGCAGACTGTTCACTATAATATGCCGTTCAGGTTTTAAATTCAGTAGAATGACTTTTTGGAGCAAAAATAAAGTGATAAGCTGGGGGGGCGCTGCAAAGTTTTGGTGCGAAACTATCAGCGGCCATCAGCCGTATCCTCCTAGATTTCCAGCTTGCCATTCGATTCCTCTCCTACTGGGGGATGCCCCTTTGAGATATTTCCAAATCTATAGTACATTTAACGGGGGTTCCGAAATGAAGAAAATAATGGCTAAGCGCGGCAGTACTAAAGAGATTGGAATGAGAATGCCTACTGTCCAGTGGACCCTGTGAAGTTGAACTTCCTTAGATGGACAATAATTTATGGAGTTGCACTGCACGACGAGACAAGACGCGCGTGAATGCACTGTGCTGGTAACTTATCTATTTCCTGTATGTATCTTCTTCATACACGCTTGCTGTTCAAGTGAGAATGAGCCACAGTGGGGGCGGACACTCACTACTCAGTGACTTTCATTCCATTTTCTTCAGTACAGTCACGCTTGGCCATCATTTTCTTCAATGACCACCGCTACCTAACAGCATCAGCGAGGAGTCGCCATGCAGCGGTACCCCAAGATGTGCTATAGGCGACTGAGACAACTTAAAAACAATGACGTGGCAGATTTATTTGGGAACTGCAGGTGGGGGAGATATTTTATTACAATAGGAGAAGAATAATTATGTGAAACAACCGTACGTTCGGAAAGTTAAGGGACAGGTGCTGGAATTGTTCAAAAATTCAGGGACAGATTTTTTTAAAAAGACCTCGTACGGGCATCTTTCGGCAAGTATCCACAAGTCTATCGCATGTTTGTACAGTCGGACGGGCCTCAAGAGTACCTCAGGTCGCTGGAACCCACTGTCAGGATCAGATTGATAGCTCATATTCAACCGGTGCTACGGGGAAGTAGGGGTACGGCTTTCATGGATTGATCTAAGGGATTTGTACTGTTTGTACTGTATAGTCTGGCGTATTCCTTATTACCAGGGAAAGTAATATCTCTTGAAAAAGTAAACCTGCACCCTGCTATCTAAATTAAACGTGAGAAGTGGTCGACAAGAGACAATAAGACATCGTCTCAAGCATGGTTGGGCGTGCTGCATGACGACTCCTCGCTGATGCTGCTAGGTTAGCGGTGATCATTGAAGAAAATGATGGCCAAGAGTGGCGGTACTAAAGAAAATGGAATGAAAATCGCTGGGTAGTGAGTGTCCCCCACTGTATAGCTAGTTCTCAGTGAAACAGCAAGAAAAACTGAAGAGTTCAGTGCAAGATAGCTAGGTCAAGTCCTTTTTGGGATAAGATAGTGCAGTCACTTAGTTGAAAAATCCCGAAAAAAATCCTATAAATTTCGAGAAAATTAGTAGAAGGCTAGAAATTTACCTACAACATTAACGAGCGACACTATGGTCTATGTGCGAGACACGTAGTGGCGCGTGGAACATGAGTGTAAAGTGAAGCGGCTTTGGTAGTATATATTGCCTAGATACACAAGAGTATAGGTATACATATATGTGATCACATATGTAATGGATATTTTCAAGACTGCGTGCGACAAAAGTAGGAAAACGTGACAATAAGTGATCGTCAAAGGACATCCTCTCAAGCATCATGGTTGGTGACTCATCGCCGACTCATCGATCGTTGGATGCTGCTAGGTGAGTGGTATTTATAAGTCCATATTGCCAGCGGAGGCCAGCGCCGGACAGTGCGGGCATCACTGGGGGTCCAAACTGGAGAAAATTATGACTAAGCGCGGCAGTATTAAAGATAATGTGATGAAAATGCCCACTGCCCACTCTGGCCCCTGTGAGGTTGAGATAACTTCCTTAGATGGACAATAATTTATGGAGTTGCACTAGCGCTTGTGTTGGAAACTTGTCCATTTCCTGTATGTTACCTCCGAGGTTATCTTATTCTTTATACATGCTTGCTGTTTTAATGGGTATAAGCTACAGGGGGAGCACTCGCAAATCATTGATTTTCATTCCATTCTCTTTAGTACTGCCACGCTTGGCCATACGTCAGATTGTGTAGTAAGACGAAATGATATTCAACAACTGTTTGAATTGGAAGATAAGAAAATACTGATAATGGCAGAGCAGCGGTATCCCAGGATGTGTTATGGGGCGACTGATGAGACAATAACTTGAAAAGAATGATGCCTATGGCAGATTTATTTGGGAACTGCAGGTGAGGGAGATGTTTTATTACAATAAGAGAAGCATAATTATGTAAAACAACCATACGTTCGGAAAGTTAAGGGACAGTGCAGGGGTTGTTCAAAAATTCAGGGACAGATTTTTTTAAGAAGACCTCCTACGGGCATCTTTCGGCAGGTATTCACAAGTCTACCGGCCAACCATATGCTTGAGACGGTGTCTCTTGTCGACCACTTCTCACGTTTAATTTAGATAGCAGGGTGCAGGTTTACTTTTTCAAGAGATATTACTTTCCCTGGTAAGGAATACGCCAGACTATACAGTACAAATCCCTTAGATCAATCCATGTAAGCCGTGCCCCTACTTCCCCGTAGCACCGGTTGAATATGAGCTATCAATCTGATCCTGTCAGTGGATTCCAGCGACCTGAGGTACTCTTGAGGCCCGTCCGACTGTACAAACATGCGATAGACTTGTGAATACCTGCCGAAAAATGCCCGGACGAGGTCTTCTTAAAAAAATCTGTCCCTGAATTTTTGAGCAATTCCAGCACCTGTCCCTTAACTTTCCGAACGTACGGTTGTTTCACATAATTATTCTTCTCCTATTGTAATAAAATATCTCCCCCACCTGCAGTTCCCAAATAAATCTGTCATGTCATTGTTTTTAAGTTGTCTCAGTCGCCTATAGCACATCTTGGGGTACCGCTGCATGGCAACTCCTCGCTGATGCTGCTAGGTAGCGGTGGTCATTGAAGAAAATGATGGCCAAGCGTGACTGTACTGAAGAAAATGGAATGAAAGTCACTGCGTAGTGAGTGTCCGCCCCCACTGTGGCTCATTCTCACTTGAACAGCAAGCGTGTATGAAGAAGATACATACAGGAAATAGATAAGTTACCAGCACAGTGCATTCACGCGCGTCTTGTCTCGTCGTGCAGTGCAACTCCATAAATTATTGTCCATCTAAGGAAATTCAACTTCACAGGGTCCACTGGACAGTGGGCATTCTCATTCCAATCTCTTTAGTACTGCCGCGCTTGGCCATTATTTTCTTCGGTAATTGTTGACGACCACTACTTCTCGACTTCAGCCACCAACTTTTCACGGTAGGTAGACACCACCACAACATCACGTTCGTCGACCGTAGTTTCCTGGGGAAACCACTATTTCCACTGTAAAATGCCCCTTCTTTCCATTACTTGTCCTACGACGTAAGTACATGCAAGAAGGAAGCGTCCTATATAGCTGTTTAAGTGGTTGCCTAACTCTTAGAAAATGCTAGTCGAGAAGTAGTCATCGTCAACAATTACCTTTTCTTCATTTCGGAATCCCCGTTAAATGTACTATAGATTTGGAGATATCTCAAAGGGGCATCCCCCAGTAGGAGAGGAATCGAATTTCATATATCATGTATATACTTAAGCAAAATAAAGTGGCAAGCTGGAAATCTAGGAGGATACAGCTTATAGTTTCGCACCAAAACTTTGCAGGTGCCATCAGCCCAAGCCCTAGCCCCCCAGCTTGTCACTTTATTTTTGCTCCAAAAAGTCATTCTACTGAATTTAAAACCTGAACGGCATATTATAGTGAACAGTCTGCACCTCGGTAACCGTTGGAATAAAAAGCGACTTTGTAACAGTTTCGTTTTATTTGATCAAAAACACATTTTCCGGCGGAAGGGGGGAAGGGGTTGATTTGAATATGTACAATAATATACATTTGTTATTGACGGCACCTTAAATCCGTCCTGCGTTACTTATATATTTTATTATTCCACTTTACGATATGTATCTTAACGTAAACATAACGTACGTACTTAACAATAATTAATTTTCACAATATTTTCCTCTAGCTTCCAGACCCTCTGCATGCTGGGGGCAGTCTTGCTGGTACACGTTCAACTTGCTTTCTTTTTTTTCTCTCGAAAGGCCAAAGCCTATCTGGATGTTTAAGATGTCCGTCTTCTCTTGGCAGAAGCTAATCTGGCATTTCTGAAGACGGACCACATGGCCCTTCTGGG
This sequence comes from Anaspis maculata, assembly GCA_949128115.1. Lineage (NCBI taxonomy): Eukaryota > Metazoa > Arthropoda > Insecta > Coleoptera > Scraptiidae > Anaspis > Anaspis maculata. Next base: position 50,088,620 of record OX421963.1, read on the forward strand.
CAGTCAGTGGATAGCTGCAGCAGGTCCAGGTAGTCTCTGGCCACCAGGGTCTTCAAGGAAGTGCTACTCTCTGGAGGAATCGGACCAGCCGATGCTGTCAGTTGTGATGTGAGCACTAGGCAGCACCAGATGCGGCAATATGGATCGTCTGGTTCTTGGCAAGGAGCAGTGTTGCCCTTGCCTTTTTCATATATTTTCTACTCAGTCTGCCAGAAATCGTTGGATGGGAAGATCAAGTGTGCCGCCAGCTCAGCTTTTGAGAAATGTTCGGCGTGCAACAGTTTGCCACAGTGCGCTGTTTGCATCCTCGTTTTCAGTCTGGTTCTGCAATATGTTTTTTAAGCAATTAATGCTAGTGGTGGCTCTCCAGCCAGAGCCGGGCCGCCTTGGTCGACACCAACATGTAATTCCTGTCGAGGCAAACCCAGTAAAAGCTTCTTAGCTCTGTTGTCTTCTAACAGTAGCTTTGGGAAGTTCGTATCTGGCCTGGCCTGCCTCATGATATCGAAACAGTGAACCTTGGGGTTGGGGGAAGTCCTCCAGTAACTTCATGGAGCAGTGATCGATCACGAATTTGTACAGGTCTCCGCTCCACGCCACCACAAAGCGACTTTCTCACGGTACCCGCATTTGCAGCAAGATAAGAACAGATGTGTTGGTGTAGGCACTCAGGTGATCCATTTGGAGATTCGAACGTGAAGGAAAAGCACTTTACGATTCAACTCAACTTGTTGCTCCACAAAACTGAAAATTGATGCCAAATTTCAGACTTCGTAAAATCTTCGACCAAGCAAAGACACAATACTTGATTTACAATCAATATCATTCACCAGCAGTGAAAGCATGAGGAAAAGCGGCGGAAACAACCAAAATACCTCAGATTTCCCCAAGAAATACAAAATTTTCAATTTGAGGTTGACAGTTGTAATTTGACTTTCACGTCACGTAGCAGATTGACATATGAGCTTCTGCTACGCCTGGCAAGGGGCAGCACCAGTTCCTCCAGTGGTCGGGTTGCATACCCTCGTGGCCCACGCTCTATAATGGGGAGGTAGAAGACAATTTGAGGTTATGTATTACATTTTTAATTTTTATTTTCGTTAGTTATAAGGTCAAGTTGGATACTAGAAAAGTGCCACAATATATAAAAACCGGAAAAGCACGCATACAAAAAATGGAAGAGTTATAGAGTAACCCCTCTAAATGATGAATACTTTGGCAAGTACTTTCTCAATTCTGACTTTGTCGAACAAACTCATTCTGTTTTAATTGTAGATTCTTATGATCTAGCCCTAAAGGCAGAAAAACTGCTCGAGGCAAACCGACATAGATACTAGCGAGATCATAAGAATCTACAATAAAAACAAAATGAGTTTGTTCGACAAAGTCAGAATCGATAAGTACTTGCCAAAGTATTTATCATTTAGAGGGGTTACTCTATAACTCCTCCATTTTTTGTATGCGTGCTTTTCCGGTTTTTATATATTGTGGCACTTTTTTCGTATCCAACTTGACCTTATAACTAACGAAAATAAAAATTAAAAATGTTATACATAACCTCAAATTATCTTCTACCTCCCCATCATTATTCACCCATGACACCGGAAGGGTTTATGATGCCATTATTGTAGTCGGCGAATGAATATACACTCTGTATAGTTCCGGCATGGCAAATAACATCAACCTCCAGCACTATTATTGATGCAATAACAATCAAATTCGCAATCAGTCGAAAGTCGAACAGCCCACGCCATGCCACTTTTTTCCACTAACCAAGGAACTGAGACGAACGGGAACGCTACGCGCGAATGGAAACTGCTCGCATACAGCAGTACAGTTTTCATCAAGAAGTCATAAATGGTCGGTAAATTACCGATAAAGCGTTGGTAAATTCAGTCCGTGACAAAACTTTAAAGGTTTTGTAAAGAGTACTGTGACAGTTCGCTAACCCTCTCCCGCCTAATTATTCAAATTCAAATACTTACTTCCCGCTTATTTGAACTTCTTACTCCGGGTTGGCACGTGAAATCGTCAAAGTGGGAAAGAAACCAACGCTGTTTAGTTCGATACGACGTAGCTTAATGTTTCACAATAAAATTAGGAATTAAACACAAAATACCTTTGAATGCCATTTATTCAAGCTTCATTTGTACGAGAATTGCCTTTCAGTTCAGGTAAATCTGTATGCCCTTTTGGCTAGTGACATTGGTAAAGATTGTAAAACTTTGAATGGAGAGCCTTGGGGCTTCAACCCTTCATGTTCAGTTATAGACTTGTTCGAAGTAGAGATGGGTTACCCATATAGCACAGGATATCTTATGGACGTCCATTTCAAGTACATATCAAGTCCTCATGTCCATGGACTTGATTTGGACATCCATAAGACATCCATTTAGGGAACATTCTATGGATGTACAGAAACGATGACCCATGGACGTCTTTCATGGACCACTTTATGGACATTCTTTATTTTCAACATCTAAACATATAGAGTCCATTGCCATGAAAAAAAAAGTGTAAAAATATGTGACAAGGTACCTACAGCTATTATTTTTCAGCAACAAAAACAAGTTGAGAGTTGACTCACAATTCAAAAATTAGGCCACTGGGCCTAATATCATATTATTATCATTATTATTGCGGTAATTTGAAAGAAAAGCCATTTTTCTCAATTTACATAATTTACGTACATCAACAATCAACAGTACCTTTTACTCCTTTTAGTAACTTTGATTCTTGTCGGTTGGCAGAGCTGCGAATACTTGTCATCCCTGAGTGTCACTCAGTGTCACTACTATCAGTACTGTCACTGTGATAGCGTCGCGTCGTTTTCCTCAAACCCGCATTTCTTTGTGCAAAGTTTTCTCCGTGCTTTCCAGTGATTTTTTAACCAAGAAGACTTTATAGTGTTTATTGAAAATTGACAATGCCGTCCTGTTCTGTGCCCAGTTGCAAACATTTCGACAAACGGAGAAACCCGACATAACCTACTATGTACGATTCGGATGTTTTTATTCCATTTTTTATTTATTACAAAAGAATCGTTTCAGGTTTCCGAAACGACTTAAAGTGGAGTAGCCATCCCTAGGCCAGGGATCAACAAACATCCATTATTCAGCAGAGCATGTTCGTTCAGATCATTTCTTGGATGATGACTACGAGCGAATTGGATTGCTTAAAAAACTGAAACCAAATGTAATTCCTTCACTTAATTTGCCTACCCCGAGGCCGAGACCTATTCCAGTAGCTTTAGACAATCAAGCTATCCCAGAAGCTCCAACAACAACAACAAGCCAAGTTATGTTGAAAGCATCAACAACCAAGCTATGCCAGAATCGTCAGCAAGTCAAGCTGTGCTCAGGGGCTGTGCTGAAGGCAACAACAACCCAAGCTATGCTGGTTTGCTATATTGTTATTTGAAACTTTAATTTTTTTGAGAATAAATATTTTCAATGATTGAAACGCCTTTTTTTGAGAAACGTCTTTTGAATGTCCAAATTTATCACAAATGGTCATCTTATGGACATCCCATAAAGGACGTTTTAGGAACGTACAACTTAGTGCCAAATGGACGTCCATAAGCTGTCCATAAGACATCCACTGGACCTTTTATGGACGTCCTATGGATCTCCGTATGTCCATTTCAGGATAGCCTATGGACGTCCATTGGATGTACTTGTGCTATATGGGTAATTTGTTTTGCAATGAGAACAGGTTTGTGAATAGGATGTGCCAGTATTATGCTGTAACACACCAATCTCGTTTTGGAATTCGTCGTCACCTATTGACACCTTTATTTGGATATTACCCAGGAATTTTTGCTCTGTAAGTAATGTTACCACTATCCAGGTTCTTCTGTAAATAGGGCCTATCACGGAGATTCCAAATATGATGACAATAGACTTAGTTCATCATTACATAGTAATCAAACCAAACTCTGTAATAAGTAGTTGTTGGCTGAACAATTGTGGCTGAAAACCCGAGGTGAAATTCAACAGCAATGTAATTGATTTTAGCTCACTAGCTTCGAGGATAAACAGATCTGTTAGACTCTGCACGACAATTCCAATTCAAGTATTTAGTAATTGGTAAAAGTATTGCATTGGTAATCACTTCATTTTCAAGTATCTTTTCAAACCACATTATTATAAAAATACTGACTGTTGCAAGTGCAGTAAGAAACAAACAAACAAATTATTAGATTGCTGAATTAATTACTCGTTAGGTTGATTATGCGCAATCCTCGGCTTATACCTGGAGGTGTACGGTCGCTGGTTTCTCCGGAAGGTGGTACGTAGGACGTGGGGTCCATCTGGCCGTCGGAACTAGCCATGGAGATGACTTTCAGAGCGGTGTGGCAGCCGGGCTTCGGGACCCGCGGGTGGCACGGGAGGCCTCGGAATGTGGTGTTGGCAGTAGCGGGCTCGTAGTTCTCGGGAACCTCTGGTGCTGCCGGTGATGACGTTGTAGAGAGAGAAAGTAGAGGTGCGGCGGACAAACTTTACCTAAAAGGCTCAGTAATCGCCACTACCTATACGCCACTAACGACGGGCTCCCAGCCCCAGCTCCGTCTTTAAACCTCCGGCGAGCAGACTTCCCGCCTGTTCTCAGCTCCGTCCTCCCAGGACTCCGGCGAGCAAACAGCGAGACAGCCCTCAGCTCCGACTTAAAGACTTCGTCACAGAGCCGCAAGAAGCTATCAGCTTGTCTTTAAACCTCCGGCGAGCAGACTTCCCGCCTGTTCTCAGCTCCGTCCTCCCAGGACTCCGGCGAGCAAACAGCGAGACAGCCCTCAGCTCCGACCTAAAGACTTCGTAACAAAGCCAACTTCTTGCTAGAGATTCCACAGGGATTCTCCTCGCGAGGACTGAAACACGGAAATATTTATGTGAATATCGTTCTTGCCATCTCTCTTGTGTAATTACGGGACTTGTGGGTTCTACTCTACGGAGACGTGTCGCGGGGGTTTCTTTCATCCTACAGCTTTCAAAGAACACACAAACAATTTCTCTCTTTATCTGACTCATTCCTTGATGGAAGGATTAGATGTGTTTATTAGGTTTTGATTTCTTGTGGTTGCACAGGAACCGACGGAACTAAATAGGCCATAAATTGGAACCTTGACAGGGGTGGGCGCCTAAATGGTAAAAACGTAAACTTCCCTGTCTTTATTCAATCCTTGGGTTCTTGGTTCTTTCTTTGTCGCGCTCTCTTGTAAATGGGTGCGTAGCCTGGTGTGGAAGGGGATGCGTGGTGTGGTCAGCTCCTCATCGGCTCTTGCAAAGTGGATGGTGCAGCGGTGTGCTTTGGGGTGGGGGATGAATTCTTTCTCTTCTCTCTTAGGTCTGTGGTAATAGACTGAAACAGAAAAGGTGAAGTGTGTCGGGTTCTAAGTTGGCTCTCTCCTCCGGATCATGCAGCTCCGCACGAAGAGAAAAATGTGCGCTCCTTGGTGCTCTGACGGCTCTTGAAGATTTTTCCTCCAATTGAGTATTACTGGTTGCCCAGCTTCCAGGGGTATCCTTACGGACCGTTTCACTCCCCGGCGAATTTTTAGATGGAAGGACCCTTTAGGGACTTTGTGACTAAAAATTAAAAAAAAAACTTAGAAAAATCGAAATAGGCACACGACACAAATTGGGGTTAAACAACAATAGGGGACAACAGAAATCTTAACAACCTATCAACAAAACAATCAACCCCTACAACAATGATAACAAATGAGGCCAATACACGTCATCGGGAGATGGGAATGGTAGCGCCACTTACTATGGAGTATGGACATCGAGGGCAGATAGACGTGAAAAATTACCCTTTATTTTCGGCGCAGAAATACCTTTACCTCTACTTCTACCTTGACTAATGCTGTTTTTTCAACTAATAGCGTGTTCCGATTTGTGTAAATTTTACCCGGTAAATTTTGACAACACTGACGTTTGTAAAATTTACCTGACAGCATTTCGGAACGCAAGCGGTAAACAGGGGCGGTAAATTAAATTGAGGTTGAGTGACGTGCTACCAAATTTGAAAGTCTGCAGATCAGATCAGGGAGGAAACGGAAGCAGATTCATTCAGATTCTTATTACTGGAGTTTGAGGCAGAACCAGGGCAGAACAAGAAAATGGTCTTCCTGAATAGGCAGTGAATCGACAAGCAAATGATAAAGGGAGGCAAAGAGCACATGGCCAGCAAAAAAGAGACAAGATCGCATGCGCCTCGGCCTCAGAAACATTGTTCATCTGGTCTTTTGGTCACAGTGCTGGAAGGAGTTGTTCGGGTAGCTGTAGCAGTGATCAGAGAATAGCAGTGATAGCGTGGGACATCGTTTTCAATGTCACTACTGCCAATAGCGTCACATTTACTGAAAATCACCGAGCTCCTACACGCGGTACAAAGCTGGCTCGCGGTAAACTTCTGTGAAATTAACTGCGTCCCGTTTTATAGTTTGACAGCGGTAATTTTTACAATTGTAAAATTTACCTCAAATCGGAACACGCTATAACTATAACATGCGACGAGTTGCATTCTCCTACTGTGGCCCTTTACTACTCATGCACAAATTTTGCATTTACTGCAGAATATGACCCCGCGGTTTCTTCGGTCATGTACCTGAAAGCAATGGCTGGAAACAAAATAAATGGGGGTGATTACACAATTCGCGAGTGGCTTACACATTGCAAAAATCATCGAGACTTGGGGACACGAACCAAAAATCCTACTGAGCTAAACCTTGCGGTTACGGTAAATTGAAGGGTTGGTTGAAGTCACCCACTTCCGTGCATTCACTGTGAAAGCTCCAGTGGCCTTCTCTTTGACGATTTGATGTCAGGTAGCCGGTCGATGACCCACTGATTTTTTTTCTTTGAGGGTGCGGGTGCGGATGTAGAAACTCGACGACACAAGGACAGGGATCGACCTTGGCGATTCCGGCGGCTCGGCAACACATCTGCATCAGCATCTGGCTGGGGGGTTCCTTTAGGCAAACGACAAATTCAAACCAAAATAGAGACGCAATATTTCGATGATTATAACGCCGTGGCCTCTGCAACTTTTCTCTTGAGATCCAGGAGACAGGTACCTACGCTACTGAGCAGGACTAGAATTCAAATAAGTGGACATTATTTTCCAGTAGTGGCATCCCTACCTGTAACTAGAGAGTTCAATTGTTTGGCGAAGAACAACCTTACACAACAATTTCACAAAAAGGGTAATTTAATTCTGAAAAAGACAAGCATTAATTTATACGTCTGGCGCTGGTACTCAAAACACCTAGGATTTCAAATTACAAGCTGCATCATGGAAAAGACAAATAATTCGGCGGCATGGTGGCAGGTTCGCGGCATCGTAGTCCTGAAAAATCTTGAATTGAAAAATAAAAATAGTAAAATATGATTGGAAATAATGATCCGTTTCGGAAAGAGTTCGAGTCGTGAAATCGCCAGTTCCTGGTTGGTGAGGCGTTGTGGTTGTCGTAGGCAGGTGCCTGGCTGGAAAATCAGAAGAAATTAAAATTCCGCGGACCTTACTCTGGGCTTCGGTTTCTCCCCGGCGGTCACTTGTCGGCACTAGTATGGTGGAAAAAATTAAATAAAAACTGTGCTGGTAAGCGAAACTCGCCGTCGCTGGTACTCTTGATTGAGAAACGGAGACGAAACGGCGCCGTGGAGGACTGGGCGTGTGAAAAGAAAAAATATTTCAAATCAATTCGAACACATGGGCCAGCAGCAGTCGTGAGGGTGCAAGTGCAGGTAGTCCTGAAAAAGGTCGAATAGTCGGGAGGGTCTCGCGCTGGTTAAGACCCAACAAACAACCGTGACGTCTGGCTTCCGATCGCTGGCTGAAATCGTCCCTGCAAAATTATTTATAAAGTTAAAATATTTGAAACAACTCTAATTTTCTCAGATTCAATTCCTATTTTTACGTGTGACATTAAGCTTTGTTTGACGTCGCATCCTGGTCACGGCACCAATGTGACAGTTCGCTAACCCTCTCCCGCCTAATTATTCAAATTCAAATACTTACTTCCCGCTTATTTGAACTTCTTACTCCGGGTTGGCACGTGAAATCGTCAAAGTGGGAAAGAAACCAACGCTGTTTAGTTCGATACGACGTAGCTTAATGTTTCACAATAAAATTAGGAATTAAACACAAAATACCTTTGAATGCCATTTATTCAAGCTTCATTTGTACGAGAATTGCCTTTCAGTTCAGGTAAATCTGTATGCCCTTTTGGCTAGTGACATTGGTAAAGATTGTAAAACTTTGAATGGAGAGCCTTGGGGCTTCAACCCTTCATGTTCAGTTATAGACTTGTTCGAAGTAGAGATGGGTTAATTTGTTTTGCAATGAGAACAGGTTTGTGAATAGGATGTGCCAGTATTATGCTGTAACACACCAATCTCGTTTTGGAATTCGTCGTCACCTATTGACACCTTTATTTGGATATTACCCAGGAATTTTTGCTCTGTAAGTAATGTTACCACTATCCAGGTTCTTCTGTAAATAGGGCCTATCACGGAGATTCCAAATATGATGACAATAGACTTAGTTCATCATTACATAGTAATCAAACCAAACTCTGTAATAAGTAGTTGTTGGCTGAACAATTGTGGCTGAAAACCCGAGGTGAAATTCAACAGCAATGTAATTGATTTTAGCTCACTAGCTTCGAGGATAAACAGATCTGTTAGACTCTGCACGACAATTCCAATTCAAGTATTTAGTAATTGGTAAAAGTATTGCATTGGTAATCACTTCATTTTCAAGTATCTTTTCAAACCACATTATTATAAAAATACTGACTGTTGCAAGTGCAGTAAGAAACAAACAAACAAATTATTAGATTGCTGAATTAATTACTCGTTAGGTTGATTATGCGCAATCCTCGGCTTATACCTGGAGGTGTACGGTCGCTGGTTTCTCCGGAAGGTGGTACGTAGGACGTGGGGTCCATCTGGCCGTCGGAACTAGCCATGGAGATGACTTTCAGAGCGGTGTGGCAGCCGGGCTTCGGGACCCGCGGGTGGCACGGGAGGCCTCGGAATGTGGTGTTGGCAGTAGCGGGCTCGTAGTTCTCGGGAACCTCTGGTGCTGCCGGTGATGACGTTGTAGAGAGAGAAAGTAGAGGTGCGGCGGACAAACTTTACCTAAAAGGCTCAGTAATCGCCACTACCTATACGCCACTAACGACGGGCTCCCAGCCCCAGCTCCGTCTTTAAACCTCCGGCGAGCAGACTTCCCGCCTGTTCTCAGCTCCGTCCTCCCAGGACTCCGGCGAGCAAACAGCGAGACAGCCCTCAGCTCCGACTTAAAGACTTCGTCACAGAGCCGCAAGAAGCTATCAGCTTGTCTTTAAACCTCCGGCGAGCAGACTTCCCGCCTGTTCTCAGCTCCGTCCTCCCAGGACTCCGGCGAGCAAACAGCGAGACAGCCCTCAGCTCCGACCTAAAGACTTCGTAACAAAGCCAACTTCTTGCTAGAGATTCCACAGGGATTCTCCTCGCGAGGACTGAAACACGGAAATATTTATGTGAATATCGTTCTTGCCATCTCTCTTGTGTAATTACGGGACTTGTGGGTTCTACTCTACGGAGACGTGTCGCGGGGGTTTCTTTCATCCTACAGCTTTCAAAGAACACACAAACAATTTCTCTCTTTATCTGACTCATTCCTTGATGGAAGGATTAGATGTGTTTATTAGGTTTTGATTTCTTGATGTGGTTGCACAGGAACCGACGGAACTAAATAGGCCATAAATTGGAACCTTGACAGGGGTGGGCGCCTAAATGGTAAAAACGTAAACTTCCCTGTCTTTATTCAATCCTTGGGTTCTTGGTTCTTTCTTTGTCGCGCTCTCTTGTAAATGGGTGCGTAGCCTGGTGTGGAAGGGGATGCGTGGTGTGGTCAGCTCCTCATCGGCTCTTGCAAAGTGGATGGTGCAGCGGTGTGCTTTGGGGTGGGGGATGAATTCTTTCTCTTCTCTCTTAGGTCTGTGGTAATAGACTGAAACAGAAAAGGTGAAGTGTGTCGGGTTCTAAGTTGGCTCTCTCCTCCGGATCATGCAGCTCCGCACGAAGAGAAAAATGTGCGCTCCTTGGTGCTCTGACGGCTCTTGAAGATTTTTCCTCCAATTGAGTATTACTGGTTGCCCAGCTTCCAGGGGTATCCTTACGGACCGTTTCAGTACGTAACGAAGATACCTGTAAATTATAAGTAAATATTGGATAAAGATGCGGTACAGTTGATACAGATATCTACTAGCTTTATACTGGAATGTATCTATTCGATAAAGTTTTATCTATGTCGAATCATCTTTATCGAGCCAGTACATTTTGGATACAGGCTGAAGAAACCGATACAGGCTGGTTATACGGGCCATGACTATGTGGATGTTGGAAAAAATACGAAAAGAACTGTAAGTGTTATTTATCCATTTAAACGGCTTTTGTGTATTTACAAGTAGGTAAAGTAATGCTGTGGAAGGTAACACACAGGCCATCTCATATGTATACAGGTGGTCCGACTTTCACGTCATTAAATTTTGGATCCAGAGAGAATGAAAAACAAAGGGGAATTTCTTCAAAAAACATATTCGAGAAATGCCTGATAACAGAGATACAGCCCTTCAAAGTTGGAAATAAATAATCGTTTTTTCCGCATAACTTTTGAACCGTTCAACCAATTTGATTCAAAATAGAACCAAAGTTTTACTGAAATTATTCCCTCTCGAACAATCATAACATGTTCCATTAAAAAGTTTCAGGGGCGTAGACATTAGGGGGTGTCCCTACTCCCCCCTCCCTATTTTTCACCCCCCTAGTTATTTTTGGAAATTGTTCATAAAAGGACCCCGCACGATTCTTATGGAAAATGGGTCTCGGTCAAATTCTCTAATTTTTTTATATGTTGTAGCCCAATTCGACACGAGTCAAAAACCATCGTCCGTTACCCAAAAAAAAAAAACAGTTTTTTGTCTATAAGGGGTTGAAGATGGGTTATTTCAAGGTAAAAAAATATGTTCCAACGTAAGTGAGAACATTTCAACCTCCTCTCTAACACATATGGCTCATGACAATTCCCTTTTTCTTTTGTGCAAAAATCAACCCCATCCCTCACCCCCAACCCCTACTTGTGAGTATCAAACTCGAAATTACGTTTGAAAGTCATGCAGATGGTTCTATTTTGTAGAATTATGAATTTTGGCACAAATTATTTTTCCAACCCCCAAATAAGGGGTGGGGTTCGAAAAAAAAACATCGGTCAATGGGACCTTGCACTGCCACTTTTACACACCGAGGGCGCCACGACCGTTGGGGGCAAATTCGACGATTTTGACGGCGTTGACGCTTCAGCGACCGACGTCCATCATTTTATGTCTTGATTTGAAATTTGGATAACCTCTGTTTCTTGCTTGACGTCTCCAGTCACTGTCAGTTACTGGTCAAACTACTCAAACTCCCCTGTTTTTCGCGTCGTTACGGCCGCTTTATCGAAGTAGGCGCCCCCTACAGTAGTGGCGACCCGAGTGGCGACCTCACGTTGAGTTTTTCAATTGCAAGGCCCCATTGGGCTGAATTTCTAATATTGTGCTTTACCAGTTACGCTAAACGAGATTACCAAGGGAAAACTCATTCGTATGACCAGTTTCCACCCCACAGAGGGTTGAAGTTGACTATAATGAAGCATAAAACATTCTTCCATGTCATAAACCAAATGAATGGAAATTGTGGACTTTCATTTATCTTGTTTCGTAAAAATGTATATTCTTCAGAAAAACTCTCAACCCCGTCCTTCATCCCCTATTCCTGTTTCTGAACATCATATTCGAAATGCCTGAATCTTGAAAATACAAATAATTTTTATTTCATCCTTCACATGGTCGCAGTAGCTGGAATAAGAGTGTGACATGATATTTTGCCTTGATTGAGCAGCTTTCGCTTCAAATGACATTAAATTCTTCAATCTAAACTATGAATTGAGGTATATCCGTACAAAAGAAAAAAGTTGGAAATTATTTACATGTGAACATAATTAACCTGCTGTGAAGTTGAAACTAGATAGGAACACCAATATTTTAAATAATAATCCAGTCAAAAATCAAAATATATATATATCCCACCCTGCTTATGTTAGCACTCTAACGTAAGCGCAGTGAAAGTGAATTTAGAGAGGGGATTCACAATTCAGATGCAGAGAATCCGACCATAGACCTCCTACATTATCAAGATTTATTTCGAATATGATTTTCAGAAACAAGGATAGGGGATGAGAGACGGGGTTAAAATTATTTTTGAAGAATAGACATTTTTACAAAACAAGACGATATGAAAGTCCACTACTTTCATTAATTTGGTTTATGACATGGAAGAATGTTTTATGCTTCATTATAGTCAACTTCAACCCTATATGGGGTGAAAACTGGTCATACGAATGAGTTTTCCTTTGGTCATCTTGTTCAGCGTAACTGATGAAGCACAATATCAGAAATTCAGCCAAATTGACCGATGGTTTTTTTTTCAACCCCACCCCCTATTTGGGGGTTGGAAAAACAATCTGTGCCAAAATTCATAATTCGACAAAATAGAACCATCTGCATGACTTTCAAACGTAATTTCGAACTTGATACTCACAAGTAGGGGTTGGGGGTGAGGGAGGGGGTTGATTCTTTCACATAAGAAAAGGGGAATTGTCATGAGCCATATATGTTATAAAGGACGTTGAAATGTTCTCACTTACGTTGGAACATATTTCTTTACCTTGAAATAACCCATCTTCAACCCCTTATAGAAAAAAAACTGTCCATTTTTTTGGGTAACGGGGACGATGGATTTTGGCTCGTGTCAAATTGGGCTACAAAATATCAAAAAATTAGGGAATTTGACCGAGACCCATTTTCCATAGGAATCGTGCGTCCTTTGATATCTGCGTTCAATTTTCAAAAAAAATCACTTTTGCAAAATTTTGATTAGAGGCTTTGTTTGGGAGATATTTGATTGAAGGTTTGGCAAACATCTCAAAAGCACAACTTTCAAAGGTCTAAAAATTAAAATCCAAAAAAAACTCATGATTTCTCAGCTGAAATAGGTTTTCTAGAATTTCTCAGTTGAATAACCATCATTTTCTCCAAAGCACGAGAAATTTTCAGGAAAAAAAAAACAATTTGGGCTCTGAAACGAAACGAATCAAAATTTTGCAAGAGTGACTTTTTCTTCTGAATTGAACGTAGAACGAAAATTATGAACAGCTTCCAAAAATAGCTAAAGGGGTGAAAAATAGGGGGGGGGGAGTATGTCAACGCCCCTGAAGCTTTTTTCGACAAGGGATAATTTCAGTAAACCTTTGAAAGTTCTATTTTGAATCAAATCGGTTGAACGGTTCAAAAGTTATGCTTAGCCAAAAACGGCTCCGGAATCAAAAAGCGATGTACAGAAAAGCGATATTCAAAATATAAAGTAATAAAATAGCGCTTATTACAACATCGATGTCGCATAAAAACGATTATTTATTTCCAACTTTGAAGGGCTGTATCTCTGTTATTAGGCATTTCTCAAATTAGTTTTCTGAAGAAAGTCCCCTTCATTTTTCATTCTCTATTGATCCTTAAATTGAATGACATAAAAGTCGGACCACCCTGTATATCCCAGTTCATCTGTGAATAATGATCCTCCGAATGAAAAAATTGGAGTTCAACAGCGATTTTTACAACAAAGAAATGTCCCAAAAAGGAAGGGCAAATCATTTCAAAACCAAATTCAGACGAAGCAGAGAAAATCGTATCTAATCAATCCCTAAATACTCCAGACTCGAATCCAGAATAAAATTTTGTTACTTCTAATTCAAATGAATTTGCATGCGTTTTTGTTTTAAAATTGAACCATTATTAAACATCCTATCTCGATGGTGTGATTGGTGTGGTGATTTGATTTGAGATGGCACGCTCTCGCTCGCTGCCCGCGCTCTCACGGGAAGATTTGTGATAATGTGCCGACTACGGGCTAGTCGACTCGTGTCGCGGGAATCCACGTTTCCCATGAGAACATCACGCATACCTGTGTGGGTACAACTGGCGGTCTGTAGTAGCCGAATGAATTAGCGGGAACCTGCGCTCACAGAGGTATGCGCGCAAGTAATTTCTCGCATGGGAAAGGTGCATTAGGGTTCGTGGGTTTTTGGGCAATGTCCATTCTAGTTCTAGCAATCATTACTCATGACTTTCCATACTTTTCTTCCAACATTTGTCAAAAAAAGAATGCAATGTCCAAAATTCCTCATCTTTGTCGGTGAATCAAAACAAAAATCTTCACCATCGGACATTGGACTGAAGAGCTATCTCAGGGTAGCATGCAAGTAAAAAGTGAAAAATTTGAAAAAATATGAATTCCAAAAAAAAGTAATAAAAAAAATTGGCGAATACGGGTCGACTTATTTTTATGTCTCTACAACATATCCAAAATTTATGGGAATCCGTCACCATGAGTGCAGAAAGTGATCGTTTTGGCATGGAATGACTTGTTTGGTAAAATTGAAAAAAGTGCTGCTGAACAGGCAGGTAAAAATTATTCACATCTTAGCGGGCTACACCTTCAAAAATGCTGTTATCGAAATTTTGACGTCATAAATGGGTTTAATGGATATTGTTAGCATTATTACCTATACCGTTTTCTGCTGAGAAAAAAAGAGTGCCCACACACTTGCCCCCGTTGTCATAGAAACTCGCCAGGAAGCCCTACTATTGGTCCATGCGCAAGGGCAGGGCAGTCAATGCGCACTTTACCTTTGCACAGATTTGGAGTAATCAGCACAAATCGTTTTTGGGTGGAAACTCAGTGGTAGAGGTGGTAGATATACCTACTGACCGAAAGAGTTTGACACCATAAAAGCTTTGGTCTGAATTTTTTCCAGATTGTAATGATCTTACCGACATTATACAACAACATATAGATTCAAATAATTGGATCTACTTAGTTATTAATTTTATTTATAGGTCGTAGAAAAGGTAAAAACACTAGATTTTTACTTCAATAATTATTGGTCTTCACTTCAAGTTTTCATCTTGAATCTTCTTCACTTCTTCTTATTCTTCAGTGATTCCAAATACATTCCCAATCCTTGCTGCACTTTATCTTGAAAAGCAAATGTGACGAAAGTTTCCAGATCTCTTTCACGATTTTTGATTAAATCCTGCAAAACGAAAAAATTAGGATTTATTTTCGAACCTCCCACAAAAAGCTAGGTACTTCGAGGTCCTTTCCGCGTATAGCTTTCTTGGTTAAAGCCCTGGCCACTGGTGAAATCCTAGCGAATTTACCAAGAAACTGTTCAGCTTTGGCAATCGCATCTTCTTTGCTGGCAGCCACTTCATCGATCATTCCAACAGCTAGAGCTTCGTCGGTTGTGAAAAGCCTTCCGGTTGTCAAAGCAAATTCGGTTTGTCTTTGGCCGATGACGTTCCGCATTGAAGCAATGAACCATGGTGGGGCCACAATACCAAGTTGGGTTTCATTCAAGCCTATCGTAAAGTTGTTGAGCATGATACGGTACTCACAGCTTAAAGCTAGCAAACATCCACCTGCTGGGGCGTGACCCTAAGGGGTATAGAATTATGAATCAAGTCCAACAATGTTACGAATAAGCATACATTGATTGCAGCTACTGTTGGATACAAACTGCCATAGAGTTTTAGCCAAGTGTCTTGAAGAGTAGACCAGAACTGTTTCATTCGGCTGGGGTCGGGTTTGTACATCTCCATTATGTCCAGTCCAGCTGAAAACACTGAGTTGGAGGCCTGTAAAACAGCAATACAAATATGATAACTTCCTTGAAACATGTGACTTGTGCTGTGCACGTACAGAAGTTAATATCAAGCCTCTGCATTTATTCTTCTCCAGCTCAGTCAAAGTGGCGGAGAGTTCAGTGAGGAGCTCCAGGTTCAGTCCATTGACTGGGAGCCTCTGGAGTGTGGCAGTGGCTACCCCAGTTTTATCATTCACGGCAACTGCTACAAGTTTTCCACCAGAACTATAGTTTCTTTGCAGAGTTTTAGCCAGACATCCCAATCTTATTGTTTTACTGATCATTTTTGGGCCTCTGTTTTGTAGAGATCAGTTTCTTGTTTTTTGTGAGGTGTGGATATGTGTGCACAAAACTCAACCAAACTGTTATTCCACTACCTACAACCTGTTTCTGTTAATGATTGTCAGATTGGCTAGGAGAAGGTGCGAAGTCCATGTGACAAAGTCCAAAAAATTGGTGCAAAGGACTTAAAAAAAGACGTGGAGTGTTTCTCAAACTGTTTTTTTACCTACCTATAAAGTTGACTATATTTTTTTATCTTCTCTAAATTAGGACTCGTGACCTTGGGTTGGTTTTTGGGGTCAATTCAAAATAAGAAATGGACAAAGTTTCCGAATTTTCAAATGGAAAAGGGAAAAAACAGCTAAATGTTTCAAAATGTGGTCAAATTTGACACTTTGACAGTGCTTATCAAAATTGACAGTTCTCGACGTTCGAGTTGGTAATTTTTGGGTGAGGTTGGCAACACGTCTCTGACTCTCTGTCACAAACGTCAGTTCTGGCAGCTGTGTGTCAAATAAAAGTACATGTTCATAATCTATTATTGAGTTCGCATTAAAATGGCCAAAAAGACGTACGACTTGCTATTCAAATTGCTCCTGATAGGCGATTCCGGTGTTGGGAAGACGTGCATCCTTTTCAGATTTTCCGACGCCGCTTTCACTACCACCTTTATATCAACGATAGGTAATTTGTTATTATCCAACCTTTGCTCTCGGTTTTTCGCGTACAGCTCTCGAGTCTCTCGGATTTTGCGATCCATTTTTGGCGTAATTTCTTAGCGTTCTTGTTTTCCAGTTGATTTTCGTCAGTTTATTTATAACCACTTTGGTCGCGGCAGGCGGCGGTAAATTCAAACTGGTGTTTTCTTTGCCTTGCAGGAATAGATTTCAAAATTAAAACTGTTGAGCTTCGTGGAAAGAAGATCAAGCTGCAGATATGGGACACTGCTGGACAGGAGAGGTTCCACACAATAACCACTTCGTATTACCGAGGTGCCATGGGCATAATGTTAGTTTATGATATAACAAACGAGAAGAGCTTCGAGAACATCGTCAAGTGGCTGAGGAACATTGATGAAGTAAGCATACAATTACTATTATTGTCGTATTCTTCCTGGTGCTAATTAGAATATTTAGACCCAATTCCATGATATATTTTAATGGTTTTGAGTATGACACACACTTGTTGGAAATGCAGTTTAATCCCTTGCTATTGTTTACAAAATGTGCTAATACTGCTAATGTGTCAAGAAATTTTAGTCAAGGTCATTAAGCTCACCAATACAATCTTTGGCAGGTGTTTACATTAGCAGCTTTTCCATTTAAGACCTAATCATAATTTCTTCCAGGAACATCTTGAGAGTATCACTGACACTGATATTATAATATCAGAAAGTATCACTGATTAATTTATAGTTTTTACTTTCCCGGCCCGTCCAAGGGAAAGTTATGTAATGATGCAGGATGCAGGAAAAACGTTCTGACACAATAGCTGCCGAACCGATAGTCCGATCGACTTGAAATTTGATATACAGACAGGGTCTTGCTGTTGAATGAGCTGATTAGTTTTTGGCTGTCATCTGTCAAACGGAAGTGTCACTATCAAAAAATGACAGAAGCTATATCTAACAAGACTCGACTTGCAAAATGCCGTTTGAAAGCCCATGAAAAACTGTATTCATAATGGTTGAAAATATTGCCCTATCTGTCATCTGTCAAAAAATAAAAAATGTCAAAGTTCAAAACTTTACCATTCAATTATTCAAAATCTATCCGATGAATTGGGACCAAATTTGGCAGGAAGCAACAAAACATAAGAGTCAAATCAAGTCTGCAGTTGCAATTTTCCACCATTTTCCCGTCGGGCGTTATGAATTTTCAAAATTTCTCCTAGCCGTTGTCACCCTAGAAGACGACTCACCCGGATTTCCACCAGGATGACTCGCTTTTGATGCAGCACTCCACTCAAAAATTCATTCCTGCTCAAGGATCGACTTTTTTCGAAAAATTTCGACTGATATCGGAAGTAGATTGAACTGGGCGTCTTGTAGATCTATTTTTAAAATCGGCACAGCTTCGGTTTTCCGACGGTAATTTTTTCAATAACAAATTTGCACATTCCGTGAATTTGAAAAAACTGCAGCGTAAACTTCAACATGCGGTGAGCCACACGAAATATTCATTTTAGGTGCAGACATGCTGCGAATGAAAGTTGGAGAAAAGACTGAATTGATTTTTGAAGGGAAAATTTTCAAAATCGGACCAACGGTTTTCAAGTTTTCCTCTCTGGAAAAACTGGAAATTTTCCAACTTTTCACTCCGTCAACAGATTTCTACCATTTGTTTTTGAAGAATAGATAACTGGTTCTTGAACATTTTCCAATAATTTCTCTCCAATTTCCCGGAAATTTTCCTACTGAAAATATAAAACCGCTTATGCGATCGTGCAAATTGAGCGGTCTGCCACGATAATTACCGAATTATTGATCCGATCAAATCGAAATCAGGAACGGAAGTATAATTCAAGTCTGGAATGACCTGATTAGACTTTGGGTGAATGATTTTGATCGAAAGTCCTCAGATGGCACATTGGGTCTGGGCTTGTCTGCTCAAGCTCTAAATTGAATATATAGAGTTGAAATTTGACACACAGATGCCGCAAAAGTTCTCAATCAGGTTTGTGTAGTTTCATCATCATGTCTGAAGTAGAAACAAAAATTTCAATGAGGAACCTGCATTGCATTCTTCAGATTCCGCAACAATTAGCTTCCTAGTTCTTCATACATTTTGGAATTTTTCCACCACCTTGGAAACCTAAGAACCTGTCACTTGTTCTGTAGGCCCAACAATTGATGCAGGATGCTCGCTCAACGCTCAACTCGGTAAAAAAATTTCATCAATTTCCTAATAAGGTCCTACCTTCCCGAAGGGACACTTCGATCAAAATCATTACTGACGTCTCTGGATACCGCCGGGAAAGTTTTGTGTCGCCCCACAACAGATTTTACTTTCCCGGCCCCCCACGAACTCGGAGGGAAAGTATTGTAATCGTGCAGAAAAAAAGTTTTGGGATTACGCCGGATATATCCATTTTGAGGTTTTTCAAGACGATTGAGACAATTTCCAGAATGATGTTTGTCCGTGAGTCTGTATGTCTGTGATCTTCCACGATAACTGCCGAAACGTTGATCTGATCGACTTGAAATTTGGTGTGCAGACGTGGTTTCACCCTGGAATGACCGGATTAGTTTTTGGCTGTCATCTGTCAAACAGAAATGTAACTATCAGAAAATGACAAAAGCTACATCTCACGGAACTTGACTTGCGATATGTCATTTGAAAGCCCTTGAAAAACTGTATTCAGAACAGTTGAAAATATTTCCATATCTGTTATCTGTCAAATTATAAAAATGCCGAAGTTTGGAGCTTTGTCATTTAATTATTCAAAATCTATACGACAGATTTGAACCAAACTTGGCAGGAAACAACATTACCAAAGAATCAAACTAATGCTGAAGTTGGAGTTTTCCATCATTCACCAGCCGAGCGCTATGAATTGTCAAAGTTTGGCCTGGCCGAATTCAGCCGGGCTTGCCTGTTGCTCGAGTTTTGGCCTATTCAATTTTCTTAGCAACCAGACCGGTACGTTTCTGTTACATTGACGTATCCATCGTGATCCCTGGTATCTATGTCAAAGTGACAAAATAATTATGGATGCAGGCAGATCTCGGTGTGTTTTCCAAGGAGGGTGTTTTCTTTTATCGTTTAAGACAACAGTGTGCTCCGATCCTTTGTGTCTTCAAGTATCGTTTTGGGGAGCTTCGTGAACCCCCTTGTGTTTTCTGTAGCTTTAGCAACTCCAGTATGTCCATCCCGTTTTGGCGTATACCTACATTCAATCTCTAATGTGTCCAGTTCCCTTGTATGATTCGGTACCAGGGCCCCATATTTTCTTACTGCCGTTCAAAGCCCTGATGGGGCCCCCACTAGCTTGTGACTATCAGATTTAGCCGTTTCAGGCCAAGCGACGCCGTTGTGTCTCCTTGAGTTGGTTGAAGCCCTATGGCTCCCTGGTGTCTACGGGTGTCTCTTGGAGTCCCACTGAGCCCCCCTCTCTTCTTTTCAGTCTTCAGAACTATTGTGCCGTCAGGTGTGTTCCGGACCTGCCCTTCTTAAGGGCTCGAAGTCTCATTCCACATGTCGTTTAGGGCCCTGAAGTGCAAATAATAAGAACTCCTGCCAGGTATTCTACCCGTGAACCGATTTTCACCAAATATTTTTTAAACAATCGGTAATTGGTTCTTGGATATTCTTCAACCATTTTTCGTCCAATCTCTTGAATTATTTTGGTTGAAAATCAACCTTCTCTCTATGGAACTAAATGTTCTGATGGATGAGGTTCTACAGCGCCTTGAACCTTGAACCGCAGTGCTTTATTGTGATGTGTATATCCAAGTTATTTTTCTTGGATGGTCGCTGGACTTGGTCGTTTTTTTCTTTAGTTGCACAATCATTTGATATGTGATCGTGCAATTGAACTGTTCTGCCAACAACTGTCCAACAATGGTTGCAGAATGCCGTCGCTCGGCTTGTCTACCCAAGCTTTAAATTGAAGATATAGGGTTGAAATTTGACATACAGATGCGATGCAGTAAAAGTTCTCAATCAAGTTTGTGTAATTTCATCATCATATCTAAAGTAGAAACAAAAATTTTAATACGAGACTAGCATTGCATTCTTGAGATATCATACAACAGTGAACTACCTAGTTCTGCCTTTGGATTAGGTATTTCATCACCTTGGACCTAACCTGTCATTTGTTCTGCCCGCTTAACAATGGATGCAGGATGCTAGCTAAACGCTCAACTCAATAGAATTTTTTCATCAATTTTCAAATCGATTCCTCCCCCTCCCGAAGGGACACTTCGATCAAAATCATTACTGACGTCCCTGGATACCGCCGGGAAAGTTTTGTGTCGCCCCACAACAGATTTTTTTGTTTGCAATTGATTGGCTTTCCAGTGATATCACCTCTAAGTTGCATCACAGCAAGGGAACAAAAATAGTTGAACTAACATATTTCATCTTAAATCATGATCTCAATATACTTGATGGCTATATGGCAAATTCTGGTCAGAGCAGATCTGAACACCTCTTGTTCACCAAGGTTTATGCTAATGTTCAAATACGATGTTCTTTTTCCACATCCAAATTACAATCAACAATTATAAAAGCAAGTCAAAGTTCACAGGACTGTTCACATGATTGGTTTGATCCAGAAGAAAGTTGTGATTGTCTTTTCAGCGCACTTCTCTTCAAATAGGAAGGCGCTTATGTCCTTGCTTTGTCCATCTGACCGTCAGTCTGTCTGTCTGTTGGTCACAGCTAGTCCTAGACGAAAGACGAAAGGATTTCTGCGAAAAATGTTAACGCCAATAGGGCATTTTCCTGGCCATACTGCACATGTGCAAGGTGCAAGTAATGGCGGGATATTGAAAAAAACCGGACAAACTAATGCATTTACGCAGATTTGCCATAATCAAAATTTCTGTACAGATGAAATATTATAGCATATTTTATCTCAAAAATAGACTAGCCTTGGAAATCTACCACGTTATATTACATTACAGGTGCATTAGAGTAGGATTCAAAGGCTTTTGTCCGGTTTTTTCAAAAAGCCCGCCTAAAATTTAGCGTATGTTCCTGAAATGATTGCTCAGGACAAACCTCTATGGGTAGCTCATGGTTTTGGGACATGAACCAAGAAAAATCTTGCCGAAATAATGATAAACAATTACAATATGTAATAACAATTTAGTATAGTGCGACATCACCGATTTCACAAGCCAGCTGGCTTTAAAAAGTTATAACATGCGGGCAAGTACCCGTTCTTCTTAGAATACGTGGACACATTCTTTTTCTAGCTTTATTGGGGGGAGTTGATGGAACATAGTTCCACCTGGCACGTAGGCCTCACTATTGGGTCCATTGTACCTCTCCCAGACTAGCCGGACTCACCGAGCCACAATGTGGTGCTTGGATATATGATGGTCGGTCCATCCAAGCACTGGCGCCGACAAGCGCACGGTTGACCCGGACTCCGTCTTTGACCCCCCCCCCCCCCAAACGCAGGTGCGGTTGCGATCAACACATTCCACGCCCTGTGCCGGTACGTTTCTGACTTCGCCAGCTTCCCAGGCTGCGCTGTCGGTTTTCCTCTACACATTGCCGTACTGCCGGTTGCAGGCATGCAGTACTCGGGGGGTTTGCCCAAGAATACCCGAGGAGGAGTTTCAGCCGGCTTAGAATTAGATGAGACCGCCCGTGGCTTGCCCACTGGCACAACCTACCGGCGGTCTCTCATCCAATTTTTGGCTGCGCTGAGCGTCGCTGTAGTCGAGTCATCATCCGACTGGAATGGTTTACTACACGCTATGCTCTCGCCTGCATTAGTCCTCCAAAGAGGAAGTGCGCTACTGAGCATCACGCCCGTGAGGGCATATTCACTTGTTTCAAGTGGCAACATAATTTTTGTTGTTGTTTTGTTTTTTTCAAGGAAGAACTCGGTCCTACAGACTGAACTAAAAAAGTGACTTGGGCTTAAAGCTGGATTTATAAACTTGACGTTGCAGTTGCCGTTCGCCGTTGCTGTTGCCGTTCAAAGTTAAATATGTGAAAGTGATTGTGGTCATTTATAAGAGCCGTTGCCGTTGCAGTTGGCAGTTCGTGCTGTTCGTGGCGACGTTGGGGTGCAGTTCAGAGATAACCATCTTTTAACTTTCGCTGTTGCCGTTCAGTTGCCGTTCGGGCTTTAACCAATGACACGACAGCAACAAATCACGTGATCGTTCCCACCCTAGAAATTATGAAACCGTCATTCTTGTATGTTTGAATAACTGAAGAGAATCCCTCTTGGGCGCTGCACAAGCACCCAAAACTGCACCGAAGACTTCTAAAAGCTGATTGACTTCAGTAAATAAATGCATTAACTTGTTTTGACGTTTTAAAAATACCATACTGTGAGGTTAAAAAATATATCAGCTGTCAAAGTTCGTGGACGTTCGGGAGTTTATAAATCGACATTTGATAATTCCGAACTGCACCGCCGCCAACTGAACGTCAACTGCAAACGGCAACGGCAACAGCAACGGCAATCTCAAGTTTATAAATCCAGCTTAAGTGGCGCAGTATTTTACGTTCCTGACCCCCCCCCCCCACTTATAGAGTATTGTAAACGTGCGGGAAACAAATTGATAACTACGGATATAGAAGCTATATTTCACAGAACTTGACTTGCGAAATGTGATTTAAAAGTGCTTAGAAAACTGCATTCAGAACAGTTTTTGATAGTATTTCTCCAACTATTACCCGACAGTGATTTAAAAATCTGACATTTATTCATTCAAAATCTATTCAATGGATTGAAACCAAATTCGACAGGAAGCAACAAAATAGAAGAATCAAGTTAGGTCTGCGATTGGAGCTTTCCATCATTTCCCAGTCGGGCGCTACGATTGTTGCATTGTTGTTGCATTTATCCATGTTGATTGATCACACTAGTGTGCATGGAAGATGCATGCATACATCACCATGCATACACAAGTATTTTTTGCAATTATCTCGAATTAAGGCGATCCCATCAAAAAACGGCTTGGTTCAAATAAAAGGCCATCAAATTGTCTAGAAAAAAATTGCGTATCACTTTCACGTATCTGTCATAACTTTGGAGAAATTGGCCTGTGAGCGTCAGGTGTGAGTCGTGGAGGAGATATTTTATTTCTCACGGTGTTTTTGAAGAATTGCGAAAAACTACAATGCAGTGCAGTGCTGTTTAGTTAATCTTTGTTAATGAATAAAAAAAATTAAAAAAACATCTTTGGCCTTCACTTCAGAAAATATGAGGGGGTCAAAGGGAAAAAATATAGGTATTTCGATTATTTGATAGAATTTTGAAAACATTTTCAGGAGGAATTATGAGTGATCCATTTATGATACAGGGTGCAAAAGACAAGCCAATCATTGTGCAGAGCGAGTCTGTACCCCGGATTTTTTCAGACCGCGCGTAAACCTGCAAAGCGCATCTCAACACCTGAAAATGTCCGTAACCAACACAACGAGAATCAGAACAATGGGTAACCTGAACTGGTTTGTCTGTCACTCATTGTTCTGAGTTTGGTAGTGTTGGTTACGATTATTTTCAGATGTTTTCAGAAATACGGGGTGTTTATAAAAGACTGTGATCGCGGCAGGCGTGGGTCAGGCCGAAAACCGTAGTAACAGGCGCAATTGTAGTGATCGAGAGGGGATTCCAAAGGCGATGCGATCACAGACGTTTATAAACACCCGGTACTAGAGGTTCAATTTTTTCCCTTTGACCCCCCCATATTTTCTGAAGTGAAAACCAAAAAAAATGTTACAATTTTTTTTATTCATTAACGAAGATTAACTGAACCTCGAACTGAACACTGCATTGTAGTTTTTCGCGATTCTTCAAAAACACCGTGAAAAATAAAATACCTCCTCCACGACTCACAACTGACGCTTACAGGCCAATTTCTCCAAAGTTATGACAGATACGTGAAAGTGATACGCAACTTTTTTCTAGACAATTTGATGGCCTTTTATTTGAACCAATCCGTTTTTTTATGGGATCGCCCTAATTCGAGATACATAATTGCAAAAAATACTTCAAATGTACCAATAATCCAAGATGGCGGCGATTCCACACCCTCTATCGATGGGGACTTTGTACGCAGTAAGCAAGCTTTCGAGAACATCTCTACCAATTTTCAGAACTACACTATTTATTTTCGCTATTCTCCTAAATTATGCTTTCATTGACTGGGCTATAACTGAAAGTGTGAAAACTAAGGTCTCAAACTATATGCACTGTCTCCGTTTTGCGCGTGATTGTGCATTTCACTTTCAGGCCGTTTTCATCAAAGTCCCCAGTTCCTGCGGATTGCCACTAGCACCGCTCATACAAACTTGACT
The DNA here is from genome assembly GCA_949128115.1 of Anaspis maculata. NCBI lineage: Eukaryota > Metazoa > Arthropoda > Insecta > Coleoptera > Scraptiidae > Anaspis > Anaspis maculata. The sequence goes on from OX421963.1 coordinate 50,113,687, forward strand.
TGAATGTCATTGACAGCTGTATAAAGCACGGATTTGCTTTGAATCAGTCCGTTATATTGGACTTCCTGATTCTCACAAATTTTTGCTTGTTCTTAGCTAAGTTCGTACAGTCGATCTATCGCAGAAATTTGGCAATATACCGCTGAAATTCAATTGTTATCATTGACGTTATGTCGAAGAGCCATATACCTACCTATACAGGTGTCCCGGAATAAGTGTTACAAAACCACAGGGAGATAGGAAATTGAAAAATAAGGGGACTTTTCTTTAAACATACCCTCGCAAACGTATAATAACGAAGATACAGGTTTCAAAGTTGTTTTTTAAGAACAGTTTTTTTGCATAACTTTTGAACCCTTCAACTGATTTTATTCAAATTTAAACCAGAATTTACTAAAACAGGTCTCTATTATGTATTGAACAATAATATTTCATCAAACATTTTTAGGGGCGAAGATAATAAGGGGTACCATCCCCCCTTTTCCCCTATTTTTAATCCCCCCGGAATATTTTTCGAAACTGTTTCAATTTTTGGATTCTACGTTCAATTGAAAGGAAAAAGTTGCTTTTGCAAAATTTTGATTAGAGGCTCCATTGTCGAGATAAATATTTGAGTTTGAAACATTGGAAAACATCTCGAAATCGCCACTTCCCAAAGCCTAAAAATAATACAATTCAAGAAAACTCATGATTTCTCAACTGGAACAAGTTTTCTGGATGTTTTAAGTTGAAAAACCACCGTTGCTGCTAAGTAACATGGAGTTTTTCAGGAACAAACAATGTGGGTCCTGGAAAGTGGCGATTTTGACATGTTTTCCGAAGTTTCAAACCCAAACTCGAAAATGAAGCCTCCAATCACAATTTTGCAAAAGTAACTAATCTTTTTCTTTAAAATGAACGTAGAATCCAAAAATTGAAACCGTTTCCAAAAATATTCCGGGGGGGGGGGGGAAATAAGGGAAAAGGGGGAGGGTACCCCCTATTATCTTTGCCCCTAAAAATGTTTGATGAAATGGGTTATTATTGTTCAATAGAGACCTGTCTTAGTAAACTCTGGTTTGAATTTGAATAAAATCGGTTGAATGGTTCAAAAGTTACGCAAAAAAAAACTGTTCTCAATAAAACAACTTTGAAAAACTGTATCTCCGTTACTAACTATGTATACGTTTTCGTGGGGGTATGTTCATTGAGGAAAGTCCCCTTATTTTTCAATTTTCTATCCCCCTGTGAGTTTTGTAACACTTATTTCGGAACCCCTGTGTATCGCAAAATTTTTGTGATGTATCGCCCGTGCGAACCTAGCTTCATCCTATCAGCCATTATGCAAGTGACAAAGTGCAGCCTTTCTGATTTGAAATATTTTTTACAGCATGCAAACGAGGATGTGGAGAAAATGATCCTTGGGAACAAATGTGATATGTCTGATAAGCGGACCGTAAGCAAAGAAAGAGGGGAGACTGTAAGTTTGCCTTTTTTTTTATATACCCATGTTTACTTCAGTGAGGTAATTTGGAGTGTCATAAATTTGTTTATAACAAATTTTTAGATCGCACGTGAACATGGCATCCGATTTATGGAAACTTCCGCTAAATCCAACATAAACATAGACAAAGCTTTCAACGATCTTGCCGAAGCCATATTAGACAAAACGGCAGGAAGAGAGCCGGGAGACCACGTGGACAGGGTAATGGTAGATAGAAGGCAACAATCGAATACAACAAGATCTTGCTGTAATAATTAGGTTTTTTAAACAAAACAAAAACAATTGAATTCGGGCATTTGAACTGATTTCTAAGAATGCTCAGAAATAAAAATTATTTTCTTAATAATGAACAACGTTTCATTACAATTATATTAATGTTTATTTGACTCATCTTTAGAAAGTTTCATTTAATTTTGTGTAATCATTCGTCTAAAATAAAAATGTCTGGCTACAGTCGACGCGGGAGAAGCTATTTTATAAGTAATCCACTCCTAGGCGTAGTACATTATTATACTTTCCAGTTTACTCTGCTGGTCTCTTATAGATAATAGTTGACATCTCGCAGTTTTATAAGGCGTTTTCTAAAACACAAATTAGTCTTAGGCACATACCTATAAATTTATTTTTACTTGTTAGTTAAGTTTTTTTGGAAAAAAAACAGTATTTAGCTTTGCAGGTGAGTTAAAATGCCAATGTATTTTAAAGGTGTATGCTTCCAAATACCTACTAAGCTTCTGAAAATCAAGAGCCAAGTGATATAACAATAGAAGTCGGTTCAGTTGTCACCATTCATGACGTCATGTGTCATAGGCCACTCTGGCCTTTTAGTTTTATTTTAAGCTTAATTTAATTTTGTTTCTTGTCCTCTTCATCAATGTGCTTTAAAATGTTTTCTTCGAATACTTCTGTGGACACTGCCGCCTCGCAGGAAATTTTTGCTGCATTATTTTTTACAAATAAGTACCTAAATGATTAAAAAAAAAACACTTTCCCATAGCTTTGCCTTATTTTCAAGATGTTTGATATTGTGTTATCTGTGTGCATTTGTGCGTAAGATCTTACCGTCATATTACCCATACATATTTGTTTATTTACTAAAGACATCCTATAAATGTACATATTACCTACATATTTATGATGTAGAAATAATGCGCATCCATTTTACATGTATAGACGCTTTTTCATAAATAAACTGAAATTAACAGAATATTTTTTTTATCCGAATTCAAGCGGTGGCACTTCAGGGTCGTTATCAAGAGCCTTTTGGTTTTCAATAATGTTCAACATATCAAGCTTACTTCTCTCTTGTACCTCCAAGAACTGGCGTCTAAAAGTGGAAAATTATAACTCTTCAAACGTTTTTTACAAGTTTTATCTTGCACAGGTCATTCAAACTTACTCTTCTTTTGAAATTGGTTCAAATGACTCTTCTTCCAATTTTTCTATTTTTTTCTTGGAAGCAAAAACTTTGCACTGATTAACCAATGGCATTTCCAGTATTAAGTGACCAGTAGTTGTAGATCTAGTAGCCTTGCTTTGATCAATGGAAATTTCTTGTGGGAACACTATCTGAAAGACCTTCCCTTTCACACTGATTCTCACAAAAACTGGTTGCAAATCAACATCAATTAAGTTTGTATCCATGTGCCTAAAACGAACAAATTTATTACAAAAGCAAAAATAAAACAGCAGTAGGTATTCAGCTACGAATGGGATTGATTATTGAATATAACGGTGTAACAAATACAAATACTACCACTGCCGGCCCTGCTAGCCGCCATCTGGAGGGTTAAACACCCCGTGGCTTGCAGGCCCTTTTCCTTCTCGCATCATCCTATTTAGTTAAGTCGAGACCTTCGGTCCGCTCACTTGTACAATATATATTTTCTTCAATAAACCGTAATACTACCAGATTCCAGTATTATAATTATTACAGTGGCGCCCAACTCAGTGGCCTTCATTTGTTTGAAGTACCTTCTGACCCAATCATAAAGTACAAGTGACTGAACACTGCTATCACAGTGCCAGATAACTCATTTCCCCGTGTGTGAATCTCCTGCATTATTACATAACGAGAGCGCAGTTACCTCTCGCGTACGTGTGCAGATCGACGCTCCAAGACGTCGCAACCAGAGAGACCCAACACGAGAGCCTACACCCGCTTCCTTCACGCCAAGAGGATGGAGAACGTGGTGCAACACAACCCCGATGGAGGCGTACAACAGCAACTGGCGAACCAGGTGTCGAGCATTCCACCTGATCAAGTAACCTTGCTGTTGCAGACCATGCAAAAACTCCTGGAGCAGCAAAGTACCGTTCTGCAAGCAACGACTCCGCAAACATCGCGAGGCAATTTTGCTCATTGTACCGCGCGTTTTGACGGAAAAGGTGATGTCGAAGCCTTCATTGCAGCAGCGGACACCTACAAACAGTGTTTAAATATAGACGATCAGTGCGCGATAGTAGGTCTGTCGATGTTATTGACAGACTTAGCCGCGACGTGGTACGTCGGCATCAAAAAGACAATCACAAGCTGGAATGACGCTCTGGCTAAGCTCCAACACACCTTTGGCGCAAAGAACCCTCCGCATAAGGTATTTTGCGAGCTTTACGCGAACGGACAAGGTGCGGAGGCGACGGACATTTTTATTTGTCGCGCGCGAGCCTTATTGGCCCAGTTGCCTAGTGAATATATTTCCGAGGTAGTGGAGTTAGATATGGTGTACGGGTTGTTGGCGTTTCGAATTCGCAAGGATTTACCCCGCGACAGCGTTACCAACTTCTCCGAGTTGCTGGACCAAGCGCGCAAAGTGGAGACAATTCTCGCGGAATGCGAAACGCCCCTGCCGCGACCACCGTCGCCTAAGAACCAAAGACCACGGTGTGACTACTGTAGAGCATTCGGACACGCCATGCCGGAGTGCAGGAAGCTGGCCTCGCAAAACAGCAGACCGCAGGAGCCAGCTATACCTTCGCCGCACCTCAAAACAGAGCAGGTAACTTGCTACCTGTGCGGACAACCGGGTCACCTGCGCCAAAACTGCCCGAGCGACACGAGAGGTAATCCCTCTGCACTCCACACCAACTACACCAACGCAGGCTCCCTGGATCTATTTGCATTGGACGCCCAGACGCCTCCCGCCGCTTCATCCAATCGTCCCCTTTTGCAAATCCAGGTAGCCGGTGCTCACGGAACAGGCCTATTAGACACGGGAGCTGGCCAAACTATTGCCGGCCCCAAACTATATAAAATTTTGAAATCCCAAGGATGTCGCTTTGCCGAAAAAGTGAAAACTATACGGCTGGCTGACGGGTCCACCAAAACCCGTGATTTATTAGTGACGACCGCTGCTGTGACTTTGAATGATCGAGTCATAAATTCCACGTTCACGGTCCTGCCAGATGCTGAAAATCAGACCATCCTCGGGGTCGATTTCGTGAGAAACGCCGGAATCACTATTGATATCACAAAGGGCACGTATGCCTTCGCGGATGCCCCAGATACAAAGTACCAACTGACCTTCGAGACCCAAACCGCGACCGCTAATTTGGGTGCAATTAGCGTCCTCCGCGAGGACGAAGGATCACTGCTAACAACCGAACGAGACGCTAGGGGAGGTGCCGCCTTCTTTGACACCGGCGACCCTGCATCGATCATTGCACCGCATCGCAGAAGGAAGTTTTTTCGAATGAAAGCCGACCGCTTGCTAGAGGAGGTTCCCATCGAAGAATGTAACACTGCCTGTGACTTCCTTTGTGGGCCGGTTCCTAAAAACGCTAAGTTCAAGAGTGACCGTGCGGCTCTTCCCAGCGACGGGGTTCTATACCCTTTTTCACCTGGAGTCGATCACCGGAATCGCACCATCAATAGCGCAGAAGAGGCTCCTGTCCCACGGCGACGAAGACGTAGACCGAGGAAAATGGGCCCGCGCTACCACCATAACTGTTGTTATTGTTCCGCCACGAGACGTTAGGCAGAACAATAGGGGAGGACTGTAACAAATACAAATACTACCACTGCCGGCCCTGCTAGCCGCCATCTGGAGGGTTAAACACCCCGTGGCTTGCAGGCCCTTTTCCTTCTCGCATCATCCTATTTAGTTAAGTCGAGACCTTCGGTCCGCTCACTTGTACAATATATATTTTCTTCAATAAACCGTAATACTACCAGATTCCAGTATTATAATTATTACAACGGCAAATATTTTCTGTATAAATTCGACGTTCGCCAGTGTCCCATTCAAATCTGAGAGTGAAAATTGCCGTATGTACCATGTTGTTATGGAATTGAAAAGACAATCCGCCGTTGTGGAGGTGGCTGGAAGGTGGTTTCTGAAGAAAGTGGCAGAATTCCACCAGCCGTGTGAAATATTCCGATCGAAAATGATTCAGGTAGCTATAATAGGTAGAGGGGTCTTACTTGTAAGTTTCCAGCTCTAGCACGTATTTGGTAGGATCTTCATCGTTGAATTTGAAATTCAGTTTCGCTTGATTGATATTCAAAGGCCGCCCTTCTTTCGTAAAGTATCTCACTTGCTTCTTTTCCTGTGGTTTTGGCTCACTCTCTTTGCTTTTTCTAGATCTCCGTGCTATTTCGATCCTAGATTCGGGACAGTTCTCACTTGGACTCTTCCAAAACAAGTCGTCATCCACATTATCGCTGTAATTCTCTTCGTACCGCTCTTTTTGCTGGGATCTGAGCTGTCTGTATTTCTCTTGGTCTCTTTTGATGCTATCTTGAATTCTGTAGAAGTTCTGTTGCGCTTTGATTCTATCACTTGCTTTTATTGGCAACCCATCCAAAGTTTGCAAAAGAGGCAAACGTACAATCACATAGTCCCTGTATCCTTCATAGTCACTACAAGGATTTCCAGTCAAATATAAGTCCTTCAAAGCTATATTGAATTGGAGTGAATCCACGCTTTCCAAGTCGCCAATGAAGTTAAGAGTTAAATCTAATTTTTCTAAAGACTCGCAACGTTCTAAATTCTCAATTTTTTCAATGTTATTCAAAGCCAAGTTCAGATAGTTGAGCTTTTTCAATTTATTCAAGTTTTCTGCAAAAGAAATTACAACAAAAGTGAGGAAATAATAAAATTGAAATTTTCAAAAATACAAGTGAGGGTATGAAATGATAACGTTAGAGCACTCGAATTACACAGTGCCATATCTCAACAATACCTACAGCTCGTATCCTGCATTGAACATCAGAATCTTGTAGGCGAAACCATCTGTAGATTGAGTATTTTTCGATCACAGTTTTTTGTATTCTAATCAAAATGTAAAAGTTGAACTACCTATATTATATTTTTCATTTATAATCATTTGTTTCCAAGATTATTATCCAAATTCAGTGCAGGATACATAGGTACTGTAAATTCGTCTCCCGCCTTGAATAGGTCGCACCCACCAATTTTCGGGATTAGATTAGCTTGCAGATACAGGATCTGAAGCTCTTTGCACCAGTTATTTAGATGTTCGATCTTCTCAATGTCTTCTTGGTGAAGAGTGAGCTCTTCAAGTGTACTGATGATGCATTCATTGTGTTCAGATCTCTTTCGAACGAGTTCTTCTGTTACTAAAATTACATCAGTTTATACAGCTTATTTGAGTGGAAAAGGAAGAATTATACAGCAAGTATATTAACTTACTTCTAACCATCTTCCAGTGCACTACACCGAATCGATGTTCCTAATGAGGCTCACGTTTTGCTAAAAATAATGCGGTAGGTAGGTACGTCACTAGAATGATCGATCAAACGTCAAGCCATTTCTATAGCAACTCAAGTTTGTTGTGTTTCTTGTCCTGTTAAAGCATATCGATTTACCTGAATTCTTGTAATGTTCTGGACAAAGACATACGTCCACGGGACAGAAGGATGAGCTTTGCAGTCATTAGCCCTGTTGTAGGTAAGTGACCGAAATAAAGAAAAATGGAGGGAAAGTTATATTTTTAGTCTACCTATATTCTATTACAGGTAATTAGGTATAATATACCTACTTATAAATAATACATAATAGTATATTATTCAACAAGCTGATAATGGTTGTTTCTTACTCATGAGGATGCAGTTTGCCGACACGAGCCTTGGCGAGTGTCGTAAAGCATCCGAATGAGTAATAGCCATTACCCGCGAGTAGAATACTATGCTTTATCCAGTCTTATTGAAAAATGCAGGCATGTATGCGCGTTATAATGCATGCATTATTCAATAGGATTGGATAAAGTTGTATTACACTACACAATTTCTTGAACAATCTGCCAAAATAGTTTCAAAAAACAATGAACTTGATGGTTTAACTGACAGATTGTACAAGAAATTGTGTAGTGTAATACAGCTAATAGCCGCTTTCTTTCGGCCAGGATCACGGATCATGATCCGGAAATCCGCTCACGGGGTTGGTTGGCTGTGTCACGTGCATCCAATCCAACCAATCCAGTCAGCGGATTTCCGAATCATGATCCGTAATTTTATCCGAAAGAAAGCATGCAGCTATTATATCCCATACACTTTCTATTTTCAGTAGAATGATTTTTTGGAGCAAAAATAAAGTGACAAGCTGGAGCGCTGGGAGAATACGTCCGATGGCCACTGATAGTTTCGCTTCAAAACTTTGCAGGTGCCGTAGCCGTAGCCCCCCAGCTTGTCACTTTATTTTTGCTCCAAAAAGTCTTTCTATTTCTACTGAAAATAGAAGGTGTATGGGATATATGACACCTGCAAAGTTTTGGAGCGAAACTATCAGTGGGCCATCGAACGTATTCTCCCAGCACTCCAGCTTGTCACTTTGTTTTTGCTCCAAAAAATGATTCTACTAAAAAAAGAAGGTGTATGGGATATAGGGATGGATACTTGTTGCCAACCTACGTCGTGCATTTATAGACTAGAACCATTTTCAGGTCCATGCCATTTTCTCAAAAACTGAATGCAAGAAGCATATTTCATGTAGGTAACAGTTGAACAACACGACTTTTCAGGGTAACTATTTTCAGGGGACCTCGCTGAATACGCAAATCGCTGTTGCCAAGTCAAAATTTTGACAGAAACCCCCCATCGGGAGGGCGAGGGAGGTTAAAATATTGGCCATTTAAATAGCAAGCGTGAAATTTATCGCTCACTTTGGTTGAAATAGATCTTCCATTCGACGCAGTATAGTTGACGGCACACCACAGGGACCTGTGGGCGGGGCTAAACAGAAAAACAAAAATCGTTTTGGACGAGTCCGTGTGTTGAACTAGGGGAAGCAACACCGTCAGCTGGAGTGTTGGACCAGGTCACAGCAAAATCCCACTGCAAATCTAGGTGCACCACTAGATGAACTCAGTTCGCGCAGTTAGGCTCCGCCCACAGGTCCCTCTAGTATTCCGAGTGCTCTACACACATCACGTTAATAAGACGTCATGTGTCCATAATTGAAAAGGGGAGGGGGGCGCTGACAGGGGTCATTTCAAGAAATAGGGGTAATTTTTTTTTCTGCTCATAATCGATCAGTTTTGACAAGGGTGTCGTTTTTGACTAAATTTGATTTTCTGAGTTCTGAATTCTGAATTCCATTTGGGGAGTTGGTGGAACATAGCTCTTTCTGGCACATAGGCCTCATTACTGGGCCCACTGTACCCTGTGGCGGCTCTCATATGGGCATGTGGCTGAGGAACTGTTGTCTCCTTGGTAGCTTAGTGATAGAGTACCCATCCGGCAAATGGAAGACGCGGGCTCGATTCCCGCTCAAGGCAGACACTTTTTCTCCGTCACATCGCGTCATAAATGATGACCCCGAACAAAAACAACACGCACGCAACACATAACTCAAACAAACACGTACAAAGCAAACATTGAACAGCTGAACAGCACCGCCACTTCTCTCCCCTACGTCCACCCACGTCCTATCCGTCGCCTTAGCTGGGGGGTACTGAACAACGGTCAACGGTCTATAAATACGGCGAATGCAGGGGTACATACGAGACGAACGACGTCTCTGGAGGGGGAGTACTGTGGCGGCTCTCATATGGGCATGTGGCGGAGGACCTGTTGTCTCCTTGGTAGCTTAGTGGTAGAGTACCCATCCGGCAAATGGAAGACGCGGGTTCGATTCCCGCTCAGGGCAGACACTTTTTCTCCGTCACATCGCGCCATAACCCCTCTCCCAGACCAGCCGGACTCACCGAGCCGCAATGTGGTGCCTGGATGTTTGATGGTCGGTCCATCCAAGCACTGGGGCCGACAAGCGCACGGTTGACCTAGACTCCATCTTACACCCCCGAACCGCAGGTGCGGATAACCGATACATCCACGCTCCCTGCGCCGGTGTTCCTGACTTCGTCTGCCTCCCGACCACGCTGCCGGTTTTCCTTCTACACATTGCCGTACCGCCGGCTGGAGGCATGTATACTCGGGGGGTTTGCCTAAGGAGGAGGAGGAGGAGGAGGAGGGGGAGTTCCAGACCGGCTTCGAATCATCCAACTCTTGGCAGCGGCCAGCAGCCAACGTTGCTGCAGTCAAGTTATCACCCGACTGGAGCGGCCTACGACACGCTACGCTCTCCTCATCTTCTCCAGGGGTCATTCAAGTCAAGTCATTTTAGGTTCGCCGGTAAGAAATAGGGGTCATTTTTTTTCTGTTCTTGATCGATCGGTTTTGACAAGTGTGTCGTCGTTTTTGACTAAATTTGATCTTCTGAGTTCAATAAAAATACCAACTAATCGATTTAGACAAGTTTAGTCTGATATGTTACTGGGAAAAAGACCATTTCTGGCGACTTTTTCTTGCTATATTTTCAGTTGATGTTTTCTTCTTACTTAAGGGACTTACAATGTTTTTTCTTTAATTCTAATAGAATGATGTATCCTGCATATGCATATAAAAATAACGCACTTGATACATCGATTGCTATCCCAAGGTCGGAAAATGAAATTGTTGCAAAATATATCTGCAGTATAACTGGAGTATTTAAAAAAAAAACTTACAAATTATTTGACCCCGTATTTGAATATTGTAAATGATTTTGAGAAACGAGAAATTTTCAGGGGAAAAAAATGGGCTCTGAAAAGTGGAGATTGAGATGTTTTCCGAAGTTTTAAACCCTAATATCTCGAAAACAAAGCCTCCAATCAAAATTTTGGAAAAGTATCTTTCTTCACTATATTGAACACGAGATTGAACATATACATATAGAAGGGCGTCCTCTCCAGTAAATGGGGTCTTACACCACTTTTTTTATTTGTTCAAAAGAAAGTACATACAAACTGAGATCACTACATGCAGGCATAAAAACATTTCGTCTCAAAAAGTTCCTACTTTTTTCAGAATAAAATGTTGAAAATTTGGGCAATCACAAGTGGAATTTAAATTGGAAGATTGATGACGTCAAAAACCTGTACCGCGCTTGCGCACTAGTTATGTCATCTTGTCATAGGCATTGACAGTAAGTTGTTGTCAGGTTGTATATCTGAGAGGCTGTCTACAGTCCATGGACATACAATGCAGGATCTTTTTGTATACAGGGTGTCCCGTTTTTCAACGCTCACTATGGGTATCTCGGAAACGGTAAGAGATACAAAGTCGGTTAAATTACAAAAAAGTTGCGCAATTTTATGACTATCTCAAATATGTCAAGACATCCAAGATATCTTTGGTCATTTCTGAAATATCCCAAAAAAACTGAAAAATGCTGAATTCGAAAATTTCAAATCACTTCTTGATTATGACAGCTATCAATTTGAAAATTGGTATTCATTTTTGAAGGTTCTTGATCGACTGACGGTCATGATTTTTTCCTACGCCTACTAGTTTTTGAGATATGACAGTTAACTTCATTTTTTCTTACGGACACCATATTATTTCTCCACCCCATAAAACTCACCTTTTATTTCTCTTTACAAAAATATAAAACACTAGTAGCATTTTTGTCAAAATAACCTATAAAAATTGGAAAAACCATTTCTGGGGCAAAAAAATCTAGTTACCGGTTTGGTTGCCATGCTCTCGTGACATAATAAAATGGCATTCGGTTGCCATGGTCGGTTGATTTTGGAAAAAAATGGGTTACATTCCGTTTTTATGTATTTGATAATGATAATAAATAAAAATGAAACAAATACAAAACCAAGTATAACACAAAATAACATCGCAATAGCAATGAACATTTATAATTTACAATTACTCGAAATGGAGTCTATTTTGCGAAGAACGCTTCAAGATCGCATTTATGGTTCATGACAGAACATCCCAAAGCAACCAAGATAGTGGGAGCGGTACGCAAAAGCATACCGCATTTTGGAGTGCAGTAACGAGATTTTGCATGGGCGTACTTTATACCAATACAAGCGATTTGACCCGCAGCACTCGATATTTCGTCCCTTAGGGGGCCAATGGGGGCCCTCCAAATTTTCAAGATGCAAGAACTTTCACAAAATGATCATTGAGTATCGTCATGTATGTCATAAGTGAAGCTTACGGGTCTATTGAAAATGTTTTCATCAAATGTCGTCGTGTCCGATTCATTCTTCACATTTGAAAAAAAAATTCTTTCGCAGAGGTCAAAAAAACTGTTTTTATTTTTTCTGTTGTGCAAGGAAACGATAAATTCATATGTTTTGTTGCGTTCCCAACTAAATCGCGTTCCGTAAGCCCAAATATGAAGACAATTTTTTCGCAATATCATTTTCCCAAGAAGAGGTGACCTCTTCAGTACACTTTTTTCAACAGCATTTTTTTCAATGTTCCTAGTGGATAAGACTGTCAATTCTCGCTGATATGAGAAGCTTGAACTCTTTTCTTAGTAATTTCCATGCAACATGATTTCAAAACATACAAGAGAGCCCTAAAACTTTTTTTTTCTGCTGGGCCGTCAAATTTTTGGCATGTTGATTTTGTAGTAGGGGAGACGCGCAAATAAATAAGATCTAGTCTAGGCGAATAAGTTCTACCGGAAAATATACCTACTTACACCTGACGACTCTGCGTTTTGTTGTACTGCAATAAAACACGGCATAGAAGAATATTTTCTGTTGAAACCAAATCGCCTGTGCCTGCAGCCTGGATTGAATACTGGTCCGCGTCTCTCCTACTATAAAATCAGAATATCGTAAGTTGGACGGCCCAGCAGAAAAACATTTTTTTTGGGCTCCCTTGGGCGTTTTAGAGTCATGTTGCTTCGCAACCACCAGGAAAAGAGTTCGAGGTCTCCATTCCTGCAAAAATTACGAGTGATATCCAGTAGGGACATAGAAAGAAATGCTCTTGGAAAAGAGGTACTGAAGAGGTCACCACTTCTTTGAAAAATACCATTACAAGAAAAATTTCTTTATAATTAGGTTTAGGGAATGCGATTTAGTTGGGAACGCAACAGAACATATGAATTTATCGTCTCCTTGCATAGAAGAAAAAATAAAAACAGTTTTTTTGACCTCTGCCAAAGAAATTTTTTTTCAAGTGTGAAGAATGAATCGGACACAACGACAATTGATGAAAATATTTTCAATAGACCCGTAAGCTTCACTTATGACATACATGACGATACTCAATGATCGTCATGTGAAAGTTCTTGCATCTTGAAAATTTGGAGGGCCCCCATTGGCCCCCTAAGGGACAAAATATCGAGTGCTGCGGGTCAAATCGCTTGTCTTGGTATAAAGTATGCCCATACCAAATCTCGTTACTGCACTCCAAAATGCAGTATCGATGTGTTTTTAGGTGTGTACCGCTTGCACTAAGAGCTGGAAGCAAGGAGTTGATGATGCGTATTGCGTTTCAGTCAATTAACCCGCACAATATCAGCGCAGCCGTTGAAAATATGGCTAAAAGGCACACAACTCTGCACAGAGCAAAATGAACTCCAATTCGAGCAATTGTAAATTATAAATGTTTATTGCTACTGCTATGTTATTTTGTGTTATACTTGGTTTTGTTATACTTGGTTTTGTATTTGTTTTATTTTTATTTATTATCATTATCAAATACATAAAAACGGAATGTAACCCAACTTTTTCCAAAATCAACCGACCATGGCAACCGAATGCCATTTTATTATGTCACGAGAGCATGGCAACCGAACCGGTAACTAGATTTTTTCGCCCCAGAAATGGTTTTTCCAATTTTTATAGGTTATTTTGACAAAAATGCTACAAGTGTTTTATATCTTTGTAAAAAGAAAGAAAAGGTGAGTTTTATGGGGTGGAGAAATAATATGGTGTCCATAAGAAAAAATGAAGTTAACTGTCATATCTCAAAAACTAGTGTTACCGGATTGGCCGGTGGGAGGAGCCAGTCCTCGTCGCCCGTTCACTATATAAGCCGGTGTTGTATAGTGAACGGGGATCAGTCCTGCCCTAACCGAAGCCGCCTTTTCGTTAGAGCCAAAGTGACATCATTCGCAGCGCCGAAGCCATGGATCCTGACGTCCAAGAAGAAACCATTGGCCCTTTTCAGGGCCAAAGCACCGGCCCCCTCGGGGGCCACCGTCCAGAACCACCCGCCGAGCGGGCATCGCCCGCTATCGAAGCCCCAGCGCTTCCCCCGGCACCGGAAGCTACTCCGGTCTACACGTCGACGCCCTTTGTGCCAGCACGCCACGCGCACCAGGACATCATGGCGAGCCCAACGTGGGGCCTTACCCGAACCGTCGTTCAGGAGGAACCCGACACGACCCTGAGGGAACACGAGAATCGGAACTGGACGTTCCCGTTCTCCACCACCAACCCATTTCTCGTCGAAGACGAGTGGCGCCCAACCCACAACACGACAAACCCGTTCTTGGACCAGCCGCCAGCAGCCCAGCCTTGCAACGTCGTCATCCCTGCCGAAGTGTTGCGCTTGCTGGTTTGCAACGCCCAGCCGCGGCGTTTCACCGCTACATAGTGGAGTCGGTACGATTTTTTTCGCTGCAAATTTGAGGAATGCAATGCCCTTTGGCATACATGTCCTCTGAAGATTTTCGAGCAATTTTTCTCGAGGCGATTTTTCAAATTTCCGTGCAGAGGCCGTATACAGGGTGAAATATAAAAAAAATGTAAAAGTTTGTATTTCATGAACCAGACCAGGTAGAATTATGCGAGTATCGTCATAAGATGCCCAATTCCAAAATGAAAAAGGTGCAATGAGCAGTTCTGACAGCTCTACCATATTTGCTGAAAAACCATGAAAAAACTGAAAATTGTCAAAAAAATGATTTTTTCAAATAAATCAGTCATTTTTCAAAGCATTGGAGTACAACTTGGTATTTCTACCATAACTCATGTTTCAAATGATATGTGGTGGAAAGTATCAATCTAGTAATGCTATTTTCAAAAATAAGACTGTCAACTTTTTTTTTCTTGTGATCGCCATCTTGAGTCTCACCATAGCTGAATGGTTTCAACAGTGAGTGGTAATCATTAGAATGACGTCATGGAACAATTCAAGTGGGTAAAAGACGACCTCACATAGAGCAATAACTTCTTCGCCGAGAAAAAAAGTGCACTCGATTTTCTGCTTTTCACAGAATTTTATCGCTCACGATGGCTGATGTGACCATGGGATGGGTGAGATAGCTATGGTGTTATGGTGCGTGATTGTTTGTTAGATGGTTCGCCAAAATTCATGGCCGCAAGTTGAGTGGTTTGTGTTTAGTGACTTTTTAAACAAAATATGTGCCACTTTTTTACGAAAAATACAAAAATAAACAGGGTGTCGTATGTATCTTATACCTCATTGTGAAAAACCTGCCGAAGGAATTTTTGCGATTATTAGTGGATATGCTTCTTATAGATATATTTGGTGGTCACCGACTTCAAAAAGTGATAAAGATGCATCCAAGTACTCTGGGGTGGACGTGAAAGATGTTATTGCAGTTGAAAATTTTAAAAAGTACGAGAGAGAAATCTCTATTTCTGTTCACCACTTTGTGGAAATCTGCATGGGAATAGGCACAATTGGTTCTGGGACTGGTTCTTTTCGAAATAAATGTGTCATTAACTCATCAAACCACTGGTATCTTATGTGACTGCACATCCCTGTTGTAAATGCACATGCAAAACCATAAAAAAAACAGAACCTGGATTTTTTTATGGTTTCAGATGTGTTCAGTGTAGGTTTTTGTCCGGTGTAATTCCCATCTAAAATGTTGAAATCCCATCTAAGCTTGAAGTTGACCGCTCGGGAAAGTAGGGGTAGTTGTTCTCGACGTTCTCGTCGGCAAGAGGCTGGGACCCTTCGTCTACCATCCAGTTGGAAATAATTCTTACGAAATGACGACATTAAGAGCGACCTTTTCGACTTGCTAGCCCTTGACTTCTTGAAGAACTTTGAACAATTACATATAGTGACCAATGTTCGTGACGTGATAGAATCAAACTCGGCAGTAGGGACAGCCCTAGCCGGCTAACTCTGCACTATCGAGGAAGCAGATGGACGATGGACGCATCATTAGTCATGCAGAAGATATGACTTTTCTTGAGCTACATGGATAATTGTTTGTACTGTTGATTCCGATGTAATTGAAGAATTGTAGATACTTCGGGTCCTCGCAATTCGCAAACACGGTGAAAGAAAATATCTACACCGAAAGTACAATCACATCGGAATCAACAGTACAAACAATAAACGATGACCTCCAAAAAAAGTCATATCTTTTGCATGGCCAAGATGCGTCCATCTGCTTGCTCGATAGTGCACAGTTAGCCGGCTAGGGCTGTTTCTGCTGCCGAGTTTGATTCTATCACGTCACAAACATTGGTCACTATATGTAATTGTTCAAAGTTCTTCAAGGAGTCAAGGGCTAGCAAGTCGAAAAGGTCACTCTTAATGTCGTCATTTCGTAAGAATTATTTCTAACTAGATGGTAGACGAAGGGTCTCAGCCACCTGCCGACGAGAGCGTCAAGAACAAACTACCTACCTTTTCTTTTCCGAGCGGTCAACTTCAAGCTTAGATGGGATTTCAACATTTTAGATAGGAATTACACCGGGCAAGAACCTATACTAAACACATCTGGAACCATAAATAATCCAGGTTCTGTTTTTTTTTATGGTTTCGCATGTGCGTTTACAACAGAGATGTGCAGTCACATAAGATACCAGTGGTTTATCATTGAAACCAGAAATATACAATGGTATAGATATTTAGGTACCTAGGTAGGTTTTGCTGCTGACCGAAAAGACATGATTGTCTTCATAATTACCGTTTTCATCATGTTCAGTGGCATAGTTGATGACACATTTATTTCGAAAAGAACCAGTCCCAGAACCACTTGTGCCTATTCCCATGCAGATTTCCACAAAGTGGTGAACAGTAATGGAGATTTCTGTCTCGTACTTTTTAAAATTTTCAACTGCAATAACATCTTTCACGTCCACCCCAGAGTACTTGGATGCATCTTTATCACTTTTTGAAGTCGGTGACCACCAAATATATCTATAAGAAGCATATCCACTAATAATCGCAAGAATTCCTTCGGCAGGTTTTTCACAATGAGGTATAAGATACATACGACACCCTGTTTATTTTTGTATTTTTCGTAAAAAAGTGGCACATATTTTGTTTAAAAAGCCACTAAACACAAACCACTTGACTTGTGGCCATGAATTTTGGCAAACCATCTAACAAACAATCACGCATCATAACACCATAGCTATCTCACCCATCCCATGGTCACATCAGCCATCGTGAGCGATAAAATTCTGTGAGAAGCAGAAAATCGAGTGCACTTCTTTTCTCGGCGAAGAAGTTATTGCTCTATGTAAGGTCGTCTTTTACCCACTTAAATTGTTCCATGACGTCATTCTAATGATTACCACTCACTGTTGAAACCATTCAGCTATGGTGAGACTCAAGATGGCGATCACAAGAAAAAAAAAGTTGACAGTCTTATTTTTGAAAATAGCATTACTAGATTGATACTTCCCACCACATATCATTTGAAACATGAGTTATGGTAGAAATACCAAGTTGTACTCCAATGCTTTGAAAAATGACTGATTTATTTGAAAAAATCATTTTTTTGACAATTTTCAGTTTTTTCATGATTTTTCAGAAAATATGGTAGAACTGTCAGAACTGCTCATTGCACCTTTTTCATCTTGAAATTGGGCATCTTATGACGATACTCGCATAATTCTACCTGGTCTGGTTCATGAAATACAAACTTTTACATTTTTTTTATATTTCACCCTGTATACGGCCTCTGCACGGAAATTTGAAAAATCGCCTCGAGAAAAATTGCTCGAAAATCTTCAGAGAACATGTATGCCAAAAGGCATTGCATTCCTCAAATTTGCAGCGAATAATGGATTTTGCGAACGTACCGACTCCACTAACATTCGCGGGCGAGCCCATGGAAGACCCCGAAAGCTTCCTGAGGGAGCTGGCCGCTCACTTCAGAGACAGCGGCATCACACAGGACCGAGACCAGCGACAAGCAGCCATCGGAGCGCTGAGACACGATGCAGCAAAATGGGCCGAGCCATACCGAAACTTGGCGGTATCGTTCCCCACGTTTGTACGACGCTTCCGCCAACGTTTCGACAACCCAGCCCTCCGCAACGAGCTCATAGCACAACTATACTCGACCCGGCAATCTCCGAACGAGCCGGCCGCAATTTTCATCACGCGGAAGCAGCTGCTGTACGCGAGGCTGCAGCCTCACACTCCAGAAGCAACCATCGTTGAAGCCATCACGGGACTTCTGCTTGCGGACCTGCGTGCCTTCCTCCTAGGCAAGGACATCCGAGACGTCGAGTCGCTCGTCACACTGGCCTCGAGTCTCGAGGCATGCATACAAGCCAGGCCGCGTCACCCACTGGCCGCCACACCTCGCCCACCGACCAGGCAAGCCTCCGTAGCAGCGACACCGGCCAGGCAGTCCATCGCTCCCGCACCAGTCGCCGGACGAGACCCGCGCGGCCCTCCTACACCCTGCCCACGCTGCCAAGGAGACCATTGGATGCGGGATTGCCACCAGCCGCCAAAAAACTAGTACCGGACCGGGGCCAGACTCGCGACACTGGCTCCGGTCGCCGCACCCTGACAGCCCAGCAGGCCTGCGAGGACCCGTCTGGCCATCGACACACCCTGCCGCTCGAGTCAGCCTCCGGCCAGCCGGCCAGCGACGACCAGTCTGGCCACCGACACGCCCGGCCGCTCGAGCCAGCCTCCGGCCAGCAGACCATCGAGGACCCGGCCGGCCATCAACACACTCTGCCACTAGAGCCGGCCTCCGGCCAGCCGACCAGTGAGGACCCGGCCGGCCATCAACGCACCCTGCCGCCCAAGCCAGCCACCGGCCAGCCGGCCATCGAGCGACCTGTCCACCTGAGAGCCGTAGCCACCGACACCTGGCTACCCAAGGTCCGAATCCAAGTGGGAGGGGTCAACGTGACGGCCCTTCTGGACACTGGCTGCGGATCGAACCTGATTCAAGCCGGCCTAGCCGCGAGGCTGTCGGCCTCTCACCAGTCGCGCGTCAAGCTGGCAGTGGGCGAGACCGACATCACCCGCTACGCCGACCAGAGGCTTCCA
Organism: Anaspis maculata; assembly: GCA_949128115.1. Lineage (NCBI taxonomy): Eukaryota > Metazoa > Arthropoda > Insecta > Coleoptera > Scraptiidae > Anaspis > Anaspis maculata. The sequence continues at coordinate 50,132,661 of OX421963.1, forward strand.
GTCCGCCTCGGCGAGCACCAGCCGCTGCTGGCTACCTTCACCCCCCTCGCAGAGCTCCGCGAGGAGTGCATACTGGGGGTACCGTTTTTGCGGGACTGCGACGCCGTTCTCGACATGCAGCGATGCTGCCTGTACCTCGGCCGACAGGAGCGTCGGACGCTGTTCTTCGAGCAGGCCCGCGCCCCGTCTTCACTGAGCCTTGACGTCACGCTGCCCAGCTGCAGCAACCCGGCCGTTCGGGAATTAACGGAGGAGTTCCAGGACCTGTTCGACATCCAGCCGCGACAGTCAACGACGCTGACGACGCGCCACCGGTTGAATCTCACCAGCCCCAAGCCCGTCTGCGTCCGGCCTTACCCCGCCTCGGCCGCAAAGAAGCAGCTGATACACACGCAAGTGGAAGAGATGCTCCGAGCCGGAGTGATAGAGCTGAGCCAAAGCTCCTATTCTTCGCCGCCGGTCATCATCGAACGACCAGGGAAGAAGCCGAGGTTCTGCATCGACTACCGACAGCTGAACGAGATTACCGTCGACGAGCCTGCCGTTCTGCCTCGCATCACCGACACGATCAAGGACCTGGGGACCGCCCGGGTATTCAGCGTGCTTGACTTGAAGAGCGGCTATTGGCAGATCCCCATGGCCGAGGAGTCCAAACCCTACACCGCCTTCAGCACGCCCGACGGCGCGCTTTACCAGTTCCGCGTGATGCCGTTCGGCCTTAAGAACGCTCCGACGACGTTCCAGAAGATGATGACATCCGAGGTACTTCCAGGGTACTTGCATGCGTTCTGCAAGGTATACCTGGACGACATCCTCGTATACAGCGACACCCAGGAAGAACACCTCCGGCACTTGCGGCTTGTGTTCGAACGACTGCGGATCCATGGTCTCCAGGTATCTGCCGAAAAATGCCAGCTGTCCACCACCGAGCTGGATTACCTTGGGTTCGTTATCCAGGGCTCTGTGACCAAGTGCCAGCCGCAACACGTGCTGAACCTGCAGAACGCAGCACCGCCCCGCAACAAGAAGCAGCTGCAGTCGTTCCTGGGCACCGTGAATTGGCTGCGAGAATTCATCCCCGGGATCTCCTACCTCACGGCCCCGCTCACCGACCTCCTAGACGCCAAGAAGAGGTTCGCGTGGTCGGCCACGCAACAAGAGGCGTTCGAACGCGTCCAGGAGGCCGCCAGCCAGCCGCTGCTGCTGCACCGCCCAAACCCGAACTTGCCCTTCGTGCTGCAGACGGACGCGAGCGCCCTTGGCATGGGAGCGGTCCTATACCAGGAGGAGGACGGACAGCGCCAGATTGTCAGCTACGCCAGCGCCAAGTTCCGGGACGTGGAACGTCGCTATCACGTCAATGAGCAGGAGCTGTTGGCAATTGTTTGGGCCGTCAAGCGGTACCGCTGCTACCTGGAAGACAAGGCGTTCCTCCTGCGGACTGACAGCCGGGCATTGCAGTGGCTGAGCCGGTACTCCGACACGAAATCGAAGCTGACCCGTTGGGCGCTCCTGCTCCAGGAATTCAAGTTCCAAGTGGAACATGTCGCCGGGAAGGCGAACGAGTTGCCTGACCACCTCAGCCGGCACCCGGAAGAAGAGCTCGACCAACACCCCGCTGAAGAAGCACGGATGCTTCCGCCACCGGTCGTCAACACCCTCACCGTCGCCGATGTGTATGGACAGGTAGTGAAGGCTCAGGGCTTGTCAACAAGCGTCACTCACGATATAGTGACCTGGCTCATGTACCAACATCGAGAGCCCAACACCCAGGACGTGCGTGCGCTGCTGGAGAACTATGTCGTCGAGGACAACCTGCTCTGGCGCCGGACCCCGCATCAGCCTCTACTAGTAGTGCCACGAAATATGACTCGGCGGGTCATATTCACCTACCACGACACCCAGGAGTCAGCCCATCCCGGACGCGAGGAGACATTGCTACAACTGCAGCGAACCTACTACTGGCGTCGCATGGGCCAGGACGTGCAGGCGCACGTTCGAGACTGCGTCATATGCTCGGCTGTGAAGTCGCGCCAGAAGCAGAAGCCGGCCCCGATGCAGGCACACTCGCCCCGGCACCCTTGGGAAGTGCTGTCTATCGACGTGTTGGGCCCCTATCACGCGACCGCCGCCGGGAACAAATACTTGCTGGTTGTGAAGGACGTGTTCAGCCGCTGGATTGAAGCCGCGGCGTTTCCCGCCGTCACCGCTCGCGTCCTTCGCACCTATCTGGCCGACGAAGTGTTCCCGCGCTACGGTCACCCGAAGAAAATCATCGCCGACAACGGGACGATTTTCACTTCCGGAGAGTTCAAGCGATTTTGCACCGACGCCAGCATCGAGCTCCTGTTCACGGCAATTTTTCACCAACGCGCAAACCCCGTGGAGCGCAGTAACCAAGAGCTCAAGAAAGTGTTGCGGGCCCTGCTACACAACAAGAGCGAGCGAAATTGGGACCGAATGGTGCCCAGAGCCCTGGCCATCGTCCGGAACCGGACCAACGCCTGTACCGGTACCTCGCCGGCCAAAATCGTGCTGGGACAGCCGCTTATGCGGGTAGCCGAACATCAACTGCCGCGAGACCCACCACCAACCAGACCGGAGCGCCAGGCCCGAAACCAGCGAGTCTACGCTCGGCAGCTAGACTACCAGGCGAAACGGTATGCCCAGCCGGCCCCATTACCAGTGGAATTTCGGCCAGGAGACAGTGTGATGGCGAGAGAGACCCGCCAGCACGGGAAAATATTCGCACCCACCTGGTCTGGCCCGCATGACATCGTCGCACGAGTTAGCGACACAATATACACCGTGGCCCGAGATGGGGCCTATGTCAACATCCACGTGGACCAACTCAGGCCGGCACCAGCTGGGAATCCCGATCCATTTGTGCCAGACAGCGACACCGACGACAATAGCGACGCCGACGACGATTCCGACGACGCGCCGCCCGAAGAACCGTCCGAAGACGACGGCGAGAATCCCGACGAACTACGGGAGATGCTGGCCAGGCTCCATCGATTGCGCCAGTAGACCCGACGCTGCAAAGGATGCCTTCAGGGAACCGGGTGGTGTTACCGGATTGGCCGGTGGGAGGAGCCAGTCCTCGTCGCCCGTTCACTATATAAGCCGGTGTTGTATAGTGAACGGGGATCAGTCCTGCCCTAACCGAAGCCGCCTTTTCGTTAGAGCCAAAGTGACATCATTCGCAGCGCCGAAGCCATGGATCCTGACGTCCAAGAAGAAACCATTGGCCCTTTTCAGGGCCAAAGCACCGGCCCCCTCGGGGGCCACCGTCCAGAACCACCCGCCGAGCGGGCATCGCCCGCTATCGAAGCCCCAGCGCTTCCCCCGGCACCGGAAGCTACTCCGGTCTACACGTCGACGCCCTTTGTGCCAGCACGCCACGCGCACCAGGACATCACTAGTATGCGTAGGAAAAAATTATGACCGTCAGTCGATCAAGGACCTTTCAAAATGTCAGAATACCAATTTTCAAATTGATAGCTGTCATAATAAAGAAGTGATTCGAAATTTTCGAATTCGGCATTTTTCAGTTTTTTTGGGATATTTCAGAAATGACCAAAGATATCTTGGATATCTTGACATATTTGAGATAGTCATAAAATTGCGCAACTTTTTTGTAATTCAACCGACTTTGTATCTCTTACCGTTTCCGAGATACCCATAGTGAGCGTTGAAAAACGGGACACCCTGTATTGAGGAATTTATACATATATCAACAGGAAACAATTACAATGGGGAGTTTGCGTGCACACGCGTACGTATGACTTAACGTAAGTAACTTTCAACGTGAAAATAGACGAGTTTGTTATTGGCAACTCCTTAATTACAGAGGGGAATTCTTACGTTCTACGTTGCGTTTTCGTCGTACGTTCCATGACCATGAGATCGCAAACCCCCTATCATCTGTTTGTGGTGGCAGTTCACCAATAGCTGGTATTCCTTTTACACGAAATCTCAGATAATCTCACCTCAGTTAGAGAGAGAAAGAGCGAGAATTGCATGAAAGGGAGAGAGACACAGCTAGCAATTGAAGTGAGAATTCTCAGTTCAGATGATAAAAGGAACGCAGCTATTGAATCTGGCAATTATGCAGAGCCATGAAGGGTTGCCAAGACAGTTTTCATGTCAAATTTTGTTTATTTTGTGTGGTTATATGTTCACATGACGTCTCCGCCAGACTCTGTGTGTGTGTGTGTGTGTGTCTCTCCTGTTTTGCTGTTTTTCCCAGTTCTCGCGTGGTAGTGTCGTCCAAGTGATATATTTTCAAGGGCTGCCCCAACATCTCCATTATTCCTACTTCGCCAAAAAATACCTGCTGCCTTCCCAAATGGTAACTGCTAAGAAATTAGGTGACTCGGTCAGGTTTATGGTCAAAAGCTACGAAACAAGTGTTGCACACTTGCACACCAATACAACTGCGATGATTTGGACAACATGCTGCACATTTCAATGTTGTACCGAGTGTTGTACCTACCAATGGTAAAAATACCGATTATTTCAGATGCAGTTGCTCTTCTTGCAACTTGAGCAAAGTGAATCTTCTTCGCTTGCGTCCAGGGCCGATTCTGAGTGGTGTGCTGGGTGTGCCCCTGCACAGGGGCGGCCAAAATTCAAGGGCGGCGAAAAGTCGCCAATTTTTTCTAACGAAAAATTGAGTGTCGAAAAAGGAACTGATGTTATGATTTTCGAGACCGACGGCAGCCGCCCTGCGTAAATTGTGATTTTTTAGTGCCAAAAAAATACAACAGGTTGTCAAGAATGGAGGCGAGGCGGCCGCCCTGCGTCAACTATTATGGATATCAGACTTCTTTCTCAGATAAGTGTCTGAGGAAGGGCAAGAATTTTCATCTCTTGGTAACATTTCGGATAGTCTGTTTGAAATCGGATCGGCGTGAAAAAATGCGGTGTAGTACAAAAAAAATTAACAACTTTCAAAAAAACCGCACTACGATCAAAATTCGAAAACCGTTTAGAGATATTGATATGTGCTTTTCAGAACTGCACTCGGAAAAAATCCGGGATTTTTTCACAGAAGCGGGGCATTGAATATTGTGGACCGGTTTTGCACTTCTTCTGTTTTCACCCTGTATAGCTCACTCAACGTCGTTGAACATCTGTACCATCCAAGTATCTTACAGCCAAAAGAACACGCTATCCAGCATGACCACGATTTTCAAAATCGATCCATTTTTATCTGAGATATTCACATTTGAAGTAAGGCAAAATTTTCCAGTGAATCAGTTCAATTGTTGCCCATTTTATTTGAACAGCTTTATCTGATTCCATCCAACTACAAAATCAATATGCTAACCTATGAATTGGTATAAGTGCCTAAAAACTCATCTATAGGTCGCGGGAACATAACCGTCACCTTGGCACCCGCTATGGCAACGTTGCAAGTATGCCTGACGTGGCAACTGCGCAACGCGCATTCTTTTCGTCGTTGAATTGACATGAAACGCTTGCGCAAGCGCAGACAGGGTGCCAAGATACCGCTGTAGAGACTCGTTTGTTTTTAACATTTTTCAGACAAATCTTGAGTTTAGCACAATTATTTTTTTGATAAAGTGGCAATTGTTCAATAAATCATCTATATAATTTATTACAACTTAAGAAAACGGTATTCACTTACTAGTGACAATAACATTACATATACCATATACCCATCTTTAGCACGCGATTTTTGCTCCCGCGACCTATAGGGTGTGCTGAGGGATATGTTGAAGTGAGGTGGCCATGGACGCACCTTGATCCTCAGCGGAAAATAGATTATAATTGTTCATAATTTTGTTTTAAATGAGGGGGGCTTTCGCGGTTTTAGGCCCGCAAAAGTGAAAAAAATCGCCTGCGGTGCAATTTCTAGAGAGCCCAGACGCCCCCGCTAGAAAATTGCTGCGGGGTTACAGCTGGCGGGCGGCCAAATATTTTTCGCGGGCCGGCCGACGTGCCAGAATCGGCCCTGCTTGCGTCAGGTTGACAAACCGAGCTTGACACAAGGTCTTCAATCAATCGGCATTTCTCCGACAGAAATTATACGGACCTAGTCCCATCATGATCTCTGGGACTGGGACATCTGGGTCTGGGAGATTTATCCTGCTCAAACCCGATTATTTGTGCGGCAACTTCGTTTCGAACACCAAACAGCAAATATTGATGTTGATCGAGTCACGCTGAACCAAGGACGCTGAACGTGAACGTTGATGATGTTCACGTGAAACCTGATGGTACCTACGGCTACGACTTTTGGCGCGCTCATTCACTCGATTTGAAGAGATATGGACTGTGATGAGCTGAATTTCTATTTCCTTTCTTGATGCCAAAGATTTTTGAAATATTTTTTCAACTGAACGGTAATGGACCTTTTCATAAAAGAAAGACAGACGCATGCGCGTTCGTACCGCGCAGTTGGAGGTGTGTAGCTATAACGGCGCCTAATATCTCCAAGCAAGGGAAACTCCGTTCGTTATGAAGTGCGCGGCACCACACTGCGGTCCTGTGGGGGCTGTGACGTAAATCGTGCGGGAGAGACTACCTTTATTGAAAAGGTCCATTAATATTATTCACTCCAGGTCTAGGGCAATAGAATTGTATTCTGTATAAGACCCCATTGGAACGATTCCCAAGCGCTTTCTTCAGGGCCATAGACAGGTCGACAGGTCCATGGGCCATAGCGCGATAAACCTAGTATACAGTCAAGATAATGAAACGTTGCGTGGCTCGTGTACTTTGCGGGGAAAACTTGACGCCGCGCAAAGTCAGATGGAGTCAATTAAAGTCACCAAACACTGCAACGCTCATAAGAACTCAACAAATCTGCGGTTGATGCGTGCACAAACGTTGTTTACATGTTGGCCGCCAGGTGGCGTATTCGAGCTTCAAACTCGTCAGCAGCTTATAGGTGGTTATGAGCATGAACTCTGCGTTACCTCCGCTGCTGTGATAATCCACGTTTACCATCACGTACATCACTTCAGCGCATACATGAGAACGCATAGGTACCTGCAGAGCGCGGTAATTTCAATTTTGACGCATGGAGTGTCACTGTCAATCAACAATCGAAATGTACACAAATATAACCTCCTAACCATTCAACATTTAATATTGTTCGGGATGAAATGTGACGTGCCGTATGGCAAAAAGACGCAGAAAAGATTCAGGTGATACAAAACACAACGAGCTGCAAAGCGATCACCGAAACAAGAGCGTTATTACTTATTGGGTTAGGTCTGTCGAAACGTCAAATCGACGTCGAGCGCTGTCAGCTGCCATTTGCGTGACATTACACACGCACACCGTGACCGTGTATTATTACAGTGTTGTCAACTTGTTGGCGTGATATGAGATATGGCAACGTCCTACTTTCATAGGTATGCGCAGAAGCCTTTCGGATTCTGTGCTTTCGGGAAACGTGGATTACCCTACCATAATGCACCAGGTAATTGTTCGAATTCACCGGTGATTGACCAGCTAGATATGCATGTAGTAACTGATAAACTGATTATGATTAGCCGTAATCCGTAAACGATTTTGAACGGTGGACCATAACTGGTCTTTCAACCAGTTATTGGTTGGTTAATCGTAACTGGGTCTGTGACTGGGTCAAGTCGGTTAATCGAACCGGTTTTTCAACCGGTCATATATGGTTGAAGTTGATTAACAGTAAGTAACCGGTCAAACTAGTTAACCGTGACCGGTTTTTAACCGGTTATTGACCGGTTAACTGTAACCCGTAATTCCTCTGCAAAATTTGACCGGTTATTCAATTTTTTTGACCGGTTCACAGGTTAACCGTAACCGGTTGACAGCACTACGATAAACTCAACTAAGAAAACAGAAACCCAATAGTTTCATTAATCAAAGCAGCTTTCCGATTACCACAACATGTTATTATTGAATCGCTATATGGCCCTAAAGAAAGCGCAATTCATTTGCGTGTTTGTTCATGAACAGAAGACTTTTCAAGCAGCGCGCGCTTTTTCCGCGTCGACATGAGGGCGTAACCGTCGCTGTGTTTTTGTTTATGACGTACGGCGCGCCGCTGCATTGGTGTTCTGATGACAGTCAGTGACATTGACAGCCATCGTCAACACAAGGCTCTTCAGCTTCGTGCTCCCCGAAAAAGTGATTGTTGTATTGTTTATCATTACGCTAGCCGAAAATGTCATTTTTTGGAAATGCCTTGGGAGGAATTGGAGGAAACCCCTTCGGCACCCCTGTCGGGGCCAAAATCGGTGAGTCCGTTCACACTTCTGAGCGCCGTTTTTGCAATTTGTGGAAATCGATCAAACTATGTGAGGCGCAATAATGAAAATCCGTAAAGAAAAACCACCGGCGGTATGGAAGTGGTTCGCTTTTGTTGCCTGGTCGTTTTCCACATTACCATACCATTTGTAACAGGTGATTAGTCATCGTTGAATAAACCAAGGCGGTTTCCAATGTTTCATTTAAATGTACGCCCGGGATGTTGATGTTATTGCTATATTTGGTAATTTTCCTAGTTTAACATTAATCAACGGTTCAACTAACGAATTTAGTTGCCCTTTTGAAGAATATGTATCTTTTTTTGGGTGCGACGCAGTTTCAATTAAAACCAATTTTATACATTAAAATAATTTCCTGGTGAAATGAAAGCATTTCGCCACAAGTTTCTCGGTGCTCTTTGTTAAGTAGGTTGCACTCTCGGATAGGTATTTACTGTTTCAATAATACCTTTTGTGGTATTTACTTACTTTCTTTGATGTCGCGACTAAGCACGACAATAATAAAACAAGTCTGCCTAGTGCTTATCGAATTTCTCACTTCTTTGGCTTTACTCTAGTTTCCAGTTACCAAAGATAAGAAAAATGTGTTTTCATTAAAATAATAGCTAATGGCATTGGCATTCAGTATACCTATGTACTGAAATTGTAATAGTCTCCATGCCATAATGTATTCTATGACTTAATTTTATAGGTATTGTGCACGTTAAGCTCGGTCTAGTAAGTTCAAAGTCGTGTGCCGACTTTCGCACAAATTTTTATTTTTTGTTTATTAAGTATTCATCAACTTTCCAAATTCAGAGTGCTTTGTGTTCCTACAGTGACTTCTGCAATACCTAAAGCACTAAAAGAACAAAGTAGAATAAGATTTAAAGGATAATGGATGCGTGATTTGATTAGAATTCCAAATAATTATTACAACATTATTATTAATGAAATTGGCTTTGGTTTTGTCACACCACTCATAGCTACATGAGAAAAAAGCGAGGAAAAAAGATTACATAGGTAGGTACATTTCTATAGCAAGAGGTGATGATCGATGTTGCTTAAACTTGATGCGATGTTCAAAATTGAAGAAAAACAGGCCCAAAAAAATGCCTCATCCCCTCGCTCATCCCATATTGATGAACTGCTAAATTAATGTAACAAAAATAATATAAACCTAAACAAAAACAAAAGAAATCAGATGAGTACACACATAAAACCTTTATTCATTGCGAAAGGAGGAGCCCAGTCGCATGACACTAGACAGGTAATTATTATAAATAGTTTTACGAATCTGCCATGCCACTCCTGTACACTCGCGTCTTGTATCCAAAAATCGGTTGCTAGTCTGTTCGCGAGGGCTCTAGAAAAGTCTGTTGACTTCGCGAATATTCCGGTAAGCTGTCGATGCACAGCTGCTCTGGCCATTGTGCAGGTGTGTGTCTTATCTGCGCGTCGTGGTCTCCAGCGAGTTTCGTAACAATAGTTTTGTAGTATCGCCTCCACGTCATAACTTATTTTGATGAGCTGTTGAAAGAATTAAATTGCTCCCAAAAACATGGCACAAAGCTGCAGCGTTGTTGCAGCAGGCTTCTAGTATAAGTCACAAATCGAGCATTGTTCAAAATGGTTGATTTCGTGAAAGGACCCAGGGCCCGTATTTTTTAAATCGGCGAGATTAATTCACATGGGATTGTTGAGGCAGCAACCAATCGCAAGAGCGGAAACAGGCGGTTGCCATAGCAATCCCATATCAATTCGTCTCGCCGGTTTCAAAAATCTGGGTCCAGAGCAAGAAACAAGAAAGTTTTGAAGAATTTCCCTCCAGGCATGCGCAGCTGACAAAACATTCTAGTATACAGGCGTCGCAGAACTCGCGCCCCAGAGTCCAAGTCCAAAGGAGTTTAGGGAAGTGCTTCAATCATGTCAGAAAAATGAAACAAAGGGTTTCAATCCCCAGGGCGTAGAGATGCCCGCCCTCTTATTTTTATATCTGTGAGATTTTAGTAAACTTTTTAGAACAGACTAAAGAGAATAATAATGATCTTTCCAGTGTGTCTTGAATTTTATATACTATACAGGGAGAGTCATAATCTCATGTACTCCAAGAATTTTATTTGTTTCTAAAAACAATGGGCCTATACAGTGTATTTTTTTTGCTAGAGCAGAAAGTTCAATGAAAATAAAAATTGACGTATTTTTTGTTTTTCTGAAATTTTGAAAATTTCAGGGAGAAAAAAAAAGTAAACTTTGAAAATTCCATTCCCATTTTCAAACGCATTGTATACGCAGCCTATGTGATGTCATCGCGCCCCATCCAATCGTATGGATCGGAGGGTGTAGCAAACTGCGTTTAGACATGTTTAGAGCAATTAACAGTGGAGTAGAGATTTATTCCAAAAGGGAAACTTGCGTGTAAATGGCAATATAAGCCTAAGGATTAAAATGATTTGAATGATTGGACAAATAGTTGTGAATGTAACAAAGCAATGAACTTCAGTTTGGATGAACTCATTCATGGGAGCTAGCTGTTTAATTCCTCATCCATACTGTACAGGGTGCTCACGTTAAGTTGACCCCCCCCCCCACTAGCTGCCCTTTCCCTGGGACAATTTCAAAAAGGAAAACTGATTCTTGATAGAGTTTTGCCAAATTTTTCGGATTTGACCATGAAAAAATCTAAATCATTAATTTACGCGTGTCGCAAATTTTTTTTTTTGATTAACATGCAGTTGATGCAGTTTTTTATCCTGATTACAGCGAAATATAGCACTTACGGGTTCATATGACAAACAAACTGTCAAAATATTATAAATGTAACAGTTTAAAATAAGAAAAATCACAATCAAACCGATTTTGGGAATTTTTTTCCAACAATCTTCAATTTTTTTGAAAAATGAACCCGTAAGTTGTATAAACAAGGTGTTTCAGTGAACTTGCATAAAATTTCGGGAGGTGATTCCTCTCAAAAACATAAGTCGAAAAGTGAGAGTAACATTTTTTCCTAAATTGCTTCCTAAGGGAGTTACAGCCCCTCAAAGGTACGAAGTGAAGCAGAGTTTTCAATTATTTCCTCAAGAACCGTCAAGAGTCAAGGGGAAGAACTTCAAATTTGGTGTAGAAAGGTTTCTCAACATTGCAAATGCTCATGCAAAGTTTCAAACAAATCTGGCCAGTGGCGGCGGAGTTAGAGGGGGTTGGGGTAGGTTGAACTGTCAGAAAACAAATGTCTGCAATCGGTTCGTATTTTTGTTTACACATTTGGATAGACTTGTTCAAGACTAAACTTTTATGACCCTTGCATTTTCTTCGTAGGATGCAGCGTTTACGAGTAAAAATGAAAAAACAGGAACGTGCGACATGACATGCGGTTTTCATTTTTTCTTTTTTTGTCAGGAAGTCATAAGTTGGTACCCACCTATTGTGTGAATGAAAGTAAGAGACTATTTTAATGTGCAAACAAAAATACGACCGGAACGTGAACTTTTTTCTAGCAATTCAACCTAACCCCTTATTTCGACCCCACTGGTCAGATCTGCTTTTTTTGGCACAGGGAGGTTTCTTAACAGTGCAAATGGAACACGTGTGAGATTTAGAACAAATTCAACCATCATCAGTGAAGTTGGGGGTTGGGGTAGGTATCCATGGCGTAGGTTAACTACCAGAAGAACATAATTCGACACGTTCCTGGTTTTTCCATTTTTACTCGTGAACGGTGCATCCTACGGAAAAAATGCAAAGGGCATAAAAGTTTGGGCTTGAACAAGTCTATCCAAATGTGTAAACAAAAATACGAACGGATTGCAGACTTTTTTTTCTGACAGTTCAACCTATCCCAACTCCTTCTAACTTCGCCGCCACTGGCCAGATTTGTTAAAAATTGCATGTACATTTGCACTGTTGAGGAACCTCCCTACACCAAATTTGAAGTTGTTACTTTTGACGGTTCTTGAGCAAATAATTAAAAACTCGGTTTCACTTCGTACCTTTGAGGGGCTGTAAATTGTAGATTGTAGATTAGAGGTGGTCGTTTGGTCTCGGAGGATCCTTTCTGCACTGCGACCTATGAGATCTTTTGTGCGTGACCATGCTTCTATTTAATGTCCCAGGAAATCCACCTTGTGGGGCTGTAACTCCCATAAGAAGCAATTTAGAGGAAAATGTTACTCTTACTTTTCGACTTATTTTTTTGAGAGGAATCACCTTCCGAAATTTTATGCAAGGTCACTGAAACACCCTGTATATTATGGATCTAGAAAAATTGTATGGGCAAAATTGAAAAACTCAGCAAATATCCTTCAAGAATCAGTTTTTATTTTTGAAATTGGTTCAGGGATAAGCCGGCTAGTGGGGGGGTCAATCTTGACGTGAACACCCCGTTTACATTGGCATGATTATACGCTAGTCTCGACGCTAGTACGCTACTGATACCAGGGCTGGGCAAAATACTTCGAAAAATGTATTTAAATACAAAATACGCGATCCAAGATATTCGAAATACAAAATACAAACTACTTCTTGAAATGTCTTTGAAATACAAAATACAAAATACATATTTTGGAAAACCCAGACACTCCAAAATACAAATTACTACCTAAATATTTCGAAATACAAAATACATAGATGCGTCTTTTAGCAATTTTATTGAAAAAACCGTAAAATATGCAAGTATTTCAATGGAAACACTTCATTGATTCAGTCGCAACAATAAGTAAATTATTATGAGTTAGTTATATGTACCTAGAAAGATAGATAAAACAAACAAAGTAAAAAGAACTCCATATTCAAACCTATTCATAACTTCATTAATCAATTTTTTACAATCACAAACGTTGATTTCCTCTGGGGACATCAGATTTTCAAAAATATTGTCCAACATCGGCCACGAACTTATTCTCGTGGCCGACAGGATGCAACCCCCCCTCCCCCAGTACGACGTAAAAAATCCAGTCGAACTTATTATATCGATCGCAGATAGTGCGCGAACGCAAAAAATGGCAATGGCGTAAAGTATTACCAAAACAATATTAGAACAATCTCAGCCCAAACAGACTACAGAGCGTGGGAAACAAAAATGTATTTTGTATTTTGAAAATCGAAATACTTTTCCGAAAAATTTATTTTAAATACAAAACACAAAATACTAGCTGCCTGAACTATTCCAAATTACAAAATACAAATACTTCTTGATCAAATGTCTTCAAATACAAAATACTTAGATGTATTTCCAATACGTATTTCAAATACTTGTATTTACTTGTATATACTTGTATATACTTGTATACTTGTATTTGAAATACCGCCCAGCCCTGACTGATCCCATTCCCAACCCGCTCGTGCTCGTTTCATGCGTGGCAACTGCAAACTGGTCGACCTGTCACAATCCCACTCCAACCACCACCCGGCTGACACGCCGCGAACTTATGTTATTGGTCGGGGAACGGTGACGTCACAAATGCCGCTCGATCTTGACGTTGAAACCTGCCGGCTGATTTTAGCACTTTTCATTATTTTTTTGCAAATGTTGATGTTGTAGAGCAAAACAAAAGAATATGTTTGGACGAATATTCATTGTTTGGCTTGTGTAATCAAATGACACAATAAAATAGCAAATTTAAAGTACGCTGTACAGTACAGGCTGATTGCAAAAGGTTCCAGACGTCCCCAATGCGATGTGGGACAGGAAGTAAAATGAGTCGTTTCCGTCAAATTCTTTTGTGGGCGTTTTTTTATGAAAACAGTTCTTCCAAGATTGTTGAGTTGAGATAGTAAATAAAAATGTTGTTTTTTTTCAAGTTTTTAAACCTCTTGGTAAGGGGTGGACGCCCTGTGTTATTTTCGAAAAATTCAAAAATCTAAAATAATTCCATTCCATTATTTTTATCTATATCATTTCAGAGCAAGCCACAGATGCAAGCCTGGCTTCGGAGAACTGGGGCCTGAACATGGAGATCTGCGATTTGGTCAATGAAACAGAAGAAGGTCCGCGAGATGCAGTCAAGGCCATCCGGAAAAGACTGAGCCAGAATGCCGGCAAAAATTACACAGTCGTGATGTACACCCTGACTGTGCTTGAAACCTGCGTGAAGAATTGCGGCAAACGATTTCACGTTTTGATATGCAGCAGAGACTTCGTTATGGAGCTGGTCAGTTTTAACAGTAATCATCATTACTTTCCTTGCGTAATTTACAAACATTTTTGTGGATTTTAAGAGCAATCTCATTTTGCTGCCTGAATTCGAATTTTGCATTTTTACGATAATTTTTACCGTCCTGTATTTTGAACTATCAACATATTCTCCTTTTAGTACGGAGAATATAAGTTTTAACACAGAAATTGATAATTACTGGACGCCCCTTGAAATATATGCTCGTAGATAGGTCCTGCTGAACAATAACATACCAAAAGTCACAATCCGGACAGGTGGGATTCTGAACCAGCCTGTATAATCCAAGCGGCGTCTAGTAATTATTATCAATGGGTGCTCTCCACCTAGCCCCTACTTTGGTACACCTGCCATTTACGAATGTGCGGGTGCCAAACGGTGCTTTCCATCTACGTGTTCTTACCCGGTTCTGTGCCGCTCATTGGATCACCTAAAATGTTGTGCCAAACTATGGAACATGTTCCGTCTGGTGGTGTTTGTACCGTTTAGATGGAATATTGCCTATCTGCCCCAGACTCTTTATCCACTGAACTTCAAGCAAGTATTATTGATGCGGAGTGGAATTTTGGATTCCTCACTAATAATTTCTTTTGTCAGGCTGTTTCCAGCTCTTCTTTTTTTTAATTTAGACATTGTAGAACCCAATCTTTTATTTTGAGAAAAAATCTAAAAACATTGAGCAAATTCTAGTTTTCTCGGAAATGTACATTTTGGTATTCCCCATTAATAAACGAATAATGCTTTCATTTTTCACTCGTTACAGATAAATAACTTTATGTGTGTGTATGCAATCAATTTTTTGTTTGAAATTTAAAGGTGAAATTGATCGGACCGAAAAACGATCCACCGACAGCCGTACAGGAAAAAGTATTGAGCTTAATCCAGTCATGGGCAGATGCTTTTCGCAATCAGCCGGAAATGGCGGGGGTCGTGGGCATTTATCAGGAACTGACAGCGAAAGGGATAGAATTCCCTGCCACGGATTTAGATGCCCTGGCTCCCATTCACACACCACAGAGGGTAAAATTCTTCATTTATTTTTACCACTTCTGATTTGCAATAAACATTTTGCTTCAACAGAGCGTCGAGACGGCGGAACCCTTGCCAGTGGACGTGGTCGATTTGCCCCAGCGCTCCACCCCATCGCCGCAGATCTCCCCGACGAGTCCCGGTTCTTTGACGCCAGATCAACGGGCCAAGTTGCAGTCCGAGCTGGACGTCGTCCAAAGCAACATGAACGTTCTCGGTGAGATGTTGAGCGAAATGAAACCAGGAAACGAGCAACCTGACGAACTGGAACTGTTACAGGTACTTTTTCGTTGTTTTTTTTTTTTTTTTTTTTTCTTCTCCAATTTGAGTTTCCTTTTTGGCGGCACCAGTTGGGATTTATGTGTTTGCTCATGTTCCAGGAATTGCACGTGACATGCCAAAGTATGCAGGAGAGATTGGTGGATCTGATCAGTAAATTGTCAAATGATGAGCTTACAGCAGAGCTGTTGCGGATCAATGACGATTTAAACAATTTGTTTTTACGATACAGCCGATGGGAAAAGAATCGTGACAGCAAGCATTCGTCGGCTTCGGCCGTTCTGGCCAAAGCCATACCGCCGTCGAGCAAGCCGCCATTGGAACAGAACGACAGTTTGATTGATTTCGAAAATGACTTGCCCGATCAGCTTAGTAAATTGAGTAAGTGCTTTTTTCATAATCGATGAGAGTCCATTTCTTGGGCATTCTCGAGCGGCTAATGCCAAGTATTATTTTCTCTGGTTGACCGCCGGTTGGATTTCAACTGGAGCTTCAAGGTCCCCATTCACTCATAAACCCGGTCGGA
This sequence comes from Anaspis maculata, assembly GCA_949128115.1. Lineage (NCBI taxonomy): Eukaryota > Metazoa > Arthropoda > Insecta > Coleoptera > Scraptiidae > Anaspis > Anaspis maculata. The sequence continues at coordinate 50,148,929 of OX421963.1, forward strand.
CAACATGGTTGGGTTCGTCAAAATAATGTTGACGAACACGGGATGTCCATTCTGATTAGACAGCCTGAAATAAGGAATGGAAAGCTTTTTCTGTTGCACGTCCCATAGTAATGGTTGTCGCCATTAGAGATGGGCAAACGAAGCACAAGAAGGGTCTTTTTTGTTCAGACAACTGTCGCGTGTCATGTTTTTGATGAATCGCCATATTTCAAACCGCGGATTCGAGAGCTCCTAAATTTCTCCTTTTACAGGTACAGGTGCGAGTGCTTCAGCAAAGTTGTCAAAGATTGAAGGTACGACTGCTAAGAATGCAACCCCGGGAAAAAGTCCCATGGGTGATGATGAATTCGATATGTTTGCCCAGTCGCGAAACACTACTTACGAAACTTCTAAAACTGGGTAAGTCCTATCTTCATTGTACGCTCTAGCATTACAGCAATGTTTTCCACCTTTAGTGGCAGTTCATACAAAGACAATTTGGAACCAGATCAAATTGCCGGAGGTCTACGTTCGGTCACTCAGGGAAAGCAAAATGTAAGTTTCACTCATTCACTTTGCAGTTCTCCATGATACGTTTTTTTTTTTGATCCAATAACCACAGCATGATTGTGTCTTTATTTTCCTTTTAATATACAGCTGTCCCGTTCTTTACCGCTCAATACTGGGATCTCGGAAACGGTAGGAGATACAATCAATGGCTACGTTTACACCAGAGGACTAAAGCCGGACTGACCCAAGCACTGACCCAAATTTCACCTAAAATGGCCCTTGTCTTCCAGCGTTTACACCAGTAGACTAACGGTCGACCTATTTAAAAATATAGTCCAGATTTGGTCCATAATAACCTTCCCTTCAATACTCGACCAGAGATTACATAGCTTCGACAGTCAGGAAGCATCAGTTAGGTTGATTGGCAACCGGTCAACTAAGTTTAATACAGATTTTTGCGGCTTGGGCCAGTCCGGTACGTTTACACCGCATCTTTGGGGATTTGCTCCAGACTAAATTTACGTCAGTCCACGGCTGCCAAGAAACCTGACCCAAACAACTTGGTCCAGTTCGTCGTCGTTTACACCACGTGGACTAAATTTATTTGGGTCGAATTTAGTGCTTAGGTCGCGGACCAAAGCCACGGTGTTAACGTAGCCAATAGCAGGCCCAGAAAACAATACTTGACGTCAGTCGATCAAAGACTTTCAAAAGTGTCAAGATACTACATCTCAAATAGGGTCCTTGTACGATTTTTTTTATTGCCTTCAATGATGCTTTGGTAGCCAAATAGCACCACAGACTGAACGGTTTTTAGAAAATCTTGATATTTTATTTTGTAAATTTAAAACACAAAAACTGTTAGGCATGCAACTTCCATGCACCGATGTGTCAGCTGCGGGATGACGTCATCGTGCCCCGGGCTGGGGCTACTATACTCTATACACTGATAGAAAGGACCACCAGATTCCTCCGCTTGAAAAGTAGTCCCGAGCGTTACCCGCGAAATTTAAAATTCCAGTAAAAAGAGGTGCTTATTTCCGCTAATCACAGCTAAGTGCTATGGTAATTTTAAATGACACCAGTTTAATACCAGTTTTAATGAATGAGAAAATATTTGTTTTGAATGAAGCTGATTTTATTACACACTACTCACAACAGCCGAGCCGACTAAAAATAACAAACATCATAGAGAAATGGAGGTTAGAAATCGTACGTAAGTGTCAAACTCGCTGAATGTAATGCCATTGGCTTGGCGTAGGAATAATTTGCCCGGGTAAGACTACCAACCGAACAAAACTAATATTAGTTCCAAACGCGCCTATGTTGTTACAGTCTTTGGTGCTTTTGTTTGTTATAGGTTACATCACTGAAATTCAAAAAAGTCCGTTCTATCGGTGTACAGACTATACTTGATTGTACACCAACAGATTGCGACTACGAATTTTAAATGTTTGACATATCTCACTGTCACCGTCTCAGACGTCTGTGGGGCTGACGCTCAATTCAGGTTGAAAAGCGCGCAGCACGAGCTTGGGGATGACCCTGATAACGTTTTGAATGATTTTATGAAGTAATCGTCTCAATATAAAATTCATGCAAGGACCCTATTGATAGCTGTCATAATAAAGATGTATTTGAAATTTTCGACTTTATTTTCAGTTTTTTCGGGATATTTCAAAAACGAACAAAGATATCTGGGATACCTATCTTGTCAAATTTGAAATAGTCATAAAATAGCGCGAATTTTTCGTAATTTTACCGACTTTGTATCTCTTACCGTTTCTGAGATCCGTGAGCGGTGAATAAGGACACTCTGTATACATATATTTTTTTATTTTCAATTTGATGGGCTTTAGTATAGCTTTGTGTATTGTGCAGACTCCACCTGACCGTGAGTTTGACGAAATGGCCAGTTGGTTGGGACAAACAGTAAGTGGCTTTGCAATGTTTTTTTTTTTTTCCATCGGGCGGTGATTTTGTTTGTATTACCTTTAGTCCTACCTTCAAATTCTCAAAAGTTCGTTTTACTAAAATTCAGTTTCATTAGACAGGGGGAGAAGAATCAGTAACCAGCAGTGAATTTGAACGGTTTTTGGCGGAGAGAGCCGCCGCAGCAGAAACTCTACCCACAGTCACCACCGGCAGTACCAATAGCACTACGACAACATCATCGAGTGCAAGGAATACCACGTCTACAAAAGATGAGAAAGAAAGGCTTTTCGCTTTATAGGTTTTTTAACAATAACTATTACGTAATTATGATAGAAGACAGAAAAATATCGAGTATTAGTGTGCCCCATCAGTTGTTGTTATCTATGTTTAATTATTACCTTTTTTAAACATTGCTTTACATTTTATCTGCATCATGGTAAAATTAAATCCATGATTTTATCTCTTTGTAATATTTCAATTTGATCTGTGAGATTTTAAACAGTTTTATCTATTATTGTTGTAGAGAGAGTCTGATTTATTTTTATTTGTTTTATGTGATTAATGGGGCAGTTGAGGACAGTTAGCAAAAAGACGTTATTATTGTCGAAAAATATTGTTCACATAAATGCAAAGGAATGTAATAATTATTATTGTACTTTCAAGTACTAATAATTTTTAACATTATATTCATCATCTACCTATATCAGTAAATTGAGTAACTGTTCCTAGCAAAACCCTGTTATTATTCCAACTTGATTTACAAATAAGTAGCAAAAAACTTGTTTTGAGAAACCAGTGATGTAGGTCTTGAAGGGGGGAGGTCTAAGGTAAATACCCTTTATAATCACAGTTCAACTTCTGAGATTTTAAATAACCAGTATAAATAGAGTTTCCCCTACAATATAGTGATATAAGCTCAGGGCCTTATGAATAAAGATTAAGCAATTGCTTTTGCTTGATTTTTTGTTTCTAGAAAATTCTCAAAAAACTCAGAAACTTAATGTAATTAATTCATTAATTTAGGGTTCACTGAGCATTTGAGTAACTGATTGAAATAATAATAATGGTTTAAAGTCTTTTTTCCAAATTTTTCTCCGTTTTTTGCTGCTAGAATTTAAGCAAAAGCAATTGCTTAATCTTTATTCATAAGGCCCAATTTTTCTCTCAAGATTACAGAAACTTTCTACCTTGAAAGGGTAGGCATCAACATTAAGACTTATTATACTTAGTTCAAGTTACATGAGGAGCTTCTCTCTTATGGATCTGTTTAATTTTAATTGTGCCTAAAACCCCCTCCAAATTACCTTCTTTTGTGAAATTTATCAATCCGTACTTTTTCTGTTTGTATGATGAGCTAGTCAAAATGTTACCTATAATATGAATGTTCAAAAATTATCTGGAACTCCCTCCCTTCCTTTTCTCAAAATTTCGTACCTAATTCTATAAGATATTTTGTGATAATGTGCAATTATTGTTTAGTTAAAAATATATTAAAGTCACTGAGCTTTTTTTACGAATTACCATGTTTTCCAGTTTGATGCCTCATGGAGGCAACCATGTAACTTGGTTGAATTCACTCTAAAAGGTATTCATGTGTCACAGATGAAGTTTAGTCTTTAATACATTTGTATCATTATATCACAAGATATGTAAATAAAATGGCTTTAATTATTTTTCTTTTTTTTTTAATGGTATTCCTACTCTTGAAGGTAAGGTTGGCGCCAATGTGAATAACCCAGAAAAAAACAGGTTTCATGGAATAAATTTCGGGTTCGGGTAAGCTGCATTTTTTGACATTACCTCAGAATAGGTCTTTTCACGATAACTGTGCGCACGCGCAGGGTCATTGTTGTGCATCCCCTAAGAAAAACGAATCGTCTACCCAAACAAACATGGCGTCGCAAAAATCTTTAGTGGATTTAAACGAAGTATTTAATAGCGCTTCATTTAAAATAATAAATAATCCACTTCCATAATTATTTCGACTAACTATAGGTACACAACTCAACCACACTGAGTCACAAAATAGGTCCCTTCGTTTCGGTTTTTTTGAGTGCGCATATGTGGCGCGAATTTCATAGTTTCGTACACCGATATTGAAAATTAACACTAAAAAATATTGTAGTGTACCTAAAATTCCACAAATAATTTGGTTGAATGTTAGATACCATTTTTTATATTCAAATGAAATGTTTCATTGAAATTAGGTTCAATGATCATTTGTGGAAGTTCAGGAATAACGAAAATGGCAACAGCGCTCAAAACAACAAGACATCGGCGCCAACTGTCACTTGTGACAATTATGATGACATTTCTCGTTTCTACCTGACCTACATTTCATTTGCTCATGTTTTGACGATAGAACACAACTTGTTGGATATAACTGTACCGAGAAAGAAGTTCAAAAAAGCTACGAAGAGATGCGTTTACGGTGTGTGTAAAAGTGACAGCCAGAAACCAGTAGTTGGTCAGGCGGCTAGACAGAGCATGCAGCGTTGCCATTCAACTGACAGGTGTACGAATGTTTACAAAATTTGGAGCCTTCAAGCATGCGCACCTGCCCAAACGAAGTAGCCTATTAATAAAATTATTGAGTTCACGAACTAAAATAACGTCACAAACGACGCCCAGCGTACTGACCTGACCACCTATTCCCAGCTTTCTGCTGTTACGCCATTGGTGCAGCGCACGCCCTTGGGATCTATTAGGTCGCCGTCGTCTAGTGCCTTTTCGAAAACATCCCACTACCGCAAAATTTTGTCAACGATGTGGATCTCTGATCCTCTGAATATTGATAGGGAAAGAATCATCCGGATATGCAGATGAATGTCTCGATAACATACCACCTCCCTGCTGCATCTCACTCCGTCGTTGTTATCGCGAACTTGTTGTAGGTACTTTTTATAAGTGAAAACATATGTCCGCGACTTGATCCAAATTGCGCTCTTCAGGCGGTCGGCCAGGCTAGTGATGGATCAAGTTAAGTATCGCGGACAGACGTTTTCACTGCCATAGCCTACTCTACGAAGGCGTAGAAGGGCCAACAATAATTTAACAAAGTTAAAGCAAATTGAGCTTGATCATTGCAATTTCAACCTAAACAATTGTAACTTCGAACTTACAATTGTAACTTCGAACTTACAATTGTAACTTCGAACTTACAATTGTAACTTCGAACTTACATTGTAACTTCCAACTTACATTGTAACTTCGAACTTACATTGTAACTTCGAACCTACAATTGTAACTTCGAAATTACAATTGTAACTTTGAACTTACAATTGTAACTTTGAACCTACAATTGTAACTTCGAACCTACAATTGTAACTTCGACCCTACAATTGTAACTTCGAACCTACAATTGTAACGCAGCTCCGGGAAAACGGCAGCAGGCAGTTGGCGTTGGCCGTTGGCGTTGGCCAAAGTTATGGGAAGCCATTTTTGAGGTTAATTTTCAGTTTTAACTGATGAGTGTCATACATTTTATTCTGCCTACCATATAGCCATAATTATTGATAATTTTAGTTATTACTAGTTTTCACTATGGTTTTCAAGTGTTCCATAATGCATTGCAACAGCGCAATGACGAATGTGAAACTAGACAATTGACACTGACAGTAGATAATATACACCGATGCCCGTCAGACTTGCCAACCTCAATTTTGAATATAGTTATATTGCGTGCGCACTGGGTCCAAAAGTTTCCGACGGGATAGGTCGAGGAGTCAACCACCATCGACAGTCCGTGTACAAATTTCTGACAGTCATGACTGTCAGTCATCACAGTCTCCACAGTCTTGCCCACAGTCACCACAGTCAAGCTGACAGTCCTGACAGTCCCGACAGTCATGATCACAGTCCCGACAGTCAAGCTGACAGTCACCACAGTCTTACTCACAGTCTCTACAGTCTTGCCGACAGTCTCTACAGTCTTAACAGTCTTTCCCACAGTCTCCACAGTCAAGCTGGCAATCACGAGGAGCTGGTTGGCTCACGCATGCGCGGCACCCAGCACCCAGCTGGTAGGCAGCTTTTCTGAGATTATTCGTCCATAATTGTGTCTGTTGATATTTCGATAGCAATATGAGTACCTAACTATCTACCTACCCACTACCTACTTTTATTCAGTCGAAAAAATATAACAAAACAGGGGCTATGTTTGGCCCTTTCCTAGCAACTACACAACATGTAAACCTGTTCCCCGTTTAAAGAATAATAGGGCCCCTGTTTTGTTATATTTTTACGACTGAATAAAAGTAGGTAGGTGGTGGGTGGGTAGGTAGGTAGTTAGGTACTCATATTGCTATCAAAATATCAACAGACACAATTATGGACGAATAATCTCAGAAAAGCTGCATACCAGCTGGGTACTGGGTGCCGCGCATGCGTGAGCCAACCAGCTCCTCGTGATTGCCAGCTTGACTGTGGAGACTGTGGAAAAGACTGTTAAGACTGTAGAGACTGTCGGCAAGACTGTAGAGACTGTGAGTAAGACTGTGGTGACTGTCAGCTTGACTGTGGGGACTGTGAGCATGACTGTCGGGACTGTGATCATGACTGTCGGGACTGTCAGGACTGTCAGCTTGACTGTGGTGACTGTGGGCAAGACTGTGGAGACTGTGGTGACTGACAGTCATGACTGTCAGAAATTTGTACACGGACTGTCGATGGTGGTTGACCCCTCGACCTATCCCGTCGGAAACTTTTGGACCCAGTGCGCACGCAATATAACTATATTCAAAATTGAGGTTGGCAAGTCTGACGGGCATCGGTGTATATTATCTACTGTCAGTGTCAATTATCTAGTTTCACATTCGTCATTGCGCTGTTGCAATGCATTATGGAACACTTGAAAACCATAGTGAAAACTAGTAATAACTAAAATTATCAATAATTATGGCTATATGGTAGGCAGGATAAAATGTATGACACTCATCAGTTAAAACTGAAAATTAACCTCAAAAATGGCTTCCCATAACTTTGGCCAACGCCAACGGCCAACGCCAACTGCCTGCTGCCGTTTTCCCGGAGCTGCGTTACAATTGTAGGTTCGAAGTTACAATTGTAGGTTCAAAGTTACAATTGTAAGTTCGAAGTTACAATTGTAGGTTCGAAGTTACAATGTAAGTTCGAAGTTACAATGTAAGTTCAAAGTTACAATTGTAAGTTCGAAGTTACAATGTAAGTTCGAAGTTACAATGTAAGTTCGAAGTTACAATGTAAGTTCAAAGTTACAATTGTAAGTTCGAAGTTACAATGTAAGTTCGAAGTTACAATTGTAAGTTCGAAGTTACAATTGTAAGTTCGAAGTTACAATTGTTCAGGTTGAAATTGCAATGATCAAGCTCAATTTGCTCTAACTTTGTTAAATTATTGTTGGCCCTTCTACGCCTTCATACTACTCTAATTCACAATTTTAAAAGAGGAGCTTGTGGTGTGGTGATTAACGCGTCCGACTGCCATGCCAAGAGTCGCGAGTTACATTCCCAACGAGACCGGTCAGATTTTCGCCATGAAAACAAGCTTCTTGATTTAGTTGGAATGCTTGCTACATGCAAGCCGGGTGTCACATGCACATAGCACGTAAAATGTGAACGATGATGCCGACCCCATGCAATGTTGGTGGTAGATGTATTGATGGTCGTTGAAAATCCCTATCCTGTGTTGGAACACACAGGGGTTCGGTAAAATTTCCGGTACATGACATAATATTCTGCGGGAAGCCTCTGCAGAGATAGGAGCCATAGCGATACATGATGCAGAGGAGGAACTTGACGTCGCTGAACTCTCTCCAGTGTCACTACGCTGCTGTTGTACAAGGGACACCAGGTCAGGGATGTGTATTCCACTCGCGACCTTACCAGTGTAACCTTATAGAAGGCGCAACGTAGACATCCTTTAAAGTCACGAGCATTCCTTAGGAGAAGTACCAAGCTTCTCAATGCTGATGCAATGGTTTTCTCGATATGCTTATTGAAACTCAGTAGAGTCGAAGGTAACTCCTAATAAATCACGAACTGAGGGCGCTCCAGCGTGACACCAGTCAAGCTGTAATCTAAGTAGGAATCTTCTAGAATAACGCAGATACAAGGGCTAGTTAAAAAGTGTTTGGTAGATGAAAGACAAGTCATCACTATAACACACGAACCTGTCTATAACACTGTAATAAAAAGAATCTTCTGTCCATGGTATTACTTTTGAATTCCATGGAAAGTTTCAAAGTTTATTGAAAAACAAGCTATACTTCCCCCCGTATGCTAGTGAAAGATGGATTGTGCTAAAAACAAAGGTAATTGTTGACGACCACTACTTCTCGACTTCAGCCACCAACTTTTCACGGTAGGTAGACACCACCACAACATCACGTTCGTCGACCGTAGTTTCCTGGTGAAACCACTATTTCCACTGTAAAATGCCCCTTCTTTCCATTACTTGTCCTACGACGTAAGTACATGCAAGAAGGAAGCGTCCTATATAGCTGTTTAAGTGGTTGCCTAACTCTTAGAAAATGCTAGTCGAGAAGTAGTCGTCGTCAACAATTACCAAAACAAAAACCGTGCTCACATTTCACAAGAGTTCTTCGCAAAATAAAAGATCGTCGAAATCCCTCTGCGCGTGATATGTGAATGACGGCGATTAATGCATAAACAGTAATTTTAATGCGTGAATTCAGGAAAAAGAAGACAAGGTTGAATTCTCAATACAATGCATCTATTTTTTTCAATTCACACAACAAATAAAACTTCAGATAATATAAGTGAAATCATACATGAGACAAGTTCTTATAAAACCTATATTTACTTCATTTTGTTGAAACAATAATGTTAATAGCGAAATTCAACTTCAATGAAACATTAACATTATCAAATCAACAGATCACAAAAAATGAGTCATCACTTCGAGAAACTAGTGACTTGCTAACAATATTGAACATCCCTTTTCATGATTTTTCTCAAAAATATACTTACGAATCTAAGACAAAATACATCAAACACGTGGTGCTGTTTTCCAAGTTTTATGAAACCAATACAAAAAAAGGACGATACATACAATAATAACTCAAATGGTCAGTTTTATTGACTTTAGCATACGAGTCGGAGCGCGGTGCATGCATCAGAAGATTAATATAATCTCTTAGTATACACTAAATGTTGATTTCAATACTGTTAGCTTGGTTAGGAATTTGCTGGTCAAGTCAAAAGTACTGCCACTTTCCCAATACCGAATCCTTGATGGCGTCCACATATTGTGCAGGTACCCAGTATATCCAGTAACGGGAAGCTTCGGTCGGTCCCAGTTGTAATCCCTGAAAATAAGGACGTGAGCGCGCTCGCTCTATTTCAAAGAAAAACAAAATCTTACCAATATGTGGTACTCTTCGTGTCCCTCTATGGCTTCAGAAACAACGTTTTTAATAGAAGCCATCTGTAGTTTTTCAGTCCTCTCTTTTGTGCTCAACCACACCTGATCAGCTTCTAGCTTGAAGGTTAGCCGAACTTTCCCACCATGTTTATTTAACATTCCGGACAAGGGTGCTGAAGGCAAAGCTTCCTGAAATCGACAGTTTTTGTGAGATGCTGGTATTCCAAAGCCTTAAAGACTGACAAACTTAAAAATCTAGGACTGTCATTCTTTGGAAAATTACTTGAGCAAATTCACTCAAGTGTCAAGTGAGAAAATATTCAGCAAAAAATAAATGAAATTACACGTAACAGGGTTCGTGTTCGTGTGTAACAGGGAAGAGTGTCTCCGCCAGCTTTCACATCAAATAAATTTCAAAGAATTTGGTTCAAAATTAAAAAATCGGTTGTGTAACCTCAAAACTTTCCCGGCGGTATCCAAAGACGTCATTGACTGCGTTTCTATCGTAGCTTTGGATCCGATCGAAACTCTATCCGATCGAGTCGATCCGCTTGAAATTGCCGATGTAAACGGTCAGGATTGAGATTTCAATCGGATCGATCAGTTCAAGTCGATCCGGTGCTTAGGCCGGCTTGACTTGAGTGGAGCGGATCGAGGCGTGCATCCGCTCGTATTTCACCCGATGTAAACGGGATGGGATCGAAGTGACAGATGACCAACTTGTAAACGAAGCGTAATTTTTACGATATCAAGGGATGCCTTCCAGTAATTGTGAATAAAATAACCAAGAAAATTCAAAATTGATATATTTTTTGGTTTGGCGCCGTTTGACGCGTTTTAAACCATGTTGTTGTCTCTCATAAATTCTAACCTAATTCTAAAGTAGTGAAATAGGATTGAGTGAAGCGGATCGAACGTGCGACGATAAAAACGCGCTAGACTGAAGCCACTTTGGATCCGATTGAAGCTCGATCGGATCGAAAGCTGCGATAGAAACGCAGTCAGTAATGATTTTGATAAAAGCGTCCTTTCGGGAAAAGGAGGCTACAAAACGAGGAAAGTAGGGGCCCTATCAGGGCTTCAAATGACGGGAACACTGGAAGACACCATGGGGTCCTGATACCAAACCACACAGGAGAGTCGCACACGCCAAAAAATAGTGTAGTCCCGAAAGCTACAACGAAGCTGAAATATACACAAGAGGCTTATCGAAGCTGCAAACGACACTTGAAGAACAAGGGATCGGGGCCCGCTGCTGCCTTGAACCGCACAAATAGACACAAAAGGGGGCACACCTATATCTGTAACATCGTGTGGCCGTCATTTTGACGTAGATACCTATAAAATTTGTCAGGCCGATACAACAAAGCTCACAGGTTTGGTATCCAAGGATATGAAATATGCCAAAAGCAGGTTAACGGTCAGTCCCGCCGATACCAGCCAGGAAAAAGTTTGGAAATTTATAGCGCCTGTCCGGAAAATGTTGAAAAAACCCAACTTCAGCATTAATTTGATTCTTTTGTTCTATTGTTTACAGTCGAATCTGGTTCAAATTCATCAAAAAGATTTTGAATAATTAAATGGCAAAGTTTTGAACTTTGAAATTTTTAATTATTTGACAGTCGATAGATGAAGTTTTTTTACGAGCTTTCCAATGATATATCGCAAGTTGAATTCCGTTGGATATAATTCTGTCGTTTTTTGATAGTGACACTTTCGTTTGACAGATGACAGCACGAATCCGGTCATTCGACAGCAAAACCTATCTGTGTACCAAATTTCAAATCGATCAGATCAACGGTTCGGCAGCTATCGTGGAAAATTATATACAGACAGACAGACATCATTCTGGAAATGGTCTTAAGCGTCTTGGGAAATGACGTGAAGTGACGGGACCTCAAAATGGATATACTCGTCGAAATCTCAAAACTTTTTTCTGTATGATTACAATACTTTCTCTTCCATGTTGGAGGGGGGCCGGTAAAGTGAGAAGTAACCCAGTCGGTAGCACGGTGAGCTCGGCCCCGCTTTCGAAGGTGGAGGTCCCAGATTCAAATCCGCACTAGGCCAGATGGACTTTTTTATGCGTTCCTTAGTACTGGGGCATCTACTATCGTGCGGCGATGTCTCAGAAAGAGGGATAAAACGAGAAAGCCATTGGAACAAAGCTCCATGGATCCATGCAAAAATGTGAATCTACAGTAGTTCATTGTTATCGTCATTGTTATCATTACAGAAAAACCCCCACAGAAAAAGCCTGCTAATGAATAGTTGATGCAGACAAAAAGAAAGTTATCAATCTGAAAGGCTTTTGGTGCCAATTACATTCACTCATCACTCAAATTTTGTTGAACAAAATCATAAACCACTCAGAAGAGTGTCTAAAATAAGAATTCAGAATAAAAAATGCAGACCATCCATGCAGTTTCTTGTTCTTCTCTATTTACTGTGGTAGTAATATTAATAAACCGTCTGGGGGAAGGGAGCAACAAGAGGAAGGGGGAAAGGACCACGCATCACTTTACCACTTATTCCTATTGTGTGGCGTGCGCTCGTAGAAATAGTGCGACGCAATTAATTACCTTGATACTCCTTCAATGACCCGTACCTAGTTGAGTTAGAAATTTTGTGCAGATGTTATTGTGCTGTTTCTAGTAGAAGTCTAAATAAAGATGGAGTAAAGATAACTTATCAGCAGGCTTTTCAGTACTTTAAAAACGAAAATAAGAAACCCTGTTTTTAGCTGGAGTAAATCTGTTTTTTACAACCACATGGCTTGCCCAGTTCATGAAAAATACAAAAAACAAAACCTGCGCCAGAAACATACTTTTGAACTTTTTATCCCTGGCATGGCATCTTCTGGAACTCCTTTATCAAGGACTTTCCTGTGAATTTTTTGTTTGCACAAAGGTTCTTTGGCCGCTGCAGCTTTCTCCGAATCGGCCACATCCTGTTTGCTCACTGAAGATACAGCAAGTACGTCGTTTAGAGTGGATCCAACCAGCATGATTTTGGAGCCTTTTGTGATTCCTGAACTCGATAAAGTTTGATTATCTTGCAGAAGGCCTTTGTACATCAACTTTTGCATTGAATCCGGTATACCTATGGGATGACTACTGTTAATATAATTGATTGAATAAAAAAGCATTGTACCTCACCTAGAAGTTCTTGCAGTTGTTTCTTAAAATCACTAATTGCAGTGTTCAATGGTGCACTGACATCGTACTTCTTCTTGTTATAAACCACTTTAACCTCTATCACTTCACTTGGCGGCTCGTCTTTTGGTTTGGCCTCATCATCGTTCAGGTCTGTTTTCGGTATTTTACATTCTGAGGGTTCATTCAGCTTATCACTACTGTCCTCTTTGGTACGATTTTCTTCAGAAATATTGGAAATTTTACTGTCATTTTCGCTACCTGAAAGTGATGACATCATCAATTAAAAACACAAGGAGAATGGCACGCGAGTCGAGGAAAACCAAGCAAACCCGTTAAATTCTCATCGTGATAACGAAACGATGGAATGTTCTATAGAAAAGCAATAAACAAAATAGGTTACTGGTGACAGATGACTTGCAAGAATCACCACTAAAATAATGAAGATACGTGATGTGAATCCTTTATCCCATTGTAATTTATAACAAAGCTATTCTGTGCTTCCAATAAATTGAACAGCAGTTCGGAAAGTTGAAGAAATGATTTAAAAAATTCAGATTTGAAACATCAACTCACCAACACACTCCATCTTGAATAAATGAACTGTGAGAATCCAATGAAAACATGCACCTTTGTGTCAGTTTGCAGGTTTGCCAACAACGAATCTCGAACTGCCAACCTAACGCTGTTTCCACTAGCACATTTATTCTCTGTAAATTAATAAATTGTATTGAACCTGATATATTTTCAACAACTTCAAGTTAATAAATCTTGTATTGATATAATCAAAGTGATTTGAGTGATATTGAATGTACTAAGCTTGAAATTGAGTAAGAATTTCCAATTTGAATTTCGCAACAGGATGGCAGCCCTGTAGAACTTTCACTTCAACGTCAAATGTGTCAACACCGTCAACTGTCAAACAGTACAAGTACAACAAATCGAAACGCGGAGGTATTGCACTTCGCGGGCGTTTATTGTTAAAAGCATTTCAAAATGCCCCCGAAAAAACGAGAAAAAGAGATCGATGCGTCGGCAAAGAACCCTCGGATCGACCACATCCAAGCAGACCATGAACTCTTCCTGCAAGCCTTTGAAAGTATGCCTTTCACTTGAATTTCCCAGTCCACAGCAACAATAAACTAAAAATTCTTTTCTTCACAGAACCAACACAAATCTACAGGTACTTACGCACCAGGAACATGTGTTCTGTAAGTATTGCACTTCCAGTTTTGCGGCAACAACTTCTAATGTATGTACCACTCCTCTAGCCAATCTTCCTGAACAGAACTCTAACCTACATGAAACATCGCACTACGAGGACCAACAAAGCAAGGCAGACCTTCAAAATTGATTCGCTTTTAGAGAAGGTCTGTTCGAAGCAAACCGCCATACAGCCTGGGTACATCAACATCACTTTCTTAAGCTTCACAGACAAAAACTTTGACGGGGGCGCCAAGTTAGCCCAAGTTGAAACTGTCCTCTTGAAAATTAGCCATAAAAAGCGCAAAGACAGCTCACAGCCGAGCATGCAAATCACTCTAGGCACAGCGGAAGTCCCTGTGAACCCAGATGAAAAACAGCTACCTCAAACTGCTTCGACCATAAGCATCTCGACTGAATCATTCAACCCATCAAATGGCCCGATGGCAAAGTCTTACATCTTCATGTTCCGGATTAAAATCCTAGCAGACGGTTTCAGCGAGGACGACGAACCCGCTCTGAAAAAACGAAAATCAAACTCTGCCAGTCCAATCGAAAGCAACTCAAAAATTTATGCCGCAGAACTGACGGTCTATGACAAGCACAACCGCTGCTACCTGGCCGACGGAGACTACGACGTCGTCGTCCAAGACTTTACGCTTCTGGCTAAAAATTCACCAAAGAAACACTCGAGCTGGGAAAACGGCACCGATTTGATCGAAACTTGCGGCAACAACGTCAATTTCATGATGAAGAGCGGCGCCGTTCTCAAATTCAAACTGAACTGGTCACTGGAAGCCTGCTCTAAGGTGGTAGACCGTCCGAAGCCCTACCCTCTTAGTGAAAACAAAGAAAACATCCCTGTGGCCGTCAATGGAGACTCCAACAAAGAAAAAATACAAATTGTCTACCAGTTTGTTTACAACAACAATTCGAGACAGCAGACCGAAGCTTGCGAGGACCTGCACTGTCCCTGGTGTAGCATCAATTCAGATCAACTCTACACGTTATTGAAGCACCTGAAGCTGTGCCATTCCAGGTTCACTTTTACATACGTACCAATTTCGGTGGGGGCCCGCATCGATGTGGCCATAAACGAATTGTACGACGGTTCGTATACGGGCTCACCGCACGACCTTATCACGCAGCCAGCTGTGTGCGCCTTCTCGAGAAACGGGCCGGTCCGCAGGGCTTCGGTAACGCACATTTTGGTCTGCCATCCCAAAAGACAGAAGCCAAGTCTTTCGGAGTTTCTGGAGCTGGATGACTGCGAATATGATGGACAGCGGCCTTTTATAACTGGTAGGTTTCATTGCTGTCCTAAAAAGTGCCTTTTATTGATCTGTGTCATAGGTTGAGCAGTGATATGAATTTGGTGAGATACTATTTTGTTGTGGTTTAACCATGACATGTTGCATGTGTAGCAAAATTTGCCAAGGCCTTCTCTTTCATACAAAAAAAAATCGTGATCATTTCATTTGATAATTTCTTATTCCAAAAATAAAATTATCAGTACTTTTTGCCGGAACCTGTACTTTCAACTGTATCGACCTCAAACATGGTTATCTCGCTTATCTTAAAGTCCTCTGTACGCTCAGAACGGCTTCGACCAAAAGGCCTTTGAATCAAAGCAGGTGACTTTCTTTCAACTGTTATTAGTCGTCGCGGTACAGGCCTAAAATCGTCCAAGTTCTGCACTTCTAACGATTTCGATTATTTTCGGCACAGATGATCATTGGACCTATTCAAGCGTTTTGACCCGCAGCACCACTAAATTTGCCCCTCAGGAACGGAGGGGTGGGGGTATCTTCAGAATTTGAAGCTCCAGGTCTGGCATCGTCCAATGAAGACCCACAAAGGCAAGTGAGAAGTCATTTCCGAATGATTTTCATCCACTGATGTCGATTCTCACGTGAAAAATAAGTTGCGCAGTCATTTGACAAAGATAATTGGTAATAATAAGAGATAAAGAAGAAATCAAGTGGTCATTTACTGAACTCTGTAGGAACTTGTTTTTTTGTGATAAATACATGAAACTTAGTAGGGCTGTTCATTATTACTTACTTTCTAAATATGGAGGGAGCACCACGCGTTCCGACGCATGACGTCGCGACGCAATGTCAAAAAACATAGTATCGTCATTTCTAAAATAGTCGATATATTATCATAGTTTATTTGATTTCTTTCATCAAACCATATGCTTTCGAGATTCAGTAACATATTTCTGTCGACTTGGGGAAACGGTGGGCTACCAGTGGTAAGTCAGGTGTCTGCTAGAGGGAGCTGTGAGGTTTCTTTACCCCCAAATTTCCACGGTCAACATCTTCGGATAAAACTATTTTTAAGTTTGTCCATCCGAATAATTATGTCATCTGGTCAACATTCTCCATGTTTCGTCCTTCTAAGGACTCCTCAGTATGGTTTATACAGATTTCGCAACCGCGCGAGATATCAACAAGCGATTAATCGTTACAATAATTTGTAGTTTGGTTTGTAAGAGTTCTGTAACCGAGTATGTACCTAATATGGTACAACATTGAAGATCATTTTTTTCCAGTAATAAAAAGTACCTTTCTGAGTGCCTTTCATCTGATCGCTAGATCTGTATAAACATACTGAGGAGTCCCTAGAAGGACGAAACCCGAGAAATGTTAACCAGATAACATATTCGTATGCACAGACTTCAAAATAGTTAGTTTTATCCTCGGTTTTATCCGAAGATGTTGACCGCGGAAATTTGGGGGTGAAGAAACCTCACAGTCCCCCTTACAGGCACCTGGTTCCCCACTGGTAGCCCACCGTTTCCCCAAATCGACAGAAATATGTTATTGAATCTTGAAAGCATATGGCTTGATGGAAGAAATCAAAGAAATTATAATATTCCTATCGACTGTTCTGGAAATGGCGACCACTGTTTTTTGATATTCCGTCGCGACGTCATCCGTCAGAACGCGTGGTGCTCCCTGCATATTTGGGAAGTAAGTAATAATGAACAGTCACACCAAGTTTCATGTATTTATCACAAAAAACCAGTTCCCACAGAGCTCAATAGATGACCACTTGATTTCATCTTTATCTCTTATTATTACCAATTATCTTTGTCAAATGATTGCGCAACTCATTTTTCACGTCAGAATCGACATCAGCGGATGAAAATCATTCGAAAATGACTACTCACTTGCCTTCGTGGGTCTTCATTGGACGATACTAGACCTGGAGCTTCAAATTCTGAAGATACCCCCACCCCTCCATTCCTGAGGGGCAAATTTGGTGGTGCTGCGGATCAAAACGCTTGAATAGGTCCAATGATCATCTGTGCCGAAAATAATCAAAATCGTTAGAAGTGCAGAATAATTTGGTGTACCGCTACGACTATATTTAGATAAATTAAAAGTAAAAATTGAATTAGAGTACATGTTAGTTGAAAGGCAATTATCGGTTTCGATTTAGAGACCTTTAAGTTGGAGCCGCTTTTAGGATACAGAACTTGAAAAATACGAAGTTCTCTCAAGGATGGGGTTAGATTGGTGAAATAAGCCATTGCTGAATCAATTCCAGCGGACTTATTTCTTGACAGAAATCCAAATGCACATTGTGACCCACCGTAAAGTCATCCTACCTACCATACATGCAGCATACCACAAAAGAAGCCTACCATACAAATACTCATCACAAATAATTCCATTCCCACCATAAGCGTGTCCTGCCCTACAAATTCCTACCATACATATTCCTATCTTTTACACCAAGTTGTGTACATTGATGTCGTCAGGTTCAATAGTTTTTTGTGAAGGGGGGGGGGTGTTTTGTATGGTAGCCAGCAACCAATATGGTGGTAAACATGTATGATAGGCTTCTTTTGTGATGTGCTATACAGGGTGGTGAAAATTTCGATGCTCACCATTGGTATCTTGGAAACGGTAAGAGATACGAAGTCGGTTAAATTAGAAAAAAGTTGCGCATTTTTGTGGCGATTGACAATCTGGAAAGAAACTTCGAATATTTTGATTGGTTCACGATTTATCACGAAAAAACTGAAAACTTTGATTCCAGAAATTATTTTTTATCTTTCCAACCATTCAAGCTATTTCATTCAAACTTGCTGGTTTTATGTTTTTGATCACTCCGAGTCGATCAACGTTGGCAGAAATTTTCCAGACCTTCTAGATGTCAAATTATGATAGTCAACTTTTGTTTTTCTTATGGCCGCCATATTGGATTTTTGCACAAATAGATAGAGAAAAAAATTAGCTTTCCGAATTAGTAACCAACATGTTCTTTTTATGACATTTTTAGCGTCAAATTTTGAAATTTTCGTAAATTATCCACAAAATCGGGAATGCTTTGAAAAAGAATTGAAATATTATCAATAGCAACAACAGAAAATAGACAGATTGAGTTCAATTGACGTATCTAAGGGCCTGATACCAAGTTGCAGGCGCGAAGTTTGTGACGGCGTAACTCGCCAAATACAGCGTGGTCTGATTGGTTGGTATCCGACTATCCGCCGTTGCTATGGTAACGACACTTACGGCGGTCTCAGCCCCAACTTGGTATCGAGCCTTAACTTCTTAATCTTGTTTTGTGCTTGTTTGTACAGAGAACTCATAAATTAAATGGGTCAAGGGTGCCTGTGAATTCAAAAACGTCTGTCGAAACTAGGGTAATCCTTACTCCTTTTCTAATAAATTTGTCAAACTTTAACAAGAACGATATGCTAGTTCCGACAGACGTTTTTGAACTCACAGACACCCTTGACCCATTCAATTTATGAACTACCGGTACAAACAAGAACAAAACACGATCAAGAAGTTAGATACGTCAATTGCACACCATCTGTCACTTTTTTGTTGTTGCTATTGATAATATTTCAATTGTTTTTCAAAGCATTCCCGATTTTGTCAACAATTTACGAGAATTTCAAAATTTGACGCTTAAAATGTCATAAAAATAACATGTTGGTTACTAATTCGGAAAGCTAATTTTTTTCTCTATCTATTTGTGCAAAAATCCAATATGGCGGCCATAAGAAAAACAAAAGTTGACTATCATAATTTGACATCTAGAAAGCCTGGAAAATTTCTGCTAACGTTGATCGACTCGGAGTGATCAAAAACATAAAACTATCAAGTTTGATTGAAATAGCTTGAATGGTTGGAAAGATAAAAAATAATTTCTGAAATCAAAATTTTCAGTTTTTTCGTGATAAATCGTAAATCAATCAAAATATTCAAAGTTTCTTTTCAGATTCTCAATCGCCACAAAAATGCGCAACTTTTTTCTAATTTAACCGACCTCGTATCTCTTACCGTTTCCAAGATACCAATGGTGAGCATCGAAATTTTCACCACCCTGTATACATGTATGGTGGATGTATTTATATGGATCCCACAGTCAATAGTAATGTTGGCTGTGATTTAGTTGGATAGACTTTATTCAACGATATACAGGATGAATAATTAGTACAGTATAGCTCGATTGCACCTGCGGTGGTCATAAAACCGAAATTAACCAAATGTCATTGCGAACAGAAGGGCGAAGTACAGTTTGTAAAATAATTCTACACTTCACAGGGTTTCTCATTTTTGCAGAGCAGACGTTCTGAAGTTATTTTCAACGCAACCCACTAACTGAAAAATTGCAGGGCACTTGGTTTTTGACATATCAAGCTAGGACTTAGACAGTGTCTAAACAATTCCAATTTTGGGAAACTTTGAAGGGCCATAACTTGATTTTTTTCAAACGGCATTCCCTGTATTTTATTACTTATTCATATTTAGCGTTTTATTCTACATCCTTTTCAGCGCTCTTGTTTTTCCACGCAAAGTTTATATCGATGAGATCTGTGTGCACTTTTTCAAAAAATCCCAATTATCTCCCAAACTACTAACTTTTGGGAAAAACATAAGGGTTGAAAAATATGTGAAATGACGCGCTCAAAACAACTAAATAATAGAATACATGGAATGTTCAATTTTCACAAGCCTAAAAAAGAACAAATCCAAATATGTTGAGAACGTTTAGATATAGAGGGGATGCCATTTAAAGAAATTAGGTTCAAGACTGTTCTGCAAAATGGGCACCCTGTATAGGGTAAGATATTTTTCAAACTGCACTTTTATCTTCCCGTTTGCAATGACATTTGGTTCATTCCAGTATCATTAACGGTGTAGGTGCAATCGAGCTTCCCCACGAGGAGCTTGTGGTGTGGTGGTCAGCGCGTCCGACTGCCATGCGAAGGGTCGTGGGTTCGATCTTCACCAGTGACGGGTGACGGGTGGAATTTGAACACACAGGGGTTTGACAAAACGTGGTTCCGGTATAGTGGAGGAAAGCGTTTGCGAGCGTCGGCGATTGGCCAGCAAAAATGCAGGCGGAATAGACAGACACTGACGTTGAATACTTCTTACTTACTTACTTACTTACTTCATCCTTTTGCCTATTGTACCCTTACGGTTGAATAAATTAGAGAAAAAACCTATATCAGTTGACTCACCCTGTATAGCATGTTGGGCCAAAAATGGTCGAAACCAACATTTTTCAAAACAAAATGAATTTTATCGGAGATACCCATGACATTTTCGTTTCTTAAATTTTTCCTAGCAGGCGTGGCGTGATGGCGTCATCTAGGATAGTGTCAAGCCGTTCATCATTACATTATATCGAGCATTCATAAATTAAATGGGTCAAGGGTGCCTGTGAGTTTGAAAACATCTGTCGGAACTAGCATCGTTCATTTGATGT
Organism: Anaspis maculata; assembly: GCA_949128115.1. Classification (NCBI taxonomy): domain Eukaryota; kingdom Metazoa; phylum Arthropoda; class Insecta; order Coleoptera; family Scraptiidae; genus Anaspis; species Anaspis maculata. The sequence goes on from OX421963.1 coordinate 50,169,817, forward strand.
CTGTAATTTTTTGGTTACCGTAATTTGTCAAACCAGTCGCAGTTTTCGTTTTCGAAACATTTTAAATGTGGTTTTCACGGCAGGGCACAAAACCTACATGATCGAGGAGTATTTTCGAACTTTAAGTATCCTCGTGCATTTATGGCAGATCAGAAATCAATAATATGGGACGTAACTTGTCAAAGTTTGACAAATTTATTATAAAAGGATTACGCTAGTTTCGACAGACGTTTTTGAATTCACAGGCACCCTTGACCCATTTAATTTATGAACTCTGGGTACCTCCGATTCCACCAAACTTTTATCGACGCGATAATGTTATCACTCTCATAGTAACCAAGCAACTGGCCATCCTATTGGCTGGTGCATAGCAACTATCAGCGTGATAGATTTAATCTTCTCGTAAAATTTTGGTGGAACCGGAGGTTACAGTCCTTAAAAAAATGTACTTAGTCCAAAAAATGTAAAATCTGTCTTACCCGTATGGACAGGGAGCTGGCTGGTGCCTCAAAACTTACGTCATAAGGTACATGATTTTTTCAACCCTGTAGGTCTAATGTGCGTGCGTTGATAAGGTTGTTGAAAATCTCTTTGTTTACATGTAACACCAGGGGCTTTAGGCTGGTATATGAGCTTGTCAATTTTCGAAAAAAAAGCCAAAAATTTTCGTCATAAGGTACATGAATGAAACCAACGGGATTTTGTATGGGAACCTCCCCTTAATCGAAAATCTGTTTGTAAGACAAAATCTTTGGGGGCTTTCGGTCCATAAGACAAGTTTGAAACTTTCAAGAAAAGACCAAAATTTATCAATTTTTTCACAGGCGTTTTGGTGACTAACGCACTAAGTGTGATATATATTTGTAATCAGGATGGAAGACGGAATCGATTTACATGTTAAAATACAGGGTGTACGATTTGAGAAAAAAAATTTCAATTTTGCACCCTGTAAGCGATGTACTATTAAAAAATTTTGTGGACAGATTCGAAACCTACGTAAAAAAATCATGTAAAAATCGTTTTTCATTCCTAAAATTATGTCAAAGAAGAAGTCTCCACGAGGAGGTAAATTTTGGCCCTTTTTGAAAATTTCAAACTTGTCTTATGGACTGAGAGCCCCCAATAATTTTGTCTTATGACCCGATTTTTGATTAAGGGGATTTTCCCACACAAAAGCTAGTTGGTTCCATTCACGTACCTTATGACGTAAATTTTTGCAATTTTTCGAAAATTGACAAGCCTCTTACACCAGGCTAAAGCCCCCGGTCTGACATGTAAGGCAAAGAAATTTTTAAAAACCTTATAAACGCACATTACACCTACAGGGTTAAAATCATGTACCTTATGACGTAAGTTTTGAGGCACCAGCTCCCTGTCCAGTATGACAATTCCAGAAGATTCAGAAATGTTAGAGTAAAATGTTCAAATTCAGAAACATAAACCTACTCAGATTTCAGGCAATGTCATATTATATCATATATCTATCTTTGTGAAATTATTTCATAGTGATGGCATTGATGATTTTTTTCAATCTCACAAAAACTTATTTTATCATTGCCTTTTTCTTTAATAGTGATCACTTGAATTCTATCACATTTTTCTTCAGCCATTTTGCTTCTTTGCACCAATGACGTTATTCTAAATGCCGCCACGCCTGTCGGAAAAAAAAGTCTGTTATCTATGATAGCCATTTTATTTAAAAAAAAACATATTGGTGCTTTGACCGCTTTTGACATTTTTTCAACATGTTACATATCTTTGAAAAGAGCCAAAAAAAAAACTTCTATTCAACTAAGTTGCAACCGACTATGATTTGTATTAAAAAAACACAATTTCATGTTATAACCAGAAAATAATCGGCATATTTGTGAAAACTGTTTGTTTTATTTTACTAAAAAAAAAGTGAAGAATGAGCAAATAACTTTTCTCTAATTTGAAAAATAAGAAATACAGGGTGGTGAAAATTTCGATGCTCACCATTGGTATCTTGAAAACGGTGAGAGATACGAGGTCGGTTAAATTAGAAAAAAGTTGGGCATTTATGTGGCGATTGAGAATCTGAAAAGGAACTTTGAATATTTTGATTGGTTTACGATTTATCACGAAAAAACTGAAAATTTTGATTCCAGATATTATTTTTTATCTTTTCAACCATTCAAGCTATTTCAATCAAACTTGGTAGTTTTATGTTTTTGATCACTCCGAGTCGATCAACGTTGACAGAAATTTTCCAGGCCTTCTAGATGTCAAATTATGATAGTCAACTTTTGTTTTTCTTATGGCTGCCATATTGGATTTTTGCACTAATAGATAGAGAAAAAAATTAGCTTTCCGAATTAGTAGCCAACATGTTCTTTTTATGACATCTTTAGCGTCAAATTTTGAAATTTTTGTGAATTATTGACAAAATCGGGATGCTTTGAAAAACAATTGAAATATTATCAATAGCAACAACAAAAAAGTGACAGATGGTGTGCAATTGACGTATCTAACTTCTTAATCGTGTTTTATGCTTGTTTGTACCGGTAGTTCATAAAGTGAATGGGTCAAGGGTGTCTGTGAGTTCAAAGACGTCTGTCGGAACTAGCATCGTTCTTGTTAAAGTTTGACAAATTTATTAGAGGAGGAGTAAGGATTACCCTAGTTTCGACAGACGTTTTTGAATTCACAGGCACCCTTGACTCATTTAATTTATGAACTCTCGGTATAAACAAGCAGAAAACACGATTAAGAAGTTACGGCTCGATACGATACCAAGTTGGGGCTGAGACCGCCGTAAGTGCCGTTACCATAGCAACGGCGGATACCAACCAATCAGACCGCGCTGTATTTGGCGAGTTACACGGTCCCAAACTTTGCGCCTGCTACTTGGTATCGAGCCCTTAGATACGTCAATTGAAGACAATCTGTCTTTTTTTCTTGTTGTTGCTATTGATAATATTTCAATTGTTTTTCAAAGCATTCCCGATTTTGTCAATAATTTACGAAAATTTCACAATTTGACGCTAAAAATGTCATAAAAAGAACATGTTGGTTACTAATTCGGAAAGCTGATTTTTTCTCTATCTATTAGTGCAAAAATCCAATATGGCGGCCATAAGAAAAACAAAAGTTGACTATCATAATTTGACATCTAGAAGGCCTGGAAAATTTCTGTCAACGTTGATCGACTCGGAGTGATCATAAACATAAAACTACTAAGTTTGATTGGAATAGCTTGAATGGTTGGGAAGATAAATAATAATTTCTGAAATCAAAATTTTCAGTTTTTTCTTGATAAATCGTAAACCAATCAAAATATTCAAAGTTTCTTTTCAGATTCTTAATCGCCACAAAAATGCGCAACTTTTTTCTAATTTAACCGACCTCGTATCTCTTACCGTTTCCAAGATACCAATGGTGAGCATCGAAATTTTCACCACCCTGTATATCGTCATGTACTTAATTCTGTGGTACTTATCAGATTTAATGAAAAATCGATCTTTTACTTAGATAACTATAACTTGAAAACAACCATTTTTGGTTTTCGCCAGTGGGTTTCTCTTAAAAAGAGAAGTAGAAAGTGTCATCCATTTTTCCATATCTTTAATGGTTGTCGAGTTCCCCTATAAAAACATCCAAATTTGCTCACTCTGTAAAGTGAATTGGTTTAAAATTAATTTTGGTAAAACAAACAATAAATTGTGCCTAAATACTGCTTCTAGTGATAAAAAAAAATAGTATTACCTATTATTTTCACGAAAAATTGATTGAGTCAACGATTTTGGACGAAATGATGTAGGAATGCAAAAGAACTTGCGCTTGAACGAAACGTACGAATTGGGTTTCCAGGTCACAACAGGCTGTACCACCACACGACCACCTGCCTTCCCATGTATCCCAAAGAGATGGACGCCGATTCCGAAGAAGAAAGCGACCCTGAATGGCTGCGCAGCAAGACCATGATGATGATCGACGAATTCACGGACGTAAACGAAGGCGAAAAGGAACTGATGAAGATGTGGAACCTGCACGTCATGAAGTGCGGCTTCGTCGGCGACTGCCAGATACCCCTGGCGTGCCAGATGTTCGTCCAACACAAGGGCCGCGAGCTTCTGCTCAAGAATCTTTACAAGAACTTTGTCATACACATGGGCAGCCTGTTTGATTTTGGCCTGGTCAGCGCCGTGTGCCTTTACACCACCATACAGAAGCTCCAAGAAATGGTGGCCGAGACGATGGCCATCCGCAACGTGCTGAAGGAGTCGCGCGAGGCCCAGATCGACAACTGGGCCAAGCATGGCAATCAAAACGAGAGCAAGCCCTGCACCAGCGTCTCTGCCAAGACTCCGATCTCTTCGGGCCGGAAGACAGGAAATTTGATGCAGAGGAGGAAGGGCACGCCGACTCCCGCCGAATCGCCCATCAGGAGAAAATCGGTAAGTGGAGCCGTCGGAGCTGGCAACGTCGGCGGCGAGACGACGAACAGAAAGCGCATTTCGTTATCCTTGAACAAACCCGAGCAGAAGAGCTCCACTAATAGTAGCTAGGGACGCAGTTAATGAAATATGTTTGTGTGATATTTACATTGTTTTCTTCGATTTTTCGTTAAATCAATTTTACAACACTTTTTTTCTTCGCGGTAAAAATTTACTATGTAGATCACTGCCATAGCGACTGGGGAAAACCGCGACAATGCTGAAATGGTGGTTTTTGGCGCGTGCCAGTACAAGGGAACAGTTTTGATTTTTTGTGATCTGAGAAAAGTGACTTTAAAAAAATTGTAGTCTTAAATAAACTTTAGCTTAAGTTTTATTGTCATTTGTCTAATCTCTGAAATACCAACTTTAAAAGGTGCCTTATCTATCTGCAGCAAGAGCGTGTTGCAGTCGTGAAGTGTTTGACAAAAATGGGATTTCAAGCAAGGTGCCTTTTACTTCATATAATTGCTGTGCTTTTTATCTAAAAAGCCTGGAGCCAGAATCCTGAACAATAATTTTAATAATTGAGTATTTAGAGACTACATCTCTGTCAGAAGAATGCCAAATTATTGGATACTAACTTTCTGACATAGTGGCGTTATCCATGGAGAAAAAATTGTAATTTATTTCATTTTTCGTTTTTATATTACATCAAGTACTATTGCGGCCAAAAAATTATCTGACAATAAAGTTGACAGGAAGGCTGCAGTGGTAATGAATGACAATGGCTAGGTAAATTTCATTTCAAAGGTCCGCGAATGGCATGCCAGGTTTGGGTCATGGATATTTTGAATGATTCGTGTTTTTCTCCTGCTGCTCAATAGAATAGGCAAGTTACCGTTATCGCCGATGCTTCGGCACAAAATTTACGGCGGTGATAAAGATATTCTTATTGCCATTCCAGAGAAAATTACATTCTACAGGGGAATTCAAAAGTGTCAGATCAAAACAATATACGGTATAATTGGGTCGCATGATTGAAAGAAGCAGCTGCTTCCACTTCACCTTTTACTAGAAGTTGCTAAAGGAACCATACGACCCATTATGAACTTCACAAAAAAGATTTAAAAATTCTTCGACTTTTTTTTTCGAGTTATGAGGGAACGAAGGGTGGTCCTTCGAACCCTTCTAGTATCGTTATTTCAAAGGAGATGTAGCAGTTGGCAGCAGAATTATGAAAAATAAATACCAGCCACTGCATGTGTGTACGTACCGGCAGGCGGCAGGCAACATGATGACCGAGCAAGTAATGTCAACGTCAACTGCCATTTCGGGTTTGCATCCATGTAGTGGGGGCACTAGGTGAATGAACCTTGCAAATGGTGATGAAAGCATGAAATTCGGTACACGTACTCAGAATGAGCCCCTCTTTCAGATAAGAGGTGGAGCCACGCCGAATTTTCACCGGAAGGGGGCTCGGGGGGCTCCTGAAAGTTCAAGGTGCTGGGACTCCCACTAAACGGCTTATCAGTTCGTTTTGATAAATAAAAAGAAAACTTATGAATATATTGTAAACATTGACGGCGTTTATCGCCTTGTCCCGGGAGTTTTCCATTATGAAAAAAAATAAGTTCTTCGGCAGATCACGAAAATTGATTTTATTTTATTTTCACCTACAAAGAATTGATAAGGAGGTGTGCAACACGTTGATTCCCACAAATTCGTATCCCCTGAATTCGTTCGTGGAGTCAAAATTTTTATGGTGTGTCTTCTTGAAGAGGGGCATTCCAAAGAGTGAGCTATTTTCAACACTAAGTTCAAACAGAATTTTTTCAATGTTCTGAATCGAAATTACTGAATTCCTTCCAGGAAAACATACCCTGAACCGTTCTTTGGAAGTACCGCGTGCGATTGAACGTGGAGTAAGTCGTGAAACACCATCAGAATTTTTCTTCTGTGATGCTGCGCTCCACTCTCGACCGGGGCAATTAGGTTCCTACATAGCATGCGCGGAGTGTATACACGATGCAGGGTATTTTCTCGGTTCAGTCAAATTTTTCATGATTGAAATTGTGTCATAATATTGAAATAACGTGTATACACTCCGCGCATGCTGTGTAGGAACCTAATTGCCCTGGTCGAGAGTGGAGCGCAGCATCACAGAAGAAAAATTCTGATGGTGTTTCACGACTTACTCCACGTTCAATCGCACGCGGTACTTCCAAAGAACGGTTCAGGGTATGTTTTCCTGGAAGGAATTCAGTAATTTCGATTCAGAACATTGAAAAAATTCTGTTTGAACATAGTGTTGAAAATAACTCACTCTTTGGAATGCCCCTCTTCAAGAAGATACACCATAAAAATTTTGACTCCACGAACGAATTCAGGGGATACGAATTTGTGGGAGTCAACGTGTTGCACACCTCCTTATCAATTATTTGTAGGTGAAAATAAAATAAAATCAATTTTCGTGATCTGCCGAAGAACTTATTTTTTTTCATAATGGAAAACTCCCGGGACAAGGCGATAAACGCCGTCAGTGTCTATAATATATTCATAAGTTTTCTTTTTATTTATCAAAACGAACTGATAAGCCGTTTAGTGGGAGTCCCAGCACCTTGAACTTTCAGGAGCTCGCCGAGCTCCCTTCCGGTGAAAATTCGGCGTGGCTCCACCTCTTATCTGAAAGAGGGGCTTATTCTGAGTACGTGTACCGAATTTCATGCTTTCATCACCATTTGCAAGGTTCATCCCGATTTTGGCTCTTAGCGCCCGGACTAATGGTACCATGGTTGCCATGACAACAGCGCCCTGACCTACACCAACCTGCGTCATCACTAAATAAGCGTATTGTACCTCACTGCAGCTTGTATTCCTCAAAATCTTTCTTTTTCTGGCCGAACGTGACTTTGACGGACTCGTAACAGTTTTTATGCTGCCAGGTTTCCCGGCACGGGGGTAAGAGTTGGTGTCTTGACTCTTGACTTACCCGCAAGCAACTTGGCTTTCGGTCGGCTAGCCACGGCGACCAAGATTTCCTTCAAGGCAAAAAGAACGAAATTCGAAAGCTAGGCTGAGCGGTAAACATCTTTTGTGTGACAGTATCGTCTGCTAACGAACATTAGTATGAAACTATTGACGTTCCCTTGTAAGATTACTGTTGACAGGCTGTTTCAAGATATGCCTTCTTTTGTAGACACGAGCTTTAATTGCAAAAGAAAAGGCCGATTGAGGCAACGAAAATGCTAGATTTTGATTTCGCTATTATAGCCGACGCGCTAAACCAGTTATTTAGCAATGGCAGCGTGTGGTGTTGAAGCAGCCATGAAGCTGATCTCCGATTGACTGAAGCTATGGAGATGACGAGTTATCTAACGTTATTACTGAATTACTTCAGCACGTTGACTGTAACAGTGGTAGCTGTTACACAGTTGTGGCAGCATACACACGTCAAAAAGCCGCCAAAGTAAGTCATTCCTATTTGTCGAAGTTTTCCCAGCAGTTCAGACTGATCATATTCCACAAAAGTACCTGCAATACAACTCATGAAAAAAAACTGTTACTTCAGATATTATTACGTATGAAGTTGATACAGAAATTCGGCAGTTGGCGATTTCCACGTATGTGCATGCAACGCAACGTGAAACGTAAAAATCTTCCTTGTAACTAAGAAGCTTCTACGTTACAGACATCTTGAAATTCAGCCAGTTTCAGTATTGAGACAGTATTTCATACGGTGTGTACATGGTGTGTACTGATTTGGCATGCTGTCACGTTGACAAGATGGCCGAAATTCATAAAATCGATACACCCCGTGTGAAATACTGTCTCAGTATTTATTAAAACTGACTGTATTTCAAGATGCCTTCAAGACCGCCAAAAAACGGCTTTACGTTGAGGAAAGTATTGTGGAATTCAGCCTTGCTCTGTTCGTAAACTAGCAATCTTGAAGCTAACGTAATCAGTTAGCTTTTTCATGAATTGTACTGACTCAGACTTTGATATCAAAATGAAATCAGTCATACAAGCCTGTGAGCGACGCTAAAAACATAGCTTGGATAAATGTGTACTTAGTCTAGGTAGGTAGGTATGTAGGTTCTACCTTGCGAATGGTTGCGGAGAGCCGAAAATTTGCAATCTGGTACAGTTTGGTGTCCTGATTAATTCATTGATTTTTCGAATTCGGCAAGCCGTCGCTAGCTTCTCCACATCGAAAAGGTGATGCCAAAGAACCCAAAAAGAACCACTGTTCATCGCCGTCTCACCTACCGCAATGAAACCCTATGGCTCTATTGAAGCCCTTGACATTTGCTGACACGCCAGTGCCATTCTTCGCGGTTAAAAAGAGATAGTTCCTTTGGCAAACGTGTAATTTTTCTTGATTTGGAAACAGTTTTTTTCTCATACGAAAATATGACAAACTGACTCAACTCAAGCTGATTTCAATCATCTTATCTCTCCTTGTGCTCATTCTGGTTTCATTATTTTCATAACAGCATTTGTTGACAACGTGCACTGCAAGAAGTGTAAAATTACCAACACCAAATTCAACAACCATTTATCATTGTTGCCATCGACCAGGAACTTCAATTTTAACAGCAATAGAAAGCTTGTACTGTAAGTCTTTTCAGAGTACGCGTAAGTCGGAAAGCCGAGCCGCATCTAAAACATGAAAATGTTCGTCGTAAACACTACGAAAATCAAAATGAGTGACCCAAACTGATTTGTCTCCCACTCATTGTTCTGATTGTTGTAGTGGCGGTTACGACTACTTTCAGATGTTAAGATGCGACTTTGCAGATTTACGCGCGCTCTGAAAAGAACTTATTTTCAGTACTCCCACGTGGATTTCGAGATTCGATCGCATGCTTTATGAACAGAAAAACAGTCCAAGCTAACCATTTCTGTTGAATTTAAAGTTCTTGGTCAATGGCAACAATAGAAAATGGCTGTTGAATTTGTGTTAGCAATTTTACACTTCTTGCAGTGCACCTTATCAACAAATGCTGTTATGAAAATTATTAGACTAGAATTAGCTCCAGGAGAAATAAGCTAATCTAAATCAACTTTAGTTGAGCCAGTTTGTCATATTTCCGCATGAGAAAAAAATCTTTCCAAATCAAGAAAAATTACATGTTTGCCAAAGTAACTGTTGCAGCAAATGCTATCAGAGCTTTCAATAGAGTCGTATGGTTCAGCAAGCGGTGGCTTGCCGAATCCGAAAACATAAATATTTGCTAATCAGGATAGAAAGCTGTACCAGATTCCAAATTTTTGACTCTCCGCGACCTTTCGAAAGGTAAACCTAATGTATCAGTCGACTGTACCAACTTCACTTGATTTTAAAATGTGACGTTTTGCGCTCAAATCATCTCTTATTCTGTCCTTAAAATTTATTTATTCTTTCCATATTAAGCGAACTTTGACAACAATAATTTAAAAAAATATTTTACGTAATGTGCGATAGCTACCTAAAGTTGACTCAGGTGATCAATAATGAATTTTCAATCCTTATTATGATTTCATTAAATGGTTGAATGATTGATAAATTGATAATAATGTGGATTATCTGATGTCAAAATCATCCGACAAGGAATTAATGACTTATACTATTGGATCGAAATAATTGAGAGTGATAGTCATTCACATCCACAGTGGGTGTGAGTGAGTAAGTGAACACTTGGAGCGTTGCGGCGAAGAACGTGAAACTAGGATGGAAAGTATGAGTCACTCTCAGTTATTCGCACGTTCCAAGTATTCACTTACTCACTCACACCCACTGTGGATGTGAATGAGTCACTCTGAATTATTCCGATCCAATACTATAGATGAATATAAACAAATATTAAATATTACGTAGTTATGACTTAATGTATCATTTGTTTATGTGTACAAGAAACAAACATAACATTGTAATGAATGTTAGGGCTAGGGAACAAGAGTTTAGAGTTTTACGTTCAGGAATTCAAACTAATGGGTTTTTTTCATACGACATACACAATCAGGATAAAATTGACGTTTTCCTCTTTTTTTTCATGGATATATTTCCAGTAGGTATAATACGTTGTCATCGTTTTCCTTATTTTCGCTTTGATTTTTAAATTCACTGCCTTATTGGAAATTTATAGCTTTCTAGTCAAGTGAGTTCATGTTTTTCGTCACATCCCTTGTCGTTTTTAATTATTCTTCCAGTTACTTTCTATGTTGTACGCTTCAAATGCTGTAGATATTATGCAACAGAGTGTGTATGTAAATATATTTTTTATTCATGTAATTTTGAAAAAAAAGAAGCGCAGGTTGAGAGTAATTCCACGAAGCCCCTGTACTGTAAGAATAATCAATCACATATTTGTAATGTCTTATGTACAGTAGTTGATGAATTGTTTGTTAGTTGATATTCTTTTATATAAGATTTTGTAGTGTTTCCAAAGTTCTCTCGTAGATCATAAAATGCAAATAATTTAAGTTTTTTTACTTACCATTATTACACATTTAATATTAATAATTTATGTGTGTTCGCTCTTTTTGAGATAATATAAAATTGGTTGTAATTTAATCAGTCAATTTTTTTATAGTGAGTAGTTGAATCATTTGTATCAACCTCTTTTGAAGTTTTCGTTTCTTCTTTAAATTTTCTATATAATCCGCTGTGATTGGCCTGTGATGAGGCGGATTCAACACATGCGCTTCAAAGTGAGGTTATGTTGAAGTTTACAACACAATTCAATAATCAGTTTAGTGCTCTTGTTCTATCAATTAAAAAAAAACATCTGGAAAAAATAACTTTATGAACTCTGTCATTCACTCAGGGTTATTACTTTCAAATTTTTTTCATAAAATGTTTCACAATATTGGGCGAATTTGATGTGCAAAAGGCCAGTGGAGGCTCACTGGGGTTCGCCTCAATTTTATTATTTCTCTTATCTAAATTAATTAATCAAACACGTTCATTTCAACGTTTGAACAGTTACAGCTTTCACTTTTTTGACATTGGGATAAAATTTTCAAAATGTCTGGTATATCTGCAAACAGATACAAAAAGAACAACAAAAAGAATAAACATTTGGACACTTCGGGTAAGTTGAGCTGCAAAATACCAGGCTGCAGGTACCTACCTGCTTCAATTTCGATGGCTTTTTTTCCAGAATCTCTACAGGTGAAGTCTCTCAGTAAGTTCGATACCACAAAGACGTTCAAAGAAACTAAACGCAATAACACAAAATCGGAATATGACGTGCGGAAATCGAGGAAAATCCCTGGTGGAAAGGACAAATTGTACGAAAATGAACGTAATGGGGACGTTACAGAGGTAAGTTTTCAACTATTTATCACCATATCATCATGAAGATACCTTGGGAAGTGTTAGCTAGAAACGTCTGTTGTTGAGAAGATTGAAAAGTTATCCTTATTGAAGAAAAGTCAAAATGAATGTTGTGGCCATAATTGTTCAGCGTCGAGCTCGACTGGCCTAAAACAAGCGGAAAGTTTAGATGATCTGTTCGGGGATGTGAGTTGACAAGTTCTGTTGGAGGTTCCGGAAAATTCAGGAAATGCAATTTTCAGACGAAGCGGAATTTTGAAACCAGCCTGGAAGGAGAGGAGCCGTTCCTACCGGAGTACTACTCAGGCGAGCTATGTACCTCGGGGAGCAGTAATGCGTATTCGTATAATTATTACGCGAAAAACACGAAGAGTATCAAATTCACGAACCAAGTCACCGTTCTGTATTTTAATGGAGAAGATGTTTTATGTAAGTTATCCAATGCAAGGCAAAAAATTTCAAGTAGTTACAGAAGGGGCCAAGGGGTAAATACTCTTCCTTAAAATTTCGTCTTGAAAACATGCTTAGAATACAAAATTAAAATCATTACCTATGATTTTTTTAGAAAGTGGTCAAAACAATCGGGAGAAGTTGGAGTAAAAGTAGATAGAAATGAATGCATTACTATTTTCAAGTATTTTTTCAACGCCAAATTTTAGCAAAACGAATCTTACCATTTATTAAAATTCATTTAAGTAGGGTTGGTCTCGCAAGCCTCGCGCTTCCTTGAAGGATAGTGGATACTCATACCTGACTCAAACCAGGTTGGTCCACAGCTGCTAGGCTTCCAGGAGATTATTGAATACAGAAAAAAAACAGAACGCGCTATTGAAACGACTGACAGTTCAGATTTCAACTGGTTCAGTTTTTTTTCTATACAATTTTTACTTGCGGCCTTCAAGGTGGTGGGCGACTTCTGGGACACCTGTATGTAGATAGAGACCTTTGGTTATAAAAATAATCTACTTTCGCTTTTTGGAGGACGTAGACGTCTGCTAGGTTTTTTATTGAATATTTCAGCAGATTTTCATACTGGCTTCATTTTTATGAGCGTATTTATAAGTAAACCAATAGTCCACGAGTAGTGTCTTTCAAGGACAAAGCCAATAATCCTTCTAGATTGGGTGACCGTGTCATAAAGGGGACCCGAAGCCGCACATTTTACAGTAACGATTCAATCATTCTCTTCCTTATGCAATTTTGAGTCGATGTAGATACGGAAGAATGCACTTGAACATCGTCAACTTTCCTTACTCGTTATGGTGACCGACCACTCAATGGGGTACTTGCCAGTGAAATAGATTTGACTGAAAATACTCTTAATCATCAACAAGAGTAATGAAAAGTATTTTCTGAAAATTTCCGAAAAATATATTCATTGGTTAGAAATATAATTTTTTTCGATTTTTTTAAAGGGTTGGTACGAGATGGAAAAATTTCAGTGGGGTTTTTATGTCTGTATTTTTCAAATAATATAGTGATGCCCCTCTAACAGTTTTTTGGGTTTTCAATCTAACAAAGCCGGCTGTTTAGTTTTTGGTATATTTGTGACGTCACAAATATAATTTTTAGACACGCATCACGGCCGCAATTTTGAGAATTTAGGAGAAAAAAAAAACGGGTACATTATTTTTAACCGTACTATCGATTAAGCCAATAAAAATGTTTTGGGCAAGTACCCCATAGGTCCCTTCGTTTCGGTTTTTTTGAGTGCGCATGTCTGGCGCGAATTTCATAGTTTCGTACACCGATATTGAAAATTAACACTAAAAAATATTGTAGTGCACCTAAAATTCCACAAATAATTTGGTTGAATGTTAGATACCATTTTCTATATTCAAAGGAAATGTTTCATTGGAATTAAGTTCAATGATTATTTGTGGAAGTTCAGGAACAGCGAAAATGGCAACAGCGCTCAAAACAACAAGACATCGGCGCCAACTGTCACTTGTGACAATTATGATCACATTCCTCGTTTCTACCTGACCTACATATCATTTGCTCATGTTTTGACGAAAGAATACAACTTGTTGAAAATGGCTGTACCGAGAAGGAAGTTCAAAGAAACTACGAAGAGATGCATTTACGGTATGTGTAAAAGTGACAGCCAGGAACCAGTAGTTGGTCAGGCGGCTAGACAAAACATGCAGCGTTGCCATTCAACTGACAGGTGTACGAAAGTTTTCAAAACTTTGAGCCCTCAAGCATGCGCACCTGCCCAAACGAAGTAGCCTATTCTCGCTGTTCTTTTTCGACAATTGACGGTTCATTCACAACTGTCAACGTTCGACAGCTAGCCAACTGCTACGTGTGACATTGCTTATTGCAGGAAAGAAGGAATAAAACACAGAAAATGGAAAGAAATTCGCGAAAAATAGGTAGTCGATAGGCAACCAACAATACAGCTTAACAACAGCGAGAATGAAGTGGCGACGAGTAAGGAAACTGGGCGATGTTCAAGTGCGAAAGTGGAAAAGTTAACGTAAGTAAATCGCATTCTTCCGTACCTACATCGACTCACAATTGCGTAAGGAAGGGAATGGTGGTGGAATCGTTGTAAAATGTGCGGCTTCAGGTTCCTTTTATGACACCGTCGCCCTAGATCATACTGCAACACAAGGATGTAAAGGTTTTTTTTTGTATTTCATTAGTCGAGTCGATGGAGCCGCTGAAAAAAGAAGTGGACCAACAGTTGAGAAATAAGGAAATGCGAAAAGAACATCTGCTGAAGGGGCAAGAGTCTGCCAATGTGTACCTATTCTAATGATGACCCTTGTGTATGCACCTATACAATCCAAATTGTGTAACTCTTTTGAATAACTAAAATGCCAAATCACAAAATGTATTTTGTCCAAAATGATGTATTTTTTGCGTAATAGTTATTTACAAATAAATCGAATACTGTACTTATGTTATCCTCGAAGTAATCTTCCATAAAACTAATTCTTTGACTCTGTCATACTGGAAACATTTGGGGAAGTCTAAAGGGACTTCTTCCATGTCAACGTTGGCCAGACTTTCCATGCATTCGATGAAGAATTCGTAACATGGAGCCACCGCTTGACAGTCTGCTATGGTGAAGACGTAGCGCTTTTCCAGGGCCACATAGATGGATCTTTGCGGCGGTTTTGACAATATGTGTTTTACTGTCCTTACAAAAGCTTCTGTTATGGCATTATCATAAATGACTGCAAAAAAGTCGTAGCAGAATGAGGGATGTCTCTCAGCAATAATACTTGTATAAAATTCTAGGCAATACTTGGGCAGTACTAGGTGGTACTTGTGCAAAAAAAAAGGGCAGTGAGACACCCCTTGGTTTTTTCATCACTCTCAAATGATGAGAAAATCAGCTCAATAACTCAATGAAAGTCTCGAAATTCCAATGAAATAACTTTTTTGTGCTGCCTTTAATTGAGCACCTACTTTGAATGAGTTATCCTTACCATCTGCAGCAATCACAATAGGAGTTTTGTGCAATACTTTTACAATATCACCAGGTAATACTTGAGACAAAAAGTCCAACTCCAAGACTGTGACTGGGTGTTTGGTAAGATGCTTGTTTCTCAAGACATTCCCTTTAATTAACTTCAACAGTCCTCCTTTGTTTACATCTGAAAAATAGTGAGTATTACTTATTTTGAACCATTGTTCAGGGGTTTAAACAAAATCACCAGTGCAGTAAACTGGGGCAAACATTGAAGCAATAATACTGGTAAGACCCACCCCAGAGCCAAGTTCCAAGATATAGTGATCCTCTTTAAATGTATTTCCATTGTATAAAAGCCAGTCAGCTAGTAGAAGGGCACCTCTCCAAATCTGCAGGCCGACTAAACCCAATACTGTTCTTTTGCTGTGCTCTGGAATTTAAATAAGTATCACTTTCATACCCTAGCTTTTACCTTCCAACTAAGCTACTACCAATTTCAAGAGTGAGCTGCTTTTTGTCAGTCGAGTCTCTTCTGGTGACCACCAAATCTCCATCTGAATCAACCTCAGGTGGTTGTGACAGCATGCAATCGAACTTGAATTTTGATACTGCATCTATAAAAATTACATTATTAAAGCTATATAGATCTAATCATGACAGTCATACATACTAGTTTTGTTTATTATCGGCTTCGAAGTTGAGGAATAGTCCTGCTCTTCGTACAGTTCTGATGAGACTCTGTAATCTTCATTTTCTCCACCAGACATCGAGAATATATCGGCTATGGAAAGGAGCTAATTCTTACAATGATCACAGTTTACAGAGCGGTGCTATATTTACGGGACTATTTATTGCCTTGAAGTGCTAACAGCTCGACGACCTAAATTACATAATTCTTGCCAAAATGTTTCGCTAAAAATACACTTATTTTCGAATTCACGGATTTGTTTTGATACAAAAATCAAATGGTAGCAGCTTAGACAACCAGTAATACACAAAACATGCGGTCTTGCTTGACTGTGAGTGGTTGTTGTCCCTGGGCGTGATGCGGAGGCCAGTGGCGGCTCTTCTAGCAGGTGGTCGGGCCTTAAGGACGGCATTTTCTAGTGTTTTTTCTTTAAACGTAAGTTTCATGAGAACCAGTGGAGTAAGAGACTTGAAAAAAAGAAGAGTAATCTATAATCTAGAATAAAAATTAATAAGTATTTAAAAATTCCAAAATTAAAAAAACTCGATTTTTTTTTTCATTTTTTTTATATTTTTTCAAAAAAGTCCCTTATTCGCTTGCCAGCCCAGATTTGAATTGATCTTTTTTTTTTGTTTTTTGCCACGAGAATCTATCTGTTTCTCTTTCGCTCTGCAGCTAATCCGCAGTCTGTTTCAGCAATTTTTTATGCTAGGAAATGCCGTCCTATAGGTCAGCTTATTTAGCCGCAAGTTTTAATTTTAGTCGCAAGCGCAACGACGCCCATTGGCTCTTATGAACCAGCCTCCTCAGAACAGCCAATAAGCGATGCAGCGCTTTCGGCTAAAATTCAAACTTGCGGCTAAATAAGCTGACTGAACGCACCTTTATTCGTCATAAGTAACACTGTTTTTTAAGCCTCGCCAGACGTAGTGACGATGACGGAGGCTATTTGTGGCCGGTTTTTTTTTTAATTTTTGAAGTGAAACTTCTTATTGATCGTTTAGATCACAACACAGACAACTAAAAGCAGAAACACAGATGGGAGTGACGAGTGAATAATTTGCTTCATGGGATGTTACAGGATGCTGTAATGTAACGTTTTCATGGCCTTGCCTTGAGGTGACCAGTGCCCTATCCCAGGGAATGGAAGAAGGGAATGTGTTGTGTCGCTCGCTTTTTAGGTACCTACTGTTGGTATTTTACTTTCCAGGGAAAGTTATGTGATGATGCAGGAAAACCATTCTGACACGATAGCTGCCGAACCATTAATCCGATCGACATGAAATTTGGTATACACACAGAGTCTTGCTGTCAAATGAGCTGATTAGTTTTTGACTGTCATCTGTCAAACCGAAGTGTCACTATCAAAAAATGATAGAATAAGCTATATTTCACAGAACTCGACTTGCAATATTTCGTTTGAAAGCCCTTGTAAAACTGGTCACAGGACAGTTGAAAGTTTTGCTACATCAATCATCTGTCAAATATCAAAAAAATGTCAAAGTTCAAAACTTCACCATTCAATAGGTCTTTTCATGACGATTTTGTGTTTCGGTGGGCATGCGCAAGATTTGACAGTTCGGGTAGGGAAGCACGCGAAGTTCTCTGTTGAGTTATGCGTTTGTTCCATCAATTTCCCGAGAATTTCTCTGTTCAAACTGCAAAACCAGTGGTGTTCTTGATGGGGCGACCTCTACCATCGACTATACACACTTTATATCACAGCGATCACAGGTATTGCTACCTGCATGTCAGCTGAATCCCAAACAAGAATTTATTTTTTGCATTTGCTGTTGTTCTTCTTATTGTTTTTTGTACCACCTAGTTTTTGATTAGGCTACCCAGATTTTCTGGATCGGATCACGTGTATCGATACTTCGGTTAAATGGAAATACCAAATATGTACTTATCAAATCTGTCAATATTTCAATTCAACCTAGGCCTTATTATGATTCGAGGAGATAATATCCTAGGGACTCTATAGAACCTAGTTTCCTCAAATAACATTCACGAGGTACATACATACCTATGTAAATACCTATGTTTTTTTTATTTTTTCAATCAAAATTTTTACCGGGGTTTCCCAAATGACATTTTTATAGTTTGTGGAGACCATTATTGATGAAAATAGATATCTATTGTTCATTATATTAGGTTCAAACTAATGGGCTCATTCTATAGAAAAACCACATGTCTGCATACCAAATTTCAACTCGATCGGGTCAATGGTTCAGCAGTTATCATGGAAGATCACAGACAGACAAACACACAGACAGAATAATTCTGAAAATGGTCTTAATAGGGCATTTTTCTGGCTATACTGCACATGTGCGAGGTGCAAGTAATGGCGGGATATTGAAAACAACCGGACAAACCAATGCATTTACGCATATTTGTCATAAACAAAATTTCTGCACAGATGAAATATTATAGCATATTTTATCTCAAAAATAGACTAGCGTTGGAAATCTACCGCGTTATATTACATTACAGGTGCATTAGATTAGGATTCAAAGGTTTTTGTTCGGTTGTTTCAAAAAGCCCGCCTAAAATTTAGCAAAATGAATATATCCGTCGAAATCTCAAAACTTTTTTCTGCGCGATTACAATACTTTCCCTTCTATGTTGGTGAGGGGTCAGAAAAGTAATAAACGTCATCAATTTTACTTTCATCCCGACCCACCACCCAACGAGGAGGGAGAGTATTGTGAACGCGCTAAAAAAATTCGAGATAAAGAAGGATTAAGGTCCCCCAAGATGATAGAGAACATTTTTGGAGTGATGTCTGTCTGTGTGTACTTGTGTGTCTATGCGTCTGTATGTCTGTAATCTGCTACGATAACAGCCGCGACGCTGATCCGATCGACTTGAAATTTGGTAGGTATGCAGATATGGTTTTGCTGTCGGGTGAGCCCATTAATTTTTGGCTGTCATCTGTCAGACGAAAATGTCAACAATCAAAAATGACAAAAGTTATATATTACGGACCTTGACTTGCAATATGTCATCTGAAAGCCTTGAAAAACTGTATTCAAAGCTGTTGAAAATTTTTGTCTATCTGTCATATTTGTCATATATTGACAAATGCGAGGGAAAATGTCAAGTTCAAAACTTCACCCATTCAATTATTCAAAATCTATCCGATGGATTGGAACCAATAAATGGCAGGAAGCGAACACAACAAAAGAGTCAAATTCGAGGTCAAATTAAGTCTGCAATTGCAGTTTTTTGCCATTTTTCAATTTTCAAAATTTCTTATAGCCGTTGCCACCCGAGAGGGCCTCTCACCCAGCTTTTGATCAGGACGACTTGCTTTTGATGCAGGACTCCACTCAAAAATTCATTCTTGCTCGGGGATCGACTTTATTCGAATCGATATCGAAAGTAATATACCTAATTGGATTGGGCCTCGTGTAGACCCATTTTCAAAATCTACACGGTTTTGGTTTTCCGCCGGTAATTTTTTCAAAATGAAATTTCACATTCCGTCAATTTGAAAAACTGCAGAGTGCAAACTTCGACATAACATTTTTCAACTTTTAATTTTCAATTTTCCGGGAATTGCCGGGAATTGAGTTGGAAGTGTAAAAACCGGCCTGCATATGGATTATCAGAGACCTCAAAATAAAGAGAAAAATATCTCAGTTATTCAATATTATCCTCAAATTCTAACTCCCTACCCGAAGGGACGTCTTGTATGTACAATAATTTCCATCCGTTTCTTGCTACTCATCGGGAAAGTTTTGGAGTGACACGACACAACCGATTTTTAACTTTCCCGATCCGTCGCCCCCCACACTCGGTAGGGAAAGTTATGTAATGATACAGGGAAAACGTTCTGACACGATAGCTGATGCCGAACTGTTGATGATAGAGCGTACAAGGGGCCTGCCGACAGGACAGATTTTCTTGCCGGCAGGCCCTAATGGGCGTTTTCCATTTACCGACACAAATGCGTTCCATTTGATCTGTGTTCCTTTGTCTCATCGACACAAGCTAACACAAGCTGACACAAACCGACACAAATGTTTTAAATAGAAAGCGCCCATTGTGAAATGTGTTTTTCAATGGCTTGTTCCAAGTTCCAAGCCTGCTGGGGCCCTATTTTCGGGAAACGTGTGATCCGTATGCGAAGTTGCTAGGCAACCAGGGCTGTGATTGGCTGTTACCTAGGCAATATCACTTGATGATCTGGGGCCCTATTTTCGGGAAACGTGTGATCCGTTCCTATGCGAAGTTGCTAGGCAACCATGGCTGTGATTGGCTGTCACCTAGGCAACATCACCTGATGATGATCTGTTCACCCGGTTTCAAAAATAAGGCCCCTGTTCCCCGGTTCCGAAAATACGGCCCCTAAAGGACCGGAGTCCCGGAATGACCCTATATTGGACAGAGCAGAGAATTTTGGCTATGCAAAGTGAAAGTCTTAACAATGTATCTTCAGTATGGGTAATTTTAGATTTCAACCTCGATTTCAACGCAGCACATACAGGGTGATTCACCACCAAACGGACATATAGCCTAAGGGTAGGTCCAGTTTTTCTAGGCAAACCAGGATCTGGCCTCGGGTCTGGCTTTGAAAATTTTCTAACGCTGTTCGTTTTGTAGTTATACAGGGTGATTCCCTGAAGCTTTAGAACGATTCAATGGATTCGATTGAAATTTTGTGAGTTAATTCTTCTATTGATAGTTGACACATCGCCTAATCAAGCAGATCGAAATTTCCAGGGCCAGCATTGATAAAAAAACTTCAAAGCTTTTTTCAAAAAAGAGTATGTATATTTTTTAGAATTTATTTTTACATTCAGAAACTACATAAAACATGCTATAAGTATCGCAAAAAAATTGCTTCGCACCATTGAGCTGTCAATAAAATTTTGATAATTCTGAAGATTTTCAAGGTTAGGATTCTTTGTGAATTGATAATTTGAAATATTTGCAAATGATCTATTACGGCCTTAAATTTTAGCCGTTTCGTAGAAGAAATTAATTTTTTTTTCAACGTTTTTCAGTAACTAACTAACCAGAAGCAACAAAAAATGTCATCAGAATTTTCGAAAAATTTATGTCACGTCCCTCAATTTCAGCTCAATGTGGGAGAGAAGTGAAGTTGAGGGACGTAACAAGATTTTTTTTCATTTCGGATGAAATTTTTTTTTGTTACTGGAAAAACGTGAATTTTTTTTCAATTTTTTTGACGAAACGGCTGAAATTCAAGGCCATAGTAGATCATTTGCAAATATTTTGAATTATTAATTTACAAAAAATCTCAAGTTCAAAAATCTTCAGGATCATGAAGATTTTATTGACAGCTCAATGGTGCCAAGCAATTTTTTTGCGATATTATTAGCACGTTTCATGTGGTTTCTGAATATGAGAAAGGATTTTGAAAAAAGCTTTGAAGTTTTTTTTAAAGCCGCGGCCCTAGAAATTCTGAACTGTTTGATAGGGCGATGTGTCAGCTATCAATAGAAGAATTAACTCACAAAATTTCAATAGAATCCATTGGGTCGTTCTGAAGATACAGCTTGTTAAAAAAATTCTGCGAAATACCTACATGAATCACCCTGTAGCTTCGAAACGAACAACTTTATAGAAATTTCAAAACCAGATCATGGTTCACCTGGAAAAACTGGATCTACCCTTAAGCTATGTCCATTTGGTGGTGAATCACGCTGTATTTTTTCAAAATTGTTTTCAGGGAAAATTGTGCAATCTTATTTTTATCCCCGGGAAAAACCCTCGTTCCGCCACTGGACAGTGGACACGCAGCGCCAGCATTTACTACGTGGCTTATGTCAATACGCAAGGCCACCTATCAGCTATCCTTATCACTACACGATAGAAAATAAAGATAATCATTTATTATACTTTAACAAACCATTCGTCTTTTGAACGAAACTGATAAGGCTCTTTAATTTTCAAGCTTCCCTCTAGGTCCAGGATGCACCAACAACGACGTGTCAGTCATCGTCATCGAGGAACCAAAGTCTATGGAACCAAATCCAAAATAAGACATCTTTCGGCTTTCGCCCATCGCCGCAGAACGTCACACGCCACCGACCAATCACAGGTCCCCACGATTTATGCCACGTTGTGGTGTCATCCAGTCATCTTGAGCTGTCGTTGAGTTCGCGTTATCGTTCTATTCGACATTTGTGTGGCAAACGCGGTGGGTTGTTGCTGAAGAAATTAAAATGATACTTTTTTCGGTTCTCTTTTTTATTGCTGCGGCAACAAGTTCCATCAGTGCAGATGAAATCAAAACCGACGAAGGCGTTTTGGTGTTGACCAAAGGAAACTTCAAGTCAGCCGTCACCGACAACGAGTTCGTCCTCGTCGAGTTCTGTAAGAATCCCTTTATTCTATCTTCATACACCTTCACTTTTACCGTTTACGGCCCTTGCGAATGCTCATTTCCCATTTGCATTTTGCCATGCCGATTTGAAACCCATTTTTCAATGTTATACACCGCCGACACGGGGACAACTTTTGACATTTTGATGTTTTTATGATTATCCGGCAAAAGCAGGATGTGGCATTATTGCTTGTAGTATTGCTACCTACACGCATCAAAAATGATTATTGCATTCAGCGATTGCAGCTTTGTAGCTTGTACAGTTCCATTCTATCTAAATTTAAGAATATACGTAAAAGGTCAACAGCCTTTACGCCCGCTTATGCCGCGTTGCAAGTTTTAGTAAAATACGCAGTCCTAATGCTAATAAATTCACTAATTTGCGACTAGGCCAACCGGCAAAATCAATACCCACCAGATTTCAAAATCCAAACGACCATTTAAAGAAAGTCCATTTTCGAATTTTCCCTGTGAAATGTGCAGAAAGAAGAGCATCAGGCTTTGGTACTCCAGATTGACAGCGCTGTCATCGCCTTGAAAATTATTGGAAAAAATAAGTAAAAATAGTGACCATATAGTGACATTGAAGCCGTTATTACATTACAACAGTTTCTTTCTTGTAAAATTTTCGGAACAATCTGCCAAAATAGTGTCAAAAAACAATGAGCTTGGCTTGATTATTTGATTAACAGGTGTTCCAAAAATTTTACAAAAAACTATGTAACACGGCTTTTATAGAACGACAGTAATGAAATTTGCACATTCATTCCATAATTATCTCATAATTTTGATCTTGAGTAGATTTGCAGTTCACAGCCACGTGGAAATCTGACAGCTAAAGTTGAGTCATAAGCCGCTTTCTTTCGGTGGGGATCACGGATCATGATCCGAAAATCCGTTTACGTGGTTGGTTGGCTGTCACGTGCAACCAATCCAACCAATCCAGTCGGCAGATTTCCGAATCATGATTCGTGATTCCGGCCGAAAGAAAGCAGCTATATTATACTTCCCACTTTTTGAATGACAGCTTTCAGCTTATAACTATAGTAGGTTCACTTGTACTGTGACTCTAGTTGGCGGGGCAAATCTTCTACTTTAGCATTGTAGGCTTGCCGCCTTTTCACCTGGTGTGAAACTGACTTCTCTGGAAGTGAAATTATATTTCTTATCAAATTGATATTAAAATCTTGGAAAACTGACCTGGTCATAAGTGGACGTGCGACTAGGGGGACGCAGAGCTGTGTTACCGTCATGTAGACACCAAAAGAGCACGGGGCGGCCGCAAATTAAGTCATCTTGACGGCGGCCCATTCAGGGTCGACAAAAACTCGTCCCCGGAAGCCCCAAAACGAAAGCAAATTGCAAATTGAAGGTACTTATATCAATTTCGGTTCAATACACAACTTTGAGCGGCTGGGTTTTTTGAAATTTGGTTTAATTTACTTTTTACACGTAAATTCTTTTGCCAATGACAGACTGCACGGCGATCCTTGTATCGCCCATAATTCTTCAGGGTTTGACTTGTATTTTTGACTGGAAGAGGCGAAAGGGTTGATGATTGCATGGGGCCCATTTTTTGGATGAAGGGCATTGTACAATCTTTAATTTGAAGCATCTAAAGTTGAACCGGCTTCAAGAGGTTAGGAATATTTCTCACAACTGTCAAAAATCAAGGCTCTCTTGATTTATTTGTTCATTGGCGAAAATTAAAAACAAGTCGAAAAATTGTTACATTTCACCAATAAAATGGTAAAAAGCGTCAAACATCACGTCCCGCAAAAATGTTCCGACTATCTGCAAAGGAAATACGCAAAAAATGTGTTTCAAAACTGGTCCGGCCAGACCAGCCAACTGCAAAGTTTTGGGGATTTTCTATATTTCACATTTGGAAACTTATAAACAAAATCTCACAGCCGACTAGAATCACGGTACAAGTGAACCTACTTTAGTAAATGTCATAAAATTGTATAACTGGCTTATAGAGAGTAAAAAATGTCATCGAATAGACCACAATTAAAAACTCAAAGTGAGAGCACCAAGTTCAATTTCATCCTGCCGGAAACGAATTTCACAGTCCAGGAAACAGATTATTCTTCATCATGAAAACAGATTTCATCATTATGAAAACAGAGATTTCATCCTATTGAAAATCGATTTCAACCTCATGAAAACAGAATTCAAACGGAATGTATTGAAATGCAACCTCGAGTAATTTATTATTTTTCTCGTGTTTTTGAGTGGTTCCATATTATGCCGCTCTAGACTCGGAATGCGATGCAGAATAAAAATGGTCAAGATGAAAAACGTTGTGAAATGGTTGAGTAAATTTATAGTTTATAATTCTGAATAACAAGAATAGCCATGTCTTGTTCTAAATTATTTTACGAACCAATGGAATATTTTACAGGCATTAGTGAAGAAAACGCTGTGTCTAGGTACACGCTAACGTGTACGCAAATTTAAAAATTAGGTGCACGCGAAACGTCATAGTGTGTATTATGACGTCAGCTTTTAGCGTGCACTAACTTATATTTTTAAGGTACACGCGAAATTATTGTGATGGCGTTTTGCGGGCGGGCTGTCAAGTCAACAGCGGGTAGTAAATGCGGTAGTCTTAGTCTCGACGTCTCGACGATCGTTACCTATGATGATGAAGTGTGGACAAACTTTCACGTCGTTTTCCAAGTTTGAGACAGCTCTTAAAAGCTATGAAACCGAATAATCAATGAATTAGAAATATTTTTGACTATTAACATGTAGTCACCTATTTTGGTTCTTGAGATACAGGGTTCAACTTTTTATTTTCCTTTCACCCTGAATATGCCGCCAGCATAGTTGGTATTGATGGCTTCAAATTTCAATCAAGAACGGATCAAAGAACACATCTACCAAGTGGCATCCCGCCATCATGAAACTCGAGGTACATACAGTCTTGAGCATCAAGCATCTGGACTAATGGACTATTTTACTTTTCTTGTGTTTTGGCGACGAAGGAGTGGACTGGCGATGAAATATGCGAGTACCTTTCTTGTAGGCAATCAAATTTTAAACAGTTTCTTCCCAGATACTTTTTTCCCAAGTGCCATCGTTCATGAGATAAACGCAAACAACTGATCCTCAAGTTCTTCTCGAGGTTACACCGGATTCTTGAGGACTTTTAGTATGTTGAACTACATAGTTAACTGACCTTATATACAAAAATCCGACAGGGTTCCATTTTTGTTCGCTATTTGCGATTTTAGCATCTAAAATTCCTGGACTACTTTCGTTTACAACCAACTTTTCGTTATTTTCGGTTTCATAGCTTTTAAGAGCTGCCGCAAACTTAGAAAATAATGTGAACGTTTGTCCACACTTCATCATCATAGGTACCGATCTTCCAGACTACCGCATTCATTACCCGCTGTTAACATGACAGCCCGCCCGAAAAACGCCATCACAATAATTTCGCGTGTACCTTAAAAATATAAGTTAGTGCACGCTAAAAGCTGACGTCATAATACACACTATGACGTTTCGCGTGCACCTAATTTTTAAATTTGCGTACACGTTAGCGTGTACCTAGACACAGCGTGAAGAAAACAGGAATTTTGTGATTT
Organism: Anaspis maculata; assembly: GCA_949128115.1. Taxonomy (NCBI): domain Eukaryota; kingdom Metazoa; phylum Arthropoda; class Insecta; order Coleoptera; family Scraptiidae; genus Anaspis; species Anaspis maculata. Next base: position 50,195,610 of record OX421963.1, read on the forward strand.
ATGAGTTTATGACCCACCCTTTATCGTAAGCAGAAATTCACTGCATACCCACCAGTTCATACTTTTACTGATTAGTCTATCACAAATAGTTCCACGAAATCAATTTGAATAGCGAAAATACAGGGGGACAAAGTCCCACCCTTTGATCCTCATATCTTCAAAAATAAACGCCAATAATTTTTTGAATATTTTTCTCGTGTTCTTGAGTGGATTCTATATTATATACCGCTCGGGACTCGGAATGCGATACTTTTGAGACATCCTGTATCAAGCATTGCAAAAACTAAACGAATTCATGAATCCTAAAGAAAGGCAAACCCGCATAGTAAAGTTATACAGGGATACCATTGAAAAAAATTGAGTTAGACTGCTTTGCTCGCTGCTCTGCAAAAACGGTGCATCCTGCGCATAGAGCAAAATAATCTTACAAACTTTACTTTGGCCTCTCGTTTACAATGACATTTTGGTTCATTTCGGCATCATTAAATGTCGTAGGTGCGACGAGCTTTCCCATACTAATGACTCATCCTGTAGATTCTTTCTATGTATTAAAATCTCGTCTCATTTCCATTTTATGCGAAATCTAATTTTGCTCCAAGTACTAAAAATGGCATTTTAAAAGTCAACGAGAAATTCATTCATAATGCGGATCTAATTATGTTCTTTCAAAATTGTGATGCCTTCTCCCTTCGTTAGGGAGTAGACGACGACGGCATCAACTGTATAATTTCAATTATTTCTAGGTATATTTTCGACCTTGGATTACGTTGGATGAGTGCTGTCGTGCTCGTATCTTTTTTACATATAAGTATATTTTCACCATTAATCTATTTTCGGTGCACCCTAAAGAACTTCGTAATATTTCATGCTCGATTTCATGTAATGAGTTGGACAAATTGATAACAGCTCATTAAAATGTGCATTTTTACTGTACATACATAACTTTTTTTTTGTCGAAGGTAGGTTGTAGATTTTTTGTATGAATATGAAATGTTGTAGAACGATAACGTGGGCCGATTAGCCTTGCAGTGCCAATTTCCGGATTTCTTGTAGGCTCGGTTGTAGGTTTTTTTTCAGTAGAAAGTGAATTATTCTTTTCCATTTATAATCCTGATGACAAGTAGGAGGTACAGCTAAATAAATTATTTTGAAGTACTGTAGCCTGCAAAAACTTCTATCGTCAATGTCACTTTTTGCCTCATTATTTATTACATTTATTCATTTAATTCGGAGCGGTCCAATAATATGTGTGAAACTCACATACAATTTTTTGGGGGCAATTCTTTTTTTTTTTTTGAAGTAAATATTTCATTTCTAGAAACTCTAAAACATTCATTTGATTAGATTTTGAAAGGCTGCCTTAGATGGTAGCGATTTTTCGAATTTATTATAATAAAACAAAATGTAAAAAAAATGCCAGAAAAATTCCATCATCGAAGGATCAGAATTTCTAAGTTACCTACTTGCAAGAACATAAATTTTTTTTCGTATCCAGCTATAAACCGCTCTATCCACACGCCCAGATGCATAGAGAAATAGCTCAAATAATGCATTTGACCGCCAAAAATGTTTGCCTGTGAAAACCTATCTGTAGACATGAAAATCAAATATTTTTTGAGTCTCGCTTATTAGTACTATGTAGGTATGAAGTAATCGTAAAATATATATTTTTTTTGCGATCCCTTCATATCAGAACGTTATTTACTATCAGTTTGAACATTTTTAGCGAATATTACAAAAAAAATTGTGTATCACAAAAAAAATGGTTTAAAAGCAAAGTTGTAGATAATGCTAGAGCTGTCTTTCTCTTGCATGAACAAAAAATAAAAGCTAAATTTTGTGGTATTTATTTATTGTGCGGCAAAAAATTGTTTTCCTAACAAAAACTTTGCTCCGTGGAGAGCTATGTGAATCGTTAAAAATAAGTCCATACACAGATATGCAAGGCTATACAGAGTGTTACACTTTTTTTGACAACATTTTAGGAGATAGTAGAGCATCGAAAAATGAATACTTTTGCTGAAAAAAAAAACAGAAAATGGAAAATTTGAAAAATAAATGAAAAATGAAAAAATGCATTTTTTCACAAATGTGACAAAAATCAATGTTACCAGCTTGTAGGTATGCATCAACTTACTTTGTGTACCAAATTTGGTCAAAGTCCAGTAATTAAATTTGAAATTTGACCACAAAATAAACCATTTTTAAAACTCAACTTTGAAAACCTTCATATCCGTTATAATGCGTTTCCAATCTATTTTTTTTTCGAGAAATTTTTTGATGCTTCAGCATCTCCTAAAATATTTACAAAATAAAGTGTAACATCCTGTATACAGTTATTCTCGGCATTGTATACAGGGTGTTGGGTACTGGTTATTACAAACTTTTAGGGATGATTCCCGATCAAAAATAAGGCCGAATGAAAATAAAACTCATAGCCCTAAAATGCTTTCTTAAAAAAGATACAGGGTGTTGAAGTTGACTTTTTTAAATCGGTTTTTCACCGTAATTTTTGAACCGTTGAACCGATTTTAATCAAATTTGAACCAAGGTTCACTCAAATAAGTCTCGTCAAATAATAATACCGCGATTCATCAAAAAATTTCTGGGGATAGATAATGGGGGAGTGCCTATTCTTCTCGCAATTCTTTCTTCCCTATTTTCACTTTCCCTAATTATTTTTCAAAGTTGTTGATGTTTTCGAATTCTACATTCAATTTAGGAGAAAAAGTTACTTTTGCAAAATTTGGATTGCAGGCTTCGTTTTCGAGATATTTAGGTGTGAAGCTTTGAAAACACGTCGAAACGCAGAACTCATAATTTCAAAATTCAAAAATTTTATGCACATCTGAATTTTATGAAAATTTGATATTAAATGAAACTAGCACATTTTCAGACTGCAGTCCAAAATGAAATCCGGATATGCCAAAAATTTTGAATTTGAAAATATGAATTCTACTAGATTTTTACCGAGTTTCCAACATGTTTTCAATATTTCAATTACAATTCTTTTTCCTTTATAGATGCACCATGGTGCGGCCACTGCAAAGCCTTAGCTCCGGAATACGTGAAGGCCGCGAAGAGTTTATCTGACCAAGGTTCGGCCATCAAACTCGGCAAAGTCGATGCTACCGAGGAGCAAGAATTGGCGGAAGAGCACGGAGTCCGAGGGTATCCGACGCTCAAGTTCTTCAAGAATGGCTCGCCCGTCGAATACAACGGCGGCAGACAGGCCGACGACATCGTCGCCTGGTTGCTGAAAAAGACCGGTCCACCGGCCAGGGAACTCAAAACCGTGGAAGAAGCCAAAGAGTTCATCGAAGCCAGCAATGTGGCCATTGTCGGGTTCTTCAAGGACCAAACCACCGACAAAGCCAAAGCTTTCCTGGCCGCCGCCTCCGCCATTGATGACCAGCCGTTCGCCATTACTTCTGAAGACTCAATTTACAAGGAATACGACGCCACCTGTGGATCCATCATTTTGTTCAAAAAAGTATGCATTTTCATCCGATCGACTTGGGACCGTTTTCATTATCAACTTTTTTCTTTTGTAGTTCGACGAAGGAAAAGTCTCTTTCGAAGGCGAAGCCACTGAAAAAGCCATCAAGTCGTTCGTTGCCGGCAACTCTCTGCCGTTGATCGTCGAATTCAACCACGAAACTGCGCAGAAAATCTTTGGAGGCGATATCAAGAGCCATCTGCTTTTGTTCCTGAACAGGGGCGAAGATCATTTTGATCAGGTCGTCGAGGCTGCTCGTTCCGTGGCCAAGCCGTTCAAGGAGCAAGTGCTTTTCGTCACCATCGATGCCAGCGAGGAGGACCACCAGCGAATCCTCGAGTTCTTCGGCATGAAGAAGGAGGAAGTGCCGGCGGCCCGTCTCATTAAGCTCGAGGAGGACATGGCCAAGTACAAGCCCGAATCGAACGACTTGACCAGCGACAGCCTTAAGCAATTCGTCCAGGATTTCTTGGACGGCAAGCTCAAGCAACACTTGCTCAGCCAAGACGTGCCGGAAGACTGGGACAAGGAAGCCGTTAAGGTTTTGGTCGCCAGCAATTTCGATGCAGTCGTCCTCGACACTGACAAAGACGTCCTGGTCGAGTTCTACGCCCCGTGGTGCGGCCACTGCAAACAGCTGGCTCCCATCTACGACAAGGTAAAGTAGTTTTGTGGCTTTGAGGCCCTGGTAATTTTTATTATAACAACATAAATTTTATATGTAGATCACGCACGACAATCGGAAGTCGAGTAACAGCCACGTATCTGAATTCTCAAAAGAAATCTTGTTTCTTTAGCATTGATCGGCAGAGGGGGTATGGGGTATCATTTCTGAGGTTTGGGGGGTCTGGGAACTCATTTTTGAGAGTGTTACCAGACCAGGATTGAAGGAGGTAGTCAAAATATGGACTTTTAGGTGGTCTAAATGCACTATGCGAATCACGATGCCGCTACTGCAAAAGCGATGCGACAACCGTGAGTCGAGTTAAAATCGGCATGTTCAAGAGAAACATTATATTTAATCTAATCATAATGGTCATCGAATGGAACGTGCAAAGTATCTTTTACAGTCATTCTTTTACATACAATATTTTTTTAAATAAATTTGGAGGGAGTGGTACAAAAAGAAAGATCTTTTTTTTTTCAAGCATTCGGGAGATGCTTTTGAATCAAGCTTGCTGACGTAGCGTGAATCCACGTTTACCATCACGTACATCACTTCAGCGCATACATGAGAACGCATACCTGCAGAGCGCGGTAATTTCAATTTTGACGCACGAAGTGTCACTGTCAATGGCAACTGTCAATCAATAATCGAAATGTAAACAAACAACAAACATAACCTCCTAACCATTCAACATTTAATATTGTTCAGAATGGAATGTACGTATGGCAGAAAGACGCAGAAAAGATTTAGGTGATACGAAACACAACGAGCTGCAAGGCGATCGACAAAACAAGAGCGTTATTTGGTTAGATCTGTCGAAACGTCAAATCGACGTCAAGCGCCGTCAGCTGAAATTTGCGAGACATTACACACGCACACCGTATTACAGTGTTGTCAACTTGTTGTCGTGATATAGATATGGCAACGTCCTACTTTCACAGGTATGCGCAGAAGCCTTTCGGGAAACGTGGATTGTATAAGTGGGTCACGATTTGTCACTGTCAAAACGGTGTGACAACCCAAAGTGAAGTTACGGCCGTCATATTGAATTTGAACTGTATCTCGTTTTTTTGGCATTGGTCGACAGCGGTGGTGTGGGGTATCATTTCTAAGGTTTTTGGGGTCTCGGAATTCATTTTTGAAAGTGAAAATGTGGTTGGATCAAAATTAAAGAATAGCTACGAAACGCGTAGGTATTTATTCAAAATCACTGATTAATGAGGCTATTCTTTAATTTTGTTCCAACCACATTTTCACTGTCAAAAATGAATTCCGAGACCCCAAAAACCTCTGAAATGATACCACCCCATACCCCCTCTGTCGATTAATGCTAAAGAAACGAGATTGTATTCAAATTCAGATAGGTAGCAGTTACTTGACTTCCGGCTGTCGCACCGCTCCGACACACATACTTAAATAGCTATACCGCGCACACAGTGCTCCTCAACACAAAATAGGTTTTCCGGAAATGTCAACCAAAACCATTTATGGATTTGAGTTTTGGACACATTCACGCTTCTTACTCGTATTTTGTTGAAATCGTAGCTGATCGGAAACGACTTTTTTTAATTTTTTTTTATTTTTTTTGTCAAGATTTTTGCATTTCAATTCTAAAAGTGCCAAAAACAAACAAAAACTTGACATGAAAGAATTTTTAGTGAATCAAAGATGATCTAGTTGCCTTCTACTACAATTGACATACTTGTCACTTCCTTGACGTTGATAAATCATGCCGAAACAAGCAAGTCACGAGGAAAACAGAGCAAAAGTATGTGCACTTTGTGGTTCAAAAGTTGTAATAGGAAGGGCCCATCGTACCCCTCTCCCAGATCAGCCGGACTCACCGAGCCGCAATGTGGTGCCTGGATGTTTGATGGTCGGTCCATCCAAGCACTGGGGCCGAAAAGCACACGGTTGACCTAGACTCCGTCATTCACTCCGTTAACAAGTTATATAAAAGCTTCTGAGCAATATTTTATTGGTAACATACAATTATTGTAGTTTTCATTTTCAAACAAGTTTTTAAAATGGAACATAAACTAGGGAAAGTTTACAAAGAACATTTCACAAACGTACTGAAAATTCCGTCACTGCCTTCAGAAAATATGTGCCATATCGGCTGTCGTTTCAATTATTCATTTTATATTTTGACCATGTTATCAAAAACTCGCGATGCAAGGACCCTCCAGGTTGTTCCGACCATAATCCAAGACCTGTGTTACCTAGATATTCCACACAGTCTTCAAGATGGTGTAAGGCGATATGAATTTCAAGAGTTTCTGAAACCCCTGTTGCTTTAAAAATATTCCTAAGATGGAGAATATTCGCTTTGAGGAGGCCATGTTATTCCACCATCTTGGAAGAAAAACAGTGTTCGACAACTTTGTTCATTGCTTTTATGGCCGATACTGTTGGTACTACTTTCAAGGGCGGTGTTTGTCCCAAATTCCAACTTCCAAAAGGTAGTCCAGTTTTTTCAAAAAACTACCAAGGCGAAATTTTTGAAGGTAACGCTTGCCGTCAGCTTTTGAAAAAACCGGACCACCTTTTGGATGTTGGAATTTTGGGACAAACACCGTCCTTGAAAGTAGTACCAACAGTATCGGCCATAAAAGCAATGAACAAAGTTGTCGAAGACTGTTCTTCTTCCAAGATGGTGAAAGAACATGGCCTCCTCAAAGCAGATATTCTCCATCTTAGGAATACTTTTGAAGCAACAGGGGTTTTAGAAATTCTTTAAATTCATATCGCCTTACACCATCTTGAAGACTGTGTGAAATATCTAGGTAACAGAGGTCTCGGATTATGATCGGAACAGCCTGGAGAGTCCTTGCATCGCGAGTTTTTGATAACATGGTCAAAATATAAATTAAATAATTTAAACGACAGCCGATATGGCACATATTTGCTGAAGGCAGTGACGGAATTGTCATAAAACGTTTGTGAAATGTTCTTTGTAAACTTTCCCTAGTTTGTGTTCTTTTTTAAAAAATTGTTTGAAAATGAAAACTACAATTGTATGTTATCAATAAAATATTGTTCAGAAGCTTTTATAAAACTTATTAACGGGGTGAATGACGGAGTCTAGGTCAACCGTGCGCTTTTCGGCCCCAGTGCTTGGATGGACTGACCATCAAACATCCAGGCACCACATTGCGGCTCGGTGAGTCCGGTTGATCTGGGAGAGGGGTATGATGGGCCCTTTCTACTACAACTTTTGAACCACAAAGTGCACATACTTTTGCTCTGTTTTCTTTGTGACTTGCTTGTTTCGGCATGATTTATCAACGTCAAAGAAGTGACAAGTATGTCAATTATTGTAGTAGAAGGCAACTAGATCATCTTTGATTCACTAAAAATTCTTTCATGTCAAGTTTTTGTTTGTTTTTGGCACTTTTAGAATTGAAATGCAAAAATCTTGACAAAATTTTTTTTAAAAAAATGAAAAAAAAAATAAAAAAAGCGTTTCCGATCAGCTACGATTTCAACAAAATACAAGTTAGAAGCGTGAATGTGTCCAAAACTCAAATCCATAAATGGTTTTGGTTGACATTTCCGGAAAACCTATTTTGTGTTGAGGAGCACTGTGCGCAAGAGAGACGTCCGACACTTGTAATAATGGGCGCCGCCATCTTGATGGTTATTTAGGGATTTTGGGTGGTGTGGATTGGCACCACTCCGCTACTTGGCCACTTGACTAAGAACGATATTATTTTGCTTCTCCCTCAAAGTACGTGGAATCAACACTAATAACATCAGGTGGGAATCAACAGGTGAAGAAAAGGTGTGCGATCATTCCAGCGTCCAAAAGTTCGGTTAACTGCGTGATGTTTATTTACACTGTCAAAAAGCTGTCACTTGACATTTAGTGTACTCAGAGTACAGTGGCACTCAACCATCCAACTCGACGTGATTATTTTGTAATTTTGAGAAAACTAAATACACTTACGTAATGGTACTTGAGAAAACTGGATCACTATCGTAAAATTGCAGAAAGTTTGATTAGTTTCACGGCCCTTGAGACATTTTGTGGTAGCTATATAGCTCGGTATTTTGAGATACACTGGAAATTAACCATCAAAATGGCGTCATTCTCTAACTCCTTCTGTTACGCGGCGCGGTAGAATGCGCAATAGGTTCATAAGCGGTATAGCTATTTAAGTATGTGCTCCGACAGTGGCGGAATCGCTACAACGTTAGCAAGATTGATTCAAAAGCATCTCAGAGTGCTTGAGAAAAATATTTGATTTTTCGTTTTCTCCTCCTCCCTACAAATTCATTTAAAAACAGATTGCATGTAAAAACATTAAATCATGTACCTCGAGACTATTCGAAAAGGTACTTTGCACGTTCCATTTGATGACCATTATGATTAGATTAAAAGATGTATAATGTTTCTTGAATATGCCGATTTTAACTCGACTCACGGTTGTCGCATCGCTTTCGCAGTAGCGGCATCGTGATCCGTATAGTTGATTCTTGAAGAAAAGTCCCCAAGCATGATGTTATGATGGTGTTGGGTGTCTTGATCAAAAAAGTTCATATTTTGACCACCCTCTTCAATCCTGGTCTGATCACATTTTCACTTCCAAAAATGAGTTCTGAGACCCCAAAAATCTCAGAAATGATAAACCACACTCCCTCCGCGGATCAATGCTAAAGAAACAATATAGTATTTAGATTCAGATAAGTGGCTTGTACTCGACTTCCGGTTGTTCCGTTAGTGGCGGAGTCGTGATCTACATATCAAATTCATGTTGAATTGTTACCAGGGCTGAGGGGAGTGCATGAAAAAACTTATTATTAGTACTATTTCGTGAACCGCTAGCACTATTTTAGTTTCCATCGTCTTTGAAAGCCACCTACGCATTCACTCAATATTAATTTATTTCAGGTTGCTGAGCACTTCAAGGATAATAGCGATGTGGTCGTAGCCAAGATCGACGCCACAGCCAATGAACTCGAGCACACCAAAGTCACGAGCTTCCCAACATTAAAACTGTACAAGAAGGGCGACAACACCGTCGTCGAGTACAACGGCCCGAGGACGTTCGAGGGCCTGACAAAGTTCATCGAAACTGGCGGCGTTGACGGTGCCGGCGTCGAAGAAACGGAAGAGTCCGACGATGACGCTCCCCGAAAGGATGAATTGTAAAATTTTAGGTACTTAAACTCTAAAAACTAACATGATTTCCGCCTTATAATTTACGTACCTACCTACCTGTGTCGATTTTTTTCTAAATTTGTACTGTATAAAATCCCTTTAGGCTCTCATTATCGTGAAAAGTTGTACTGTGTACTAGGCGATTTTTTTTTTCAATTATTGGTACCTCCATTTTGGGGAGGGCATGTGAGACTGGTTGTGAAACTGATGTCTGTGGTCTGTGAACGCTGTTCTTCTATTAACATTCCGTTTTCTATTTCAGGTTTTTCCCTTATTTTAATAACATGCATGCATGTTTGGGTTACTGTTGGGCATACTCAGGGGATTTTTCTATGAGTAAGAACGGCATCGCACAATGAGTTTAACTTTTAAATTGGCGAACGATAATCGCCAAAGACTGTTGGGACTCGAAAAACGAATGTGTCTGAATTAGCCCTGTATTTGTGCAGTTGTTTCCTCTTAGTAGGTTTATTTGAAATAATCTTACCTTGAATGCTTTTTTATGATCACAGTTGTTTGTACAAATTAATGAATGAATGCGTGCGAGTGGTTGTGTGCGAGCGCCTCCGTTTTTTTTTTTTGATATTAAAATGATGTAAAACTACAGAGATATTTTTTGTGAATTATTGTATGACTTGAGCTAAATTAAACAAATTGTAAAACTAGCTTCGGGTTTTATTCTCTATTTTTTATTATACAGTCTGTAACATAAATACTGCGAAAGATTTCAGGGGGTCATTCCTGAGATGATTTTAAGAAAAAAAGTTCATATAAACATGGGTCCGAAAATGATAACCTGCTGAGTTATAGCATCCCAAAGTTGGGACCCTGAAGAAGGTTTTTATTGTATTATCTCCGAAACCGTCCAACGTGAGATAACTAAATTTACCACATTTACTAATGTTATTATGCTTAATAAGATAGGCTCTAAATCATTTTGCAGTTTTCACCAGGGGGGGTTGAATCTGGGGGATTGGGGGTAAATATTACCCCAACTTTTTTATTTTTTTTTTTTCAACTTTGATGTAAAATTGTGAAATTTTGAAGCTTTCTACGGAAAAAAGATACTCTTGTTCAACTTTGATAAGATGCACCATTTTCGAGAAAAATCCATTTCAACATTTCAATGCATTGCTTTGAAATGTAAGTATTGCAAAATGCCACTTTTTACCCCATGTCATTGGAAACAATAATTGATTCCCAGTTCAAGATCAGCAACAAACTTCTTGATCATAATGATCACAATTGATCACAATTTTTCGTGAGGCAAACAATTTTCACCAAAATAATACTTAAAAATTGGCATTTTACGGCGTTCATTGGAATATTAAAATCGATTTTACTGGATAATGGTGAGCTCTGTCAAGATTGAACAGAAATACTTTTCTTCGTAGAAAACATCAAAATTTCATGATTTTTAATCGAAAATGAAAAAAGTTACCATGTCGAAAATTGGGGGTTATTTTTACCCCCACACCCCAGGTTTGACCCTTCCCTGGTGAAAATTTTGAAACTTGCTGAACTCTTATTTATTAAGTGTTTCTTTAACAAAACATTACAATGTAAAGCTTATTCAATGTTTTTTTAACAAAACATTACAATGTAAAGCTCAAGAGTATCTATGCTACTACGTTTTTAGCATCGCAACTTAAGTCTAGAGTTATATAAATAATAATTAATAATCAGTCGAATTAGTCAACTTCTTCAATGGTCGGTCCAGGTCCAGAGTTGCTCTGACCAAAACCTCCAGCTTGTCCGCAGCCTCCTGGCATTCCTCCTGGCATTCCTCCGGGCATTCCTCCAGGCATTCCTCCAGGCATTCCTCCGGGCTGGCCGCCGTTTTGCTGGTAAAGTTTAGCCATGATGGGGCTGCAGATGGATGTCAGTTGTTTCTGTTTGTCCTCGTACTCTTCTTTCTCAGCCAAAGTGTTGGATTCAAGCCACTGCAAGCTGCTGTCGCATTCCCTCTGTACTGTAGCTTTGTCTTCTGAACTCAGCTTATCTCCAGTATCGTTGATGGCTTGCCTGAGCTGGAAGATGTAGCCTTCAAGTTGGTTCCTGGCGGCCACCCTCTGCCTCTGCTTTTCATCTTCCTCTTTGTACTGCTCAGCTTCGTTCACCATTCTATCGATGTCCTTCTGCGACAGCCTGCCTTTGTCGTTCTTGATGGTGATGTTCCGCGAATTACCGGAACTGGTGTCTTTGGCCGAAACGTTGAGGATGCCGTTGGCGTCCAAGTCGAAAGTCACTTCGATTTTTGGTACTCCTCTGGGTGCCGGAGGGATTCCGGTTAAATCGAAGGTGCCCAAGAGGTTGTTGTCTTTGGTCATTGCTCGTTCACCTTCGAATACTTGGATGGTGACAGCGGGTTGGTTGTCGGAGTACGTGGTGAAGGTTTTCGTCTGCTTGCAGGGAATCCTGGCGTTGCGCTCGATTAGCTTCGTCATGACTCCACCGGCAGTTTCAAGACCCAAAGATAGAGGAGTGACGTCAACCAAAAGCACGTCTTGTATTTTGGAGTCGGTTTCGCCGTTGAGGACGGCCGCTTGAACGGCCGCGCCATAGGCCACAGCTTCATCGGGATTAATAGAGAGATTCAGCGTTTTTCCGTTGAAGAAGTTCTGCAACAGCTGCTGGATTTTCGGGATGCGAGTGGAGCCGCCTACGAGGACGATGTCATGGATTTGTCCTTTATCCATCTTGGCATCGGTCAGAGCTTTCTCTACAGGTTGGAGCGTGCCTCTGAACAAATCCGCGTTCAGTTCTTCGAATCGCGCTCGGCTGATTCTGGTGTAAAAGTCGATGCCCTCGAAGAGCGCGTCAATTTCGATGCTGGCTTCAGTACTGGACGACAAAGTGCGTTTCGCTCTCTCAGCCGCAGTTCTCAACCGCCTCAGTGCTCTAGGACTGCTTTTCAAATCTTTTTTGTACTTCCTCTTGAATTCATCAGCCAAATGATTAACCAATCTGTTATCGAAATCTTCACCACCTAGGTGAGTGTCACCTGCAGTGGATCTGACTTCGAAAAGCGATCCTTCGTCTATGGTCAAGATGGAAACGTCGAAAGTTCCGCCACCCAGGTCGAAGATCAGCACGTTCTTTTCTCCTTTCAAGTTCTTATCCAGTCCGTATGCGAGGGCTGCTGCTGTCGGTTCATTGATGATTCTCATAACATTCAAGCCGGCGATGGCACCGGCATCTTTAGTCGCTTGCCTTTGGGAATCGTTGAAGTAAGCCGGGACCGTGATGACTGCATCTCGGACTGAAGTTCCCAAATAGGCTTCCGCCGTTTCCTTCATTTTCGTCAATACCATCGAACTGATTTCTTCCGGAGCGAACTTTTTAATTTCGCCCTTGTATTCGACCTGAATTTTGGGCTTGCCTCCATCGCTGACGACTTTGAATGGCCAGTGCAGGATGTCCTGTTGGATTTTCGGGTCGTCGAATTTGCGGCCGATGAGACGTTTGGCGTCGAAGACGGTGTTGCTGGGGTTCAACGCCACCTGGTTCTTGGCAGCGTCTCCAAGAAGACGCTCGGTGTCAGTGAAGGCGACATAACTTGGGGTCGTTCTGTTGCCTTGGTCGTTGGCGATGATTTCGACTTTTCCCTGTTGCCACACACCCACACAAGAATATGTGGTTCCCAAGTCGATACCGATTGCTGGAGCTTTCACCATTTTTACTGTTTTTTTCGTTGTTTGATATATTTCACAAAGAAATAACTTCAATTCACTTTTAGTTTTGTAGCGTTTAGATAAACTGTGCGAGTCGCTTTTGGCTTATTATTGCTTCTCTGCTTGTTTCCTCTAGTGCTATTTGAATTCAACTGAATTGCCGCGCCAGCTGCTGTCTTATATATGAAACGGCGAAATCGTCCCGAACTAGCCCGACTGTCCTCGAACAGTCTAGAAGGGCCCGGCGCGTTCTGGAATCTCTCAATGGATTTCCATGTGAATTTCGTGAAGTTGCCGAACAGTCTAGAAGTCCCCGGCGCGTTCTGGAATCTCGCAATAGATTTCCATATGAAATTGAGCTGAACTTGATTGAAAATGATGTAAAGTATGTAAGAAAACGAATAGGTAGGTACTTGAAGAAATTGATGGTTTGGTTAGGTAGAGGGTAGAGGTATTACCGGTTGAATGTTGTATATTAAAGTAAAAGGTACTTATGTACGTATATATATATTTTGTTTAGGTGCCGCTCTATTTATTAGGAAGTGAATAGTTGCGTGCGTGAAGAGATTAATACAGGGTGTTAGATATAGATACCCTACTGGTTATTATTGTTATACCTCTACTTCGAGGGATGATTTACATCAAATCTACTTAGAGTTGTAAAAATGAAAAAACTCACGGTCTCGAGCACAATCCTGTAAAATAATATATAGCTTTCTTAAAAAAAAAGAGAAAAAGCAGATATACAAGGTCGGTGTTTCGCAATTACGGTTACAAACTTCTAGGGGAGATTCCCCATCAAAAACGGACCAAGAAGAAAAAATATAACTTCGATGTCCTGAAATGCTCCGTTGAAAAGTTACAGGGCGGTGTTCAAGTCGACTTTTTAAAATCGATTTTTTAACATAACTTTTGAACGGTTAAACCGCGATTTTGTTTACGATTTTTTACCCTCCGAGTTATTTTTTCAAATTGTTCTTATTTTTGGATTCTACGTTCAATTTAGAAGAAAAGTTATCCTTGGAAAATTTTAATTATTCAGGCTTCATTTTTGAGATATTTGGGTTTTAAACTTTGGAAAACATCTCGAAATCGCCACTCTTCCACAGCTCAAATTGTTTTTTCTGGAAAACTTCTCGTTTCTTAGCAAAAAAAATGGTAGTTCATCAACAATCAAAACCTAAAAAACTTATTTCAGCTGAAGAATCATGGGTTTCTTGGATTCTGATTTTTAGGTCTTTGAAAGTGTCGATTATTTCGAGATGTTATCCAAAGCACATCCAAAGTTTCAAACCCAAATATCTTGAAAATGAAGCCTCTAATCAAAATTTTTCAAAGATAACTTTTTTTCTAAATTAAACGTAGAATAAAAAAAAATAGTTTGAAAAAAATAACAAAGCAGGTAAAAAATGGGGGCAAAAAACTAGGGACCCCCCCCCCCCCATTATCCACGCCCCTGAATTTTTTTTCTGGAACACGTTACTATTGTTCAATAGAGACTTATTTCAGTAAACTTTGGTTTAGATTTGAACAGAATCGGTTGAACCGTTCTAAAGTTATGTCAAAAAATCGATTTTAAAAATTCAACTTGAACATTCTGTAACTTTCCAACGGAGCATTTTAGGTCATCGAAGTTATATTTTTTCCTGGTCCATTTTTGATGGAGAATCTCCCCTAGAAGTTTGTAACCGTGGTCGCGAAACACCCTGTATACATACAGGGTGGTCCAGCTTAAACGTCATTAAGGAGATAGGATTAAGGAGATATTTGGGTTTGAAACTTTGGAAAACATGTTCCGAAATCGCCACTTTCCGAGCCCATAAATTGTTTTTTCCCTGAAAACTTCTAGTTTCTCAGAAAAAAATGATGGTTTCTCAACTTATACATTCTAGAAAACCTATTCCAGCTAAGAAATCATGATTTTTTTTTGGATTTTTTTTAGATCTTTGAAAGTGATGCTTTCGAGATGTTTTCCAAACCTTCAAACCTAATCTCCTAAACGAAGCCTCTTATCAGAATTTTGCAAGAGTGACTTATTTTTCTTCTAAATTGAACATAGAATCTAAAAATATAAACAGTAATGAAAAATACCTAGGGGGATGAAAAATAGGAGGGGGGGGGGGTGTACCCCCTAATATCTACGCCCCTGGAACCTTTTTATAGAACACATTGTGAACGTTCGACAGAGAATAATTTCAGCGAACTTTTGGTTCAAACTTGAATCCAATCGGTTGAACGGTTCAAAAGTTGTGCGGAATAAACGATTATTTATTTCCAACTTTGAAGGGCTATATCTCCGTTATTAGGCATTTCTCCGGAATTGTCCTAGGCTGTCCCGGAATAAGTGTTACAAAACTCACAGGGAGATAGGAAATTGAAAAATAAGGGGACTTTTGTTGATAAACATACCCTCCCAAACCTATAATAACGGAGATACAGGCCTTCAAAGTTGTTTTTTGAAAACAGTTTTTTTGCATAACTTTTGAACTGTTTAACCGATTTTAGTCAAATTTGAACTTAAGTTTACTGAAACAGATCTCTATTGAACAATAATAACGCATTTTATCAAACATTTTTGGGGGCAAAGATAATCCCAAGCAGCAATTTAGGGCCAAATTACCAAGCTAAAGTCAAATTGACTTAAAGAAGGCGAAATATACATGAATTTGACATAAAATTTTCCTTCTATGACAAAAGCTCCACAAAGTCATTATTTAAATCAAAAATTACCTAGATTTAACCTTGCGAAAACCCTAAATTTACCATCGACTTCAAAAAGTTTTTGGAAGTTGAAAATTACCTAGATTCCACCTAAAAAATGCCTTCAAATTCTTTAAAATTCATAAGGCATTATCTAGGGCAAAAATTAGTTCATTTTCGCTTGACTTTCGCCGTTAAAGTCCATTTTACCTCTGAGGTTGATTTAAGCTATCAACGGTAGTCGCAATTACTTCGAAATTACCCTAATTTTAACTTCAAAGTCTGGTTATCAATAACCTCTTTATACTAGTCCAAATTTGGTAATTTTCAACTTTACACAATGCCTTACAGGTCATGGTGAATAACAAGGGTTATTTTAGTAAAAAAGCGGACCTATTCAATTTGAACATTTGCCTTTGAAGTCAGAATTACTATAAAAATTGACTTATTAAGGAACACTGGTCAAAAGGAGGGCGAAAGTACCATTATAGTGAACTTTAAAGGAAATCCGTCTTATGAGGCTTTTGAGGTCAGAAAATGAGCTGGCTCTTTGTTGTTTGGGGTTTTTCATGCAGATCATCTCTTGTCAGTGTTACCAGTACCTGCTGTGCTGTGCTGTGAAATAGTACAAAGCAGAAAATGTCCTCCAAGTAAGAAGTTTAAGCTGTATAGGCACACCGCAGGTTACTATCACCTATTAAAAAAAAAGTGTCACTCTCTCAAAATCTCCTCAAAACCTCCCAAAACCTGGCTCAAAATCCAACTCCGCTTTCGTCAGAAATGGCGGACATCGACATACCAGCATATCGCTCTCCGACTCCGATTTATTGAGCGCGTAATTTAAAATTGTAGTCTTCATAGTTGAAATTTGGTCCAAATCGGTAATTTAGGGAAAGTTGACTCTGAAGTCGATAACAACAAAAAACCATGAGTAGACTATGAGGTCAAATTTACCTAATTAGGTCAATTTTGACTTCAAAGTTCGAATTTCAAGTAATTTTGCCCTGTTCGAAGGGAAATTTTCCCTATAAGTAAAAAACAATAGTAAATTTGCCCTGAAAGTCAAATCTCGAAATATCACCTGACACGCCATCTTACTCCAGCAGGTTCCACGTCCGCCATTACGATAAAAGCTGTTCTGTAATTTTTGTATTCCCTTAATTACTTGTTTTTTTGCCAGGCACCAGGCAAAAAAAGTGTAATTAAGAAACACTGTTCAATTTAAGAGCTTAATATCAACATTTTAGTGCTCTAAACTGTGATTGACCAAAAAAAATTCAAGTTGTTATTTCCGCAAGTTCTGCAATAAATCGATTTTTCCAAGGCGCATTGCAATATTTGGAGGTGCAAGAGGCACATTTGTCAAAAATATTTCCTTCGTGTGAATATTATGACCAGGGAGGATTCTCTAAGTCCGCAAAATGTTTCGTGCTATAGGTAGGTAGGTATATTTTGCTATGAAGGACGGAGGTCCGCCATGAAACTCAGTCACTATGGTAACACCAACAACACTATTGTGCACTAATGTCTCTTAAAGTCGTATGACCAAATATAAGTCAGGAAAACCCAAAATAATACCATAGTGGATAATATTACTATTCAAGTCTTGTAAGACACAGGTCACAAATTAGTAAAAATAGGTCTTAAATTACTTATTATTACCAAGAATGTAACTTATTTTAGGTTCAGCCGACTAACAGGGTATTTGACCTATAAGTCAAATCGACCTATGTGCCCAATTTTCGACGTTTAAATTACCCACTTATTTTTCCCCACTTACCTGAATTCGACGTCGATTAAACGTAAATCCGACCTATTGAAAATTGGTCGCTGACCAATAGTGAGGTAGATTTTAACCTAATTTGGCCCTAATTTGTTGCTTGGGATAGGGGGTGTCCTCCCTCTTTTCCCCCTATTTTTGACCTCTCCAAATATATTTTTAAATTGTTTAAATTTTTGAATTTCACGTTCAATTTTAAGAAAAAAGTCACTCTTGCAAAATTTCAATTAGAGGCTTAGTTTTTGAGATATTTGGGATTGAAACATTGCAAAACATCTCGAAATTGCCACTTTCCTGGGCCTAAAAATTAAAATTCAAGAAAACCCATGATTCGCCAACTAGAATGAGTTTTCTGGGTATTTTAAGTTAATAAAGCCATCATTTTCGCTGATAAACATGGAGTTTTTCAGAAATTCAGAAAAAAAACAATTTGGGCCCTGGAAATTGGCGATTTCGTGATGTTTTCTGATGTTTTAAACCCAAATATCTTGAAAATGAAGCATCTAATCAAAATTTTACAGGAGTAACTTTTTTCTTGAAATTTAACGCAGAATTCAAAAATTGAAACCGTTTTCAAAAATATTTAAGGAGGTTAAAAATAGGGGGAAAAGGAGGAGGGTACCCCCTATTATCTTCGCCCCTGAAAATGTCTGATGAAATTCGTTACTACTGTTCAATAAAGACCTGTGTTAATGAACTTTAGTTCAAATTTGAATAAAATCGGCTGAACGGTTCAAAAAGTATGCAAAAAAACTGTTTTTAATAAACAACTTTGAAGGCCTGTATCTCCGTTGTTATACGTTTGGGAGGGTATGTTTATTAACAAAAGTCCCCTAATTTTTCAATTTTCTATCGCCCTGTGAGTTTTGACACACTAATTCCGGGACACCTGTATACAGCTGTATACATAATACGTTCCAGTGACCTTGCATAATACTTCGGGAGGTGATTCCTCTCAAGAAAATAAGTCGAAAAGTAGGAGTAAAATTTTTTCCTAAAGTGCTCCCTGAGGGAGTTACAGCTCCTCAAAGGTACAAAATGCAACAAAGTTTTCAATTATTTGCCCAAGAACTGCCAAATGTAAGAGCTTCAAATGTAATTTTTTCGATAGATTCGTTCAATCCAAAACTTTTATTCCTCTTGCATTTTACTTCCCCGACCCACCACCCAAGGGTGGTCACGAGGAGGGCAGAATCGATAAAACTGTTCAAAAGTTATAAAAAAAAAACAATTTTTTTTTGCAATTTTATAGGCTTGTAACTCTTTCAATATGCATTTTAGATATGTACTTTTGGGGGCAAGTTGACTGCCTAAAAAAAAATTGCTAATAAAAATCACGTTTTCAAACTTTGTGTGCATTTTATTCAAAAAAAATGTTATCTAAGACATGAAAATTTTCACACTGTTGTTAGGAGAAAAACCAAAGCTATCAATTTTATAAAAAAAATGAGGGTTGTCATTTAAAAAACTTGATAACTCAAAAACAGCCAACCCAACAAACACTGATGCAACGGGGCCAGCGTCTTCCATCACAGTGGTGTTGGCCCAGCGCTTGAAGTTGTACAGGACCTGTGCGCCGATGAAATGGCGGCCGACGTGCAGTATTTCACCGGCGGCTAGCTAGATTTACCGGCGTTGAAAAACAACAATCAACCTTCGTAATCAATGGCCCAGCAACTTACAGACACTTACCTACTGATTACCTGATTCTGGCAAGCGCTTCTTTTTTATACTCTGGTGAAATGCTGGCATGCCATAGCCATCACTTTGCCATCATTGCCATCATTAAACCGCGAGTCGGCCGATACTTGCGTGTTCGCTGGGAAGGAACTTTTTTTTTATGCAATGTTGCTTGTTGACTGAGAACAAAATCGGATTTTTTCGAAAAAAAAAATCATCAGCGGAAATATGAATTTTGTGCAAGAGCTAGGCAATTGTAATTTATCACCTGTACCACCTGAAACCTGAAATATCTTATTTTCCAGCTGCAGCGCAAACTACTTTAGTTGGTTGCCTACATGGAAGTGTGAACTGGGAAAACTATGGCCATTTCTCTCATCATCAGAACAGAATGACCTAGAATAAGTGGTAAGAAGGCTGCTTTACAGTAAGTTGGTTGATTGCGGATTAATGTGTTCTACATTGCTACCATCAGAGTCGGAAACACGGAGTCGGAAATAAGAAATAGGGGAGAAAAGGGGAGGGGCACCTCCCGTAATCTTCGCCCCTAAAGAAATTTGGTGGGGAACCGTGGAACGCCGCGTTATTGTTTTTATTGTTCGACAGAGATTATTCTATGAGGAAAAATTGTTTCAAATTTAATTTAATCAGCTGAATGGTTCAAAAGTTACGGTAAAAAAGTGATTTTGAAAAGGCAACTTCAATCTCTTGTGGGTATACATCTTTTTCAGGAAGTAGCATCTTAGAACCATATGAGTTTTTAAATTTTTTCGATTGATGGGATGATGGGATATCATTTTTGTTAAAACCCGTAACGCGCCCTGTAATAATGCGGGTGCATAACTAATGGATGCTGAATTATTATTATTATTTTAATCGTCTAAGAATATTTCCTATAGTTGCCCTCGTAGTTGCCATTATGGCATTCCACGATTTACATCAGTTTAGCTAACCCAAAGAATCTAGTAAAATTCGGGAGTGTTCCAGAATTTTCCAGAATAATGTGCGGGAGCGAGACTCGTCTTCTCCAGAAAATCCAGAACAAACGTTGAGAGCCACTGATTTAACCACGCATGTCAGACATGCGCAATCCACC
The DNA here is from genome assembly GCA_949128115.1 of Anaspis maculata. Classification (NCBI taxonomy): domain Eukaryota; kingdom Metazoa; phylum Arthropoda; class Insecta; order Coleoptera; family Scraptiidae; genus Anaspis; species Anaspis maculata. Next base: position 50,215,870 of record OX421963.1, read on the forward strand.
GGAAAGCAATACGTCAAACGACGTGTTTTGACATATTGTACAGTTCCGCACGTCGAAGGTCTGTGACGAAGTGTTCTTCTTCCAGTCATTCCAGGAACGTAATAAATTGTGCTGCAGGAACGAGTGATTCGGCTGCTGTTTGTCGCCATTCCAGAGCAGAGGCTGCTGTAGAGTGAGAGGATTTACAGAAGCACCCGGCATTAAAGTAAGCACTTATTCAGAGGTTGCGTGGATTCTAAAGCGCCCCAAATATTACAACGTTTCAATGGGTGTATTCTGTTCGCGTGAGCTATGTAAACAAAGCTGTATTATCGCTCTAAATAGCCCAAATTTGGATCTAGTAACGCCCCTCTGGAATTCTCAAAAGGATTCCTAGAAAAAAGTACTGAGCATGTTATGAACGTAATAAATAATGTTGTTCGGTTATTGATTATTATTATTTTGATGATTCATTACGTGTGTTTTCATGTGTCGGCGTGTAAGCACCTACCTTATAAATAACTGGAAATTGGGAAGCTCTAAAAGGGTCATAGTCTAAAAAGGCTGAGCTCAATATTTCCATCCCGGTTGACTCTACCTGTGACTCTACCTTGAGGTTAACTCATGAATGAATGCCATAGTAACGATTAATGGAACAATGGTATCTATTATCTATGACATTTAATCTCCTGGTTAAAGTTGACCAGAGATGGAAATACTGGCCGGGGTCTAGGATATACCTGCTGGCAAGCATCTCCCTCGCATAATAGGTACAGCTTTTTCAGTTTTTAGTATTTTTTCAACTCCATTTTAATTATACCTTTATCTGCAACAATGCTGACTATTAATAATTAGGTACTATTGTTGCTACTTTCGGATGTAAAGGCGCATCTAATGGGGCCTTGCACTGCCACTTTTACACACCGAGGGCGCCACGACCGTTGGGGGCAAATTCGACGATTTTGACGGCGTTGACGCTTCAGCGACCGACGTCCGTCATTTTATGTCTTGATTTGAAATTTGGATAACCTCTGTTTCTTGCTTGACGTCTCCAGTCACTGTCAGTTACTGGTCAAACTACTCAAACTCCCCTGTTTTTCGCGTCGTTACGGCCGCTTTATCGAAGTAGGCGCCCCCTACAGTAGTGGCGACCTCACGTTGAGTTTTTCAATTGCAAGGCCCCATTGAAGTAACAGGGCTGCTTCTAATCATTCACCACAAGAACAGCAAAGACACGTTGAGTTTCGCAAGTTGCGTAATCTTGAAAAAAGAACAAGGGAAGGGGGCTCTGCCATTTCGACACTAATGACACGAACAGGGCCGGATGTCTTCTAACGGTGCTATTTTTAAATTGAAAAAGTAATCTACCGAAATCATTATTAACCCTAGAATAACACCATGGGGTCGCCAGCGACTCTGGTGATACTTCCAAAGTAAATTCACAATGCGTCTGTTCAAGTCAGCAGGGTGTACACGATCTAGTACCTTCCTGAAATATCATTATCTCTGATAAGACTTAATTGGTTAATTTTGTTCTAGTTAGCTGGAATTGTCAGTTGGAAATAATTGGGTGTTTGGTGCACGTTGTTAAACCTGTATTATAGCTGTATTACACTACACAATTTCTTATACAATTCTCGTACAATCTGCCAAAATAGTGTCAAAAAACAATTAACTTGATTGTTTAACTGACAGATTGTTCAAGAAATTGTGTAGTGTAATACAGCTTTTATGCACTTTAGACTCAATTTGTGACCAAAGTATAGAAACATCTTATAAATACAGAGGTTGTTTTTTTCAGTAATTCCAACAGATGCCAATGAAAATGAACTGAAAAGAAGTTATTTCTTGTGACGGATGAGATTGTGCAAAAAAATCCAACCTTGAAGAACAAACAAAATCAAGGGGTCATAATCGACCCCACGTTGTGATAATAGGGTAGTGATCACCATCTAAAAATATAAAAAAAATCATACTAATCGAATGTAGAGCCTTAATAACAAGACTACGCTTCGTGAAAATTCGAAAAAAAAGTTCCAAGCGTCTCAAAATCTGCCTTGAAAGTGGCTACTTTTGTGAACGATTTCAAATCTACGGAGCTGTAAGGCGGGCTGTGACGTTTCAATCTTTTGACAGTAGTGGGGATGACCCCACCTCCGTTGCCTGTGTGTCAGTGTTGACGTTTGCCAGCATAACATAACCATTGAAGTCTGATGTAGTTTTGAAATATTCATAAATCATGAAAGATTTAACCAACTTTCCATATTTTCAAGCAAAACAACTCAACAACACGAATCACCGCACAGATACACAAAGCGTTAACAATATAACAATCAGCTGTTATGAGCGTTGACGGGTTCACGCTAGTGCTTTTTGTAGTAAGTTCTGTAGTGTTGTCAAGCCTGCTTCTCCGCATGAAAGATTGTGACGTCATCGCGCCAAATTTGAAATGATCGAAAACTTTCATAATTTTTTTTTTACCAAGAAAACTTACGAAAAAAAATCTGTTAACTATATAGCGTCACTTATCAAGAAGTGATCTTTAAAAATAAAAATAATAAAAAGAAAATCGGTCACTACCCTATTGAAAAAGAAAAACATGTTATTTTAGGGTTAACAAGTTCAGTTAGGTGCTTAGCATCCCTTTGAAATTGAAGCATCCTTCTAAATTGAACAGTCGAATTTGCTTTGTTTCACGTTTGACTATGCAGTTGCAGTGACCAGTGACAATGAAAATCAGCTTGCAACTGGAAATACAGGGTGTCCGTTTTTTGAGGTTAAGCATGGGTATCTCGCTTATCTTGAGAGATACAAAGTCGGTTAAATTAGGAAAACGTTGCGCATTTTCATGATGATCAATGATCCAAAAAGAAATTTGACGTATCGATTTTAGTTTTTGAGATATCGTGAGAAAACAGGAATTTGAATTTTTGTTTTTATTTTTTATTCAAAGAACGGTTGAAGGTGGCCTTTACTAATCTAGATATTGTCAGGGCACTTTTTCAAGGGGGAATTCAAAGCTGCCAAAAGTTTTATTCTAGCTGGCAAAGCAACCGAGATACGACATTCAACTTTTTTCTCTAATGGGCGCCATATTGGATTTTGATATTTTTGAAAACGGTATTCTCTTCTGGTTATAACGATGTGCCACACGTCACTGTTGAATAAATGTTCAACATTTACGTTTTTTTTTTAAATTTTCAATGCTGATTTTGTTTCCAAAGCACTCTTTGAAAAATTAAAAAAATTGTTTTTGCTCAAAAGCATGTGACACATCGTTGTAACCAGAAAAAAATATTGTATTAAAAAATGTCTAAATCCAATATGGCACCCATAAGAGAACAAAAAGTTGAATGTCATATCTCGGTTGTTTTGAGAGCTAGAATGAAGATTTTGGCAACATTGAATTCCTCTTGGAAAAGTGTCTACACAATGTCTTAATTAGAAAAGGTTACCTTCAACCGTTTTTCAAATGAAAAATAAAAACAAAAATTACAATTTTCTGTTTTTTCTAAATATCTCGAAAACTAAAACTGACAAGTCAAATATCTTTTTGGATAATTGATCGTCATAAAAATTCGCAACTTTTTTCTAATTCAACCGACTCTGTATCTCTAAAGATAAGAGAGATACCCATGCTTAGCCTCGAAAAACGGACACCCTGTATATACAAAGAGGCGCCATGGCAACCTTTTAGCATTGGTCGGTAGATGACGCCACACTACAAAGAACTTTTGAAGCCAGCTTGCAGCAGATCGTTTTCTTGTTAAAATAGTGAAGTACCTGAGATCAGCAGCCTGACTCAAAAAATGAAAACTTGCTCTGCTCGAGTTATGTAGAGGGTAAGCAAATGTTTCCATAGGATAGGGGAACTCGGCAACCATTAGATTTATGGAAAAGCAGATGATACTGTATCCTTTTTTTTTTCAAGTGAAACTTCTAATCGTTTTCTTAGATCACAACATAGACAACTATAATAACAGCAGAACCACACATGAGAGTGAATTCCGTGAATTCGATTCATGGCATGAGATGTAACGGGTGTAGGTAACGTTTCGTGCATGGCCTTCAGGTGAACAGTGCCGTCCCGGGAAATGGAAGAAGCTGTTGCGGCGTTCGGTTTTATTTTTTTGTATTCTTTTACCGCTTGCGTTGTGTTTTAAGTACAATAGCTTTTATCATAAACAAAAACTTGATCTGAACGAAATAGGAACGTGCATGTATCAGGGGTGCCTTTCGAATCGTAATTACGCGCAGACAACTTTTCGCCCTGCTAAATATTAGTAGCCCAGGCGCCAGGGAGAACAATAAGGAAATAATTGTTTCCTGGCTGGAAACTAGCTTAAAACGATCTGTGTAGCTTAGGTTTTGACATACTAGTTTCCCCCCTTTCGGAAATGTCGGCGTCATGTCGCCATCATCAACAAGAATTGCACCAGCGTGGTTTTTGCCGGATATCCTTATTTTGGGTCATCTGACAGCAAAAGATGTAAGGAGTCATTTTGAAGCCTATGAAATTTCCTTCAGTTTGGTTCCTCAATCAATTTTCTGCGACCTATGGTCTTTGAGATAGAGCTTCTGGAAGCGAGAGTCATTGTCGTGAAAGCTCCATGGCCACTTGACTCGAAAAACTAAAATGTCGATGTGACAAAAAAAAATTCAAAATGAGATTACTCGAGAATTCTTTATGCTATAGTTGCGGTGATGGTCTTAAACTCTTCCTCTTGAACCGTAGATTACGAATATCAAAAAGTCAACAACGTCACATTGTACATATACAGGGTGTACTACGGGAATCAAATCAGAACAGAGAAATTTGACATATTTCTTCGATTCAACCTATGCGAAAATCTAAGCACATATCACGAGTCCAATATCAATATACATTGCTATGTAAGCTTTACTTAATACATCTAAGAAGTGGTCAGCTCACAGCCTTCCTGCAAAATGTTTTGAAGGCCCTCTGAAATCATCAAAATTTACAGTGGCAAGAAATGTATGTAACAGTATATTATATACCAAGGAACCAAAGTGAATTTTTGATCCCTTGGGTGAAGTTTGTTGCTCAAGGGCCCCTTGGGTCCAAATCCCAAAATTAAAAATTCACTTTGGTCCCTTGGTATATAATATACTGTTATATACATTCCTTGGTACTGTAAATTTTTGATATCTTGATGATTTCAGAGGGCCTTCAAAACATTTTACAGTAAAGCTGTGAGCTGACCACTTCTTTAGTGTATTAAGTGAAGCTTATAGAGCAAATTATTGATATTGGACTCGTGTTAGGTGCTTAGAGTGCCGCATATAGGCTAAATCGAAGAAATATGTGAAATTTCTCTGATCTGATTTGATTCCCTCAGTACACCCTGTATAATGTTCAATGTGACGTTTTTGACTTTTCTATATTCGTAATCAACGGTTCAATAGGAAGAGTTTAAGACCATCATCGCAACTATAGCATGAAGGATTCTAGAGAAATCTCATTTTGAATTTTTTTTGTCACATCGACATTTTAGTTTTTCGAGTCAAGTGGCCATGGAGCTTTTACGACAATGCCTCTCGCTTCCAGAAGCTCTATCTCGAAAACCATAGGTCGCAGAAAAGTCATTTCAAAACTATTCCGTAGGGATTTTCATTGGTTTTAGAATGACTCCCTACATCTTTTGCTGTCAGATGACCCAAAATCAAGATATTCGGCAAAAACCACGCTGGTGCACTTCTTGTTGATGATGGCGACATGACGCCGACATTTCCGAAAGGGGGAAAATTAGTATGTCAAAACCTAAGCCACACAGATCGTTTTAAACTAGTTTCCAGCCAGGAAACAATTATTTCCTTATTGAGCTGATTTTTGCTCCCTGGCGCCTGGGCTATAGGGCCTTTGGTCGTTTCTTGCGTCAAACGTCAAACGCGTCAAACTCTGTCAAGTTGGTATGTCAAAGCTGTGCGTGAAATTGCTGTCCATTATTTATTTATTTATTTGTAATATTTTTTTTAAATATTGTTTTTCCCTTTTCGACCTTACATTCGGCCATAGGAGTTTTTGACACTTTCATTTCAAATTTTCGTTACAACAGTTTTATTATACACAATCATAATATTTCCCACAACACCATTATTTCAACGTTTTAAGCGGTGTTCGCCCCAGAAAAGTTTCTTCCGCCGGCTGGAATCGAACCTCGGTCTGAGAGGAAGCGTTGAAATATGGGTTGTGAGCGCGTTGGTTTATGCTTCTGAGCCACCCAGCCGACTGTAATATTGTTATTATTCGATTTGCAATTTGCAAAAACAATCAACAAACGAGTCAACAAATCATTTGACAGATGACAATTCCATTGCAACGTTTTGGGCGTTCGAAAAGTGGGGTAACAGAATGTGACGTCACATGTAATAAACACTCCGACCGTGCGTACACTCTGGAATTCGAAAGGCACCCCTGATACATGTACGTTCCTATTTGAGCTTGACATGCCGGTAACAAATCCCTGTAGAATGGAAGTTTACATTCGATGGTAGAGGTCGCCCCATTAACAACACTACAGTAGCGCCGGAGAATTACAAAAATAAATGAATCATTTTCTCTTGCAAATGACACTCTCGCGTAAGTTGAATTAATCGATCCGATCAAGTTTGTGTTTATGATGAATGCTATTGTACTTAAACATAATGCAAGCGGTAAAAGAATACTAAAAGTAAAAAATAAAACCGAGCCCCGCAACAGCTTCCATTTCCTGGGACGGCACTGGTCACCCGAAGACCATGCACGAAACGTTACCTGCACCTGTTAAGGTGGGTTCAGTCAGCTTGGTTTTAGTTTTAGTCGTAGTCGTTGTCGTAAATTTGAAAGTAGAAAGCACGCGTCATATGCGCGGCGTTCATACAGAGTTTTAGTTTTAATTTTAGTCGTAAGAATTCCGAACTTTGTCGTAAGATGCCGACTTGCAGGTTGCGTAATTACCGGTATAAGGTATGAGCATGGATGGTGATGGTAATGGGTTGTATGTATCAATAAAAAAATAGCATAAGCATTTGCTTCGATTTCAGAGGAGTTGTACTCCTCATAAATGTAAGCAAATTCTTATTTATGCTTATTTTTTTACGAGTTTATATATTAATACTACCCATTATGAACACGGACCGTATGAAGATGAAGGTTCGCGCAGTATCATTCGAGCTCCTATTGGTCAATTCTTACGACTAAATCTTGCTGTATGAACGCTCTTCTCTGTTACGACAACGACTAAAACTAAAACAGCGACTAAATAAGCTGACTGAACGCACCTTTACATATCTCATGCCATGAATCGAATTCACTTCCATCTGTGGTTCTGCTGTAAGTTGTCTATGTTGTGATCCAAGCGAACGATTGAAAGTTTCACTTAAAAAAAGTGATACAGTGTCATCTGTTTTTCCATATATCTAATGGTTGCCGAGTTCCCCTATCCTATGAAAACATTTGCTTACTCTCTACATAAAGGTGCGTTCAGTCAGCTTATTTAGCCGCAAGTTTTAATTTTAGTCGTAAGCGCAGCATCACTTATTGGCTGATCTGAGGAGGCTGGTTCGTGACAGCCAATGAGCATCGCTGCGCTTACGACTAAAATTAAAACTTGCGGCTAAATAAGCTGACTGAACGCACCTTAACTCGAGGAGAGCAAGTTTTCATTTTCTGAGTCAGGCTGCCAGACTGTCTACTTCTCGGTCTACTCTGTTCTGTTTATTATTATTTGTCATCATGATATGCATATCATGGAAGACGCCATGATAATCGGTTTACTTTACTTTTGCTTATCGCCTGTAACGCTGAATGAGACTATCACGCTTTATCATCTATTTCTAGACTCTTATGTTGTGACTAATAAATTACCATTAGTGGTCTTTGTTCGGATATTGTTTATGTTGTTTTATTGTTTATAAAATATGTACTTATCTGATATCCACATTCTCGCCATCTGGTGGAAAAGTATTAGGTACCTACCCTAAACCGTTGGGTGAAAATTTTTACACAGAGGCGCCATGGTAACATTTTGCCGTTGGCCGGTAGATGACGCCATGCTACATGCAACTTCGAATCTTCGAAACTAGCTATCTAGCGGATCGCTTTCTGAGATAAAAAGTGAAATACTTACTGGAAGTACTTTGTTCCAGTGTCAGTTTGCCCTTCAGTTTTAAAAAAAAAATTCAGGATAAAGGGATAAAGCCACAGTTCTTAACAGCTAGCGAATGCCTTGTCAAAACCATCTTCACTGTCGATGTCGGAAAGATCACCGGTGGCGGCTCTCACAATTTCACTCAACGCCTAATGTAAAGGAGGGTGGGTTTAGTCAGCTTATTTAGTCATATGGTTTGAATTTTAGCCGTAAGCGCAGCATCGCTCATTGACTCTTGTGGCACAACTCATGGTAAACAAGCCAACAAGCGATGCTGCGCTTATGGCTGAAATTATTACCATGGCTAAATAAGCTGAATAAACCTACCTCATCTCTCACTTCTACTGTTGATTGATCATTCAAAGATCCGCTACCTTAATGGAGACCACAACACAAAAATCGAGTCTGTATTTTATTTGACTAACTCATGGGGAAAGTAGTCAAGAGTATACGGAACAAATCTAAGTTTTCTAGACGAGTCCGATCAGCCGCAATAAAACATTTTGAAAATATTATCGTGACGTCACTTGGGAAGATGTTTTCACCTAGATTTTCACCTCCGATTTTCACCTATCACGTTTCCATGGTCTTGCTCTTGATATTGCTATTGTCGTTTTGACAGACGTCATTGTCTTGAAACAATCAGTAATAAATATGACAGGTTTGAAACCGTCGTCGTCTCATCGGCAACGGAATCAGGTACAGGTATGCCCGTGCGTAGCTATAGGTAGCCCGTGAAAATTTGCCCTTCTGACGTCATTGTCGTTCTTAATTATAACCGCAGCGCCCGCCACGAGCTAAGTAATATTACAAGACCCTATGCAATCGTTCTAGTTTTTTCAACTCTTTCATCTGGGACCAACTTGTATTTTGTGTTGTGGTCTCCTTTAACCTTTTGATATCGGCCGGCCAGATGACGCTACAACACAGGCAGCTGTCGATTCCAGCCTAGCAGCGAAACGTCTTCCACTAAAAATGATCAAGTACGGAACGGCTTTGTTCTTGTGTCAGCTTTCTCTTTATTTTTGAAATACTCTTAGCATTCTCTCAGTTTGAAGCCGCAGTTTTACTTTACCCCACCGTGTGTGGCGCAGCTCGCGAATGTCTTGCCAGTACCAATGTCATTGTCTGAAATGTCACCGGTTGCGCCTCTTTGGATTGTTCACTGAACGGTTCCACGGTCATCTGTGGGTTCCACTAAGCTCTCCTAAATTTCATCATCGCGCATCATGATGAATAATTTTAACTCACGCTCCTATTGGCCAAACTGACCTCATCGGGAAATCGCCAAGTATAGCTCCATCTGTAGAAATCCCTGTTTTACCAACTTCACAAAAATGGCCTCCATTCATCACAGTCACAAACTACGGCATCAGAACAAGAACGTATTTAAAGTTTAAAAGAGTGCCAGAAAAATATTGAAAATGATTTTTGATTTTTATTTTTGCAAATATGGGGGTCAAAGAACTTGACTTCAAATCCCTTTATCTTCGTTGTCTCAAATGATGTTCGAAAACAACATTTATGCAGACGAAATTAAGTTTAAATCAAAACCCTCTCTTTGAAGTTACCAGATATTTTTTTGGGAACTTTGACACCTGCACCTTTGTTAAGAAGCGGCATATTATATTCTTCTGAATCAGGAGGGCTGGGAGAATATTTTCCTAAAGTTTGATGGGCAAACCTGGGACACCCTGCTGTATTACATAAATATCAGTTGAAAATATTATATTTGCGTAGTAACACTGTTAACAAGTCAAAAAAGTTCTAATTTTTTAAATATCATTTTTGCAGAATGTCCAACTGGAACAGCGGCCCTTACCCCCAAGGTACAGTATTATGTATTAAGAATAATAACATTCAGTAGGGTCAACGATTTTTTTTATTGTCTCACATTGGTAGCCAAATAACATCAGACTGAGTGGTTTCCCGCAAATCTGCACATTTTGTTTTATTTAGTAAGTTTAAAACTCAAAAACAATTAGGCAAGCAATTTACCTGCACCTGGACTTCGTGTGATTTGATAACGACCGTTTCAGGGCTATTCTGATCTACAAGCAGATGGATGCGTTGCACAAAAAAATCATATAATCGAATTTTTAGTGGGTACTTGCCGTAGTGATAGGATGTGTCCTGTTGGAAAAAACTTAGGCTTTTAGCCTTAGAGGGCCCACCACGAACCCCATTCAATATCAATTATAAACAATTATAAATTATTTTCAAACGGGAGGGGGATGAGGCCGGCAATTTGCTTGAATACAGAACCGCGCAGCCTCACTACGCCACCGCGGCAATTTCAGGCGGTGACGGTTGTCAAGTAAAGATTCAAGGTCGTTTATTGTCATCGCGTGCTGACATCGTTACCAAAGTTCTCTCGTTTTAGGCGCGCATAGGGCAATTTAAACTTTGATCTTTACTTCAAGAATGGGGATTTTTTTGCACATTTTTTTAATCAAATACAGGGTGGTCCTCGTTTTGCCATTAAATTTAAGGATCAATAGAAAATGAAAAATGAAGTGGACTTTCTTCAGAAAACATATTTGAGAAATGCCTAATAACAGAGATACAGCCCTTCAAAGTTGGAAATAAATAATCGTTTTTTCCGTATAACTTTTGAACCGTTTAACCGATTTTATTCAAAATTGGAACCAAAGGTTTACTGAAGTTATCCCCTGTCGAACAATCATAACATGTTCCATAAAAAAGTTTCAGGAGGGTAGATATCAGGGAGTGCTCCTACTCCCCCTCCCCCTATTTCTCACCCACCAGTTATTTTTGAAAACTGTTCATAATTTTGAATTCTACGTTCAATTTAGAAGAAAAAGTCGCTCTTGCAAAATTTTGATTAGAGGCTTTGTTTAGGAGATATTCGAGTTTGAAACTTTGGAAAACATCCCGAAATCGCCACTTCCCAGAACCCAAATTGTTTTTTTCCTGAAAATTTCCCGTGTTTTGGAAAAAATGGTAGTTTATCAACTTAGAAATTCTAGAAAACTTATTTCAGCTGAGAAATCATGAGTTTCTTTGGATTTTAATTTTTAGACCTTTGAAAGTGGCGATTTCGGGATGTTTCCCAAAGTTTCAAACCCAAATAGCTCCTAAACGGAGCCTCTAATCAAAATTTTGCAACAGTGATTTTTTCTTCAAAATTGAACGTAGAATTCAAAATTATAAACAGTTTTCAAAAATAACTAGGGAGGTGAAAAATAGGGGGGAAAAGTAGGGTCACCCCCTAATGTCTAAGCCCCTGAAACTTTTTTATGGAATATGTTATGATTGTTCGACAGGGGATAATCTCAGTGAACCTTTGGTTCTATTTATAATCAAATCGGTTGAATGGTTCAAAAGTTATGCGAAAAAAACGATTATTTATTTCCAGCTTTGAAGGGCTGTATCTCTGTTATTAGGCATTTCTCAAATATGTTTTCTGGAGAAAGTCCCCTTCATTTCTCATTCTCTATCGATCCTTGAATTTAATGACATAAAAGTCGGACCACCCTGTATAAAGATCATTCAAGTCGACTTCCAGCCTATTAATGGGGGCGCTATTGCACTTTTTTTTGTATTGGACAATTCTACTCGGTACAAATGGTGGTGTGATCCTCTTGAGCCGATAAAATAGCTAGCCGCAGCCGCAACCCTGGCCGCCGATATACTATACGGGGTGACAAAAAAAAACATAAAATTCATATGTCATGAACCAAAGGAGGTGGAGCTGTGGGAAGCAAACCATTTAGGAATCCTTTGCAAATATCTTGAAAAGAAAGTCCTGAAAATGATGGGAGTTGTACTTGGCTAATATTGAATTGATTTCTCAATTACTCACTGATCTGATTACTACTCTAGATATTATGGTGTAACTTTTTACTAAGATAATGAATCATGTAAGAAATGAAATGAAACCGGAAGCCAAGTCTTCCCTCTTATCAATTTTCGAAGAAAAATAATGTCCCGGAATAAGTGTTACAAAATTCACAGGGAAATAGAGAATTGAAAAATTAGGGGACTTTCCTTGATAAACATAGGTACCCCCGCAAACGTATGATAACGGACTAACGGGGAGATACAGGCCTTCAAAGTTGTCTCTTAAAAACAGTTTTTTTGCATTACTTTTGAACCGTTCAACCGTTTTCATCCAAATTCAAACCAAAGTTAACTGAAACAGGTCTCTACTGAACAATAATAACGCATTCCATCAAACATTTTTAGGGGCGAGGATAATAGGGGGTACCCTCCCCCTTTTTGCTCTATTTTTATTGACCCCCCGAATATTTTTGGAAATGGTTTCAATTTTTGAATTCTCCGTTCAATTTAAAGAAAAAAGTTACTCCTGCAAAATTTTGATTAGAGGCTCCATTTTCGAGATATTTGGGTTTGAAACATTGGAAAACATCTAGAAACCGCCATTCCAGAGCCTAAAAATTAAAATTCAAGAAAATTCATGATTCGTCAACTGGAATGAGTTTTCTGGGTGTTTTCAGTTGACAAACCACCATTTTTGCTGAGAAACATGGAGTTTTTCAAGAAAAAGCCAATTTGGGCCCTGGAAAGTGGAAAGTGGTGATTTTGAGATGTTTTCCAATAATTTGAAACCCAAATTTCTCGAAAATGAAGCCCCTAGTCAAAATTTTGCAACTGTAACTTTTTTCTTTAAATTGAACGTAGAATCCAAAAATTGGAACCGTGTCCAAAAATACTTGAGGGCGTTGAAAATAGGAGGAAAAGGGGGAGGGTACCCCCTATTACTTCGCCCCTAATAATGTTTGATGAAATGTGTTATTACTGTTCCATATATTCCGTATTTTCCATCTCCCTGTGAATTTTGTAACGATTATTCTGGGACACCTGTATAGGGTATTAGTGGCGATTCTGTATCAAACCCGTTAAAATTTAAAGGCTGTTGAAAAAAAATTAAGCCGATCGTAAAGCCGATTTCTGATCGTTCCTAGGTGACCAGCGCCTTTAAAATTTTACTGGCCCGTTAAAACGTTACAGAATAGACCTTATTAGTGGCAATTCTGTAAAATTTAAAGGTCCCTTAAAATTTTTAAAGGCGTCGGTCACCTAGGAACGATCAGAAATGGGCTTCACGATTGGCTGATTCTTTTTTAACGGCCTTTAAATTTAAACGGGTTTGATACAGAATTGGCCCTATTATATCCTTATCGTCTCCCTGGCTCGCCCCCTCTACTAAATATAAGCCCGGTCGCACAAATTCTTTCGTAATCAGAGAAAAGTTGAGTCGGTCAAGTACTCTTCATTGTACTTCCATTGTTTCATGTGTATAACCTTTAGTTATATTTTTCCAAGAAGTTTTCCATGTTTTGTTTGATGTGTATTTATCATTTGAATGATATCTTATGGGAATTTCTCACCAGGGATCACGTTTCTCACTAAGCGTTTTCATATAATATGACTTGATGCCTAATTAATTTGATAAAAATAAATTTGTCAGTGCTTCGAAATTTGCTGAGTCGCTTGCAGGTAATATTGAGTAAAAAGTTAATGTACCTATTAGTTACTAAACTGATCTTCTTAAATTTAGCTTACAAGATGTCAAACATCAAACATTCTCAAAGCTGCTGAAAGCGAGCTTTTGCCCAGAAATCTATATTGTGTTCAGCAAAAACTCTGTTTCTTTTTTACTTGCGCCTCACTACTGCTATCGGCATTTTTGACATTTCCACCATCAGTTGATCAAGCTCTGAAAGCTGAGGAAAACTGGAAAGTCTCCAAAGCTTTTTCTGATTTTCAATAAGTATCTCCTGGTCTGGTGATTTTCATTTTTACGCATCGTCAGTCTTCTAACGTAGTCTCGTAACTATAACTAAATCACTGTTGAGTTGACAATTTGACAGCTGCTTCAATGGAAATGTATGGTAACATTGCCCAAACCTAACAGCTCAGGTGAAATTGGAAAGTCTGTTATGCACTCCTGGATTACCTGCTTTTACGCGCAACTTTTCTCGCGAGTGCGTTAGATGTTTCTTGCTACTCTTGTTAGTAGTATACCATTTCGTTATCGTTTCATTAGGCACATAACGTGAAGTGGTACATAACCAAAATTATAGATTTTGCCGCTGAACATTTCTGAATAAAGAAACACAAAAGTCCTTGAGGAAAGGGCGTCAACTACCCAGTGCTTTACCCGTTTCCAGAACAATAAAACAAAATTATCATAATTACGGTTCACGTATGTGATGATGACTGGCTTCTGGCGCTGGCACAATAATCGTGACGTGACCTTAACGGCCAATTATGTAACTTGAATGAAGAGGAAGTTAATCTTGTATGTCGTCATTCTACCTTTTTTTTGGCTGCATCGAGAAAACCCACGTGAAAACGTACTACGAGACTGCTGTTCAGTTCATTTGGGTACGACCGACGGGTTCAAGAGAACATCAAAAAAAATCCCAAAAATTGCATTTGATTGGATTAATAAACTGACATTTAAAATGCTCATTATGAAACTTTCACATACAAGGTGGAAAATATATATTTGTTGTTCGCGTTTATTCGCAGCATGACAATAATACTTACTTTGGGAAAGGTCAGGTCAGCTTCGGCAACAAAGCGCGCAGCTATTTTCGTTTACGAGCGTAAACATTTCGGCTAGTACCGAGTTACCTATCTTAATTCAGATACATATATTTTATTCAAGTACTTGATGACAAATATAGGTAAACAATCAAAATGCAAATAAATTCGCTGCGTTTGTTTCGCATCAGTTGATGGTGGTTTAGCGACTACATAAATTAATGAACGCTCGTATGAACGGTGCAGTGACTCATCTTGAGGTGAAACCACTGAAACCATGGTGACATGACAGAATGGTGTGCTTACGCGGCGGCCTTACGGCTGATTTCGTAGTAGTGCGCGCACGCGCATGACTTCAGTGGTAAACAAACTGATCGCTCATAATTAATTCAGATAATGATCAAGGATAAAAAGCAATTATCGAGGAGGATTTGGCCTTTTCTTCATTCACGTCTTTTTGATGAATAACCCCAATAAAAAAAACCTCAATTCGTGTAATTATAATCTAAACATAATAGGTCATCATAGTACTAGCGGTACACAAAAAAATCCTGCACTTTGTGATACAAACAAGAACTTCGGTATGATTGTTCCTAGAACCAAAATGAATAATTTGGCCCGCTGTTCTTTTCGATTACCCCCTGCTGGTCCGGGACTTGAGGGGTATAAAGGGGACATGACTATTTTTTGCTGCAAGCAAACACTGCTATCGATTCATGTTTGATGTCATTTCTGAATAACTAGAACCTGCTGATCATGATGTCGCCACTGACAGAATGATGCACCTGTCGGGAGACAAGGTAGAGCTGTCAGATTTGCAGTGGGGGCTCCCTGAAATAACAAATTTTGGTCATCGGAAGGGATGTGTGTGGTATCATTTCTGACATAATCGAGGTCTGCAAACTCGTTTCTTTGTGTGAAAATGTGATTGGTTTGAAACTGTGGAAAATATGATAGGTCAAAATTATGATTATCGGTTATAAAACATTCACGATTCGCATCGAACTGAGTTTTGTTGCACTTTTTATTAGGCTGAGTTAGCGAATTATTATGCCATCATTTTGATTGGGTTGTAATTCGGGGAGAGGGGGGATATCTCCCATGACTAAGACAGCTACAACTCCGCTTGTAAGTCAATCAAAATTTTGAATTGAGAAATGAAATCAGCGACCCAAAAAACATTAGAAATGATGCCCAACACATCATATTTCAAGACCAAACTAACCTAATTCAAGACGCGCACCCCATGTACAAAGAGTTACAGCCCCCACTCGGCTTCTGGTTGACGTATCGCTTCAGCGATGACAGCATCGCATCGGCGTCATCATTTTATGCTGAAATGTATTTTTTCAAGGTTCAAGGCGAGTGCTCGTGGTCCAAAAAGTACAAAATCCCCATTTCGTGAGCCCCCTTAATATTGACAGAATTTCATTTTCATGCAAAAAAGTAGACTCTCTGAGTCTAAAGGCGGTCGAAATTATAATCCACTCTTTTTTGAATGGCCACTGCAGCGACTTTCAAAAACTTTTCCAATTCGAATAAATCCGTCATAACTCGACTTCTAACGAACGCAGCGCCTAGACAATGGCGGTGTCTTGACTCACTAGTTCAGCCTAATCAAAAGTGGAACAAAACTCAGTTCAATGCGAATCGTAAATGTTTGATAGTCAATAATCATAATTTTGACCCCTCATATTTTTCATAGTTTCAAACCAATTACATTTTCACAAAAAGAAATGAGTTCGCAGACCTCGATTATGTCAGAAATATTACCCCACACATCCCCTTCGATGACCAAAATTTATTACTTCGGGAAGCCCCCATCGTAAGATTGACAGCTCTACATTGTCTCCCGACAGGCGCATCATTCTGACAGTGGCGACATCGTGATCAGCAGGCTCTAGTTATTCAGAAATGACATCATACATGATTCGATAGCAGTGTTTAGTGCTTGCAGCAAAAAATAGTCATGTCCCCCTTGTACCCCCAAAATCCCGGACCAGCAGGGGGTAATCGAAAAGAACAGCGGGCCAAATTATTCATTTTGGATCTAGGAACAATTGTGCCGAAGTTCTTGTTTGTATCACAAAATGCAGAATTGTACCAGATTATGTTGTGAGCCGCTATAGTGGAGCGAAATCGGCCTGAAAAGTCGTCGTTTTTTTTTTGAAGGTATAACAGCACCAAACCTTATAGGTTTTATAGAGAATCAAATTCCACGTATGTATGGTGATTTTGGGAATGATCTTGTGGTAGGGACCTTTTTTATGGGCAAAAAACCTCAAAAATTGAAAATGAGCTGTTCAGCATTCACAACGTTATATCTCTGGATCCAGTTGAGCTATTGGTCTGTTCTTTTTTTTAAATAAAAGTACATGGAAAAACCTTCCCAATGGTACATCATTGACTGAAATTTATTGTTCATAAACGTGTTTATTGAACAATAAACATTATATTGACCGAGAATGCAGTCCCTTTTTGACCATGCGAAGAACTTTTTTCCTCGTAGGAATTTCTAGATACAACCTGCGAGAAAAATCAAGCCAAAATATTAAGGAAAATTTTAAAGGAAGTTTCATCCATCTAGGCCGTATAGTTTGTCAGTTATGATTTTTTTTCTGGCGCATTGAGTTGGAACGTCGCTTAGCGTGTGTTCGCATACAGTAAACCGCCGCGGCCGTGCCGCGTTCCCTGTTTGTTATGCGGTGGTTTACTGTATGCAAGCACATGCTAGGCGACGTTCCAACTCAATGCGCCAGAAAAAAATTCATAACTGACAAACTATACGGCCTAGATGGATGAAACTTCCTTTAAAATTTTCCTTAATGTTTTGGCTTGATTTTTCTCGCAGGTTGTATCTAGAAATTCCTACGAGGAAAAAAGTTCTTCGCATGGTCAAAAAGGGACTGCATTCTCGGTCAATATAATGTTTATTGTTCAATAAACACGTTTATGAACAATAAATTTCAGTCAATGATATACCGTTGGGAAGGCTTTTCCATGTACTTTTATTTAAAAAAAAGAACAGACCGATAGCTCAACTGGATCCAGAGATATAACGTTGTGAATGTTGAACAGCTCATTTTAAATTTTTGAGGTTTTTTGTCCATAAAAAAGGTCCCTACCACAAGATCATTCCCAAAATCACCATACATACGTGGAATTTGATTCTCTATAAAACCTATAAGGTTTGGTGCTGTTATACCTTCAAAAAAAAAACGACGACTTTTCAGGCCGATTTCGCTCCACTACTAGTACTATCACAGTTTCAAAGTCTCAATAGTTACTATCCCTAAAATCCTCATCTGTCAACAGTTTGATCGTTATTATGATTCTACGGTGACCATGCATGCATTTCACATATTTTTTACTGAGGGCCGTTTTCTAATAATAGTAATTTTCATTATAGTGGTATACCCAGCGCTTGCGCTAAGTTCGAACAAATGCTAGAAAATGGCGTGAAAAATCGCCACAAATTTGAAAAATAGGCACCGTAGTGAACCGAGTAATAGGCTAGAGGTTAATACACACTGGTCATTACTTATTCTACATCAAAAAGTCCGCGTTGCTCATTAAATTAGAAATAACTGCGTTTTACATTGATCGGACGTGCGTATGCAACCCTCAAATATCGCGAAGTCGAAGAGTGGGGCTTGATTCGAGGTTTAGTTTGTGACGCTACTGCTTGAGTAGCGTGCACTCTCCTCGACCTGGTCGAGGGTAGGGGGCCGGTTAAGTGCCCAGGCGCCACCACGTTTTGTTGAAAACGTGGAAAATGAAAAGACGAGGGTCTGTAGATTCTCTTATTTAAAAATAATAAGGGGGGTGATTGTAGATTCCTGCTCGAGGGCCGGGGTCGTAGATGATGGCACGAGGACAAAAGAGATTTGTCAGCGAAAACGTTGCGCGAGTCTGTGTAGGCTTGGCACGCTTGGACGTGTGCGTATGGAGAAGAAACCCGTGCGGTTATTCACCAAGCACGCTGGGTCAGTCGGAAGGGAGCCCGTGCGGTTTGACACCAGGCACGTTGGGCAAGTCGGAAGGAAAGACCCGTGTGGTTATGCACCAGGCACGTTGGGTCAGTTGGAAGAGATCCCGTGCGGTTTGACACCCCGTTTGCGGTTTGATCCCGTTGGGCGAATCGGGGGGAAAGACCCGTGTGGTTATGCACCAGGCACGTTGGGTCAGTCGGAGGGGAGCCCGTGTGGTTGTCCACCAGACACGTTGGGCGAATTGGGAGGAAAGACCCGTGTGGTTATGCACCAGGCACGTTGGGTCAGTTGGAAGAGAGCCCGTGCGGTTTGACACCAGGCACGTTGGGCGAATCGGGGGAAGAGACCCGTGTGGTTATGCACCAGGCACGTTGGGTCCGTCGGAGGGGAGCCCGTGTGGTTGTCCACCAGACACGTTGGGCGAATTGGGAGGAAAGGAGAGCCTGTGTGGTTTGTCACCAGCACGTCTAGGCGCTATGGAGAGGAGAGCCTGTGCGGTTCACCACCAGCACGTTTAGGCGGAGTCGTTGTCTTAGCTGAGTTCCTTGCGGAGCGAAGGAACCCAGGAAAACTTATTTGTAAACGTACGACATTCAACGATACGACACTTGGAGCGGACTTCAAAATGGCGAATAAACAGTTGACGTTGACAGCAGACAACAGCAAAAAGTGACGGTCATTGCCCGTCAAACTGAAAATGAGGGTTCCATTATGGGTTGCACACGCACTTCCGATCAATGGAAAACGCAGTTAAGTATAGTTTAATGAACAACGCTGACTTTTTGATGAAAAATACGTAATCACTAGTGTTTATTATTAACCTCTAGCCTATTTATTGCTCTGTTCGCTGCGGCGCGTATTTTTCAGCTTGGTGGCGGTTTTTCACGACATTTTCTAACATTTTTTCGCAAATTTTGTATCTGACGCCATTACTTCAGAAGACGAGCATGCGCGCTGTATAATGAAAGGGACTATTGTACTCTTGATTTCTTGATAGTACAATTATACAATGGTACAATATACTTCGTTATTCGTTGAAAAAATTATTGAAATTATTGTGATTTACGATTTACCTATAATGATAATTATTATCATTTCGTCATTTTGAAACGTTTCTGTTTCCATAACCTTCTGTTTGGCATGGCGTTATTTGATGTTTTCCCATGTTCAAGAATTCGTGATTTAACAACACCAAATATCTAAAGCCCGAGAGGGTATTCAAGGGTCAAATCACTGTTCTTTTCTACGGCCGTATACGCGTAGACGCACCATTCTTTCTTGTCAACCATAATTGAAACGTGAAGTTGGATTTACAGTTTGACGTACTATACAGGGTGGCCCAACGAAAAACAGAACAGAGGGGTTTTCGGGCATTTCACCTCATTTTTTTGGAAAAACTCGAACAGGTCGATTTTTATATTGAGGGGGACATCTGAAACATACATTGGCGAATTTCTATCTTTAGCCTTTTCACCCCCACCCACCCCAACTTCGAAGTCTCAAATGACACCACCCACTTTGCGATACTTCAAACTGAAGAGAAATAAATTCTCTTTATGAAAAAAAAAATTATATAATTTTCAACCCCACCCCCCTTCTTTCTAAAATTGTCAGAGTTCCCAATGTAACATTTTTGATCTCTTAATTCTATTCAGTAGTCAACGTCATCCCGCACAGCACCGAGGGAGAAAATTTTCTGTGTAAAAAGTGCCACCCAAATTCACCCCTTCACTCCCCCACCTCAACTTCAAAATCTAAAATGACACTACCCACTTTGTGATACATCAAATCGAAGGGAATTGAATTCTCTCCCAGAATAAAATATTTTCAGAATTTTCAAAAAGCCCCCTTTCCGCCTAAAATACTCCGAATGTTCAATTCATCAGGAGAGGGATTGAAAATTTCAAAAAAATTGTTTTCAGAAAGAGAAATCAATTTCCTTTTATTCGATGTATCACAAAGTAGGTGGTGTCTGTCAAGTTTTGGAATTGGGGTGGGGGAGAGGAAAGGGGTAAATTTGGGTAACACTCTTCTCCACCGAAAATTTTCTTCTTAGATGCTATTTAGGATGACGCTGATTAAATTGAAGAGAATAGGGTATGTGACGGTTTTTCAATTTTGGTCTAAATAATTTCTAATTGCTTGGTTTTCACTGAAAGTAGTATTTATTTGGATCAAAGCATGTTTATTTTACGTAAAAAAAAATCTTTTTTTTTTGGCGCCCAAACGCTTTATGAAAGTCAACGGCCATTGTGACGTCACAGTTCATAAACTGTCAAGTGTCATTCGCGAATGTAAACAAACCATCACTCGTTCGCAAGGACGGTGTTCTGTTTGGAGAACAATGAGTGGAAAATCATATCACTGGTGTGTGGTGCCTCTTGACAAAAACACGGGAAGAAGTTCCCCACATTAACTTTTTATTGTGGTACCCAAAAAAGAACACATGAGAAGGAAGTGGCTGGAATTTGCAAGAAGGGATCCAAATGGATTATCTTCGGAGTCGTCCATCTATTTTTGTGAAAACCATTTTTATGAGGTATATGAGCTTGGTAGGTACCTTTAATTATATTAAGTATCATATTGTGTTATATAATCGATAAATGATATTGAAACACAATTTGAGATTTGAGGTTATGTTATTAAAAGTGAAGTTAGTGGTCAGACTTTAGACTACCGTATTTTAGTAAATGTGCCTACAGTTTTATTATGACGTGAAAAAAACTGCCCAACCATTTAAGCGTCCATTTGAGGCAGCGTACTGCTATTCGCTCTCGAGAAACCTGGATCACATTTTATTTTCAGGTGAAATTGAAAACACCGACACGCTCCGTCACACGCTACGGGCTACGTGACATCTCCGGTGACAGATGAGAAATGACAGATATGAAGATTGACGTCACACCCAATCGTGGCTCTATGATCGTGGCGCGTTTTAGGTCACATGACATTGATTTAAAATAATTCTATTTTTAATTTCACTTTTCTCATCAATTAATCAATGTATCTTCGAGAAATGTTGCACAAGCTACATTTCAATTTTCACTTGCTCATAACAAAGACATAAAACCAATAAAATCTGACACAGTCACATACCCTATTGAGGGGTTGAGGATATAAAATGGGACAGTCAGAGAAATTTAGAAAGAGGGGGGGGGGGGGGGTTGAAAATTTAAAAAATATTCTTTTCAGAAAAAGAATTTGATTTTTTGATTTGATGTATCGCAAAGTAGATGGTGTCATTCGAAATTCCAAAGTTGAGGTGGGTAGGGGTGAGGGGGCTGAAGATAAAAATTTTTCAATGTATGTTTCAGATGTCCCCCTCGATATAAAAATCGACCTGTCTGAGCTTTTTTCGAAAAAATGATGTGAAATGCCCGAAAACCCTTCTGTTCTGTTTTCGTTGGGCCACCCTGTATACAGGTGTCCCGACTTTCAAGGGTGGGTTCAGTCAGCTTATTTAGCCGCGGTTTTAGTTTTAGCCGTAATCGTCCTGCTCTTACCTACATCCAGTGATTCTGTATGTCGCTTTAGAAGGTGTTTATATTCGACAAAAAAAGCTTATCAAAAATAAATGTATTTGTTCGAACGAAGTGAAAAGGAAATTAAGTTCAGTTATACGTTTCTTGCATACAGATCCGAATCAGGGGTATTATGGGGGCCCGCCGCCTCAGCAACCCCCGTACCCCGGGGCCGGTGGGTACCCGCCACCTGGCGGATATCCCGGAGCGCCACCAAGCGGCTATCCGGGAGCTCCACCGTCGGGGCCATATCCCGGCCAGGCCGGGATGGGGTTCCAGCCCCCACCACAACAGCCTCCGTATGGCCAAACACCTTACGGACAGCCTCAACAACCAGGTGAAGCAACTCCTTTCACTACTAACTACGTCGGTTCGTTATCTTTTATTTTCTTTAGTTTGTGGAGCTTGCCAATATTTTCCAGTTATTGTCCAGTTTTGTGGCGCTAACACTAACAAAACTAACGGTGTGGTGTTGGTATAATTATTATTGTCGTGCACGTTTATTTTTGTGTTTACCCATTAGTTTATTCTTGGTAAAGTGTACGACGCATACCTACTCGCATAGTCTTGACAATCTTTGCTAAGATCTTTTGTATGTCTTTACTAAAAATATTCCATTAACTATAGTGTTACCTGCATCTAGCGTCAGTTTTTGAATTTTTTGACGTGCCAAGGTAATAGTGCTTTAGATTAGGTAATAATTGAGTCTTTCTTGGGAAAAAATCATGGAAAAAATATGAATATTATTTTTGTATTTTGCGGTTTTTGATTTTTGAATAACTCGAAAGCCTTTAAGTGTAACTTTGGCAAAGGTTACATCGCCAAGATGACCCTGCTGGCTCCTGGCGGTGGAACTGGTTGGTGGCAATGGCAAATAAGTTTCATTAAGCGTCTAACCTGGGCTATCGAATGGGGAATTCAAAATCCCAACATCGACCGAAAATAATTCAACAGCCAACTGTAGGTTTGTGGGGTGGGCATGTAATTTTTGCCAAGTAAATAAAAAGAAGAATGCGGTTGAGCATTTTGAAAACGAAAGTTTTAACTTATTGCAACATGGATTAAAATTACCAACCTAGTCAAACCTTAGTCACAATCAAATTTGATGATTGCAAGTAAACTGTATATAGCACTACCCACCTAAATAAGTGTAAGAAATCGGAATAGTATCAAGTGCTTCTTCTGCTATTACTCGTATAGTACTAGAAAATATTTTGATTAATGTTTGTTCGCGATGTTTTTAGGAGGCGGTTACGGCGGCATGGACTACCCAGGCGAAGACCCCGAAGTCAAAGGCTTCGATTTCGGCGAACAGAGCATACGCAGAGGCTTCATACGCAAAGTCTACAGCATCCTGATGGTTCAGCTGTCGATTTCCTTGGCTTTCATCGCCTGGTTCCTTTATCACGAACCCACGAAACGATTCGTCCAACACCATCCTGAATTGTTCATCATTTCAATGGTCGTGGTTTTCGTGTCACTGATCGCTATTGCCTGCTGCGGCGAGCTCCGTCGCAAGGCCCCGATGAATTTCATTTTCCTTTTTATTTTCACTGTGGCAGAGTCCTTCGTTCTGGCCGTCAGTGCTTCGACTTACCAAAAAGAGGAGGTCATGATGGCCGTGGGCATCACGGCGGCCGTGTGCTTGGGTCTCACGCTTTTCGCTTTCCAGACCAAGTGGGACTTCACCATGATGGGTGGCATTTTGTTCGTCGCCGTCTTGATTTTATTCATTTTTGGAATCGTCACCATCTTCATCCACAACAAAGTGGTCCAGATGGTGTACGCGTCCCTGGGAGCGTTGATTTTCTCCATCTATTTGATATACGACACGCAGCTCATGATGGGAGGCAAACACAAGTACTCTATTTCTCCCGAGGAGTACGTGTTCGCCGCTTTGAATTTGTACATCGACATTGTCAACATCTTCATCTACATTTTGAGCATTATAGGAGCTTCGAGGGATTAAATTCTATGATTCACTGTTGTACCAGAGCAAGAGCTTCATTGGCATAAATTTTTGCGGTATATTATCCTGTTACTCAATTTGTCTATATTTGAAAGTAGTTCTAAGTCAAATTAATTGTGAATGTATTATAATCCTTAAACAAGCTGTAACTTGTCTCAATAATCACTTGTTTTTGAAAAATCTTGTTTCTGTTCTTATGTACATAAGTATTTATTACCTAGTAGTTATGGGTGTGTCCATACTGTACATTTGATGTAGGCAGGTGTGTATTATGGAGAGGAAAATAAATTTTAAGCTTTACATGTATAATAAGCCCTTGTGATGTAGGATATTTAGGCGGCTTTTTCTCGTCACTGCATGTCCATTAGGCATGACTAGTAAATAACTCAAGTACTCAAGTAACAATAATGAAGTCTGTAACATAATTAGTCTATTTTCATAATAATATAATAGTAATTTTATAATAGTCTGCTGTCTAATTTCTAAACTTATTTCTCAGGCCAGATTCTACACTTGAGTTGTAGGATTCAACCATTTTCCAAGTTTTTAGTTTGTTTTATTGACTAAGCCACTTGAAAATTTGCGTTTTGTAGGTATTTTAGGAAAATTATATGTTAATGAAGATTGTATTATACTAACAGGTGATTGAAAAATGGCGCATGAACACATTTTGCAGGAATCATCGGGATGTCAGAAAAACAATCTATAACCACCATTTTTTTTCAACTCCAAATATTAAACAAATAATTAATTATTGATTATACGTCTTCATAGCTTGAAGAATTCAGGACACATTTTAATTTTCACTGACCCTGATGACTCCTCTCTACTACGTACTGAAGAGGTTAGGCGCTACGTTTTTAATCATCTGCAAGTTTTGGTTCTATTCGCTGATCCAATTCAAAATTAGCAGAACCACAAAACAACAGAGGCCTATTACTGTTCCTGGGATAATTGTTAAAACTGCACCATATTGTAAATGATCACAATAATAATAATAATAATAATGATGATATACGAAAAGAGATTACTGATGATTTGGAAGTTAGCTGAATTCATAATCGATTTTAAAGTGAAGTTACAGAATGTAAGCAACAAAGATGCTGACCAATCGGGAGGGTTCCTTTTCCGATTTACTGGTGCCTGATTGGTCCACGCTCTTGCATTGCTTGCGATCTGCGACCATTGTAGACTGGCAGGCATTTTAGGTGCGTTTAGTCTGACTTTTGCTGAAAGTGGTAGCCTAAGCGCATTAAAGGTGAAGTCAACTTCAAAATTGATTATCAATTGGCCGTAGGATTGATATTTTGTTGTAATATGTCATTAAAACAGTTGAAAATAAATGCACTTAATAATAAACATCTTTTGATTTAACAGAATCGCAGACAGTTTTTCTTCTGTATGTAAAGGATTATCGTAGCAATTTTTTTTCTACTTTTCTAATCTTGTAGAGGGGAAGTGTCTGGTTATGTAATCTATGAGTAATTCCTTCTAGGGGTAATCTTCCATGTGTCCATGTCATAGTAAATCTGGTCTGGAATGAAAGTAAAGCCTCTTGAGAGATGACCATAATGGCCATACTATTTTCGTGCTAGAAATCTAAACTAGAAGCTTACAAATTCAGAAATCCCAAGCAACGTAGTTCCCATAGCCATCGATTTCTAGCGATTTCGATTTCGTATGAAAATATGGTCGTGTGTCGTCTCTCATAGGCTGAAGGGCAGCAGCCTATTAATTTTTTCTACAGTACCTACATGAAAGTTTATCAGTGTTTGACGTGGGTATGGGCTTTGACGTGGGTTTTGGTTTTGACGTGGGTTTGGGGGGTGCCGTGGGTTTGGGATTTGATGTGTGGGCTTGGGGTTTGACGTGTGGGTTTAGGGTTTGACGTGTGGGTTTAGGGTTTGACGTGTGGGTTTAGGGTTTGACGTGGGTTTGGTGTTTGACAACTACAGATGAGCTTTGAATAGTTCTGTACAAGATTATTAATTCTCCATGGAAAATTTTTTATTCAGAAGCGTTTTACCCGAGGGTCTGTGCCCGAGGCAAACCAAATTTCGAGGATTTGTTCTTGTAATCACGTTCTTTTAGAAAATGGGTCATTGCAAATAAAGGGTGATTCGAAAAACCAAAAATTATTGCAAATCAATTATGAACAAATATATTTTGTCGCGTTTTCTTCAATAATTCTGTATTTAAAAGGGCCTTATTATTTAGAAGGTCGTGATTAACAAAGTAAATTCAGTAAATTTGACTGATCTAGGGCAAAAGACTTCAGGAAAAAGAATTTGCGTGTGGTGATTACTACTTACTAGGGTGATTGCATGAAATTCGTTCACCTGATCACCGGCAGGCAGCGCAAGGATCGACAGTTATGTTTTGACGTTTGTTAGGGAATCCACCCTTTCCCCGGGAACCCAGAACTAGCGGTCTGTAGTCGCCGTTTGTAATAGATGGAGTATGCGCTCACTGGTATGCGCGCTAGTGATTTCTGTCATGGGAAAGGTGGATTGCATTGGGGCACATAATAGCCATGTGTAAGGCATAGACGTGTAAGGCATTTTTAGAATGATTAGAAATCACATCTATCGATCTCGTAAACGCCGAACAAAACAGTATGTAAACAAAACACGTAAAAAATGACAGTCTATAGTGAGGTTAGCCCGGTTGACGTTGACTCCGGGATGAAACTTGACGGATGACAGTGACACTATTGACATTTTGCCATAAACTCCCTCTACATGCAATCACCCTATTGTCAAAGATCGCAGTGAGCTATGGAAGTCTTTCATCATAGGCATCCCTTGCAAAAATGGGATCTTTACAATAAAATATACCAATAAGTGATTCGAAAAGTGACACAAATTCTCTTCCTCAGCAAGTTTGATATTTTTTCCGTTTTTTTCATCAGTTTAGTTGACGTTGGCTTATTTCTGCAACCGAGGCTTAATACCGACGCCGGTGGAAGCTTTTCTTCACTATACCGGAAATTTTGCCGAACCCCTTTGTATTCCAACCAGGGATGGCACGGAATAAAACCCATTTGAAAAACCCACCGGGTTTTTGACACAAAAACCCACATTGGATTTTCATCAAAAACCCACGCAAAAACCCTAACAAAAACCCACGTAAAAATCCTTATGAAATGTGTTTTTTTTTCAGTTTTTAGCACCTACTCTCTATATTGTGTCGTCTCAAACGAGTTCTATGCCTAAGAAGAGTTTTGAAGAGGGTGATCCAAGAAAGTTTTTGTGTAACAGTTATCAGCACTAACTTCGAAGAATACAGGTGAGCCGTGAAAGTGGCTCTCGTACAAACTCGCTTCCGATTAACAGAGGCCCTGTCGTTCATCGGTTGTGAATGTGCATTGATTTGACAGATAGGCAATTTTTACAACAAAATATAGATGGCGCCACACAAAAACCCATCAATAACCCAAAAACCCACAAACCCACCAACTTTTTCTGAATATATGGGTTTTTGCCAACCCTGGTTCCAACACAGGGTGGGGATTATTAACGACCAGTGACCACCAACATCGCATGGGGTCGGCACCATCGTTTGTATTTTACGTGATATGCGACAAACGACGTGTGTCTTGCATTTAGCAAGCATTCTAACTAAATCAAAGAGCTTGTTTTGGAGGCGAGAATCCGAGCGCCCACAGTGGGACTCGAACCCACGATGTTTTTTTTAATCACCCTATTTTTGTGACGCAACAATTTTTTTGAAAGAACGAGAATATCTTGGAAATATGGTTTGTCTCAGATTCTCAAAAGCTTCTGAGTTGAACGCGAATTTCCATGGAGATTAATCACTCTGTACATACAGGGTGTTTCGGTGACCTTGCATAATACTTCGGGAAGTGATTCCTCTCAAGAAAATAAGTCGAAAAATGAGTAACATTTTTCCCTGAAATGCTTCCTAAGGGAGTCACATCCCCTCAAAGGTAGGAAGTTGAACAAAGTTTTCAATTATTTGCCGAAAAACCGTCAAAGGTAGGAACTTCAAATTTGATATAGGGAAGTTTCTCAACAGTGCAAATGTACATGCAAAGTTCTAAACAAATCTAACCAGTGGCAGCGAAATTATGATTGAAAATTATTCATGACGCGTCCGTGTTTTTTCACTTTCACTTCAGAACGATGCATCCTACGGAAAAAATGTAAGAGGAATAAAAGTTTTGGATTGAACGAATCTATCGGAAACATCAAATTTAAAGCTCTTACCTTTGACAGTTTTTGAGCAAATAATTGAAAACTTTGTTGCATTTTGTACCTTTGAGGAGCTGTAACTCCATCAGGGAGCACTTTAGGAAAAAACTTTACTCTGACTTTTCGACTTTTTTTTGAGAGGAATCACCTCCCAAAGAATCATGCAAGGTCACTGACACACCCTGTATAGGTCAGAAACTTGCTCAAATTTCGCGCATTGGTTCTGAAATCTTTACCTGGGCATCTGTTTTGGATAACAAGCTGTAAAGTATTTTGGTCTAGAGATAAGAAAATATTTATTACAAACTGTTTGGGCAACAATAAATGATTATATAAAAATGTGTCAGTCAGCTTATCACGAAAAAATGCTGATGTTCAAGTAAAAATAGGCGAAGCTACATTCATCCAATTCTCTCTCCACCTCAGTCTCTGAAATGCTTTCAATTCGGCTTTCATGTCTCCTTCTATTATTCTTTGTCTAGTATTATTGGGAAAATCTTCGAACCAGTCAAAAATCTGACCTGATAGTTCTTGAGACGTCTTGAAGACATAACCGTTTTTACCATGTTGGATCAACTCATGTAGGCTGAAACAATTTCAAATTCAACTTCAAGATACAACAGATGAAAAAAAAAAGTACCACTTGAAGTCAAAGGCACAAACCGGCAGCCCACATCCAAACATATCAACTACTTTCATTGGCAAATCAAGTCCACTAGAGCTGGTGTGAAGAGAAACGCCTAAATCTGCAGAAGCCAATAATGTAGGGTAATCCTCGGATTGCAACCAGGGGGTGATGACTCGAACGTGCTTCCAGTTTCTTTCCGAAATGCAGCTGATGTAAAAGTCTTTCAAGGCACCTTTCCCAGTGATCACGCAAATTAGTTCAGGTAGCTTTCGTTGGTTTCCAGTCTCGTAATGGTCTTCGTAGTCTAGAAAATAAGTTAAAATTTCAATAATCAAAGAATGTTACTGGTTACAGGTACAGGAAACAAGTAACTGAAATAGAAGAAGCAGATGAGTTTTTCCAATGGTTAGTGTTTACATGGTTCAGATGTTTAATTATTGCGTTCTTAATCTTTATTCAGCTCAGCTCCACAGTACCTTGTAATGCCGATAAGAGAACAGAAAAATCTTCATCTTCAGTCCAACTAGTGCTCGAGACTAACAAGCCTGGTCTGTCTTCTTTTAACATGACTGTGTTATTTCTAACTTCAGTAAATACAGTGTCATTTTGGCTTGTAGAAAGTGTAGTATACAACTGACTGAATTTCAAGAAAAACTCATGCTTTTCCTCCAGGGAAATGGACTTGAACCTTTCAGGCGGTTTATCATATAAAGTCACCGCGTTGACATTCCAATTCGTTTTCAAATCATCTTTCATGGCTCTGGTCACACACAAATTCTCATTTGCTCTTTGCCCAAGAAAGACTTCAACTTTTTTGGTAGCCTTGACAAGAAGGTTTTTCTTTCCCACGTTTAAAGCCATAATTGTATGTGCGTAGTTGTGCCAGTCTATTATGAATTTGGCACGGACAATTTTAGTGTAAATCCAGCACACCACCAGTGTGGGAATCGCCGGAGGATTCTGAACTATCAGGGCATCAGCCTTTGTTGTGACTAGGAGCAAAAACAGCAAGCTGAAAGCTTGACATATCGTTTTAAAAATGTAGTTCAGGTATCTCTGAGGGACTTGCGGTACAGGCCATAGGTAGTGGTAGAAAATTAAGGGGTCTTCTTTCACCGGGTCCATGGGGTCTGTGTCTCCATATCCTAGGATGTCCACTCGATGTCCCATTTCGGCCAATGACAGTGAGTGGTACTGCATCCTAGGGCTACGGCCTATATCCCCCAGAACCACCACTTTCACGTTTTTCCTTACATTGCTCATTTTTATCTCGGTTATCTCTAGCTCCACATCTTTACGTGTCATAACCTAAAAGTTTGTTTGTTTACATTGCGCTTCATCTATCAAAATCCAAAAGTACCAACCGTTATTTTGGTCCATCTTTAGTTTTTACTTTTTAGTGTTTAGACCAAGGGTTTAGACTTTGGAGACTGAAGGAGCATTTGTATGATGCAGAAACGCGACTGTCACAGATTATCTGTAACTGTGGTCATCTATGACCTGAGCCTGAGAAAATAAATCTGCGTTTTTTCGGCAGAAAAAACCGTGGCTTTCGCTTGAACCAAATTGAGGTGGTGCTCCTGATTTTTGACATGTCTGCATGGGTGTCTTGACGATGACAGGTGTCATAACAAACAATGAAGGAACGTGAAAGTTGTGCCCAGTTTTAGATGGTAACATAATTATTTTAATCTCGTTTCTCTACAAATTTAATTGAAATATTGATTTCCAGTTCCGCAATCCACATATTTCCACGATGTGAAGAGATTAAATACCACAATGCACAACAATAAACAAATCCATGAAGAAATCTCGCACACCTTTCTAGTTTTGAACAGGGACTTACTCAGATCTGGATTTAGTACAAAAGAATTACAACACGCTTGCCTTGCTTCCAAAACCAAGTATTTTACACCATGCAAAGTAATTTCAGTTCTAGTCATAGCTATCCTGCTGTCAAGTCTGTGCGGTAGCAAAATCAATGTATTACAAGCCATTACGAATTACTTTTTGGGTATCCGTTGCATTGTTCCCAACAATTACTTGATTTGGGAGGCCACGAGACCGCTGACGAATTGTAGCTTCTGCCGAGATGTCACTGAGGCGACAGTTTTGTATAATGTTTCAAAAGAGGATTTTGCTCATTTCGCTTATAGTTCAAAACCAATAGTCATAAAAGCAGCATTCTTGCATTGGCCTGCCATGGAAAAGTTCGATTTTGAATATTTCAAACGTTTATATGGGGAGATACCGGATTCTTGTATGAGCGTCGATGAGGAATGTCAGTTTCTGCATTTCAAGTCAAATTTTATATCTGTGAGAGATGTGTTCTCTATGAGTGAGGCCAGAATTAATAATGAACCAGGAGAAAAGTCTTGGTATGTTGGATGGTAAGTGTCTAGCATTTTATTTGAGACCTTTTTCTGAAATGTTTGTGGTGTTAAAGGGGAAATTGCCATCCAGAGGTTCTAGAAAGGATGAGAAAATATTATCCTAAGCCACATTTCTTACCAGACGATTGTGAAATACCTGCGAAAGAGTATGTTTTCATGGGATATGATGATGGAGCAACAATGCATGTGAGTTCAATGTCTATTTTTTTTCACAAATGATGGAAAATGTAGGTTTTATTATGGAACAATGGTTTTCTCGGTGGTTTTGGTGAAGCTGATTTTTTATGTGTTATAAATCTTGACTTCGGAAACATAATCCGAGAACCTCCTATGAACAGTTTTTCTCCTCCACGTGTAATAAGAACCAAATGAGGAATTCTCAAAAGTTCGGAAATTCATGAAACTGGTTTGAATCAAGGTTGTGATAATGAAAAAAATAATTACAAAAATTTAAGTTCTGAATAATTGGAGTGGTTATCGTGGGGCTGGGGGTTGAAATCGAGAAAACAAAGAAAATTCTGGAACTTGCAATTCCTATATTACCTGACCTGTGACCTGACCAACAAAACCAAGATGATTTCCTTGACCAGCAGCCTCATCTTCAGACGACCTCGTTATATAGGATCTGATCAGTAAAGCAATAGCAGAGGTAGAGAAATAATTCTGAAAAATTGA
Organism: Anaspis maculata; assembly: GCA_949128115.1. Classification (NCBI taxonomy): domain Eukaryota; kingdom Metazoa; phylum Arthropoda; class Insecta; order Coleoptera; family Scraptiidae; genus Anaspis; species Anaspis maculata. The sequence continues at coordinate 50,247,928 of OX421963.1, forward strand.
AACCAATGAATTGGGGTGTTATTGAGGGAACAAAGGGTTGGAATCAAACAGAGTAGAACTTTCAATTTATGTAGAATTTAAAATCACGTGATGAATCAAAAACATAGTTTTGTTTATTAATGCCTGTAAAATATCCCATTGGTCTATGATAATCAAGAACAAGATAGTATAACTGTTCGTTTCTATAGAAAAAAAACTATATTCGTCTTTGAAGAAAAATGATCCTTTAGATTTATGTATCACATTGTATATTAAAGTTAAGTGCACACCCAGTGGTTGATAATTTTTACTGTTCAGTCCATCACGCTGGCCAATGGTATTCAAAAATCACGGCGATGATGCACGACCACCGGCGATTATTCGGCGATTATACCCTTGACAGACTGCACCTTAATGATCATTAAGAGTAATTATCATTAACGTTAAATGACGATTGCGAATTTGGGGGTGACTCACTGCAAATCGTAATAAGCCTATAAGCTTGCGCTGTAGTGCATGAATAAACGTGACGATCAATTTTCCCCCAAAACGTCAATGTCAAATTGTCGAATGGTCCAAAGTATTGGGCTATTATTGCCATTAACATCTATAATTATCGAGATGATTATTATAATAAATATTCCATATTTTAGGTGGGATGTGAGGTGGTATTTAGCTTAGATTCTATTCAATCAAGAAAGCGTGGTGTGACCATTGCAAGCAATAACAAAATAATTATTGCTTGCAATGCTCACACCGCATCATACTATCTTTATTTGTTGCCAAAATATATGTTGAATTTGTATTGAGTCGAAAGAAATGGAGGAAACGAAGAATAAGAGACTGATGATTTAGTCAACCTGATCAAAATCGCATAGTCCCATAGTCTAACCAATTTTTAAGCGCGGCCCTGGTTTATAGGCCATCCACAATGATGTTAATGTTAACGTAATGTTATCGGCAATGGTAATGTTAGCATTCAAAGCAATGAGTTTCAAATGGTGACGTACACACAATCATGTTAGTGGCAATGGTAAGCATTTACCATTAAAACTCGTTGCTTTGAAATGCTTACATTACCATTGCCGATAAGATTTCGTTAGCGTTAACATCATTGTGAATGGCCTATTATGTTCGCGGCTGGCAAGTGGCAAGGCAACTGACAGATGCATGTTATAGTTCATTATGTTTGTATCTATCGTGTGGTTCATTATAACTTTTTTTTTGCAATTTTTCAACTGCTTTTGCGATAAGTACCTTCCATTTCGCTTGCTTTTGCAAAATTTCACATTTTTCACGACGCACGTTTTGGAATATACCTTATCTAGGTCGCATGTTTGAACGCTATCAGCATAGTTTCAGCTTATTCATGAAACATTTATGGAAATAAACACTTATATAGGTACCTACCTATCTCACGGATACTTACGGAAAAACCCATTCCCTCATGAATAAATTCGACTTGGCCAAAAATAGAATACCTACCACCAACCGATACTGTGCTACAAGTTCGCAATGTTCGTATCATCCAACTTTCGCGAACAGGCGCAGACGGCCATTTCTTATGTAAAGCGAGAAGATTTTTCAATTTTTCGTACGTGCTTATACGTGCACGCTACGGGCATTTGTCTCACAGATACTCACGGAAACCCATCTCTTTATCAATAAATTTGACTTTGCCCAAAAATAAAGAGCCGCCAATCTATATCGTGCTGCGTGTTTGCAATGTTCGTATCATCTAAATTCCGCAATATGTGGTAATTTCTTATGTAAAATTCTTACGTAGGGGAGTTTTCAATTTTTCGTACGTGCTTATACGTGCACGCTACGGGCATTATCTCATAATTTGGTACAAGAGATGTTGTTGCAAGAGGCAAGACACAAAATCCAGTTCCTCCATTCCAGAAACCAGAAATACTTGTCTGAATGAGAATGGCGTAGGTACTGAAATGACAGACTGGATGACAAATATCGCGATTCATTGCAGAAAAGCTGGCCAATGGTATTAAAAAATCACGGCGATGATGCACGACCACCGGCGATTATTCGGCGATTATGGTTGCTCCTAGTTAATGATCCTTAAGGTCCTAAATGACGTTCTAAATGATCATTAAGTAAATGACGACGTGACACACTAGTAATTTATATCGTAATTTACGCTTAATGATCATTAAGCTTTCTAGTCTGTCAAGGGTATTAGATTTTCCAAAATTAGTGATCTATTGCTTCATGGACCAGATCTTATAGAATACGAAAGCTCCCAAATTTTTCCCAGTTTCTTGATTTTGACCATCAACCCCCTCGATAACTATGATTCATCGATTTAGATTTTTCCAATATTTCCTTGGGCAGATTTTATAAGAATCGAAAATTCTGGAATTTAGTTTCTCGATTTCGGCCCCAGCACCCTCAACAACCACCCAAATTCACAACTTGGATTTTTAAAATTATTATTATTATCATGATCAACAACCTCGATTTGAACCAATATCATGAATTTCGGAATGTCTGAGACAATTTCTCATTTGGACCTTATTAGGGGTGTAGGAGGAAGACTGTTCACTGTTCAGATCAGAGGAGAGGAGGGATCCAATTTTTAGGAGCTTGTTAACGAAGTCAAGATCTACAATATATGAAAAATTCAGCTAAATTCAATGAAACCACTTTTCCATAGTGAACGTGCGGGGTCCTTTCAACTGAACTGAAATTCAATAAAAAATGTGATTCTAGTTGGACTTCATCAATCGCTTAATGTGGCAAGCCCAACTTAAGGGCTCAAAAACATGGAATTTGGTTCCACCACCTGAATGTGAATCAGTTTGCTCAAAAGTTTCATTTCTAGTTGAACCAGGAGATGCAGGTAAGTTTTTTTCATCAGTTCACCTGTACCCAAGCCTAAGCATTCAAAAACTGAGGCTGTTAATTTATTCTTGAAGTAAGTGGTACAAATGCAACTTATTTGTTTTAGTATTAGTAGACACACGAATTTGGTACCATGGGACCACAATAACACCTGGCGAATTTAGTCTTTCCATTCAGTCTGAATATGGATAACCATTCAGCATACGGATGTGTTTCGAAATTCGCGCCCGCGAAGTCCACGGTTTAGGGACATTCTTCAAAAGTGAGAGAAATGATGAAAAAATGTAGTTTTTTTTTTAAATATGAGTGGTTACAGGGTGGGGCTTCGAACCCCACTATTTTCGTTATTTGAATTTGAAAGAATGTTATTTTCTGCTCAGTGGTGGTTACGGCAGCTTCGGCTTGTTTTGAGTGTCTTTTTTGAACAAAGAAATTTATTTTTAGGGCGCTTATGACTCATCAGTGAAAAACTGAAACAAAGGTAATGGTTGAAAAATTATTCCCTCAGATATGTTCCAAGGACTTGAACAAAATCTCCTAAAATAACGAAAATAACGGGTGTCAAGTTCCCATCCTTTAACCCTCATATTTCTGAAAATAAAAAACTTTTTTCAACATTTTTCTGGCACTTTTGAAGCATTTCCCTAAACCGCCCTCAATTTCGTGGGCGCGAATTTCGAAACACTTGTATAACTCGACAAATAATTTATGCTCATTATACATTATACTCATTTATTTTAAATAATTTAGTCAAGTTTTGTCAAAAGCTAATCATACAGATTTTGAATCTAGTGCCAAATAGTTTTAGTTCGAACTAAACCAAAGCAATAATAATTTGTTAATAATATAATGTTATCTATTATCGTTTCATTTACTTTCATTGCCTTATGCTAGTCTCAGATTATTTATTTTGTACTACTAACTATACTTGCAACAGTATTATTATATTATTATAATAATATTGTTCTATTTTTAAAATAATTTATTATTCAATTTTATTTATACATATTTTTTTATCCTCTACTTTTTTAACTTGTGCCATTTCATTTATATAGTAAATAAAACTTGTTATATATTTGTTAGGTGTTTTTCTCTAGCATTACATTTACATAATTTCTAATGTTTTTCAACATAATTGGAATTGTTTTATTGGAAAGGTAGAGGGAACCAAAAGACTTGAATTCTATAGAATAATAATTTATTTTCTTGTAAAGCAAAATCACAGTTCATTAATTTAAGCAACCAAGTAAGTGAGTATACGTATACCTACAACATAATGTCAATTTTATTACAAGTGGAACTCATTTCAGGTAGTGTATCTGTGTCATGTAAATACAAATAGTAAGTCAACTTCTTCGACAAAATTGGTCCAGTTGGAGACTACGAGGAGGATTTTTTTTTGAGCACATTTTATTCTTCATCTTCCGTTGACAGCGTTTACCCACAAGAAAAGCATAATTAATTACAGTAACGCAAAAAGTGCGCTTTTTGAAGGTCCCGCGGTTGATCCAGTACCAACTTTGACCGCTGATAAGCTGATGACATCCAAGATACCAACTGTGACGGCACTGCAGTCAAAGCATGATGAAGCCATAGATCTAGTTGAAGCCCATTTCATTTAATAGATCGTTTCGTGTGGGATTTTTTTTTGAGTACGGACTACGGATGTGTGCTGTTGACAACCAGTCAGTAGCTAGTCAGACGTTAGACAGAGACGAGGACATAGATGGACAGAGTACGCAACTATGCAACGTTGCCATTTAAATTGACAGGTGTACGTTTTTTTTTTGGCGCCCTCACGCATGCGCACCTGCCGAGCGGAATAGCCTTTGGCGTTGGGGCAACCATATCCACCCACGACATGGACCCACGGACAATGGCAGTATAGCATCTTGAGTGAGAACCTGCAGTTTGACAGCTAGAATTCAGCTGACAACTTTTCAGGCCATCCGCCATACTTGTACCTATTTCGTAACCGTCTATTCCGTAACCGTAACCGTGTATTTCGAACCATTCTGTTCAAAATTTAACGTTACATTTACGAGTTATTTAAGAAAAACGGTCGATTTTAAGTATTTTCACTAATAGGGTTATTATAGGACCCCTCGTAAGACCCCATACTAAATTTTTTTCCTGGACCGATAATTTGGAAATACTAGGTGCTTTCCTTTTACCACAAAACTCACTGACCTGATCTAAAGGTGCGTTCAGTCAGCTTATTTAGCCGCAGGTTTTAATTTTAGTCGCAAGCGCAGCGACGCCTATTGTCTCTTATAAGCCGGCCTCCTCAGAACAGCCAATAAGCGATACAGCGCTTACGGCTAAAACTAAAGCTTGCGGCTAAATAAGCTGACTGAACGCACCTTAATAGCTGTATTATAGCTGTATTACATTACACAATTTCTTGTTCAATTTCTTGTACAATCTGTCAAATCAACAACCAAGTTCATTGTTTTTTGACACTATTTTGGCAGATGGTTCAAGAAATTGTACAAGAAATCCACCTTTCCCATGTAGGCCAGGCGGTATGTCGGTAAAATCACTACAATCTGGAAAAAACTCCGACCAAAGCTTTTATGGTGTCAAATTCTTCGTAAGGTCAGTAGTTATCTACCACTGAGTTTCCGCCCAAAAACGAGTTGTGCTGATTCCTCCACATCTGCGCGAAGGAAAGGATGCCTCAAAAGTGCAAAAAGACCTGTTAAACCTTCGTACTTTTTCGTTATATTTGCCTAAATGCAAACGTACAAGCCTTACGCAAACATTGGAAGCATCTGTCATAATCTCTGTGCCAGTCTTACTCTTGAAAAAAGATTTCTTTGTGCGGGTCAGATAAATTACATTTAATCGTTTTTCCACACAAGAAAACGATGGAGCAACATGTATTTTGTATGTTTTCCAATAACTCGTATCCATTAAACCCATTTATGGCATTAAAATTCCAATAACAGCATTTTTGAAGATGTTGCCAGCAAAAAAGTGAATAATTTTTACCCACCTGTTCAGCAGCAATTTTTTCAATTTTACCAAACACCGTTTGCGAAAATTTCATAAGGAATGGAAAGCTCAAACTCTTCTCTAACGATATTGTGCCCGGCTTAACCGCGGCACGCACTTGAAAGTCTAAAAAACTGATTTCTTTTCGAGAGGTCCTGTTTCACCGGCGTGCGGCCGTGCCTACTTGACATAGACCGGACTGATTACACAAGCTTGGAAATGTGCTCTTTTCCAGCTTTAAAATGCGACTATTATCATTAGGACTTTGTACATTGATTTATGAAGAAATTATATATCATTTTATCATTAATGGTCGTGTTTTAAAGCTGGAAAAGAGTACATTTCCAAGCTTGTGTGATCAGTCCGGTCTATGTCAAGTAGGCACGACCGCACACGGGTAAAATAGAACCGCTTAAAAAGAAATCAGTTTTCTACAATTTCAAAAAGCGTGCCGCGGTTAAGCCAGATATAATATCATTAGAAAACAGTTCCAGCTTGTCTATCCCTATAAAATTTTCGAGAACGGTGTTTGGTAAAATTGAAAAAAACTGCTGCTGAACAGGCGGGTGGAAATTATTCACTTCTTAGCGGGCAACATCTTCAAAAATGCTGTTATTGAAATTTCAACGCCATGAATGGGTTCAGTGAGTACAAGTTATTAGAAAACATCCAAAATGCATGTTGCTCCATCGTTTTCTTGTGTGGAAAAACAATTAAATGTGATTTATCTGACCCGCAGAAAGAAATCTTTTTTTTCAACAGTAAGACTGGCACAGAGATGATGACAAATGCTTCCAATGTTTGCGTTAGAATTGTACGTTTGCATTGAGGCAAATAAAATGTGAAAGTACGGGGGTTTAACAGGTCTTTTTACACCTTCAAGACATCCTTTACCTTTGGGCAGATGTGGAGGAATCAGCACAACTCGTTTTTGGGCGGAAACTCAGTGGTAGAATACCTACTGACCCTACGAAGAGTTTGACACAGAATGACCTACCGCCTGGCCTAATGCGAGAAATTACTTGCGCGCATACCTGTGAGCGCAGATTACCGCTAGTTCATTCGGCTTCTACAGACCGCCAGTTGTATCCTCACAGGTATGCGTGATGTTCTCGTGGGAAACGTGGATTGTGTAGTGTAAAACACAATCTTCCAAAATAGTGTCAAAAAACAATGAACTTGATTGTTTAATTTTTGTTTAACTGACGGATTGTACAAGAAATTGTACAAGAAATTGTGTAGTGTAATGCAGCTATAAGTTAGAGAGGGAAAAAGCAAGAAATCACATGCGCGAAAGTGAGATACCGTGAGTTGGGTATACTTTGAACGGTTTTTTTCTTAAAAGATGGTTAATTTTCGATACAACCAAATTATCCATCCATTAACAACTGTAAAAGTTGAAAGCTACTTTCTGGTACATTCAGAGCATGCATGTTTTTGAAAAACTATCGTCATTGACCAAATATTAATTTTTTTTATGTGCGTTCAAAGTTAGGTTTATACGTGGGGGAACTTTGAACACACATTAATTTCAGATAGTGTTTCAATGATATCTTGAGAGCGGAATAACTTTGAACACATAAATATTTTTTTAAATATTGAGCACGTTTTTTCCAATTTTTCAAGGCCAAACGTGTTACAATGAGACCAAAATATGACGTTAAACCTAAAAGTGAAGTGTTAATCGAGCGAAGAATCTAAGTTTTCACGTTTGGAAAATTAAGAAAATCAATAAGTAGAGCAAAAAACTTTTAATAAAACAAAACATAAATGAAAAATATATTCTGGTGATATAACAACAAAGTCAATCTTCAAAAAAGATTAAAAAATATAAAAAAAATAAACATCAATTCTTAGGAACATGAACACTGCTACATCATGGTTTTTTTTGTGGCTGAGGGTACCAAGAGGAATTTTGAATTCCCGCGAGGCATCCCGATATGACATTCTTCCCTGCTGTATAGCATCAAGAGATTGATTCAGTACGTTTTTTGTTCTGCTTCCCAATTTTCTTTTGTGTTCTTCCCATTTTTTTTTATTCGTTTATTGACCGTTGGCCTATTTCCACAACGAGGCCTAACACCGACGCCGGTGAATGCTTTCCTCCACTATACCAGAAATTTTGCCGAACCCCTGTGTGTCCCAACACACAGGGTAGGTATTTTTAACGACCACCAACATCGCATGGGGTTGGCACCATCGTTCGTATTTTACGTGCTATGCGACACACGTCTTTCATTTAGCAAGCATTCCAACTAAATCAAGAAGCTTGTTTTCGAGGCGAAAATCCATCCCTGGCGGGAATCGAACCCGCGACCTCTGGAGTGATAGTCGACCGCGCTGACCAGCACACCACAAGCTCCTCAAACGTGATTCCCATTGTTGTCCTGCATAATAGAATAGGGATAACTGAGTAGTACCTACCCAACTACACTGAACAAGATAAAACTTCAAGAATTGCATGATATAAAAAATGGAAGAATTATATTGGGGGTAACTTTGAACACAGTTCAAAGTATCCCCCAAATTCCAGTTTGGAGGTTACAATTACGAAAATATTTAATTTCAGCTAAAAACAAAGAGATTTCCATGAAATGCATATTGCATTATTCAAAGAAGGAAATGCGGATGATCATGCCATATAAACAGTAACTGGGGATAAGTTGGATTATTGTTTTCCAAGTGAAAGTTTACTCACCATGAAAGGGCGGTTATCTGAAAACTGACCTAAGCAATTTTTTTCCCTCACTGGTACCAACTGAACGATTCCGAATGACTGTATGACGCTAAATGTTGACATTCAGGAATCCATAGACTTCAAAAATTGAATACGGCACCGAAAAGTACCAATTCGACAAAAGTTTTCAAAAAGTATGGATTTAGTTCAAAGTTGACCCTCCTGTTCAAAGTATACCCAACTCACGGTACCACTAACAACTTAGGTCAGAAATCAGAATACTTAGTTTAGGTTGTAAAAAGAAAGCACCTATTGTTTCACATGATACATAGGGCCTGGCCTGTAAATAAAAATTCAGCCTGTAACAGAACAGATTAATAAAACTATGATAAAACTGCCGAGTTTGAGAGCCGCCGAGTTATTTAAAGTTGGCAACCCATAAAACTGTCGCGCATCCCCATCCAAACTTCAGCTGTCATTGTCCAGTTGTCAGTGTGACAGTGTCACTCCTGTCATTAATTGGATTGACGATTATTGAAAAGTTAATTTTTCCCAACAAACATTCCTCAACAAGATCAAATAACTTGATTTGTTATTAAGGACCTACTTAAGGTATATAATTTTCGGCTAAGCTTTTGATAAAAAAATATATTAAAATTAATTCAGATCAATATCGGGGGAAGACAACTCAATAATTCATAGCCACATAATGTCTGATGTGGTATTCTCCGCCCGGGCCTACAGCAAAATAATTTTACATGCCGCCAAATACCCCCACTGTGCCATCAATGGAGTGCTCTTGTCGGAAGCGTCAACTGTGAAAAAGAAGGAAGTAAAGTTTGTGGATGCAGTCCCACTGTTCCATATTGCCCTCAATTTAACACCAATGGCGGAAGTAGCCCTAATCCAGGCATGTATTTTTTTCTTCATTCAAATCAAAGTTCAACATGGACTTCCAGATCGATGAACTTGCTTCGGAAAAGGGGCTCATCATTTCGGGTTATTACGGAGCGCATGAAACTTTGAAAGACTGCTCAATCGACAAGTGCGTCAATAGAATATCTGAAAAAATTGCGGCCAATAACGGCTCTGTGCATTTAGTATCTGTAAGTAGTGTTACAATAATTATTTCGAATATCTGTTTTTGAAGAGGAGAATTTCAGGTGGATAATACCAAATTGAGTTTGCAGTTGGACAATGTGGCTTTGAAAGTAGCCCAGTTTTCAGATGGTAACTACAAAGCTTGCGATACACAGAGAATCGTTTTGGAACCGCAAACCACTTTAGATGTTTGTTCTGATCTTTTGGAGAGAAGTGCACAGGACGATCTGGTGGATTTTGATAACCATCTAGATGACATAAGCTTAGACTGGTTAAATCCTGGGTTGAACAATGAAATAGATGATTTAGTATGTAAATTTCAGTAAGCAGAATAGGTTTTATTGAAACATTTGTACATGTTGTGGATTAAAAAAAAGTTTATTGGTTCTCATCAAGTTATTTCTTATTCAAGTAAAACAACAGTCAATCTATAATGATTTATTTTCCAACATATTACATTAATTTTTGTAAATGAGTTAATACAAGCATTTCATAATAGGTACATAATATAAAAATCCTAATTGCACAATGTCAACAAAGAAAAACCAACAACACAGGTGCAAAACTACAAACAACAACTGTAACTGTTCAAATGGAATTTGAGTCGTTTTTACAATAATTTTTAAAATGTTGAACAATAACAACTTTATAACATCACTCTCAACGTGCCATCAATCCATCATAATACCTAATTCAAAAAATATATGATAAAATATTATTGCTCTTTCATAACAACCTACATCTCTAATAAAATATGTTATTATCACTAGTCAAATTGTGCTACTAATTTCACTAAGCTCTATCACTTTCACTTCTAAGAAAAAAGAGCACAAAATAATTGCTTTACCTAACCTGGATGAAATGTGTAACATTTCATTATAATTATTATAGGTACTAATATTTTTCTCTCCAAGGTGTTTCAACTCTTGGGGTCAAAAACGGAACAGTTCACATAGACATAATATGTTTTTTTTTCACGAAATTGTCAGGGTTGTTGGAAGTTTGGCTTCTTTTTTGAAAATTCATCCCATTTCGGGATTGGTCAAAGTAAATTATTTGGCACAAGTTACTTATGTACTTCACGGTCATCGTCTATCTACCTACATGTACCTACATGTAACATGTCTAATTGGCGGTGGACTTTTGGATTTTGACTTTTGGCAATTTTTTTCCGAAGTGACAATCTCTGCAACTTATGTAGAAATTTGACATGTCGTAGGTAGTCAATGTCCTAAAGGTAACTTATGCCAAATTCACTCAGTAACATGCTCAATGACCTCGATCGTTTACGAAATATTAATTTTCAAAAACAAAAAAAGATGAATTTTGAACTTTGATAGTTTGAACAGAAATTGAAATTAAAAAAAAATCTTGACCACATGCACCATTTATTCATGACCCTTCATAAAAACCCGTTCAATCTTCCACCCCAAGATTTTCAAACACTCTGTTTATATATTATCTCAGGCAAAAAGTCACATTTTCTTTAGCTTGTGTCTGCACAATAAAAATTACTCAAAAAATGTGTGTCACTAAATACTTGAATACTATAACGTCACTAACACGTGTCAAAAATATTATTGAACGAATTATGAAACTACTATTAGCAGAGAGTAGGCATTTCTAGAAGAACCACTTAATAGTAAATCCATTTTAAATCCTGAAATCTAGAGTCATCATTCTGTGAGCGAATAAACTATGATAATCCATTTGCTAAAAGCTAACAGCCCCTTTATACCAAGTTCTGGGTTCATCGTTCATTGCCTAAAGCCGCAAAGCTCATTTCTAAATGGTAACTATACGTGCGTTGCCAACGACGGCGCTGAAAAAATAGCTGACTAGCAACGATAGCATTTCTGTTTTCCAGTTACTTGCATTGTCCTGATCCAGAGAAATTTTTTGTAGCGCCATTGGCCGAAAAAAATCGAATTGTCCAAGAGCAGCTTTGCCGCCTACAGTTTTCTAGTTCGGTTTCCTAGTTACGTTCCCAGTATTAGTGATGCCACTACCTGTGACGCACAATCATACCTACTCTTAATTTGGCTCTCTTGATCACAGAATGTGATCCCTATATACCACTCTCTGTCAATAGCCTAGGTTCATTGCTGCCATTGCTATTCAATTTTGTATGTTTTCTAATAATAATTAGGGAGTTTGCGTGCACACGTAGGTACGTACGACGTAACGTAACTTTCAACGTGAAAATCGGCGAGGTTGTTATTTGCAATTTCTCAGGTACAATGGAATTTTCACGTTCTACGTTGCATTACATCGTAATGCGCAAAGTGCTAATGTTAAAGTGCAAAAGAAAAACCTCCTTATTGGCCAGCACCTTGCATAGTTCGGCGAGCATTGAATCTTACGCATGAGGTAAGCACAAAACTACAAAAAGAAATATCTTTATGTGAACGAACTTAACCCGTAACGGATACTGAAGTGAACGAATTGATATGTTCAATTTGTAGATCTTGAAAATAATTTTTTTAGATCTTTCATCCACCTGACTGGTTCCAAGTTGAGCTATGTTGATTTTTGAGTTTTCAAAATAAACTTTTAAACGTATCCGAAAAAGGCATAAGTACAGGGTGTTAACGTATAAACTATAACCCCTCTGGAGTCTTCCCCTTGAAGATAATTTTGAAAATGAAAAAAATATTCTCATATGATTTTTTCCGTGGGCTTCGAATCTGTCCATACAAATTTTCTGTGGCATATTGCCTACAAGGTGCAACATCTAAAATTTCTGTCAAACTGGACACCTTGTATTTTAATATGGGAATCGACTCCTCTTTTCATCCTGATTCTGAATATATATCACACTTGATAGTTTAATCAACGGAACACTTGTAAAAAAATTGATGAACTTTTAAAAAATATCGAAAAATGATTTTTTTTTTGTAAATCAACTACATGCATTTTTTAATAATCATTCTGGTAAAATGGATATTATTATAGTTTGAAACTTCCATCCAACTCAACTCAACTCTACAAACTCGAAAAAAAAATATTTTTTGATATTTAAAAAATTTTCGCAAATTTTTTCCAACTTCAACAACTTTTTTCACATGTCTTTTTTTGATCAACCCTATCAAGTGTGATATATATTTATAATCAGGATAAAAAGCGGAATTGATTCTTATACAGGGTGTCCGTTTTTCGAGGCTAAGCATGAGTATCTCGCTTATCTTTAGAGATACAGAGTCGGTTAAATCAGAAAAAAGTTGCGAATTTTCATGACGATCAATGATCCAAAGAGATATTTGACTTGTCAGTTTTGGTTTTCGAGATATCGAAAAAAAACAGAAATTTGTAATTTTTGTTTTCATTTTTTATTTGAAAAACGGTTGAAGGTAGCTTTTTCTAATTGAGACATTGTGGAGGCACTTTTTCAAGGGGAATTCATTGTTGCCAAAATCTTCATTCTAGCTTTCAAAACAACCGAGATATGACATTCAACTTTTTTTTCTCTTATGGGCGCCATATTGGATTTTGACATTTTTGAATACAATATTTTTTTCTGGTTACAACGATGTGTCACATGCCACTGTTGAATTCATGCTTTTGAGCAAAACATTTATTTTTATTTTTCAAAGAGTGCTTTGGAAACAAAATCAGCACCGACAATAAAAAAAACATAAATGTTGAACATTTATTCAACAGTGACATGTGGCACATCGTTTTAACCAGAGAAGAATACCGTATCCAAAAATATAAAAATCCAATATGGCATCCATTAAAGAAAAAAGTTGAATGTCGTATCTCGGTTGTTTTGAAAGCTAGAATGAAGATTTTGCCAGCTTTGGATTCCCCTTGAAAAAGTGCCCTGACAATGTCTAGATTAGAAAAGGCCACCTTCAACCAGTTTTTAAATAAAAAATAAAAACAAAAATTCAAATTCCTGTGTTCTCACGATATCTCAAAAACTAAAATTGATACGTCAAATTTCTTTTTGGATCATTGATCGTCATGAAAATGCGCAACTTTTTCCTAATTTAACCGACTTTGTATCTCTCAAGATAAGCGAGATACCCATGCTTAGCCTCGAAAAACGGACACCCTGTATTATGAAAATACAGGTGTCCAATTTGAGAATTTTTTTTGATGTTTCACCCAAACAGACAGGACAGATTCGGAACCTGCGGAAAAAACCATGCAATTATCTTTTTTTTCAAATAATGTTCAAGGGAAAGTCTCCAGGGGAGAGGGGTTAATTTATACGTGAACACTCTGGACTTTTACACTCGTAGTGATTTTGTTGTTCCCTATAGTTACTTTTCTTGACAAAAATGATTGTGTTTATCAGCTTTAAAAAATTGCGCAATAAATAGGTATTATACCCAGTTGAATTACACTGCTCAATCACTTTTGTGCTACAAACGAAGTGCACTATGCAAATTGTGTAGGTATAGGTATAAAAATTTAATAAATAAATACATTTCTGATAAAATACCTACATTTTTACTTGAAATATTCTTTCACTTTTTTTACTATTACGTCGCTAATCATTTATTGTTAACATTTTTCTATATGTTTCATTTGAACATTTCGTCGGGTCTAGGTATTTTGAGGTACACAATTACCTAGTGCTACACTTATGTACCTACTTGCTAAATTTAATAACAATTTATTTTTATAATCCTTATTATTACCTACATTCAGTGCTAATTTATTTATTCTTTTCTTTTATTATCAAATTCAATATAAAAGGTATAATATCAAAAATTCAGGTAAAAATTTATAAACAGCATGCTTAGAAAAATCAGTGTATGATGTCTATACTGAAACAAATAAAAATTCAAAGATATTTGAAAAGCTTTGATTTGCACCTATACAACCGCAAAATAGTGGCATATATAATACGTTCAACCCTAGTGTAATTCGAGTGAGCTATGGTTTCCCGAATTTCTTCTTTCCAAGGGCTTCGCGTGTGGCGAGACTCCCAGCCAGCAACTAGAATCACACTATGGTCGAACGTACTTTACCTATACTTAAGTGCATTATCAATAATTTATTATGTAGGTATATAATATAATATACTTTTCAATTACAAATATATATCTTATTTTACTATACATTTTGATAGACGTCTACAACAAAATAATGTTTGCCATGTGGACAAAATTTGTAGTAGAATAGGGCGGGATTTTTTGCGAACACCTCGTGTACCGTTTTCGTTACTTGATGCACCCTGTATATTAAAAATCAGGGTACCGCAATGCTGCTTCAAAAACCGCTATATATAAGAATAACACAGCCATATCCTTACTGAAATGCTTTACATGTGACTTAAATCAGTTTTCGTGTTGTAAATTTACGGATGGAATTGAAGCAGTGATTCCTTCAATGTATTTGTCTGCTACTTTTTTATACAGAGTGTTTCCAAATGGCTGTCACAAACGAGATAAACCTCTGAGCGGGTGGAACCCATAAGACAAACACAGTGATTCTTCAACAGACCCATTGATTTCATAAACTTCAAGCGCATTATCCCTGTGGGATTGATTTCGCACCCTTATTTTACCAATTCAACTCCGTCCTTAACTCGTAGAGTTCATTTCAAAGCTATTTGGTTTCGGTGGTAGAACTGATAGAACGCTGCCTTCGCAAATTTTGTGGTGGGGATAGGCGCTTACCGGCAGACAGTGGCGTATCAAGATAATGTAAAATTGTTCACCAAAGTCGTGAGTTGTGTTGTGACTAATGGTGCTATTCTACAAAAAATAAAAATAACATTGCATAAAGGTTACGCTGTTATTGCTTCGGTACCAGCAAATGCCAACAAAATTTTTAGCATATCGGCGCGTTTATAGAACAAACATATACAACAAAGCAAATAGCTATGGGACACCACTAACAATTTACCGGATCACGAGCGCGCAACTTTTTTTATAAGAAAGGGGTGTACACTAAACAGCTTTGAAGTGGAATCTACATACATATTTTAATTTTTATAATCCACGTTTCCCGAAAGGTTTCTGCGCATACCTGTGAAAGTAGGACGTTGCCATATCTATATCACGACAACAAGTTGACAACACTGTAATACGGTGTGCGTGTGTAATGTCACGCAAATTTCAGCTGACAGCGCTTGACGTCGATTTGACGTTTCGACAGATCTAACCAAATAACGCTCTTGTTTCGTCGATCGCCTTGCAGCTCGTTGTGTTTCGTATCACCTGAATCTTTTCTGCGTCTTTCTGCCATACGGCACGTAACATTTCATTCTGAACAATATTGAATGTTGAATGGTTAGGAGGTTATGTTTGTTGTTTGTTTACATTTCGATTATTGATTGACAGTTGCCATTGACAGTGACACTTCGTGCGTCAAAATTGAAATTACCGCGCTCTGCAGGTATGCGTTCTCATGTGTGCGCTGAAGTGATGTACGTGATGGTAAACGTGGATTCCAAAAACTTCTCTTCTGCCAAATATTTCGGCGTTTTCTTCATTCCTATTTGAAAACACTCTGCAGGGTCGTAGGTACTTACTTACTAAGTTTTTTCAAGACGTATGATAATGCATTTCGACACAAAGATCCAACACAAACGCATTTTTCACCAACAATTTCAACTACCTACCTACCTATAAAATACTATGCTTATCTAATATTGCATTTTTGATTACCGTTACCGTAAGATTGTGGTGATATTGTGTTGTGGCGAGGGCTATGAATCAAAATCGTCTTCTGTCAAAGCCAAAGGTACTGAAATAGGCGTGTTACCGCAGGTACCTCTGCGTCTTATTGGTGAAACCGGAGGGCTTGTTTGTGGAGTTGAAGGAGCTGTCAGAGTTCCGGGTACAACCAAAGAGGTCAAATCCACACGGGAACCAGTACGAGACGGTGGAGCTGAACCTTCAACCAGGATAACATAGTAATTAGTTGAAAGAACTATAATTTCAAAATCCATTATTCACTTAATCTAAAAGTGGATTTCCATCAATTTCAACTCAGCAAGTGCTCAACTTGCCACCGTTTTCACATTTGTCAGGCTAGGGAAGCGTTCACCGCCAGGACACTGTCATATACCGGGTGATCATTTGAAAACTATCCAACTGCAATATCTCCTAATTCCTAGTGCAAATGTCTTTGAGCAAAAACAGGTCGATTTTTATATCGAGGGGGACATCTAAAACATACATTGGAGAATTTATATCTTAAGCCCCCTCGGCCCCACTCACTTCAACTTTGAAATTTCAAATGGCACCACCTACCTTGCGATACATCAAATTGAAGAGAAATAAATTCTTTTTCTAAAAAAAATATTTTGAAATTTTTCAACCCCACCCTCGTTCTTTCTAAAATTCTCTGAGTGTCCAAGTTAATATTCTTGATCTCTATTTTCCTTCAATATAGTCAACGCCATCCTGCACAGCATCGAAAAAGAAAATTTTCTATAAAAAAAGTGCCACCCAAATTCACCCCTTCGCTCCCCCCCACCTGACCTTAAAAATCTAAAATGTCAATACCCACTTTGTAATACATCAAATTGAAGGAAATTGAATTCTCTTCCTGAAAAAGATTTTTTCACAATTTTTAAGCCCCCCATTTCCCCCCTAGAATACTCCAAATGGCCAATTTATTGGGGGAGGGGTAGAAAATTTCAAAAAAATCCTTCTCGGAAAGAGAATTCAATTCCCTTCAATTTGATGTATCACAAAGTAGGTGGTGTTTTGTTAAATTTGGGAGTTGAGGTGGGGGAGAGCAAAGGGGTGAATTTGGGTAGCACTTTTTCCACCGAAAATTTTCTTCTTCGATGCTATCTAGGATGACGCCGACTGAATTGAGAGAAAAATTGGGGTCCAGAATATAAAATGGGACAGTCAGAGATTTTTTAGGGAAAAGGGGGTGGGGTTAAAAATTTTGGAAATATTTTTTTCGGAAAGAAACTTCAATTCTCTTCAATTTGATGTATCGCAAGGTAGGTAGTGTCATTTGAAATTTCAAAGTTGCGGTGAGTGGGGGCGAGGGGGGTGAATATAGAAATTTGCCAATGTATGTTTTAGATGTCCCCTCCGATATAAAAATCGACCTGTTTTTGCTCGAAAAAATATTCACTAGGAATCGGGAGCTATTGCAGGTTGATAGTTTTCAAATGATCACCCGGTATGTAACTGATGCCCGCGAGAACCCATGAGAATGAGAACGCTCTCCCTAGTGCGTTGCATTTGAAAATCGTTCAAAACTGGAGCTGAAGATTTAATGGAAATGCTTCTAAAAATGAATTCCCACAGAAACGGAGAGCAGATTATAATATGCAAATCCTTCTTGATCTAATTTGAATTCTGATGTGACAAAGTGTCAAATTTCAACGCATTCAATGACACAGAAAAGATCCCCAAAGAAATCCGCTCTCCGTCACAGTGGGGATTCACTTTTATTAAAAATTAGGTGATGACCTCCAGCTATCAACAATCAATGTCAACTTTATCGTCAATCCTCATCGATGCAAAACTCGAAAAAAATTTTTCATAATTTTTGTCTTTGCATGGGGAATCGCTAACTAATAAAATCCAGACACCTTTTGTCTCGCTTGGCAAATTCCCCAGGAATTCTTGTGCGTTCGGTGTGCCATACTGATGAGCCAAATTCAAATAAGATGGCGAAACGAAACACAGTCTACAGTTTCCATTTCTGCAGAGAAACCTCGAGAGAAACTATAATTTTTGTCGTCTTCTTTTGAAACGAAGTCATAGTAGGAGTAACTGTAATAGTAGGTACGCTATCAGGTTGGATTTTTTCCACATATGTATTTGTGCACAGGGTGATTAAAAATGGTAGCTACACTAAGACCAGCTCCAGTAAGACGCAGAATTGGCATCAGAGAGTCAAAAAAAAGAGTAAAAAAATCCAGAGGAAATTATTGAAATCGAAAATTAGTTTCAAAAAAGTGGAGCAGTTTGTCTTGGTGAACTTATAACGGATGATAACTGACAACGATGTGACAATGGATATCCAGAGAAGGTTGATTTTGGCTAATAAGGCATATTTTGCAGTCAGGGCCGCCGAGAGCTTCGCCGGGCCTCGATGTTGGATGTCACTTACGGGCCCCAGTTCTTGAGAATATTTTGAGCCCGTGAGCGAAGTTGGGGGGAGAAGGGGGGCCGCGGGCGAGATTTTTTCAAATAATAATAATAATAATACTGATAATATTATTAATATTACGTATTTTCACCAACTGAAGCAAGAACGACAAAAAAAAAACAAAAATCGAGCTTCTTGCTCAACTCTGAACAGAAGCTTTTCTAGCTTTTGCGGATGCGAAGTCCTATTCACCGAAGCAGTAGCATGTTAGTGAATTTTTCTTCTGCCAGTGTGAAATTGCTTTCCTTTAAATTTCAGACATTTTTGGAAATTAATTCTGCTGTTTCAAGCATCAGGCAGTAAGAAAAATCAATTTTGAAGTGAAACTTCTATTCTCGCGCCTAGATCACAACACACCACTAACGCAGAACCACACATGGGAGTGAAATTGCTTCATAGCATCAGTGGTTGTAACGAACGCCTGTAACGATGTGCTGTAACGTTGTCTTGTCTGACCTTGGGGTGACCAGCGTCGTCCCAGGAAATGAAAGAACAAGCTGTTGCAGCGTTCGCCGCGTTCGGTTCTATTTTTTACTAATCGCCGACACTGGACTGCTCTTCGTGTTGTCGTACTGTTGGCCCGACAAGAATGGCTCTCGACTTGGCTTGAATAGATTCGAGCGGATGTGATTTATTATAGGGATAGGGAGGTATATTCAGAGCCGGGCCTAGCAGGCGTGCAGTGCGTTCCGGCGCGCAGGCGAGTACAACAGGCGGCAAGTCATAGGGGCGGTAATATAATAATCAAGTTGAATTTCGAAGGATTCTTTTCATTCCCGCATTTGATGGGGCTCTCCACTGCCGAGCGCAGCGAGAAAAGAATTAAAAGAAGTCTAATCGTGAAAAAATCATGTCGAAAGTACTCTGCCCTTTGAGTGACTAATAATAATAATTAGGATTGATAATAAGAAAAACAAGATGATACAAACCGTGAGGGAGCGGAGCGGGAGTACGAAAAGAACACCTCTTCGAACGTTGTTTGCTGATTGATTCATATGTATAGAAGTTTCACTTCTTTCGAGGGTGACTATGGTCACGCACTCACGTTTTTTTTTGTGTTAGTGGATCTTGGGAAAAAATTTAATCTCGCTCGCACGGGCCCCCCACGGGGCTACGGGCCCCAATGATATGTCACCTTCTGAACCACCCTCTCGGCGGCACTGTTTGCAGTGAACCCAATCATGAGGTCACACTATCTGAGCATCAACACGAAAGTTAACGTCTATAAAACTAAGGTCCACGTTCAATTTAAAAGAAAAATACGCCTATAATTTCTTTTGATGAAACGCGTTATCATTGTTTGATAGAGACTTATTTTAGTGAACTTTGGTTTAAATTTGATCAAAATCGGTCAACGTCAACGGTTTAAAAGCTACGATAAAAAAGACGATTTTTAAAAGACTCCAACTCCGGGATCTTTTTAAGGGAGCATTTTAGGACCATGAGTTTTCTAATTTTTTTCACTTCATTTTTGATGGCGAATCATCCCTCAACATTTGTAACAACCAGCGCCCGATACCCTGTATTTTAAGTCATAATTTTCAAAAACTTCAGTAAATTAAAGGGTCATACTTTGGGTCTACATCTACAAATCTAGAGAAGTGTCTGATGAAGATTTATTTTTACTATTTCCCTTTTGACTCCTTGATTTTTTTGCCCTGCATCAACTACTTGGTTATAAGAAGGTTTTTTCCGTAGGGGATTCTCAGTAACGATAACAATGACGATAACAACGAAGTACTGTAGAATTTACATTCTTGGATCAGTGAGGGGGATTGATCGGTGGAGTTTTGTTTCGATGGTTTTCTCGTTTCATCCCTCTTCCCGGGGCATCACCGCACGATAGTAGATGCCCCAGTACTAAGGAACGCGTGAAAAAGTCCATCTGGCCCAGTGCGGATTTGAACCCGGGACCTTCGCCTTTGAAAGCGAGGCCGAGCTCACCGTGCTACCGACTGGGTTTTGACTCCTTGATGACTTCTTCACTGTATACTGGAGCAAAGTTGAGCAAAGTTCGTGACTGGAACCCGTGTCCGTCATCGTCTACTTCCCTACTTCATTATATTTTTAATTTCTCCTTCAAGTGGTGTTTCTGTATCCAGTAGCTAATATGTTGCCACCCTTTATTTATTATTGAAGAGAACTAGTTATGCGATCATCACAACATAAAATATGTAGGTACCTACGTACGTATAGGTACTTACATACCTGTAACTAGTTAGAAGCTATTTATAATAGACATGCATCTAATTTCCAAGTGTGTAAGGTTATACGGCAAGAGTTTTCTGATCAACATCTACTAAAAGTAGACCTAGTTAATAATTTATGATATGTAGGGAGCAGTTCCCTAATTTGACCAATAATATTCTTACCCGAGATCAATTCCATTGCTAATAAGGCATTTCTCCCAAATCTGGAAAATGTTGCAAACCAAACCTAACTGGCGGTAGTGTATGAGTGTGATTGAATGTCAGAAATTTACTGAAAAAGAAGAAAAGCTTGAACATAACAATAACAAACGAAAGCATTGTACTTAAGATGTAGAGAATAGAATAATGAGCACAAAAATACCAACCTACCGAGTGTCAACGGTATAGTAATAGTGGAATCCTTGTATCGTTTTTATTCAAATTGGTCGATTTAAAAATGTAGGATGTATCGGATAATAAGCAAATTGCTTGACCTAGAAATGAAAAAATGCAGGAATACATTTTTTTTAATATGTAGCATCAATTAATGATGTGTTTGCCAAAAAAGCAGTGGTTTTCCTTGAATCTGCATATTTTTGAAAATATTTTAAAACTTGAAAACCAAAAAATTAGATAGGGAGTTTCCAAATACATACCTCGACCTCTTCTCTCGTCTTCCAGTGTTGCCAAGCTTAAACCAACATTTTGCTATGCTCTCGCTTCTTGGCATCAAGAAATGCTAATAAGGACTTTGTTGAAAAGCGGGTCGCGATAGGTTTCTCTGCCATAGCATAATAAATAGGTCAACACATGAAGTGGTCCACCCCGAAATTTCGCCTTGCCTCAAATTAGTATGTCTCAAAAAATAAGTAACCGACTTCTGAAAAGATGACAATCCCTGAAAGGCCGTTTGGCTACGAGGCTACCAGACGTCATGCTGCCAGAGGTGTTCATTGACCAACTGACATTGTCTTTGATATACAGGGTGACAACGGAAGGAGTGTCAAAGTGGTTCATTTTCAACGAATAACTTTCGCAAAAGAAATCCAGATTTTTTTTCTGGTTTAATAGCCCACATCCATATCTCCAAACGATTCTCGACTTGACTCCGTACGAGACTCCGTATTTCACCATCAGTTCCACAAAAAAGATGATCAACTATCAGGCTGATTGCAGATTAACTGAACTTTTTTCTGCTGAATGCTAGTCGATTAACCATAAACCACAAAAAATGCCTGAAATCTGTACTAGACCCATCGTCTTTTCACTATTGACAGATGAACCAGCATTTCCGTTATTCAGTCAGCTACAAATTGATAAGCAAAAAATCGCGAATCAACTGATCTCGTATTATCCTCTTTGTGGAACTCACGGGTTTTTAAAAATACCGGGTGTTTATAAATGTCTGTGATCGCGGCAGGCTTTGGTCAGGCCAAAAGTTGCGGTGAAAGGCACGATTTGAAAGAGTGATAGGAGATTCCAAAAGGGCGATATGATAACAGACATTTATAAACACCCCGTATAACGACCGATCAAATACCTACTTGAACACTCAACTTGGCGTACGATGCTCACTTTTTTCCTGAACGGGCGAATCATGAACGCCAAATTTCAGCGATATCGCCCATGTCGTCACCCATGCGGATCTAGCTTTATACGACCTAATCACCCTTTCAGCATATACAGAGTGTTCAAAATTGATTGACCTTGCCGCCTTGTTGCGATCATGTATTTTAGGACCGTTTGTCGCTCATGTTATGTACGATTCCTATATTTCCATGACAATGACGGCGAAACCGCACTTTGTCTATTTTCGAAAATTGAAACAGGCGCATCACAAAGTGCGTGGAAGTTGATGCCTAACACCTCCAGCATCTTTTCTGGCCTTTGTTTTCAAACAATCCAATATAATTCGATTTTTTGAGATGCTGTTTACAACAATATGTCACATCATTCAGAAGTCGGCATTACAGTTACCGACTCTGTTACTCTAGCATTATAATTTGATGCATAAGGAGTGGATATAGCCTGGTTCAATCCTTGTTTTATTGTCATAGCGGCAAGGTCAATCAATTTTGAGCACGCTGTACTATGCCATTGCACGCGTTGAGCGATTATGCTAAAAGCCTTGGCGTGATCAGTCCATAATTTGGGATGCGGAGCCTTGATTGCTTCGATAATTTACATGAACAAGCCCAACAGCACACAACATGCACGAAATTCGAGATTTACTCAATCGTACGAGGCGCGTGCGGCTGTTACATAATTGATATGGAGTGATCAGAATAAACTGAGCTATTGGCTATTGCTTATTGAGCTTTCGTGTGAACTCTGCCAGTCGCAAAGTCCTTACCCATAATTTCCTTTGTCTGATCCCGTCCAATAAAAAAACGAGTAACACGACCACGCTTGTCTTTGACTGACTAGAAACCGAAAAATTGCTTGTTTTTTTGCCTTGAGCTTATGTTGGGCACAACTGAAGACTGCACAACACCTTGTCATCTTTTTCAGTTTCGACAACTGGCACACGTAGGTACAGTTTGCTCATGTTGACGTTGCCCCGGATCAGCTGTTCGGCACGTGGGAGTGACACGTCACGTGAAAATGGTCTATACCCATTTGAAGTGAGGCGAAATTTCGGGGTGACCACTTGTGTTGACCTGGTCAAGGTTGACCTGCTTATGATATATTGCGAGCACAAAGAACGACATCTGAGTTGAAGCAGGCTACATGCAGTTAAGCTTTGTTTTGGTCGAACATTACACCACGTTTCCAGTCATTTCATTGGCTACGTTTACACCGGTGCGGTGGACTAAAACTGGACTGACCCAAGCACTGACCCAAATTCCACCCAAAGTAATTCTTCTCTTCCAGCATTTTCACCGGCAGAATGACGCGGTCGACCTATTTCAAAATATGAACTTGAACTAAATGAATCTTAGAACTAAATTTACTTTAGGCCATGGCTAACCGGAGACCTGACCCAAGCTACTTGGTTCTAATTTGGTCCTTGTCTGCGATCGCTTACACCACGTGGACTAAATTTAGTTGGGTCGAATTTAGTGCTTAGGTCGCGGACCAAAGCCACGGTGTAAACGTAGCCATTATAATCCGATACTCCTATCTACTTACTTCCCTACTCGCTTCCCTATAATGATCTTTCCCCAAATTCAAAATCTCTCGTGAAATCGTACGGGATCGTCCATTACAGTTGTCACGTTGTCACTCGATAAGTTCAGTGCAGGCATGCACAAGAAAATCGTGAAAACGGGACAAAATGTAGGATAGAGAAACTGTGGCTAGAACTGCTAGAAGATCAAAAATTACAATGAGGTACCTACTTAATGATTTTCAAACTATGTTTTCAAAAGCATTACAAGTTACGTAGCGAAACTGAGTCTGAGACCATAGTTGGAAACGGATAAGATCTAGAGAGGACAATATTAGTATTCCTATATTGTATTTTGCTTGGGGTTTCCCAATACAAGGTGATTTCTTTAAAAAGACCCATCTCCAATTTTTTGATGCACAATTTTTTTCTGGAAAAAGTCGAAAGAGGTCGACTTCCCTTTCGAGGGTGACCTATAACAGGATTAACAGGCGTATATTAAATCTTAGCCTTGCTAAAAATTTCTCAAAATTCCAAATAAGAATAGGGCTCTGGCTCGGGCTCTGGATTCTGGATCAAGTGGGGGGAGTGATGGAACATAGTTCCATCCGGCACGCAGGCCTCACTTTTGGGCCCATTGTACCGTCTCCCCAATGTTGGCCCCATTATATTATATTACCCCATTAGAATAGAGCTCGAGTTGCACATCATTTTGGAGTGGAGATCTTTGAATTCTCTTCACAACAATTGAAAAAAAAATTAAAATCCAACAACCTGTTCTGAAGTTATGAATTTTTGCAAAATCAAAATTTGATACTTCCTTTTTCATCAACATAATTGAACCTGAAAAATCAGTTGATCTCTTTAGTAAACATCTTGGATTGGAAGAAAATACGAACCCCAAGTTTCAATTATGATTTTTCACCCATGGCTGGAACTAAACAGAAGGGGTTGGGGGCTAATGTTCAACCCCTCATTCTAAATTTCGAAAGATAATTTAGGTCTTCCCGTATAATCTTAGCAGTTAAGATGTAAAGTATGGGTAGCGTGCACATTCAGATATTGCGCCATCATATCAGCGACATTACGGCCAAAGGCGAACCGTTATTCAGAAGACGTGGATTATTGGTGGCCTGAAACGTGAAACTGGAACCTGACAGGTTATGACGTTTACGTTGATTTTCTTCTTGGTTTTGTCGTTTTATTGTTCACATCCTGCCGTTTTTTTGGTTTTGCCATTTACCGTTTAAAGTTTTAAAGTTTACTAAAGAGCTATGAAAAATGTGTTGTGTTGGTACGAATTATACGATGCTAACTTGATGCTAACGTCTTGGCATCTAGTTGTCTAGATGTCCTGTATGAGTCATTCTGTGCTAAAACCGAGGCCAAAATGATCACTTTCTGCACTCATGGTGACGGATTTCCATAAATTTTGGATATGTTGTAGAGACATGAAAATAAGTATTCGCCGTTTTTTTTATAATTTTTTTTCCGAATTACAATTTTTCCAAATTTTTCACTTCTGACTTGCATTATAATCTGAGAAAAATCACAGCTCTTCAGTACATTGTTCGATCTTGAAGATTTTTGTTTTGATCCAACCACAAAAGATGAGGAATTTTGGACATTGAACTCTTTTTTGACAGATGTTGAAGAAAAGTATGGTGTCACGTCACTTTTCCGAAAAGAAAACGGTATACTGAAAAATGGTACAGTCATCGCCCATTAAAAACGCGTACGAGCTTTTGACACGGAGTGTACTGATTCATTCAATTTTGGCCCGGTGTCACAGTGACAAGGTAGCCAAAATTAATCAAATCAGTACACTCCGTGACAAAAGCTTGTACGCGTTTTTAATGGGCAATGACTGTAGTACATCTTCGATTTTCCCATTTTTTTTTATATATGTATATTATTCTTCGAACTTTTTTGAACCGACAAGTAATGGTCGCCAGAATGGACATTGCCCAAAAACGCACGAAATAAATTTTTGAAGCGAGCCGCGCAAACTGATTTGGCGCTCAGGAGTCCAGTAAAATGAAGCCTTCTTTAATGCTGAGATTGGAACTAATTAGGGGCTTGATAAAAAAAATATGGCAATATAGAGAATGATAAAGTGAATTAGACAAAGTTTCATTTCCAACCACCATGGAAAAAAATTGAGAATATTAAAAAACACGCGCCGCGATCTTTCTTCTGAAACGGTGAGAGAACGTTGAGAGATGTGTGAAAACTGTAAGGGATAAAGTTGTAGGGAATTTAATAATAATGTACAGAAAAGTCTACGGGGGCATATGTCTAACTTCTTCAGTTAACCGTTAATCGCGGTCAAAGTTGCGCGCCGGTCCAGTGAAGTGTAAAAACTGTACGCGTGAAATTTCTCCTTGAATGCTGCGAGAATGGCTAGAGATATCCGAAAATTGTGAACGACGAGGTTGTAGAGAATTGAATGTTTCACTAGTCGTAAACCACGTTCGGAGTTGCGCGACAATCTTGTAAATGATGAAGTAGTTCTTTTGGAAAACTTACTGCTAAACCTGTTCATTATGTAACTCAGCTGAGGCGGAATCAGTTGCTCATGTAATGTTGTTCCGATTTCCATTATCGGAATGCGTATGAATGAATACATTTTTACTTCGCGTACATCACGTCGCGATGACTGACGACTGTCACATTATACATATTTCACATCTATACTACTAGCTGCCAAGACGTTAGCACCAAGTCAGCATCGTATAATTCATAGGTACTAACACTTTTTTCCATAAATTACTTTGATCAAAAAGCCGTGAAACTAATTATACATGTTTGGTTTATTGTGAAGCTTATTTTCATAACTATTTTTGAAGTGTTTTGTTGATATGTTTTTTAGCATGTCGCTTTCACAAAGTCAAACTCCCTATTCACTTTCTACTCTGTTTGGCCGGGATCTCTAGCGACCAAACTCGGCATGGCTATTATAAGAATAATTCAGCACATAAAATGCTACTGACGCGAACTCCGAATTCGCTCGCTCCCCATAGTTGATTTTTGATCACGATGATGGTCGCCTTACCGGTATAACTCCTCAGCCCTGCGGGGCCCGATCTGGGCCTTATGCTCATGCTGGCCGTGCTGCTGGTGCTCACGGTACTCGGACTCCTCGTCATTTCCGACTGCGATCTGCTGGTCCTCTGTCTCCGCGATGACGTGACGCGCCTTTGTGTCTTGGATCTGCACACACCTGTTGGACATTCCTCGCCTAATGCACAGTGCCCTTCGCAAATTGACCTAGATTGGAGCAACTCTTCGTAATTATTGAGCATAAGGGAGCATTGTTCCTTGTCTTTGTGTATTAGAGCCAGGCTAGGGTAGCGCTCTTTCAGCCGGCGTCTTTCCTGCAAATTGACTTTAGTTATTAATCAGTACAGGCTGTGGGTACTACCTTATATTATACCCACATAATTATGATATATTGATTAATTAATAGTATGAATTTCTCTGTCGTGCTGTTGCCATCGTCGTAAAAGTAAAAATCCGAATGTTGGAATAACCTCTCTACCTGGATCTAAGTAATACAAAACAATTTCGTTCGATTTTGAACTGAGACTGCTGTTGTAATATGGTTGTTTTATGACTGTGAGCAAGACTGTGACTAACATAAAATCTTATCAATACTACTACCTATAGCTTATTATGCGAATCAGATCTGGCCCAATTTCAGCGACCTGAAATAATGAATAGTCCTGCGGCATGAGTGTGAATAGTCATGAAAAAATATTCACTCCGTGAGATTTTGACACCACCTCGAATGCATTATCATTCATTTTACTATTATCATTTTCTTTTGTGTAGTCTGCAACAGGGTGTCCACGGTTTAAGTGCTCTAACTGTAGGGTTGTATTCTTTGGCCAAATACAAGAAAATTCTTCCTATATTTTTTTTTCTTTCGGGCTTCAGTTTCCAAGTTACAAGGTGTCAAACAATAAGAAAATAAAATATTTTTTTGCTATAACTTAGTAACTACTATTTTCATGAAAACCAAACTTTGTACTATTGATAGACTATTAATCAGCTTTCATTTAGGGTTCACCATTACTTTGTTGAAAAACCAGTGGCGTAGATATTAGGGTTACCCACCAATTAACCCCGGTTATCTGCACGCCACTGAGATAGAATCAATCTTTGGTAACATTTTCTGATTCCCCGGACAATTCTAAGTAAAATAGGTACCTACTCTTTGTCCGAAGCTCTAAAGTTAACCATTTTTGAGGAAAACGGCATTTTATGCTGAAAAACATGAAAATCGATCATAACAATAAATTGACTGATGAGACTTTTGTGAGTTGCAGTATTATTGAAAGTATTAAAATCACTGAAAAGAAGACTTGTTAGAAATTATTGCTCTTGTTCAGTATTACTAACACTAATTACAAGATAATTTATTGAAAAATTTATTGACACCCTGTAACTTGGAAACTGAAGCTCGAAAAAAAAAATTATAGGAAAAATTTTTGTTGCATTTGGCCAAAGAATACAACCCTACAGTTAGAGCACTCAACCGTGGACACCCTGTAGAGGGCATCATAGGTCTACGATGACCTCTCCTGTATATTATGTTTGGTGTCCATGGCCACCAATTTCGAAAGTGGAAATGCTTGTTGTAAATTATTAGCGACTGCCATCTTGAATAACGTTATGGGGATATTTCATTATTTCCCATGACAATGTCTGAAATTGGAATCCTCATATTGGAAATCCCCGGTATAATACACTCCCATGTCCCATATGCCCCTAAAAACTTTGAAAATCAACTACCTACCTACTTTTGATACCGTGAACAGTTACAAACTAGGTAGGTAGGTAGGTACTCAATGCAATTTAAATTTTCAAGATCTATTATTGATGTTTCATCAGCTTTACTTAGTTGAGTCAACAGAATATTATAAAAACTAAACCAAAGACAAATCCACAAAAGCGTCCACCGGCTTTTATTTATGCGGCGTCTTTCTTGCCTAAAGCATTCAATATGCTAAAGCACTTCTCATCTTCATTAAAATAAATTCACAAAGTAGAAGTCCCGACAAAGTCAGCTGAAGTTTCTCTGTGTTGTTCTATACTCGAATAGCTCATCTACTTCTCTTCGTAGGTACTTACTTATATCAAAAGAGATGAAAAAGTCTGGAAGCCTGAAATTGCACACCTACCTCCGTGAGACGGGAGTACTCGAAATCTTGAAGTTGCTTCTGGAAGCCAAGATTCGGGTTAGCCACATTTCTACCGGCCCTAACGACTTTGAGAGCCTCTTTCCAGTTCAAATTCGTAACGGACATGATGTAGGCCACCGCCACCGTAACGCTGCGAGACATTCCTGCCAAGCTATAAATCAGAATACGGGACATTTAATAATAGCGGGAAGGACGAAGGCATCTTACCTTAATTAATTGGGTTATTTTATTATTCATGTAATGTACCCGCGTCCAATTTAAGTTAGTACCTGCTTCGTTATTATCATATAGTATAAGAAAACAGCCTCAAACAAAATATGGACGTATTGAAAAATTTGATATTCTGTTCAGAACGAGGTTCAGAATTGAGTGCCCTTACTACCTCGCCTACTACATATCCGAAATCGCCCAACCTGCTCCAGGGTTTTGACTGAGCTATGGGACCTATGGAAGGAAAGGGGTGGGGGGGGGGGGGGTAGAAAATTAGAAAATGGGAAATAAAAATGGAGGGGGTGAAGCCCGTCAATATGTTGGATACAAATACATCGTAATCTGACGCACGACGCACGTATCCTGTTGCCTGTTGGTACCCTTCTGGCACAAAAAGTGTTGATCATGTTGAAGGGGGGTCGTGGGGGGAAGAGCTCGTCTAGGTGGATCTTTGCCTTTTCCTGTTTGTTTCAATTAAAACATGTGCAGCTCGAATCAAAGTCAGGCATGCAACCTGGAAAAAATTATTGAATTTTCTGCGAAAAACAGGTACAAATGGGCTTCGTCCCTCGTTTTTTTCCGTTTTGTTAAAAAGAGTGTACTAAATTTGATTGCTATGGTTAAACGGTTCAAAAATTACGGCAGAATTTTGATTTGGAATCAGCCCTCAGCACGTCCTTTGTTGTGATCTGGTCTCCTGAAATGCATGATGATAGAGTTTTTAATCAACATATTGTTACGAGCGGCGATTTCCGAGCATTCTGGTAAACACGCGATGTTTCTAGACTCTTTCATTGCATTGAAGTTCTAGTGCTTTCCAGAGTATACGTGATGGCTTGCCAATTGAACATGAATGAGAGACTTGAACGGCCGATCAGAAGACATCAGAAGAATTGGCGGAGGCGCCGTCATTCCAGAACACACGGGAAGCACGTGTGTGATTATTCGGGAGTCGTCTAGAAACCGTATGCCGGGTCACTGTGGAATCTGCTGGTAAACGCATGGAACTTTCGAAATGAATTAGTCGGACCTATACAAGGCATCCAATCATCGGCTCACGAGCAATTATTATTGAATGGAAGCGATCGAGTGCGAAACAAGCGAAGTAGTAACCTGCGATATTCCAAGTAGATATAATTGTTGACGTGTATTTATTGTAGTACGCAGTAATAAACAGTGGGTGTTTTAAAACGATCGTCTCAATTATAATCGAAAGACGTGCGCGAACAGTATTATACGTAACAGTATTATACGAACCAGTGGATTAGCACATTTCCATCTCGCAGTCTAGCAGCGTGGATGAAGTCATTGCAGAGGGCGAAGTATTGCGTTAAGTTTTGATCTGGTGAATCCGAAGCCATTACGCAGAGGTAATGTTTGTCCTGAAAATAGAAATAATCGAAAATAATAAATTGAGATAAAATACTCTTGAACTGTACCGTTGCGGCCTTTTT
The DNA here is from genome assembly GCA_949128115.1 of Anaspis maculata. Lineage (NCBI taxonomy): Eukaryota > Metazoa > Arthropoda > Insecta > Coleoptera > Scraptiidae > Anaspis > Anaspis maculata. The sequence continues at coordinate 50,278,797 of OX421963.1, forward strand.
AAAGTGAACACGACAGTTGACAAATTTTTCAAGATTCTGGCCTGAACGTCGCATGACAGCAAGCTAACTCGTTGACATTGTCGTCCACTTTATAATGGCCGCAACCGTACCTACCTCTAGTCTTCAACCCTAAATGAACGCCATTCTTTCGGAAAAAAAAAACACCTATTTTGATGAACGAAATAGCAATATAGCTAATCCAGACCTTTTCAATCAATCTTAATAGTAACTAATGTCAAAATTCCTAAAAACCAATCATAGGGGAACTTTTGCGGGTTTGGTGGTATTTCGGATCTTTGGTACCACTGGTTCGATGGAACGCGTTAGTCTTGTTCGACGAGATTTATTTTAGCAAACGTTCGTTCAAAATGGGTTCGTCAAAAAGTCATGAGAAAATAGTAGATTTTCATGACCCACCACAACAAGGAGAAGTATTATTGTGAACGCGCTAAAAAAAAAATTGAGATTAAGACGGATATCCATTTTGAGTTCCCCCAAAATGACAGCCTATTTTTGGAGTGATGTCTGTTTGTCTGTCGTGTGTCTGTCTGTCTGTAATCTGCCACGAAAACAGCTGCAACGTTAATCCGATCGACTTAAAATTCGGTACGCAGACATAGTTTTGCTGTCGGATGAGCCCATTAGTTTTTGGATGTCATTTGTCTAACGAAAATGTTACTAAAAATGACAGAAGTTATGTCTCACGTAATAAATTATCAACTTAAAGTATATTATTTGAAAGTCCTTGAAAAACTGTATTCAAAATTATTTATAAAAGTATTTCTCCATATGTCATCTGCCAAATATTAAAAAATGGCAAAGTCAAGATTAAAGTTCAAAGATTTTTCATTTAATTATTCAAAATCTATCAATGGATTGGATCCAAGCTCGGCAGGAAGCAATACAACAAAACATCAAGTCAAGTCTGCAATTGGAGCTTTCCACCGTTTGCCAGTCGAGCGTCGAGCGCTACAAATTTTTAAATGTTTTGAAAATGTAAAACGTTCGTTCAAAATTGGTTCGTCAAAAAGTCTGGTTCTGGCCGTTACTACCCCGAAACGGCCGCTCACCCGGGTTTTGAACAAGATTACCCGCGTTTAGTGCAGGACTTTACTCAGAGCTTCTTTCCTGCTCGGGGATCGACTTTTATCGTGAAATTTCAACTGATATCGAAAATAGATTGCGTTGGGCGTCGTGTAGACCAATTTTCAAATGAGCCACTGTCTCGGTTTTCCGGTGGTGATTTTTTCAAAATAAACTTGCACATTCCGTGAATTAAAAAAAAATGCAGTTGAAACTTTGACCTGTGGTAAGCGTAAGCCCCACGAAATACTTATTAAGCTGTAGGTTTGCTGCGAGTCATATAGCCAGTTTCACCAGCGAATTTAATCATTGTGAACTAATTGAGATATTTCCTCTGGTGAATATTGGCTTAGTGACCACAGAAAACACAAGTTTCACGAAAGATTATGGAAAAATGTTTAGGCCACAACAGCTTGTATGCATTTTCCGTGGTCATTCAACCAGCACTGACGTAGAATCCATCAGAGAAAATGTCTCAATTAGCTAACAATAATTAAATTCGCTGGTGGAACTGGATGATAGTTAGAGAAGAGATTTAATAAATTTTTGTGGAAAATTTTGTTTAATCCAGATAAAAAGATTTCGATTTTTTTCCCTGGAGTAACTGCAAATTTTCAATTTATCGCGTGAACAGATTTCTTAAACAAGAGGTAATTGGTTCTTCAACATTTTTTGACAATTTTTCTGAAAATCTCTGAATTTTCGAATTTTTCGAGAGCTTTTTATTTGAGATTGCAAAACCTTATCGAGACCGGACTCAAATGATTGAGCTTAAAATAAGCCCTAAGTGACGATTTTTACAATGAAATCATTTGGAATAGCTCAGTGTTTTTCCGAAAAACTCAGATTTTCCCGGAAAATTGTAAAAATTTTTGTTCAAATATTATTGAAGATTTTTTTTTTTTTTTTTTTTTTATTGTCACCCATGTATATTTACAATCTGTTTTTATAAACATTCAGTAAATTAAATAAAATTTGATTCTGACATAGTATAGACACTGACCCAGCAGCCAGCTCTTTTCTCTTTACATAACAATCCTTACAATTTTGCTATGTTTTTTGGGCTCCCTGCATCTATGCTGATATCGCTTCGTTGAGGTAGGTCCAGGGGGTCGAATCTTTTCAGTCTTCTACTAGGAATGTCGACGAGAAGGTTTACAGCTAGTTGGTTAGGATGGTCGGAGAGTCGGTCTTGGTATTTCTTGCTTTGGATGGAGATCTCTTCCTTAACTGTGGAGATATTCAGGTCATGATGTAGAACGTGATTTGGGACGAACCACGGCGCATTACAAATAGCACGTAAAGTCTTCGATTGAAATCTTTGCAGTTTCAAGACGTTTGACTCACTAGCCGAGCCCCACAGTTGAATGCCATATAACCAAATAGGTTTTATGATGGATTTATATAGCAGGACCTTATTTTCAATGCTAAGGTGCGAGTTTCTATTCAGTAACCAGAACATCTTCCTGTAAGTGAGGCCCAGTTGTAGTCGTTTGCTCCAGATATGTTTTCTCCACGTCAGGCGTCGATCCAGATGGATGCCAAGATATTTTACGTCGTCTTTTTGAGGAATCGGGTGGTTATTCAAGAAAACCTCAGGGCAGGTTTCTTTTCTGAGAGTGAATGTCACATGGGTGGATTTGGTATTATTGGGTTTGATTCTCCATGTTTTCATCCATTGCCCAACTTCGTTAAGGTGTCCTTGAAGGTGTCTCGAGGCGACAAAAGGGTCTTTATGTGCCGCCATTATTGCTGTATCATCGGCAAATGTGGCTACTTCGGTGTTGATGGTGGTTGGCAGATCGGCAGTATAAAGGAGGTACAGGAGCGGCCCGAGTACGCTGCCTTGTGGTATACCTGACTTTATGGGTACCAGTGATGAGAAGACCTCGCCTTGCTTCACGAATAGGTATCTATTTGTCAAGTACGATTTGAGTAGCTGGCAGTACGGATGGGGCAAGCTGGTCTTGATTTTGTAGATCAGGCCCTCATGCCATACTTTATCGAATGCTTGGGACACGTCCAAAAAAACGGTTGAGCAATACAATTTATTCTCGAGGCTTTCTCTGATCTTTTTCCCGACTCTGTGGACTTGCTCGATTGTTGAGTGTTGTGCCCGGAAGCCGAACTGGTGCTTTGGTATTATGTTCTTTTCTTCCAAGAGTGGTTTAATTTTGGCCAGAAGAATTTTCTCAAACACCTTGGACAATACTGGCAGGAGGCTTATCGGCCGATAGGAACTCGCTTCTGCAGGATCTTTGCCAGGTTTCTGTATTAGGGTCATTTGCGCGACTTTCCATTGTGATGGGAAATAGTTCAGTCTCAGAATGGCATTAAATATGAAGGTGATCAACAAGAAGCCTTCGTGTGGGAGTTCCTTCAACACTTTGCCTGTAATCAGGTCGTAGCCCGGTGATTTCTTTGGATTTAGATGTTTTGCAATTATTGACTTGATCTCAGCAGTTTTCAGAGATTTAATCGGCATATCCATTTGGTAAGGGGCTTCGAGAGCTTGCTCTATGATTTTTTCTTCTTGTGGGAGAATATCGCCAGGAAATGGCGTGAAAACATCTCCAAGGTGTTCCGCAAACGCACATGATTTTTGTTGGTCTGTTCTTGCCCAGTCGCCAGTTTTGGTTCTGATGGGTGGTTGTACTTGCTGTTGATACTTCATCTTTTTTGTCACTTTCCACAGGGAGTAATCAGTTGCTTCTGTTGGTGAAAGAGATTCCAGAAGTGCCTTGATACTTTGATCTTTGGTATCATTCAATATCTTTTTAAGTTCCCTGGTGGCTCTATTGAGTTTGGTTTTGTCTTGTGGGGCGTGAGTTATTTGCCAGCGCTTTCTAAGTTGTCTTTTTTCTTCTAGTTTTTTGTTGATGTGGTCAGGACAGTGGTCAGGTTTGTCATCAGTGTTCGGTGAGGTTGGTGTTGCTGACCATGCGGCCTGTTGAATTTCTTTTGTCAGGTGCTCAACTGCTTCATCGACATCTTCTTCAGATTTCAAGGGTATTTTCAGATTTAGCTGGCTTGCTAGCATAAGACGGAACTTGTTCCAGTCTGTTCTTCTGTTTGACAATGCTGGCGGTGGCGACTTCTTCCGTACCCTTGAGTCTAGCGTGACTAATAGTGGAGAATGATCTGAAGAGAGGTCTAAACAGGATTCGATGTCAAGGTAGTTACAGGAAATTGCTTTGGTAACACAGAAGTCTATAACATCTGGTGTTTTTTGTCTGTCTGTAGGCCAGTAGGTTGGTTGTCCGGAGGAGAGCTGCTGTAGATTCTTAGCCATTAGTGCTTGATAGAGTTGTCTGCCGCGTGTTGTCACAAGTCTTGAACCCCAGTGTTGATGTTTTGCATTAAAGTCTCCCCCGGCAATAAACCGGTTTCCAAGAGTGTCAAAAAAGGTTTCGAAGTGCTCTTTTGTAATGGTGATGTTTGGGGGGCAGTATACGGCTGCTAATACCAGTTTACCGCTCCAATCTTCTATTTCTACTGCAGTTGCCTGCAGGTTCCGTTGCTTGTATTTGGCGATTTCGTGATGTTTAATATTATTTCTGATAATGACAGCCGTACCTCCTCGAGCTCTACCTTCAGGATGTTGGGTGTGATATATTGTGTATTTTGGTATTTTTATGAAGCTTCGTTCCGTCATATGAGCTTCCGATATCAATAATATATCTAGCTTATGGTTGATGATGAAGGTTCTTAGTTCTTGGCCATGTGCGACCAAGCCATTGGCATTCCAGACTGCTATTTTTAGTTTTGTAGCAGTCATTATTATATCTTGGCAATCAGAGCTATTAGTAAGTCGAGCACCTTGTCCATCTTGTCCATCATTTTTGTCATCATTATTTCAAGGTTGTTTTGTGTTTGTTGCGGTGAAGAAGGTGCAATATTTTGTGGGGAGCTATTTTCCGTTGGGCCAGTTTGTTGGACATTATTGCTGGTTTTTTGGGCATAAGTGGTGATGTTGTCGATTGCGTTTTTGCTAGTTTTCACGGGCTGAGCTTGGATGTTTAATTGTTTTTCCCGAAGTGGTGGGAACCTCTTCTTCTGGAGTTCTTTATATATGGAGCAACCTTTATAGTTGGCTGGATGGTTTTCATTGCAATTTATACATTTTACGTCTTTGCTACGTTCTTTTCGAGGACATTTATCCGTGGCATGATTTCCTGCACATTTAACACACCGTGGGTTATGATGGCAGTACGTTTTAGTGTGAAAGAATCGCTGGCATTTGGTACACTGAGGTACTTCACGCTTTGGGTGTGGTGGTTCGACTTTGACAATTGTGTTCAGTAGAGTTGTGGTGTTGTAAATTTCCTTATTATTAGGTTTGACTTTTAGCTCTACGTTAAACAGCGGAAGAAATTTTTTGGTGCTTTTTTGTCTGATGCCTGAGATGTTTACAACTTCATGACCTTTTTTTTCAATTTCTGTTTTAATATCGTCTTTGTCTGTCGTTGGATGAATATTGCGTATCACGATTCGAAATGTCCGATTTTCTTTGAGTTGGTAGGTATGAAATTTAGTTCCTTTTTCCCCTAGGGCTTTAATTATGGTTGAATAGCTCTCTGGGGTATTCGGTTGGATTTTAGTTTGGTCATTGCTCATACATTTCACCGTGAAGTTGTCTGGTGCGCATGTGTTTAGAAGATCAGTAAGTGGTTTGATATATTCGACTCCTTCAACGAATATTGGTGGTGGTTTTTTGACAACATTTTGGGTGTTTTCTTCAGTATGGCTTGAGACTGATATATTATCATCATCACCACCCTGTTCAGTTAGGCTACTGTAGCTGTTCGATGTTGAAATCGGTTTACTTAGCCAGTAATCACTTAGTGTTTTTTGTTTCCTTTTTTCCTTGAATTCTGGGCTATCTTCGTTTCGGTTTCTTTTTTTGGTCTTCACTTTGGTCCAGTCAGCGTTCTGACTTGAAGGCTTGTCTTTTTGCTGTTGTAGTGTTTCGATTTCTCGCATTGCTTCCTGATACTTGATCCATAGCTGCTGATGCTGTTCTATGTCTATCTGTTGCGGATTGGTAGGGACGTTCTGTCTCTCCATTTCTATGTTGGTGTCCGGCATGGTAGCGTAGTGCCCCCGTAGAGCCGAGACCCGGGTCGTCCCCTAGGAGGTCCCGACTCCACCACGAACAACACACCAGGCGTGATTTTTATTGATCTGGTACGACTATTAATCACCCAGCTCGTCAGCAAAAAAGGTGGTATAATGCGATAAGCTATGTAAACAATGAATTTTCAAAAGGTTTGAGTCTTCCCAGGGATCTATCTAGCAGTTGTTGCGGCCATTAGTTTTCTCACCAGTGGATAGTAGTGTGTTCCAGCACGTCACAGTCCCAAACTGGGAAAAAGTGGTGCACTATTTTCAACGTATTAGCTATTCAGCTCCGGTTCTCTTCGATAACCAAGTTCATAGTCGTACCACGTCGACCACAATTCGCTACAAATTTTTAAATGTTTTGAAAATGTAAAACGTTCGTTCAAAATTGGTTCGTCAAAAAGTCTGGTTCTGGCCGTTACTACCCCGAAACGGCCGCTCACCCGGGTTTTGAACAAGATTACCCGCGTTTAGTGCAGGACTTTACTCAGAGCTTCTTTCCTGCTCGGGGATCGACTTTTATCGTGAAATTTCAACTGATATCGAAAATAGATTGCGTTGGGCGTCGTGTAGACCAATTTTCAAATGAGCCACTGTCTCGGTTTTCCGGTGGTGATTTTTTCAAAATAAACTTGCACATTCCGTGAATTAAAAAAAAATGCAGTTGAAACTTTGACCTGTGGTAAGCGTAAGCCCCACGAAATACTTATTAAGCTGTAGGTTTGCTGCGAGTCATATAGCCAGTTTCACCAGCGAATTTAATCATTGTGAACTAATTGAGATATTTCCTCTGGTGAATATTGGCTTAGTGACCACAGAAAACACAAGTTTCACGAAAGATTATGGAAAAATGTTTAGGCCACAACAGCTTGTATGCATTTTCCGTGGTCATTCAACCAGCACTGACGTAGAATCCATCAGAGAAAATGTCTCAATTAGCTAACAATAATTAAATTCGCTGGTGGAACTGGATGATAGTTAGAGAAGAGATTTAATAAATTTTTGTGGAAAATTTTGTTTAATCCAGATAAAAAGATTTCGATTTTTTTCCCTGGAGTAACTGCAAATTTTCAATTTATCGCGTGAACAGATTTCTTAAACAAGAGGTAATTGGTTCTTCAACATTTTTTGACAATTTTTCTGAAAATCTCTGAATTTTCGAATTTTTCGAGAGCTTTTTATTTGAGATTGCAAAACCTTATCGAGACCGGACTCAAATGATTGAGCTTAAAATAAGCCCTAAGTGACGATTTTTACAATGAAATCATTTGGAATAGCTCAGTGTTTTTCCGAAAAACTCAGATTTTCCCGGAAAATTGTAAAAATTTTTGTTCAAATATTATTGAAGATGCTTCAAATTTGTTTCAATCTTTCTTTCAAATTCCAACTTTCCACCCGATGAGACGTCTCGTAAAAAATTTATATTCCGTTCCTTGCTACTCGTCGGGAGTAATGTTCTGAGGTGACACTTTTTTTTTCTCTGGTTTTCGCTAGATGATTGGCTGTGTACTCTTAGATGTTCCTCCAACAACACGGTGGGTTGCGCGGAGAGACCCACGTGGGTGTATTTTACCATTTTTCTTGTCGTTGATCGCACTGTAAATGGTAGATGGTGTTTTGGATAAAAATATATATAACACATTTTTTAAGACATACACATTTTTATAGCCCTATATCCCGCCTAGAGTTTCATGTCTGGCCAATTTTATTATTCATCATTTTGAGGCAGGTACAGCAGTAGCATGGAAAACAAAATAAAATATTGAAGCGGCTCGTTCCGTATTATTATTTTATATACCTAACATACCTATGTGCTTGTGAAAAAAATAGCATAAGCCGGCTTATAGAGGCTGTCCGGGTTCAAGTGCCACTGGCGATTCTCTAAAATGGATGGCATTCTTGAACTCGGGATTCATTTGCCTAAAAAAATTTCCAATGAAAAATTTTGGTAGGTCTAAAGTGACGAATTTCAGAAAAACCCGCCATTCTTCAGTTGAATCTGTATTTTCCTCAAAAAGACCGTCTTCAGAAATTTCTTCATTATCAAAATTTTCAGATTCCGGCTTTATATGTATACATGTAACAAGTCGCCATGGGCTTGTGGTGGAATTGCGGTTATACCTGATCTTGAATTAGCTTTCAGTCTTTCCACAAAGTTCTTTGTCTATTTCGGTTCTACTATGACTACTTTGTAGCTCTGCTTCTGCGAAAAACAGTGTTTTTTTATTTTTATTAATAGCCCAGGCATTTTAGGGTTTGACCCTGAAATAAATATGGCCCTTTTGAAATTTTGCACGAACGGCCTTTGGTCAATGCTGAACAACATACTAAAAGCTCCGGTCCAACAAGTGTGCGGAACATAGTTTTTTTTGGGCAAGAGACTCCTCTCTTAAGGTGATTTGGCGGCACTTGAGTCTCCTCTCTTATTAAGGTGATTTGAGATTTGGCGGCACTTAATCTGATAAGTCCGGCAAATCAGATAAACTCTTGCTGTAGTTCAGAAGAGGGTACTGCAAGTATCAACGTTGACCAACGTGTCCCTCAAGCAATGCTGCCTGATCAACGTAGGTACTAAAAGCTCCAGGGGTGGGACTCTGTGTTCTTTGTCAACAGTCGCTTTCTACCTGACTTTGATCATCAGGTACATGTAAGTTCCATATGCTTAGCGACTATCGCTTAGAAGCGACTGTCGATAGCGATAACACAGAGTCCCACCCCAGGCCTTGAAATGTGAGCGTCATAATTTTTGATGAGCAAGAAGGGAGTAAGTTCTGCAACAGTGGTAAGTAACTCTGTCAAATTTGATTTCCTCAAAATTTTGAAGGACCCTGGTTGGTCTGAATGTCTTTCAAGCAATGCTGATCCACATTTTAAAACAGAATTCTTTGATTTCGCTCCTCCCGATCCACCAACCAAAGAGGAGGGGAAGTGAAGACGCTAAAAACCATTTTTCGAGATGAACACAGAAATATCCATTTTGCGCCTCCCTGAGACGATTAGGACCATTTCCAGATGAAAGTTTGTCTGTCTGTGTGCCTGGCTGTGTGTGTGTCTGTCTGTAACATTCTACGATAACGACCAAATGGTTGATCTGACCGACTTGAAATCTATTGGTATGAAGACCTGGTTTTGCTGTCGAAAGAGCCCATTAATTTTTAGCTGTCATCTGTTAAACAAAAAAGTCACTATCAACAAATGACAGAAGCTATATCTCACGGAACTTGACATGCAATATGTCGTTTGAAAGCCTTCGCATAATTGTATTCAGAACAGTTAAAACTACTTTTATATCTGTCATATGTCAAATATTACAAAAAGGTCCAAATTAAAAACTTTGTCATTCAATTATTCAAAATCTATTCGATGAATTGGAACCCAATTCGGCAGCCAGCAACAGAATAAAAGAGTCAAATTAAGTCTGCAGTAAGAGTTTTCCATTATCTCTCAATCAGGCACTACGAGATTTGGCGGCACTTACTCCTTTCTTGCCCCAAAAAACTATGTTTCGCACATTTGTTGGACCGGAGCTTTTGGTATGTTGTTCAGCATTGGTCAAAGGCCGTTTATGCAAAATTTCAAAAGGGACATATTTATTTCAGGGTTTGACTAAAATTTCACCTAAAATGCCTGGCCGGGCTATAAGTAAATTAAGGCAAAATAGACAAAATAGTATGAAAAACGTGTGTTACAATTTCTTTTTGTAATGCTCCTACATTACAACTACATTAGTTGTATATTACAAAAATCGTCATTGTAACACTTGTTTTACAATATATACTATGTATTGTATAGTATAACAAATTAAAATTTGCCTACTGGTTTCGAAAGATAGAGCTAATTCAAGTCTTGTATATATCTCGTTCACTTTTTATTTTCAGTAGAATGACTTTTTGGAGCAAATATACAGTGACAATCTGGGGGGCTACGGCTACGGCTGATGGCACCTGCAAAGTTTTGGAGCGAAACTATCAGCGGCCATAAGCCGTATCTTCCCAGCGCTCCAGCTTGTTACTTTATTTTTGCTCCAAAAAGTCATTCTACTGAAAATATAAAGTGAACGGGATATTGTTTTCAAACCTCCGTCTTCAAAAATCTCCAACACAAAGCGCTTAATAAAAGTTTTCAATTGGAAGTTTTTTTTGATAGATAAATGAACGCAGAATTCGAAAATGTCTTTATTCTCGGAAAATCGCTCGTGACGAAAAAGTTTGGCAATGAAAAGTGCCCCCCCCCCCTTTCTAGAGCCACTGTTTTTTCCAAGCGAATTCGATTTCCAGGCATTCTAGGTTATTTCTGAAATGGCTCATCTTTAGTTGAGCAAAATCGGTTGAAGGAGTATTAAGTATTGTTACGAGCGGCGATCCCGTACATATTGGTAAACACTAGATCTTTCTGGATTCTTCCATCCACGGCCGCAGTGTACAAATGCGTGGAGCTCTGGACATTTCTAGAGTGTGCGAGGAGGCATTGAAATGCATGGAGACTCCAACGTTCGATCAAGGCACATCTGTCCACTTTGGCGGAGGTGCAGATTCCAGAACACATGGAAAGCACTCGGAAGGTGTGTGTGATTATTCAGGAATGGTCTAGAAACCGCATATGCCGAGCCACTATGGAATTTGCTGGAAGCAGACAGAAAGTTCGGGAACACCATTCGCAGGCCTTATACAGGGTGATCCAGGTTATAGTAACAATAATTCACCATTCGATAGTCCATCGAAAACTAGGTCGACATGCATGATTTTTTTTCTTCCAAAACGCTTCCTAAGAGAGATACAGCCCTTTGAAGTTCAGTTTTTAAAATCTTCTTTTTGCAATAACTCTCAAGTCATCAAAGCGATTTCGACCAAATTTGGTACAAATACTTACGAAATAAATACCTATCACTTGACGTAGATAACTTTTGTCAAAATTGTCCAGTGGCGTAGATACGGGGGAGTTGTTTTACTTTTCACGCCCTTTTCTCTACGCCACTGAATATTTTTGGAAAACTTTATTTTTCCAATTCCTTGTTCAATTTAGAAAAAAAGTTACTCCTGTAAAATTTTGATTAGAGGCTTGATTTTCGAGATATTTGGGTTTTAAACTTTAAAAAACATCTCGAAATCGCCACTTTCTCTGGAAAGTGGCGATTTCGCCCAAATCGGAGGCCCAAATTGTTTTTTTCTGGAAACGCCTCGTTTCTCAGCAAAAAATGGCAGTGAATCAACTTAAACGACCTAGAAAACTTATTCCAGTTGAGCAATCATGAGTTTTCTTGGATTTTAATTTTTAGGCCTCCGAAAGTCGCGATTTCGAAGCGTTTTCCAAAGTTTCAAACCCAAATATCTCGGAAATAAAGCCTATAATCAAAATTTTACAAGAGCAACTTTTTTTTCTGAATTGAACAAGAAATTAAAAAAAATACAATTTTTTAAAAATATCCAGTGGCGTAGAAAATGGGATGGGAGAAGTTGAACAATCCCCCGGTATCTACGCCACTGGACAATTTTGACAAAAGTTATCTACGTCAAGTGATGGGTATTTATTTCGTGAGTATTTGTACTAAATTTGGTCAAAATCGCTTTGATGACTTGAGAGTTATTGCAAAAAGAAGATTTTAAAAACTGAACTTTGAAGGGCTGTATCTCTCTCAGGAAGCGTTTTAGAAAAAAATTAAATTATGCATGTCGACCTAGTTTTTGATGGACTGTCGAATGATGAATTATTGCTACTATAACCTGGACCACCTGTATAAGGCATCAGCCGGCAGCTCGCGGCAGTATTGAATTGGAATGCGAAGTGGTAGCGATCAAATTCAGAGCGAGTTATAATCACAGCGATAATTCCAAGTAGATAATTGTTGGCGTGTATTATTTGTAGTACGCAGAAATAAACAGTGTGCGTTTTCAAACGATCGTCTCAATAGAGTATTATACTTTTGAAAAAAAATGAATTTTTCGATGGAATCAGAAACTATATATTGGAAAATAACTGACCCGTTCTTTTTATTCAGCCAAAAATCGTATCGTTTGGCCGCAATAAATAAACGAAATTCCTATATTCTGCCTATTTCTGACGTCATTTACACAGGCGGTATAGGCGGTGACTCGCTGTGACGTCAGAAATAGTTGATGTTTTTTATTTATTGCGCCCAAACGATACGGTTTTTGACTGAATAAAAAAACACGGGTCAATTATTTTTCAATGTAGTTTTCATTTCAATAAAAATTTTTTTTTAGTATAATACCTCGTATAATACTCCATTATATTCGAACCCGTACGCGAGATATCGTAACAGTATGATGAAGAAAGTATTTCTTTATTAATGTTTGAATCCTATTGTTGGGTATACGTTATTAGTGTAATAAAATTTCAGTCTTTTCCAACAAGTTCCTTTACTATTCGAACCGGTTTCGGACTAGTTGCAGTCCATCATCAGCTGTGGCTAAAATACAAATACATTTATAATTACACCAAACATAAAGCTATGTGAATTTATTCAACATTACTTACAACTAATATTTAAAGATGACTAGAATTAATTAAGATTAACTTTGTCACGTGTATACATTCCATTTTCATTGCGCCAGGAGGTTAGACAGGATGACAGAAAGACAACTTAGGAAGAGAGAGGGTCAATTCTTCGTTTTGCGCTCGCGCTAGGTGCCAAAAGTTCGAACCGAAATTTATCAAGAGTTCAACGAGTATTTCTTTATACCAGCCTAGATTATTTAATGGGCTGTATCTCAATTATTTTGCGTTTTTAATATGAGTTTCCACGGTGCATGCAATTAGCAATTTACTTTGTTTTCGATCCTCTAGCGATTGGCAAAGTTTCCGCACTTAAATTCCGGACACCCCTGTATAATATTATGAAGCCTATTGCGTGACAAAATAAAATATTCAAATGATAAAATTATATCTCGTTTTTGTGCATTAGCAGGGAAGTGATAAAACTTGTTAGAAATAAGTTCAACAAAGCTTTGAAATCAAAAGAGTCAGGCAATTCCATGTTTTAGTACTTCCACCCGATGAAAGTTTAATCAATTCCGATTGACGACACAGAGCTTTGCGGCACCTTCACTTATATTCCTCGTTTAAATTTCATTGCTGGTGCCCTGTCGAGTCCCCAATGGTGTCTCTACAACCAAAATTGCAATTATGTGGAGGTTGGATTTATGATAGACCTCTGGAGTTCTGGGCTCCAATCAAGCACACGCAACACGTACCTACCTAATTTATTTTAACTAAACAAGGACCCTGGCTTCGTGAAGTGGGTCTCTGGAGACTTTTTTCTGCATAAACTCACCTCGGAAGTTAGGTACCTACCTACACTGTTGCCGTGTGATACAAAACACAACAGTGAACTCTTGCAAAGTTATTATGACACAAGGAGCACAATACCACAAACACGAAAATACAAAATAATGACTACCAGGCCAAAATCTCATGTTTGAATTTCATTTGCACAATTGCACATTATGCAGAAAAAGTCGAACCAGAAAAGCAGTTCAGATGTGGTCATCGACGATAGCAAGGTAAGTTTCAATGTTCGCCTATTCATACGATTATGGAAACGATGAAAATAAAGTACAGTACAAGACATGCTTTTATTATCTAAAATAAATTTAACATTCTGTGATAACCTTCTCATATCCAGGTGCTTCATTCGATGCGATTGAAAAAAGAAGCCATAGTATGCTGCCGATTGTTTGAAATGGTATATGCTGTTGAAGATACAACAAGAATTTACAAGCCTGTTATCGGTAATTAATTAGTTGTGAAAGCTTACTGGAAAGCACCGTAAAAAGTTCGTGGGTCTCGGAAGTCAACAAAATTGACTTCCAAATAGTAAAAATAAATCGCTTGTGTCACCTAAAATTTTTTCCGATAAGTAGCAATATTCTTGGCCCAAAAAGGCATCACATTATTTTCTGCAACAATTTCGTCAGCACCCTGTGGTAAGGTGCTGTAGTAGATGCATCAAAATATCAAAGTGAAGTAGAAAACGTATAAGCTTCTTCAAATTTCGACTTCTAAAGTTGACGTGTGCGATGACTGCGATTTGCGACCAATTGACGAAATGAGTCGTGTGCCCGAGCGTGTGCCCAACAGAGGCACGCAATATCGCGCATTGAAATGATGTCAAAATCTGCCAGTCATGTCATATACTGTCTTTTTTCTTTGTATTGAAAATAATGTAATGTAATGTAATCCTTTATTTCCTTCGGACATTTAAACATGTAGGTATGGATACGTCAAAATACGAAAAAATAAAAATAAAAACAGTCACAAAAGTAGGTACAGTTACGAATACATATAATGTAAAAAAAAACACAAATACACGGACTGAGTAAATGAGTCTGGTCAACAGATATACATTAGAGCAAGTATTATAGTCTACTCGGCATGAGAGTCGTAAAATTCTTCAAGAGAATAAAAACAATGATCCGACAGAAATTCCTTTACATTCATTTCTCCGTTGAGGTTGTTGAAAATTTTGTTACACGTGTAGTAAGGACTTGGTGTAATAGACCGTGAGCTAGCGGCCTTTGAGCTCATGTCATTTCTGACCGCACCGTACTTCTTGTGGTGATAGCCATCCACATGGTAGTTGCTGAAACACCAGTCTGCCTCCCCAAAGCGAGTCGTCTTGGGGGCTGCCAGTTGTCAAAAGTCCCCCCAAAAAACCCAATTTTACACCGTTAATCCGATCGACTTGGAATTTGGTATACAGATAAGGTCTGTCAACTGTCAAGTCTTTGGCTGTCATCTGTTGAGTGGAAGTGTCATTATCAAAAAATGACAGAAGTTTTAATTCACAAAACTTGACTTGCAATATGTTATTCGAAACCCCTAAAAAAACTGTATCCAGAACAGTTTGAAGTACTTTTCTAACTGTCATTTGTGAGTTATTAAAAAATATCAAAGTTTAAAACTTTGACATTCATTTCTTCAAAATCTATACGATGGACTGGCATCAAATCCGGCATTAAGCAGCAAACCAAAATGATCTAATCAAATCTGCGATTGGAGTTTCCCACCAGTTCCCAACAAGGCGTTACGAATTTTTTATTTTCTCTTGGCCGTTGCCACCCGAGAGGGCCGCTCACACGGATTTTGACGGGGAGGACACACGTTTAGTGTAGAACTCAACTCAGACGGTCTTTCTTGCTCGGGGATTGACTTTTTTTTTAAATTTCAATCTTTTTGAAGTGAAACTTCTATTCTCGCGCCTAGATCACAACACACAACTAACGCAGAACCACACATGGGAGTGAATTCGCGGTACATGTAACGAGGGTGTGTATCGCGGAGGTGTAACGTTATACCGTCCGTTTTTTATTTTAGGCCCCAGCCCGTAGCACCTTAATCATGGATTTCACACCCAATGTATTATATATTTTTAAATTCAGAAAAACAAGATCTTTCAAGTGATGATATGTCAAATTATTTTTGACAGATGTCATTTTTTGACAAATGACAGAATAGTACTTGTGATACATCATTTCAAAGCCCATCAAATTCTGAGGAGAACTGTGTATTTATTTTTGAGATAGGGTGTCTTTTACAGCTTCTAGGGGTCTTACAATAGGAAAAAATGTCAATTCCGGAAATAGCCACTCAACAAGTAATAGGTATTTTTAAAATTAATGGTGATGATCTAATTTTTAAATCGTCTAAATTATTGGGAAACTCTATAAACACCTTATCTTTCGCGTAGGCTCATAAAACAATCGAGGGGGTCATATCTGGCAAGCTCGGATGTCATCGCGTTGGGCCGGTGGTTCCAATTCACTGATCGACGGGATCGCGGTCATTTCGAGCAACTTCTTTAGGACATTTTTTGTTCAATAATGAATAATTAATTATTATTACCATTAGTTAACATTGAAAATAGGTATTATGTATTTCTGAAATTCAACATTTTTTCCTATTGAAAGACCCCTAGAAGCTGTAAAAGACACCCTATTTCAAAAATAAAAACACAGTTCTCCTTGGAATTCTATGGGCTTCAAAATGATGTATCACAAGTACTATTCTGTCATTTGTCAAAAAATGACATCTGTCAAAAATAATTTGACATATCATCAGTCGAAAGATCTTGTTTTTGTGATTTCAAAAATATATAATATATTGGCTGTGAAACCCATAATAGAGGTGCTACGGGCTGGGGCCTAAAATAAAAAACGGACGGTATAGTGTCAGGCCCTTGGGGTGACCAGTGTCTCGTCCGAGAAAATGGGAGTAAGCTGTTGCCGCGTTCGATTCTATTCTTTACAGTTAGTATTCTTTTACCGCTTGCATTGTGTTTTAAGGACAACAGCTTCCATCATAAACTAAAATTTAATTTTATCGATGAATTCTAACTCAACGGAAGTGTCATTTACAACCGAAAATGATTAATTTATTTTCGTAATGCGTATCGCCAACCTGTCGCCGACACTGGACTCCTCTACTTGGTCACAGAATAATAATACAGAAGCGACACTGACCACAAAAATCGGTTTCATCTAGTTGCCTACACCGAATTTAGTATTTCCATCAACTTCAAAATAATAGGCGAGATAATAGCCGCTTTCTTTCGGTCAGGATCACGGATCATGATCCCGAAATCCGCTCACGGGGTTGGTTGGCTGTGTCACGTGCAACCAATCCAACCAATCCAGTCAGGGGATTTACGAATCATGATCCGTGATCCTGACCGAAAGAAAGCGGCTAATAGGTACTTGACGTTTTCTGTCAGTGCCAAATTCGACTAGGTTTTGAACAACAAAAAATGAGTGCGGTACAGGACTTTTCTTGTGCGGTACGTGGATGTGTGGATAATTTGTCCCTCAAAAAGACACCTTCTTCAAGTTCCCAAAAAAAGCGGAAAGGTGTGATACATAATTTTCAAGAAAGTGAAAGAAGAAAGTGAATAAAGGTAGCTGTTTTGTTCAGCAAAATTGTCTCATCTATACTCACTTCTACATGATATATCTTATTCTTCAGAGCGACAATATGGCTAGAAGCTTGGCTAGAAGCTTGCAGCCGCGAAGACTTGACAAATAAAACTGGAGCGTCTCTTCAGGAAAATCAAAATACGTGCGGCTCATTTTTGTGACATGTAGTTACTGTTTTCAAATGATTAAAAGAACAGGCTTTGTTCCAATTATGTCTACAATATTCCCGCATGCACCAAAAAGAAATTACCAGGATTCCAAAGGGAAGGATGGTAAATCTGCCATCTGACTATAGATTCCACTGACGGAAGACTTTCTCACCAAATATCAAGTAGGTAGTTGGTGTATTTTTTTTCTGGAACATTTCAAATCTCTTGACAAGAATACTAGTCCCAAAACACCTGGCAGTTTCAAGGTCATAGAATCTGGTCATAGCAACAACAATGCTACAACAATAAAGTGTCGCTTCTGGTTTGATATTCTGTGACTTGGTGTTGCGCAGGGTGGTTGTGCTGGTGACCCGACAGGAATGGTTCTCGACTTGGCTAAAAGTTATCATTGTGACCATTGCGTGGCGCTCTCATTCGCCGTCATTTTTCTTCTCTGTCATTTGTCTGCTTCATGACAATAGACCTATTTCTTATGGGGAACAGAGACGTTCAGACAAAGATGAATAATTTTAAGCCACACCCCTGGCCAATTAAAGGCCTTCAATTATTAGGCGCGAAATTTGAGGAAGGCGATACTGTCACAAAGAATTAGAATTGTCACTGTCACTTATGACTGCAACCTGTGTCGTGTCGCTACACTGATCGAATTAATTCGAAAAAGGCCCGTTTGTTGTGTGAAAAGTTGTCCGCACAAGTCCAAGGGAATATTTCCTCCAAATGTTCCGTTCCACGGTTTTCCTGCCGACGAAAATGAGCGGAATAAATGGATGGCCGTCACTGGAAGACACCGGCATCAGGAAAAATTCAAAGGCGAACGAAACGATTTCAGCTGTTTTACAAGTTGCACAAGGCCAAAAGCGGGGTCGCCAAATCACTGTTCAAAGTGCTGGGAATGCTATCTCACCTTCCTATTTGGCAATTACCTACTGCAACTTCACAACAAAACCTCAATATTTTGCTTCAGTTTTGGTGTGCTCACGGCACTTCAGAGTGGAAGATTTCTATTCATCCAGTGATTGGTACAAAGAAGACGCTGAAAACAAATGCTGTTCCGGACATTTTCTTGAGAAGCTTGTTTCTTTTTCTGGCTCCTGTAGCACTCTGCTTTTACCTCCAGGTTATTCACAAGTACGTCTTCAAAATATCCTTCCGCACTATACTTCAACCCCTTATCACGCTGGTTCCCCTTCATTTGATGCTTACACTCTTATAAAAAAGTAAAGCGTTGTCGAGTCTGTAGGTTGCAGCGTGGCAAGACTTTTGCTCCACATTTTGGTTCTGTTCTACTGACAACTGATGACAAATTGTAACATATCGTTGACAGAGGTAATGACAAGTAGAAAGTCAGTGGCACTGACAGAGTTGCTATGGGAGATTGTGAGGCAAATCTCGCCAATGAGCGGCGATAGGAGGCAAAAGGGGCGTGAAAAAGAAATAGGTCCATTGATGTTCACATGTGCAGACGATTACTGTTACATTTTCGAATCGAATCGAAGCAAAGTTCCGAGCTGTTTTCTTGTTAATTTTTGTGCTTTGTTGATTTGTTTATGTAATTTTTGTTTTGTTTTTGTTAAATTATTGTGGTTTTGTTTTTGTTATTTCAATTAAAATTAATACCAGATCGAGTTTTCCAAACGACATTCTTATACTTTGTTGAGATTATTAGATTTCCATGCTGTGCCTGCCAGAACACAGTTTTCACCGTGCTGTAATATAACGGGGAAAATCGTACAGTAAGAAAATCTGTCACGATGTCACATTCGCATAATTATTTGTGGAGAAGATTATTGATGAAAATAGATATTTATTGTATTAGGGTATGAGTGAGACTTCTAGTGAAAGCGGTAGACACCTAAAAACACATCGATACTGCATTTTGGAGTGCAGTAACGAGATTTTGCATGGGCATACTTTATACCGAGACAAGCGATTTGACCCGCAGCACTCGATATTTTGTCCCTTAGGGGGCCAATGGGGGCCCTCCAAATTTTCAAGATGCAAGAACTTTCGCATGACGATCATTGAGTATATCGTCATAAGTGGAGCTTACGGGTCTATTGAAAATGTTTTCATCAATTGTCGTCGTGTCCGATTCATTCTTCACACTTGAAAAAAAAAAAATTTGGCAGAGGTCAAAAAAACTCTTTTTATTTTCTCTTCTATGCAAGAAGACGATACATTCATATGTTCTGTTGCGTTCCCAACTAAATCGCATTCCCTAAACCTAATTATGAAGAAATTTTTCTTGTAATAGTATTTTTCAAAGAAGTGGTGACCTCCTATCCAGTACCTCTTTTCCAAGAGCATTTCTTTCTATGTCCCCAGTGAATATCACTCGTAATTTTTGCAGGAATGGAGACCTCGAACTCTTTTCTTGGTAGTTGCGAAGCAACATGACTATAAAACGCCCAAGGGAGCCCAAAAAGAATTCTTTTCTGCTGGGCCGTCCAACTTACGATATTTTGATTTAGTAGTGGGAGAGACGCGAACCAATATTCAATCCAGGCTGCAGGCGCAGGCGACTTGGTTTCAACAGAAAATATTCTTCCATGCCGTGTTTTATTGTATTACAACAAAACGCAGAGTCGTTAGGTATAAGTAGGTATATTTTCCGGTAGAACTTATTCGCCTGGACTAGATCTCATTTATTTGCGCGTCTCCACTACTACAAAATCAACATGCCAAAAATTTGACGGCTCAGCAGAAAAAAAAGTTTTAGGGCTCTCTTGTGCGTTTTGAAGCCATGTAGCATGGAAATTACTAAGAAAAGAGTTCAAGCTTCTCATATCTGCGAAAATTGACAGTCTTATCCGGTAGGAACATTGAAAAAAATGCAGTTGAAAAAGGTGTAGGTACTGAAGAGGTCACCAGAGCAGTAGAAAATTATACTGCGAAAAAATTGTCTTCATACTTGGGCTTGCGGAACGCGATTTAGGGAACGCAACAAAACATATGAATTTATCGTTTCCTTGCACAGCAGAAAAAATAAAGACAGTTTTTTTGACCTCTGCGAAAGATTTTTTTTTTCAAATGTGAAGAATGAATTGGACACGACGACATTTGATGAAAACATTTTCAATAGACCCGTAAGCTTCACTTATGACATACATGACGATACTCAATGATCATTTTGTGGAAGTTCTTGCATCTTGAAAATTTGAAGGGCCCCCATTGGCCCCCTAAGGGACAAAATATCGAGTGCTGCGGGTCAAATCGCTTGTTTCGGTATAAAGTACGCCCATGCAAAATCTCGTTACTGCACTCCAAAATGCGGTATGCTGCTCCCACTATTCATGTGACGGAGAATGAGAGTTCAGGCGCCGAGCGCAGCGAGAAAAGAAACAAAAGAAGTCTAATCGTGAAAAAAATCATGTCGAAAGTATTCTGCCCTTTGAGTGACTCATAATAATAAGATTGATAATAAGAAAAACAAGATGATACAAACCGTTAGGGAGCGGGTATACGAAAAGAACACCTCTTCGAACGTTGTTTGCTGATTGATTCATATCTATAGAAGTTTCACTTCTTCCGAGGGTGACTATGGTCACGCACCCACGTTTTTTTTTATATATAATTTTTAATTTTCCAAAAATTGGATAAATTTTTTGAAGCGTAAAGTTGACTATTGGGTAAATTATTTCCAGACTTTTTAGATCAAAAGGATGTTTCGGACCAGTGATCAGATCGTCGTCAAGGCCTGAAATACTCAAATATTTGGATTTTCAAAATTTTGCCTATATCGCTATAACTTTTCATTTTCTTTCCTCTTCATTAGACAATTTTGAAACAAAAAGCTAGCGAACGCGGTTTGCCAAGGGTTTTTGGTTGTAGGTTGTTGTAGTTGTGATTGCAAACAAAGGAATGAGAAAAAGGTCAGCTGCTTTCTGCACGACGATTTGCAGGATGCAGAATCGTGTTCCCTGAAATTCCTTTGCGAGTGAGATTCCTGACTGAGGTTTTGAATAGGTAGTGAAATTAAGATGTGACAACTTGAGTTCTAAACGGGATAACAATTAACAACGGTGAGAAATGGACGATTATCTGACTGATGATCCAGTGTTTTTTTTTTGGGACGTGTCTAAATAGTTTCGATTTGCGAAATAATGTTGAATAAGAAAAATAAGAGACTGAAAATAGGAAAAACTAGCAGGTACATATTTGCAATTTGCTCTCAGTATTATTATAAGCATTGTTATTATCACCCCAAAAAAATTCCTCTGTGGCGCAGTTCTACTCGCTCTGCTTATGCTTTCAAAAATAAGTTATCTTTTCACTTTTATTTTTCAGAAAGTCCCCTGTCCCGATTTTGATTTTTTAATTAGAACTGGCAACTCATGTCGAGGGGGGGGGGCTTTTTGCCATGAGTTTCTCCAGGCCCTATCAAGGGACCCAGCACGCGCCTGATTCATACAGTACCTATACAGTCGAAGGCTTTAGTTATATATGGATCTTCCATCCTGCTCTGACAAGTCTACTTTGCTCTTGCATGTATTTTGAACCCCTATTCTTGTTCCCTGATGAAGTTACAGCTTCAAATAGAGCCTCTGACTTTCAAAACTGATCAACAAGTAAAGGGTATAATGACAAAAAAATCAAGAAGTTGTTTTTATTCAATCGCCCTGTAGTTAAAAAAAATCGGAAAATAAAAAACCGTTTCGAGATATATGGGTGCAGGGTGTAGCGACCTCCGTGAACCAGGAGAAAAAACTTACGCGATGTGCTGTAGAGCAAAAATACGGAGGACCTGAACGAAATTAGGTATCTACCCCGTGAGCGACAAGAAACGCAGTTATTACAAGGGGAATTTTTTTTGAAAATTAGTCCTTTTCTTTCAGGAGGTTGGACACTGTGAAGTTCATAAATTTTTTTGGGTGGACCACGGTAATTGATAATTGTTGAGTACATTTGTTACCAACAGAAAGCGTGTGGCGTGACCCTCATATTTTATCGTTAGCTTAACTATATTTTCTATGTAAAAGTGTTGTTCAGGATTCCGTCGCTCACAGATCAATAGAATTATTTGAATTCTGCTTCTGCATCATGTTTACATATTATTCTCAGCGTTATAGCATAGCTACTGGTTCCAAAAGATAATAAATCAAAAGTTTTGTTTAACGAAAATAAGAGACTCGACTCTTTATTGTTGCCATCCGTTTCCCTTATGTTTGTTGGAGCATGAAAAAACAAGTGAGTATGCCTTCACGTGCGTGAGTCTCAGTAGCGCATTTTCTCAAAGAGGCATATTGTGAACGTAAAGAAATTTGGTTGAAGGAGAAACACCATTTCTTGCCCACTTTCTTCATTTGAAACTCATTGTGATATTTTGTTATCAGAATGGGGTACTTGCCAACTAAATAGATTTGAATGAAAATTCTTTCACTCATCAATATTTTTTTGTTTGAGGGCGGGAGCTGGGAGCGGCGACTAATCAAAAGTGGCCTATCTCTTCCCATTTTTAGTCAGCTATCTATATAGCGGAACAATTAGATCGCCATGTCTTCAAGGTTATGTTTTACATTTATCTCTTACTTTGGGGGCGGCGTGTGGGAGCGGCAGAGTTTGGCAAAGAAATTTTTCCACAGTTTGAGTTGGGAGTTTCTGAATGTTTGAGGTAACATTAAAATGTAAATCAGTGGAAATTATTGGAAGTTGCAC
Source organism: Anaspis maculata (assembly GCA_949128115.1). Classification (NCBI taxonomy): domain Eukaryota; kingdom Metazoa; phylum Arthropoda; class Insecta; order Coleoptera; family Scraptiidae; genus Anaspis; species Anaspis maculata. The sequence goes on from OX421963.1 coordinate 50,301,754, forward strand.
TTTTTTTCTTTTGGGGGTGGAAGTTGGAGGCGGCGTCATATCAAAAGTAGCCTATTCTTTCCCATTTTTAGTAAGCTATCTATATAGCGAAAGAATTAGATCGTTATGTCTTCGGGTTTATGTTTTTCATTCATCTCTCACTTTGATGGCAGCGTATGGGGGCGGCAGCATTCGGCAAAGTAACTGTTGCACAGTTTGAGTTGGAAGTTACTAAATGTAAGGGAAATATGACAATTAGTGAAAATTGTGGAAGTTGCATTTTTTGCTTGGAGGCGGCAGCTGGAGGCGGCGGCTAATTAAAGTGGCCTATCTTTTTCTAATTTCAGTCAGCTATCAATATAGTGGAAGAATTAGATCGCTATGTCTTCAGGTTTATGTTTTTCATCCATCTCTCACTTTGATGGCAGCGTATGGGGGCGGCAGCATTCGGCAAAGTAACTGTTGCACAGTTTGAGTTGGAAGGTACTAAATGTAAAGGAAATATGACAATCAGTGAAAATTGTGAAAGTTGCATTTTTTTACTTGGAGGCGGCAGCTGGAGGCGGCGGCTAATTAAAAGTGGCCTATCTTTTTCCAATTTCAGTCAGCTATTGATACAGTGAAAGAATTAGATCGTTATGTCTTCAGGTTCATGTTTTTCATTTATCTTTTACTTTGGGGGCGGCGTGTGGGAGCGACAGCGTTCGGCTGAGCAAATGTTGCACAATTTGAGTTGGCAGTTCCTAAACGTTGAAGGGAACATCTCAATCAGTAACATTTGTGAAAGTTGCACTTTTTATCGTTTGGGGGCGGAATCTGGGGGCGGCGACTAACCAAAAGTAGCCTATCCTTTCCCATTCATAGTCAGCTATTTACATACCGAAAGAATCAGATCGCTATGTCTTCGGGTTCATGTTTTTCATTTTAAAGTGCTTGGGGGCGGTTTTTAGCAGTTTTTTCATGTTGGCGGCGCATATTGGAGACGGAATGTTTGTTGGCTTACGTTTATAAGTGGCAACTATGTATTATTCAAAAAATGAGAACACTAGAGCATTAGGTCTGGTAGAAAGTGCAATATTATGTTATTTCAAGTTTATCGGGGGCGGTTTTCTCTATGTTGGCGGCGCAATATGGACATCCAATATAGCCTAGCCCTCCTTTGGGAGTGGCAGCTATGTAACAGCGAAAAAATTAGAAAGCTAGGTCGTCTAGTTTGGGAGGAGTTCGATGAACGGACGGACGGACGGACGGACGGACGGACGGACGGACGGACGGACGGACGGACGGACAAAGCGGTTGCAATAGCGATTTTCATCAAGATGGAAAATGCGCTAAAAACCGATCGATATATTTTCGTTGGCGCTAAATTTATTACAGGGGCGCAAGATCTTTTGGTCCTTTGTTCTGCTTATTTTCTGATCATCAATTTCGCTTTGTGGGTAGGTAGTTATTGCCGTTCACGTTTTAAATTCAGTGGAATGACTTTTTTGAGCAAAAAGAAAGTGACAAGCTGAGGGGTTACGGCTACGGCTGATGGCACCTGCAAAGTTAAGGAGCGAAACTATCAGCGGTATCCTCCCAGCGCTCCAGCTTGTCACTTTATGCTCCAAAAAGTCATTTTACTGAACCTTTTACCACAAAACTCACTGATCTGATCTAAGTTAGAGAGAGAAAGAGCAAGAAATCACTTGCGCGAAAGTGAGATACCACTAACAACTTTAGGTCAGAATACTTTGTTCAGGTTGTGAAAGGAAAGCACCTATCACTAAAAACCGAGCTAAAAACTGAACGACAGATGAATGACATATTTTACATTTTGTCCTAAGAATGAAGCTTAGCGTTATCGAGTTGTGCGAGAATGATCCCTTACCGTTAAGTGAATTTCCAGATGCTAATATTCGGACAGCAAATGCGATTTTGTATGTCAAATTTTGAATTCGAGGACTCTGATTGGCCAATATGAGGACTTTGACATGAAGTCTCGCATTTTCTGTCCGAATATTCGCATTTTCTGTCCGAATATTCGCATCTAGGAATCTAGCTTTACCCTTACTGCACGCACCATGAATTTTTCAGCATGCGAACGACTCGAAAATTTAAATTTTTTTTGTGTGTGATTAATAAATAGTATATCCCGTTCACTTTTTATTTTCAGTAGAATGACTTTTTGGAGAAAAAATAAAGTGACAAGCTGGAGCGCTGGGAGGATACGGCTGATGGCCGCTGATAGTTTCGCTCCGCTGATAGTTTCGCTCCAAAACTATGCAGGTATACCATCAGCCGTAGCCGTCGCTCCCCAGCTTATCACTTTATTTTTGCTCGAAAAAGTCATTCTACTGAAAATAAAAAGTTAACGAGATATAGGTACCTACTTACAGAATGTAGCCTTCTAGCAGTGTCATGGATGGACAAGATGTGGGTGATGTTGTGTTTGGCTAGTTGTGAGGAGTCCTTCGAGTCTCTGTAGTTTCCCACATACAGCCCCGGCAGTACCTGTAAAATGATTTGATTGTCAAGTAAAATACTTCTTCTTCCATGTTGGTGGGGGGTCAGGAAAGTAAAACAATGCAATGCAATGCAAAACAAAAAACATCCTGTTAGTTAAAGTGTGTGTTTCGAGGTGTGTTTTCAGTGTGAGTTCTTACGACAGGCTAAGTTATAAAGTCGAGTATAAAGTTCAGTAAAGGATGTGGAAAAGAGGGAGTAACTACTAGGTATCTGGAATCCTTGATCTGTATTGTTTATTTTCTCTTTCTAATGATACCTTATAGGCGTTTCTGGTATAATGAGGCCAATAGCCAATGATTGTTAACATAAATTGACCTGTGAAATTTTAGAGTTCTCATCGAGAGAAAGCGTCAACGAGAACGTCTGATGGCTTTGACTCATTCGACTTCGACTGCTTTGACTATATTCAGTTTACAACTTGAAATTTCTAAAAATATGAGGTACATAAATCAGTAAAAAGAAGTTTTGCGAGGACGAAAATGAAACTTCGTAGTTATTTGTACGCGGCATGTTTTGGATTGGGGTCTTATACCTTTTTTTTAGCGCATTTCTCCAAACGGAAAGGCGCTTTTGTCTTCGCTTTGTCCGTCCGTCCGTCCGTCCGTCTGTCTGTCTGTCTGTCTGTCTGTCTGTCTGTCTGTCGGTCTGTCTGTCCGTCTGTCCGTCCGTCACAGTATCTAGTCCTAGACGAAAAGGTTTTTTGCGAAATTTTTTGCTCAAATGGGTAGCCCTTGACCTTGTATCCCGAACGATAGAAAATCTCGACGAAATAATGATGAACAACTACAATAATAACAATTTAATGTGGCGCGGCATCGCCGATGACTGCATTTCGGATCTTAAAACTCAGGGCATGCGGACAAGTACCCGTTCTTATCAAATTACCATAATACATACACGAAGTTATATTTATAGGAATATTTCCCTCATACGTCAAAAACGCGATAATTCGGGCACAAATTTTAAGGATTAATAAGCGATAATCCGAAAGACCATATCGATAATTCAATCGATCTGTCATTGTTTAAACACCTACTGTCAAACAAACATGATGCGTGTCCACTGTTAACGTTGGAATCTGGATACTGTATGAGGATGCTCATGCTCAAGCGAGTACTCAAGGACCCAGAGGAATGTGCAAGGAATTGAAACGATTTGGGATTGCGCAGTCATAATGATTTCACACTTTATACGTCAGCCTCTGGTTCTCTTTTCTGTTCTGCGGCTCAGTACAGTTAGGTGGCTATTCATGTATCATCAATTTTATTGTCGTGTGAAATAAGATGCGAATAATTTGTAGAATGATTCAGGAAATATTCTTCCGAATACCACTCTTGCAATGAAAATGAACCAGATAATTCTGCGTGTTATGCGTGTTGCCATAAGAAAACCGCATTCGTTTGTTTTCTTCTGTTGTTCAAAAGAAGAGCCCTCCCCCTGCGGGGTCGGGCTCTTTTAGCTTTCGAACAACAGAGAAAACAAACTCATGCAGTTTTCAGACAACACGCATTTTTCAGAATTATCGGTAATTTTCATTGCACTCGTGGTATTATACCCGATAATTCAAACTTCATTTCAATAAAAACTCTACATCGGTACGACCCAACCCACTCAGCATAGCATGTCATGTTTCATAAATGAGATGATCTCAATCATGTCACAAAATAACATCACAATGAATGTTACTTCCACATCTCTGTGATGTTCATTCGCGATGTTATACGATGTAATGACTGAGAGATGTTTCGAAATGAACTTAGATTGAACATCACACATGAGACATCTACCGGATATCACATTGTTACTGCTTTCAACTTGCCGAAGTTAACATCTCACTGACGTCAATGAGACGTAGTCACTGAGAGATTTTTTAAATTTCGCGGGCTGTCATCGTTGAGCACTGTGTGTCGGGAAATATTTAATAAATAGTTTTGCCCTCTATTCCATGTGTGTGATGCCAGAACAGCCTTATATGTCTGAATGTTTAGTGTGAGGCCCTGCGGGCCCTCTTATGTCTTCAAGTGTCGTTTGGAACAACTTTTGTGTCTTCTTGTGCTTGTGGCTTTCGGAACTAGTGTGCCCCGTTTGTGTCTCCTTGTGCTCTTCAAAAGCCTACTGGGCCTTCTTGAATTTTGTCGTGACTTTCGTACCTTTGGTGAACCCTTGTGTCTGCTCCTGCTCTTGTGATATTCGCGGAACCCCAAAATGGGCCCCTTTTTGTCTTATAGTGCTTTCGAATACTTTAATGACTCCCGTTCATGTCTTATTGTAATGTCCGAGAACCCAACGAAGTCCCTTGTGTCTTGCTGTAACGTTTCGAGCCCCAGCGAGGCTCTTTGGAGTCTTTGGGCTCGGTGTATCGTTTAGAGTCCTAAGGAAATATCCCGAGAAACATCCCTGACATCAAGCGCGCTGTTTAAATATACTCTATTAGACAAGTTGGTAGCTTAGACGAATCGGCAGCAGTGTCTCTAACTATCACCTGTGGGGATCCAGGTTCGAATCCTGCGGAGGACATAGAAGAAGAACTTTTCTTAGGGAAAAACGTGCTGTATAGATTGTAAAAATTAGTAAAAATAGGAGCGGAACATCCTGTGACATAAAATTATGTTGAAAAGTGATGAAAAATTAATTTTTATTTAAAAATACACATCCAAAATGCGATGTATCATGTACGTCAAAAAGTGATATCTACGAGATGTGGAGTAGCGATGTAGATAGTATGTCACATTTGGACATCTTAAGATATCTCATTCATGTTCTAATTACCCGGACATAAGAGGTAACAGAGATGTCCACTTAACATCGCATAGACTTTTTTTGTTAACATCACAGTTGTGACTTGTAGATGTTCAAGTCAGTGATGTCACAGAGATGTTTTCTTGCTGAGTGGGAATAAGGGTCAGTAGTTGGGTCGAATTTTTGAAAATTACCCCGAAACTGCGGCTTGGTGGCAAAAGATTATTCGTTGTTTGCTGGCGCTTGAAATGTTTTTCTCCGAGCGGGACGGGGACGGAATCCTAGTTAAGAAAAATTTCAACTCAAATGAGTAGCTCATGGTCTTGGTACGCGAACCAAGAAAAAGCTTGCCGAAATAACGGTAAACAATTACAAAAATAACATTTGAGTGTGCGGCGGCGTCGCGGAATTTTTGCGGAATTTCACATTTGGGTGTAAGAAATCTATGTTCAAGCTACAGCAGTTCAAGTTATTTTGGTTATAAAGTCACTGTGTTACAAGTTTTTGAAATCCGAAAAAAGTCAACTTTGAAGGGCTGTATCTTCGTTATCAGGCCGAACTTTGCAAAATGGTATGCAGGTTTTCGTCATATTTTGACGAGATCTACTCACAATTGATTTTTTTTTTGCTATCATCGCTGAAACACCCATAGGTACATACGTAGAGAAGATTTCTGACATACTCGCAAGTACATATACTCATTTTTATCCTCGTTTTCATCATTGATCTCGTTCCAGATTTTCAATGACAGTATTATTTCAGTGACTGCGTTTCTATCGCAGCTTTCGATCCGCTCGAGTTTCGATCGGATTCAAAGTGGCTTCAGTCAAGCGCGTTTTTATCGTCGCACGTTCGATCCGCTTCACTCAATTCTGTTTCACTCTTTTAGAATTAGGTTAGAATTGCCGATAGACAACAACATGGTTTAAAACGCGTCAAACTGCGCCAAACCGAGGAAGATTTCATTATTGAATTTTCTTGGTGTATTTTATTTACAATTACTGGAAGGCATCCCTTGATTTAGTGGAAATTACGCTTTGTTCACAAGTTTGGACATCTGTCACTTCGATCCGATCTCGTTCACATCGGCTACAATACGAGCGGATGCGAGCTCGATCCGCTCGACTCAAGTCAAGCCGGCCAAAGCACTGGATCGACTTGAACTGCTCGATCGGATTGAAATTTCAATCCTGACCGTTTATATCGGCAATTTCGAGCGGATCGACCCGATCGGATAGAGTTTCGATCGGATCCAAAGCTGCGATAGAAACGCAGTCAATGACCGTGTGACAGAGGCTCAGACTAAGTCAAGGAACTGCCCCTAGGACATGACATAGGGTCCCAGGTCACCCTGTAGGTATAGGAACAAAACAAGTGTAGGTATTTATACTTGCTACTAAATACATATATACAATTATACATGTATACATATATACAATACATACATACATACCAACCTAAGTCTCCAAATCAATATTCAAAGTTTTCAAGTAAAAAATAATTAAGCGGAACCCATCATGACTTGTACCTCTACCGGGACATGAAACAAAGCAAGTTCATAAAATTCCATTAACCACCCCATCCAGCCTTTGTGTTCTATCCGCTTTTACAACGCCTAGGATTTTTAGTTATACATTTATGCCACGCACTAACAAATTACCCTTTCCATAAAACAGTTTCGATCCAACCACCTATATACTTAAGTTGTACCTACTTGACCTCTCACGTTTATTACTTCTTTTCTGTCAAAATTTTTACAGGCTCTGGTCTGGATGAAGAATAACCTGCCGAATTTTTTTCACAAGTTCCATTCAAGCTTTTTTTTTGTCTGAGTTCAGTAACTCCAACAAAAGCCAGCTCGATAAGCTTTGCGTCAATATTAACGGCGAATTTCATTATCAGGGTTAAGGCAGGGTTAGGTTGGTAGACCGAAATTAGAATCCATCAAAGCGCGTAAAATCCTAAAATGGATAGGTAATAGGTAAACCAAAACACGCGGATTGCTTCATATATTGACACAATAAGGGGAGATGCGGGTTACCGAACCAAGTAGGTAGGTACAAAGGACTATAATATAGTCGATGCGATTGATTTCTGGGGTTGGTCGTTCAGTGAGGGCTCCATTATGCCCGGACCCGATTTAATTTTTAGAGTTATAACGACCGTACCTATGAATTTCTCGCTTTTAAGCTGAAAGCGCATTTAGAGGTGCGCGTTTAGGGACTACTTACTCGCTCATGTTAGTCATGTTTGAGTTTTAAAAATACATATTACACTCTGTGCATATTGTCATGGATAAGACAGAAGGGCCTAAGAGAGAGGTTCATCCCTTCAGTGAATAAAATAGGAATTATTTTTTCAAGTATAAATTATTACAGTAATTCATTAATCGCCTTAAGCAAACAGAACGAGGTGCTACAGGAAATGCTGACTGCAAACGATGCACTTTGCAGTTCATGTCTCGATGGTCTACGATGTCCCCCATTGCCTAAGAATCCACAATTCTAGATCGAATCAATTTTTGTAGTTGCGGCGGGCCGCTATGTCCGTCGGTGTCTAAATTATTAATTATTGTTTTATATTTTAATTGCAAGTGTGAAAACCACAATGTAGGCATATGTGCAGCGTGCGGGCCGTTATCTTGTAGCAGAGTCATCTTCAGGTCGTCTTTGGTGTCGTGGATTTATGTGTGTGTTAAAAGAGTCCTCTGTACGCTCAGAGTGGCTCCAACTAAAATGCCTCTAAATCGAAGCCAGTGATTTTCTTTGAACTGGCATTTGTAGATTTCACTTCATATGTCTATATAAACATGTTAACGTAAAAAAATCCGACAAAAACCGATCACAGCCGAAGATAGTCAAATTTTACGCGCTCCATTCTGGGGCCTTTATTTGACTTGAAACAAAAATCTTTTTTTCAGGGTGGACTTCAACAGTATTCTGCACAATCGTACCGGGTGGTTTTTCAGTAAAAAAATTTCAGCTGAAGATATGAAGCTCCAAATTTTTGAGCATTTTTTCAATAATTTTCACAGCCAAATAACTTGGGCTCCAGATATTTTATTGAAAAATCACCCGGTACGTTGGTGCAGAATACTGTAGAGAGTCCTCCTTGGAAAAAGAAATTTTCTTTCAAGTCAAATCAAGGCCCTAGAATGGCGCCCGTAAAATTTTACTATCTTCGGCTGTGATCGGTTTTTCTCGGATTTTTTTTCCTTTCACATGTTTTTATGGAGATATGAAGTGTAATCACCAAATACCAGTTGGAAGAAAATCACCGCCTTCGATTTAGAGGCCTTTTAGCCGGAGCTGCTTTAAGCGTTCAGAGGACTCTTAATAAAACGATTTAAAACATTACCGATGGTTCCCTTCCAAACCTCCACCCTGCTTGTAAACACCAGCTCCCTAGAAAGTCATGAAGGGTCAACCAAAACCCTTCCCGACAATATTACAATTGAGCGGCTGTTTGTAATTGTATTATGTAATTTTGGACACCCAAATATAAATGGATAGCCCTCGAGATGGCCTCTAGGCACCTCTAAATGCGCTTTTAGCTTAAAAGCAATATATGAATACGGTCCTAAGCGTTTTCAAACGGTGTTGAAATTAAATACCGAGTAAATACCTAAGTACTGTAATGGGACACCTTAAATTATAAAGAGAAGGGAATTAAACATTTAGGAATAAATTAGCATTACGGGCAATATAGGGAAGGAAAGAAGTGGGATAAGGATGCAAACTGACTGATACTGAGCTTGTTTACGCGAAGCTTAGCAGAGATTTCAACAGTGGTTAGTTAGAAGTGTTTACGCGCGCCGACCAAAATGACAGCCGACAGCCCCTTAACCTAGGCCGCTATTCTTGAATCGTGTGAGAAAAGTCCCTGGCAGTAAAATACATTCCGCAGTACACTTCTGTAGTGAAAGTTGCCTAAAAACCACGATTTTAGGCAACATTCGCTACATCAGTGTGCTGCGGATGGGCATGGGCGTTTTCGTGCGATTGCCAACACTTGTTTGCTTACTAAATGCAATTTAAAATCACATTTAGCTAAGCTTAACAGCTGTTGCGAAACTTGCGTTTAGAGGTGTTTATGCGGACGATAACATTGATGTTACGGACCTCAACACCAGTTTTAAACCTCGCGTAAACAAGGCCACTAATTCGTAATAAAGACTAGGTGTTGTGTTAAATGACTTTGTTCATTTCTCAATATTTATTCAATTCATCCTCTTTCATAGAACTGAGGTTACTCGCATGACAGGGGTATTAGGGCATGACTGGGAAATCGAGGTAGGTGTAAGTGATTTGAATAACTTAAGTAAAGGTAATAAAAATCTACGGCACAACAAAACATTCGTAGGGTCACTAAACGTATCACAGCTAATCAATTTAATTTAGGAAAAGCGGGTTTCTCACAGTACGTACATACATAGCAAATTATGCACGTAGGTACTGTCGATCAATTCTGTCACTTCAAAGGCCCAAGATTTATCTCAGTCTCTTTCACGACGTGAATTGTAGATTGTTCAGTGAAAACAAGTTCTTTCAAGTTTCTCAGCTTTTGTTCGTCTTGATTTTGAAAGATATCCCCTTTTTAAGAAAAGTGAAAATATGGGGTGCATCAAAATGTACAAAAAATGTATTTTCATCATTCTATCGTTCACTTCTCCGGGATCAAATCAAATTTTGGATCGCAGATGCTCCATTTGAAATGAGAATATTGATTTCCGCTTATTAAAATGTCAAGCAGGACGTTAGGTAAGCAATACGAGTTTAAACCGGAGAGTTTAAACACAAAAGAAAGTGTATCAATTGGGATAATCAGGAGAGGAGTAGGCGAAAAGACCCCATTCAGTCTCTGCTTTCAGTCTGTAGGTACTCTGTGGTCAGGTAATTTCCATTTCTGTATAATGGTAGATAGATCTGTCTCCCTCTCTCCCTAAACGAAGTGTCATTCCAAAGTTGTGGCGGTGTCATCCATTCATTCGATTTTAATAAATAAATAAATAAATAAATATTGTTTATTTCTCTTCAGACCGGTTCACAGCATGAGAAATTGTCACAAAATATCACAGAAACATTTCAATCAATAAATGAATCACAGTCTAAGTATTCTTGGATAGAATAGAAATTATGAGCTAAAAGCATTGATTTAACATGTCTTTTGAAAGAGAGATGGCTTACAATTTTCTTATACGGTAATGGTAACTTGTTAAATATTTTAATAGCCATTATAAATGGCCCCTTGGCGGAGCTGCTCAAACGGTGGTGAGGTATATCAATTTTAAAATTCTGTCTAAACTCATAATTATCATTTGTACATCTTAGTGAAGTAAAATTATTTCTGTTTTTGTGAATATATGAAACACAGCTTAAAATGTATATGGACGGTACAGTTAAAATTTTAAGTTCCTTAAATAAGGGTCTACAAGTGCTTCTCTGACTTTTGAAGCATATAGTTCTTATGATTCTTTTTTGTGCTATGAACAGATCAACAACACGGCAGCTGTGACCCCAGCAAAGTATTCCATAGTTTAGAATTGAATGTACATATGCAAAGTAATAGGTTTTTAAAATGTCACTATCAACCCTGTCACGTAACTGCCACAAGACAAACTGTGAGACTTTCAGTTTTTTTACCACGCTTTCGACATGTCCCGTCCAAGATAGCTTGTAATCCAGGGTGAAGCCCAAAAACTTTACTGATTGATTCTGTACTACGCTTTTACCATCAACGCGCACCAGGAGACTAGAATCAACCGTTTTACTGGAAAAAACAATAAAATTGACCTTGTCCTTGTTCAGCTTTAAACCGTTCAAAGTGCAGTACATTTGCATCGTTTTAACCATCCCGGCCGCCCCTGAACTGAGGGCGACTACACTGTCAGCCGTCACAGCAGCAGACGCGTCATCGGCAAACAAAGTCACGTGAGCATCGGCAACCACAACGTCATTCACAAAAATCAGAAAAAGGAGAGGGCCCAAGATACTGCCCTGAGGCACACCTGATTCAACTGGAGTAGTGTCAGAGAAATAGCCAAACTTATTGGTAAGGCGAGCACGCTGACATCTATTTTTCAGGAAAGATGATAACCAATCAAGGGCCACTCCCCTAATTCCACAGTTATATAACTTGTTCAAGAGCAGATCGTGATTGACAACGTCAAAAGCCTTTGACAAATCAAAAAACATGCAAGCCGATGGCTTTCCTGACTCACGATTCTGTGAAATGAAACTATACAAGGACAATAAGGCGTCTGTAGTCGAACGGCCACCCCGGAAGCCAAATTGATTTTTTGACAAAATGCTATTCCTCTCGAGAAAGTCGGACAATCTGGAATGAAAACATTTTTCGAAAACTTTTGAAAACACAGAAAGCAAAGCAACCGGTCTATAATTACTAATAATTTGCTTGTCATTCTTTTTATGGACAGGAACTATCAGTACACTTTTCAGTCTAGACGGAAAAACACCCTCCAGAAATGAGGCATTTATCAGCTCAGCCAAAGGCACAGAAACGTTATCAACAACATGTCGGAGAAGTGAGCAAGGTATACCATCACTTCCAGAAGAAGTCTTGCTAGATACCTGAATGACCACACCCGCCACCTCCTGAGGGGTGACAGGTGAAAGAAAGAGACTCTTATCAAGCACCTGGGAGCCCGACATGAAATCCCGTGATGTCATAGTATCAGTTATCTCCCTGACAGATTTAACAAAATATTCATTAAAGCACTGAGCCGCCACTCTCAAATCCGTGACAGTGGTTCCATCTCGGGTTCCATCGACATTCACGAAAGACTGAGGCAGTCCAGACTTACGCTTACAATTTACATGATCATTTATTACGTTCCAAGCAGTCCTGGAAACATTGCAGTTGGGCTTCAAAAACTTGCTGTCATAGTACCTTTTCCTCGCTGAATCAAACTTATCATCTAACTTGTCCGATGAGGACAAAAGGAGGGACCAATCTAAATTAGAGACAATGTCAATGAAATCAGCAATGTTAGAACGCTTGTTAAAATTGCGTCTAGGTTCCGACGCCTGAGCCTCCTCCTGAACCTCATCAGGCAACTCAAGCTGTATACTCTGCATGAGATGATCAGAGAAGTCAACATGTATCGATTTAGAACTGCCCTGTATAAATTCATTTCTATTACAAAACACGTTATCAATAAAAGACCTGCAATCACCCTGTATACGAGTGAAGTCAGAAATACAGCTGATAAGGCCGTACGACAAAAAAGAATTTGAGATGAGTGAACTATAGGCATCGTTGGAGTTATAGAAATCAACATTAAAATCGCCGCACATCACGGACACTTCACCAGCCTTCAACACCCGAGGTAAAAGATCGCTCAAGTGATAATCGAAAGCACGCGCACAAGATGAAGGGCTTCTGTAGAAGCAGCCAACAAGAACCGAAGATTCCCTGAGCATGATTCTGGAGAAAGCACACTCGAAGACGGACTCTTCACTCCTAACACTAGTTTTGGGAACAGACTCAAACAGAAAATCATCACGCACGAACACAGCTACTCCACCGCCCCTTGAGTTGGCTCTGGAGAAGGAATCGGCAAGCGTGTATGAGTCTATGCGAATCTGGTCGATCTCATGATGGTTGCACCAGGTTTCGGTCACACATATGACGTGTGGACATCCCAGAGAGTGTAGAAGGAACTCGAGATCATATGATTTGTTTCGCAAACTTCTCACATTCAAATGACAAACACGTAGGGTTACCCCAGATGCTGCTTCCTCACTCGAGGATAAAAAAAACGTGAAACTCTACAACCAGTAGGCCATCTGCTGGATTGTACACAGTTATCTAGATTATTTAAATCTATTGTCACTTTAAATGAAGAGTAATGAAAAGGAGATTTCGACTGGAGTTCCTCGCATTGAACCTCAGGAAAGTCCTTCCTCAAAAAAGTTGTAATATCGTCAGCCTTGGTGCCGGGCATAAGTCGACTGATGTGAAGATAGGCCTTCTTCGGGGCTGGCCTAAGATTCGGAACATCCACATTAGAACCGATGATCGGATGACTTCTTGAGTTAGGCTGTTTACGTTTGCGAGCAGGGGCCGTTTTCCATTGAGAGAGGTCCCTGCTTTTATTCCCTTCGTCACCACTGGCTGTGGGTGGCTTAGATGTGCCACAATCCAGGGTGGCGGCGGCCGCAGTCCTGGCTTCCTTAGCTGTTTCATTAGCTTGGCTGGAAGCGGCTTTGACACGAGTTTTCCCAGCTGATGAAGACTCTTTTAAATCCGTCTGTTTTTGTGCAGCAGCAGGTTTTTGTTTCTTATCGACAACAACAGCAGGCGAGGAATGAAGTTTTTCTAGCATACCGATTTGATTATTCAAAATTAGAACTTTGCATCGCAGCTCGTCAATTAGGAGATCCTTCTGCTTCAATATGTAATTGACAACACGTACATCCATCGTCCTTGCCTCTTTAGAAGGATGGGGGTCGGAAAGCGCATCCCAGAACTGCTGATCCACATCGGAAGCTGGAGGCTGATTACCAAGTGTAGTACAACACGTAATAGTCACATCATCAATAAAAACAACGGAACTAAACAACTTTGCGCAGCTTATGTGGAAAACTGACTCACATTCGCCACACTTGAGGCCGTTTTTAACAATTTTCTTGCACTTTCTGCACGGAGCATCGTGCCACGCGTGTACAGCAGACGACGCCATGTCATGTAATGAAAGCAACCTCCTCGGCAACCTTCGTTTCTTGTGTCTCATGCGTGGTACAAAGACCTGCTTCCACCTTTTCAAGGGCTGAATTTTGAATGTGGCTACCAGTTTTTCGTAAGTGAAGGTGCATGATACCTACCCACCCGTCATGAAATTCCATCGTCTATCAGGCGCAGCATTTAGCGCTAATTTTTTCCATGGAACGTTATCTTCGATTTTGTCACTTACTTATATGCCGAAAAAGTATCTTTTCAACTTTTCTAGCTGACCTAGAGTTATTGAAACAGTACGGAACGCTGTAAGGTAAACATAGAACTTATTTGAACTTGCTAATTGCTGAATACAGAATACAGTACACGTCATGTTGACGCTTAACATAGTGTGCTTTTCGAATTTACACCTTGTGAAAAAGTCAAATTAAAAAAAAAAACTATACGGGTCTATGGTATATCTAGGATTTTTCTTTCGAATAAACTTTTTTTTCGGGAGGAGGGTTATGCTTTTTACGCACGCCCCGGCTGAAATGACACCGGGGGAGTGTGGGACTCACGACGGACGTACCCCACCCACTAAGACTTCTCCTCAGACCTAATAGTTAACCCGCTCCCTGTAACCGTTTTCACATATCTTCGGGGCGCGGCTGGTCTGTTTCCTTCATGTCTACTTTCCGTCTTCATCTTCTTCGTTCTTCGTAGGCATGCAAGACTTCGGTGCACAAGTCCGAGACAATGGATCATCCTTCTGGGCTTTCCAACATTACCTCCACCACATCTCTCACCTATGCCACCGCGATATCAACTCGTGAACTTGCTGCGTGCGCCGGTCACATGGGGAAATTTTACATGGGGTTGGACATAACTGGCTATTGTGAAGTGTGGGTCATTCATTCTCTGGGTCGTTCAACTTGGTAGACTAAACTGCGGCAACTGCGCATGTTTAGTTAATTTTCCCTGGGTTGCACCAACGCTCAGTTAATATAATACGAGATTAGTGAAATTTATTTTGGTCAGTATAGGTACTCTTTGGTGAATAATAGAAATTCTGGTTGCACAAAAAAGAATTATACGATACAATTATTGATTAGAGAATATTTTATGCATTTCACATGGGGAACTCACTAGGATTGACCAAACTAAAATCTATTTAATCTTGTATTAGCGTTAATTGCGTATTATTTTGTTGGTGCCACCCAGGGTTTGTGTTGATAGTTGCGTATTATTTTTTTGGTGCAACCCAGGGTTTGTGTTGATTGTTTACGGGAGTTACCTACGCCGTTGTGGCTGTGGGAAGCCATTTTTGAAGTGAAACTTCTATTCTCGCGCCTAGATCACAACACACAACTAACGCAGAACCACACATGGGAGTGAATTCGCGGTACATGTAACGAGGGTGTGTAACGCGGAGGTGTAACGTTATAGTGTTAGGCCCTTGGGGTGACCAGTGTCTCGTCCGAGAAAATGGGAGTAAGCTGTTGCCGCGTTCGATTCTATTCTTTACAGTTAGTATTCTTTTACCGCTTGCATTGTGTTCTAAGGACAACAGCTTCCATCATAAACTAATATTTAATTTTATCGATGAATTCTAACTCAACGGAAGTGTCAATTACAACCGAAAATGATTAATTTATTTTCGTAATGCGTATCGCCAACCTGTCGCCGACACTGGACTTCTCTACGTGTTGCGCAGGGGTGTTGTGCTGGTGACCCGACAGGAATGGTTCTCGACTTGGCTAAAAGTTATCATTGTGACCATTGCGTGGCGCTCTCATTCGCCGTCATTTTTCTTTTCCGTCATTTGTCTGCTTCATGACAATTCATATTCACATGTGCAGACGATTACCGTTACATTTTCGAATCGAATCGAAGCAAAGTTCCGAGCTGTTTTCTTGTTAATTTTTGCGCTTTGTTGATTTGTTTATGTTATTTTTGTTTTGTTTTTGTTGAATTATTGTGGTTTTGTTTTTGTTATTTCAATTAAAATTAATACCAGATCGAGTTTTCCAAACGACATTCTTATACTTTGTGGAGATTATTAGATTTCCATGCTGTGCCTGCCAGAACACAGTTTTCACCGTGCTGTAATATAACGGGGAAAATCGTACAGTAAGAAAATCTGTCACGATGTCACATTCGCATAATTATTTGTGGAGAAGATTATTGATGAAAATAGATATTTATTGTATTAGGGGTATGAGTGAGACTTCTAGTGAAAGCGGTAGACACCTAAAAACACATCGATACTGCATTTTGGAGTGCAGTAACGAGATTTTGCATGGGCATACTTTATACCGAGACAAGCGATTTGACCCGCAGCACTCGATATTTTGTCCCTTAGGGGGCCAATGGGGGCCCTCCAAATTTTCAAGATGCAAGAACTTTCGCATGGCGATCATTGAGTATATCGTCATGTATGTCATAAGTGGAGCTTACGGGTCTATTGAAAATGTTTTCATCAATTGTCGTCGTGTCCGATTCATTCTTCACACTTGAAAAAAAATTCTTTGGCAGAGGTCAAAAAAACTCTTTTTATTTTTTCTTCTATGCAAGAAGACGATACATTCATATGTTCTGTTGCGTTCCCAACTAAATCGCATTCCCTAAACCTAATTATGAAGAAATTTTTCTTGTAATAGTATTTTTCAAAGAAGTGGTGACCTCTTATTCAGTACCTCTTTTCCAAGAGCATTTCTTTCTATGTCCCCAGTGGATATCACTCGTAATTTTTGCAGGAATGGAGACCTCGAACTCTTTTCTTGGTAGTTGCGAAGCAACATGACTATAAAACGCCCAAGGGAGCCCAAAAAGAATTCTTTTCTGCTGGGCCGTCCAACTTACGATATTTTGATTTAATAGTGGGAGAGACGCGAACCAATATTCAATCCAGGCTGCAGGCGCAGGCGACTTGGTTTCAACAGAAAATATTCTTCCATGCCGTGTTTTATTGTATTACAACAAAACGCAGAGTCGTTAGGTACCGGGTGTTTATAAACGTTTGTTATCATATCGCCTTTGGAATCTCCTATCACTCTTTCAAATCGTGCCTTTCACTGCGACTTTTGGCCTGACCAAAGCCTGCCGCGATCACAGACGTTTATAAACACCCGGTATAAGTAGGTATATTTTCCGGTAGAACTCGCCTGGACTAGATCTCATTTATTTGCGCGTCTCCCCTACTACAAAATCAACATGCCAAAAATTTGACGGCCCAGCAGAAAAAAAAAGTTTTAGGGCTCTCTTGTGCGTTTTGAAGCCATGTAGCATGGAAATTACTAAGAAAAGAGTTCAAGCTTCCCATATCTGCGAAAATTGACAGTCTTATCCAGTAGGAACATTGAAAAAAATGCAGTTGAAAAAGGTGTACTCAAGAGGTCACCTCTTCTTTAGAAAATTATACTGCGAAAAAATTGTCTTCATATTTGGGCTTACGGAACGCGATTTAGGGAACGCAACAAAACATATGAATTTATCGTTTCGAAAATAAAATAAAAACAGTTTTTTTGACCTCTGCGAAAGAATTTTTTTTTCAAATGTGAAGAATGAATTGGACACGACGACATTTGATGAAAACATTTTCAATAGACCCGTAAGCTTCACTTATGACATACATGACGATACTCAATGATCATTTTGTGAAAGTTCTTGCATCTTGAAAATTTGAAGGGCCCCCATTGGCCCCCTAAGGGACAAAATATCGAGTGCTGCGGGTCAAATCGCTTGTTTCGGTATAAAGTACGCCCATGCAAAATCTCGTTACTGCACTCCAAAATGCGGTATGCTTTTGCGTACCGCTCCCACTATTCATGTGACGGAGAATGAGAGTTCAGGCGCCGAGCGCAGCGAGAAAAGAAACAAAAGAAGTCTAATCGTGAAAAAAATCATGTCGAAAGTATTCTGCCCTTTAAGTGACTCATAATAATAAGATTAATAATAATAAGATTGATAATAAGAAAAACAAGATGATACAAACCGTTAGGGAGCGGGTATACGAAAAGAACACCTCTTCGAACGTTGTTTGCTGATCGATTCATATCTATAGAAGTTTCACTTCTTCCGAGGGTGACTATGGTCACGCACCCACGTTTTTTTGAGGCTAATTTCACGCTAGCCACGCTTTGGGGGTAGCAGCTATGTAACAGCGAAAAAATCAGAAAGCTAGGGTGTCTAGTTTGTGAGGAGTTCGAGGAACGGATGGACGAACGGACAAAGCGGCTGCAATAGCGATTTTCATCAAGATGGAAAATGCGCTAAAAATTGCTTGATGTGGAAATGAAAAAAAACATCATAAAGAAGTAATGGATCGATCGCTTCTACAAAAGTAGGTATCGAGGTAGGTATAATGTGCATCACCATCATCATCACTTGTAAATTGAAATTGCATTGCAGGTATTTATACAAATAAAAGTCATTATGAACATCGCATTTTCTTCACTTATTCAAAGCCTCCGCGCTAATGACCATCGAATATTCACGCAGTGAAGTACCTACTCACGGGGTGAGTTACTAAAGCGCATTTTCGATGAGTAAAATCAGTGTGAAAGTGCATATGAGTCATAATGACAGATATAGCGCTTAGGTAGGCGGTTAGATACCTACTCCTCGTAAGATCTTGGTCTATTTTACGTTCAAGTAACCATTTGGCAGAAAAATGAGGCAAACCAGCACCGTCGTGTCACCGTTAAAGGCGGTTTTCACCCCCATAACTTGGCCGGCGCCAAAGGGACACTTGGGGACTTTGTGCAGATATGTTTTATTCACGCGTCGTCAATCATCAGCAAGTTTCACAACAATATTTATGAATACAAAAGCTACAGCACTTTTTTTAAATAGCGAGTATAGACGTATATCTCGAAAAGAGCGCAAGATATATATCGTCGGCGTAATTCGCAAAGTGCCTAACTTCATTTAGCTCAGAACGGTAAGTCTCCTCATCCGATTCAGTGAAGAAGTAGATTTCCTGGGCCATTGAATAGAAAATAGAAGCATGGTTACGCACAAAAGATCTTATAGGTCGCAGTGTAGAAAGAATCCTCCAAGACAAAATGACCACCTTCAATCTACAACTCCATTTTGCCCTGAAAATATCTCTCCCTACTAAACTCCTTATTTTTTTTTTTAAAACACAAAAATCACATATTTGTTTCTTAATTGTTAACTTGTTAACTTTTGACCTTCTTAATTGTTAGGTATTCTTAACCGCATTGTTCAGCAATTTAAAACCCTCAATAAAAAAAATGTTTTTATGGACTTTTTGGAGCAAAAGTAAAGTGACAAGCTGGAGCGCTAGGAGGATACGGCTGATGGCCGCTGATAGTTTTGCTCCAAAACTTCGCAGGTGCCATCAGCCGTAGCCGTAGCCCCGGCTGTGAAAAAGTCATTCTACTGAAAATAGAAAGTGTATGGGATATACCTGAGGGGCTGCTCTGCAAATAGGCGGAAGGCGACCCCCCCCCCTCCCCCCAAACCAACCAATGTTGCACACCTCTACATAAATGCATTTGCTCATTAGCTCATTGCTCATGTCTACAATAAAACGCCATTGCGGATTTCATGTTGATATGTGTGCATTTTCTTCATCAACCATGGAGACTTATTGTTCGCGGCGAAGTTTGACTTGAAAAAACTATGCAGCGTTTCTATCCTAGCATGGTGTTGAAGTTAAAGCAGTTACAAAGATCCCCACCCCCGGTATTTTTTTGTCACCTGATTTCATACCATAAAATAACACGTCTGGTAGTAGTTCCATGCAATTGATTTTACATTTGATATAAAATTACGTGAAATAGGAAAAACGGGCACGGGGATGTACCTACGTGACGTGTACGGAACTCACGGAAGGGGAAAAAACTTCGATATGTTCACTTCCTGCCAGCTTGAAACACAACATCACGTCGTTAGCTTCGGAAAATTACTTTTTTGCGTTTTGAGCTATCCGAATGCGTAGTTAAATCTCAACAATTTTCTTCCGCTTCACCGGAAAGTGATAGCCAGACTGGAAGGCAAGTAGTAAAGTGCCGTGTGTCCGGTGTCCAGCTACCTTCAAACCAAAAAGTCATTCTACTGAATTTAAAACGTGAACGGCATATACCTACGAACTGAATATTCTAAATTTGAATTTCTATAATAAAATACTTCCGAGCTGTGGCCGTGATCATTTCTGATGGCAAACACTACAGAACAAAGTATCATTTTCGCGGAAAAACTATTTTCCCAAAACGTTTTTTGAAATTGGAACATTATGGAATTTGGAGATTTAAATTTCCAGTCAGATTAACCTCCTTTGCGAGAGGACTTAACAAGCAGAAATTTATGGACGTCCCTGATGGATACTCGCCGGGAAAGTTTCGAGTTTACACAACCGATTTTTAGCGCACTTTCCCAAGAAATGGGAAAAAGGCGGTCTTAGCTTCACTTTGTTCGTCCGTCCGTCTGTACCCGGGATAACTCATCAGGAAAAAGAGATATTGATGTGGTCGTGCTATACCGCGCGGGCTCGAATAATAATAATAATAATAATAAATGTCTATTAAAAAATAAGCTCACTCAGATGGAGCGGAGTTCAGGTGGACATAACAAAGTTCTGCCCTCTGCTCTTCCACTCAACTCCATCGGGTGACAACGAAAGAAATTAACATCTTGTAAAAATAAAAGATGAAAATAATGAAGGATCAATTATGCATCAAGTATAAATAAAAAGATGACCTCATGTAAATGATGAATATATAAATAAATACACACATGGCATTTATCTAGGGATATTTTTTAAATTTTGAAAATTTCAGAGAATTTTCAGGGCGATTTTTTCCAAATTGAATAGTAACATTCCTGGAATGACCCGCTTTCATAAAAGTAGTTGAAAATGACCTTGACAACGGAAATAAATTCAGAAAAACAAACAAATCAAGCTTCCAAAGTTTTTCAACAATTTTCAAAGTTTCGAATTCA
The DNA here is from genome assembly GCA_949128115.1 of Anaspis maculata. Taxonomy (NCBI): domain Eukaryota; kingdom Metazoa; phylum Arthropoda; class Insecta; order Coleoptera; family Scraptiidae; genus Anaspis; species Anaspis maculata. Next base: position 50,322,628 of record OX421963.1, read on the forward strand.
GGTAGGAACTAATTTTTTTCTCGAGCGTCGCGTCAAATTGGGTCAGTTGGTGTTTGAGAACCATGTCAAGGCGATAACTGAATCAAGGAGACGCATGCTACGTCTATGCATGCTACTAGCTGTTGGCATGCTGTAGATTGGCCAAAGACAGACGGAGGTAGCGAGGATTCTGAGAACGACCCAGAGCGTGATCTCGCGGCTCTGGTCGCATTTTCAACTCACTGGAAATGTAAGGAAGAGACATTGATGGCGACTACGCTCAACTACTCCAGCACAAGACCGCTACATACAATTGACGGCCCGGAGAGTGACTACTTCAACGGCATCACAACTGTAAAATCGACTGGCACAGGTGCATGGAGTGATGGTTTCAAGGCGAACCGTTGATAACAGGTTACACGAAGTCCAATTGAGGTCCCGACGGCCGCTAAGATGTTAGCCCCTAACACGAGGCAATCGCGCAAACAGATTGGACTGGGCGCGGGCAGATCAAAATTGGCAGAATGAAGAATGGGGTCAAGTCCTCTTCACAGATGAATCTCGGTTTGGGATTCGTCCGGATTCGAGACGAGTTCGTGTGTGGAGGCGACCTGGCAACATCAATCAGTTGAGGAATGTCCAGGAGGTGCACAGTCTCCGGGGTGGCACCGTCATGATATGGGCCGGGATAGCGCTAGACATAAGGACTCCACAGGTTTTGGTGGAGGACATTATGACGGGAATTCAGTATCGCGACCAGATTTTACAAGGTTTTGTCCTCCCGGTTGCAGCAAAAGGTGGCGGAAATTTTGTCCTCCAAGAAGACAAGGCACGGTCTCATACGGGGAGAGTCGTTAGGGATTTTCTTGATAAACATGAAAAAACCGTTCTGCTATGGCCCGCGCAAAGTCCTGGCATAAACTCCATTACACATGCATGAGACATGCTCCAGTGAAGGGTTCTGCGGGGTGATGCTGAATATCATGACCATCAACAACTGTTTGAGGCCTTACGACAAGCTTGGGAAGAAATCCCACAAGAAGATCTCGACCATTTGACATCAAGTATGCCAAATCGATGCAAAGCGTTGGTGACTAGTTGAGGGGGCCACACTTTGTATTGAACCGTCCATTTGAGTTGAATAAAGTAAAAAATGTTGAATGTTAAATTTTTGTCTTCAGCTGTTTTCGACTTTACTTCAACCGTCATTCACTTAAATTACATATGGCATCCCTACTATTTGACTAATCGTAAAAAAACTACTTGGAGAAGTCTTTTTGGCTCCCAATTCCGTTGAATTTGGAGAAAAAGTCAATATCCCTAGATAAATGCCATGTGTGTAAGTGAGCATAATACCAATATTTGTGTTGGAATTTTTTTTTTAGATGCCCACTTCGGCTCAGGATCAGTGTGCAGAACATTGAGCGCTTTCCTTTTACCACAAATCTGACATAATCTGACTTTGACTAACTTTGGCTACTCTGTGACTTTGACTGAGTTGAGAGGACGTTCCTTTTGTCAGCGATCAAGTCAGGCGAACTCAGAATTTTACTTCCCCCCTCACCCCTGTCAAGGTATCTTCGTGGCTATACTTAGTTACCGAGTTAGATTTAAAAAGTGAAGAAACGTCAAAAAGGACAATCACACAATGCCGCGTTTCCTCAAATTATCAAAGGGTGAGTTTATAGTGATATATTGTTACGAATTTCGCGTATGGGTTCGAATATAATTGAGACTATCGATTTAAAACACACACTGTTTATTTCTGCGTACTACAATAAATACACGCCAACAATTATCTACTTGGAATATCGCTGTGATTATCGCTCGCTTATTCGCTCGCTGTCTCTTCCAATTCAATACTGACTATCGCGCTGTTGGATGGTGCCTTTTATATGCCTCCGATTAGCGTCCCGAGCTTTTTAACATCTTCCAGCAATTTTCATAGTGGCCCGGCATATGCGGTTTCTAGACCACTCCTGAATAATCACACACACCTTTCGCGTGCTTTCCGTGTGTTCTGGAATCTGCACCTCCGCCAAAGTGAACAGATGTGCCTTGATCGAGCGTTGAAGTCTCTCCATTCAATTTCACGTACACGAACGCTCTGGAATGCACCAGATCGCTCCGCCGCACTTCTACACTGCCATCTAATGGATGGAAGAATCCAGAAAGATCCCGTGTTTACCAGCATGCACTGAATAGCCGCTCGTAACAATATGTTTACACTTGGCGAAGTCAGATTTCAGCGTTCCTTTTAGACTACCACATTTGCTCAGATTAGATAAGATTCTTACCTATGTAAGTTGGGTCAAAATCTTTGCTGAGATGTAAAAGGAAAGCGCTTATTGTTCGCTGAACAGTGCTGTAAACAAGACGAAAAGATCTGGCAGAGTGTGAACCCGAGAAAATATGGAAATATCTGTTGAATATCCGGTGAGCAGTGTATGTGAATCATAGACAATGTGAATGAGCCCCTCGATGAGCCCTCATACAGTTTGGTGCGATGGTTCGGTGCCGTAAGAAGCCCCTTCGACCTGATATTCCCGCCTCGTCCATGGATATTTGTGTTGTCCGATCGTTCCGAAAATTGTTCCGACCTTACTATGCCATATCTCTGCACCTCTGTCTGACTATAGCGGTTATAGAAAAAAATGGATTTCTGACTACAGAGTTGAGAGCTATCAGAGTACTGAGGCCTCACATAGTTAACAGTAGGCAACCCCTAAAGGAAACCCCCTTTTACAATAGGTTGGTTCCATCAGCAGTCCCTGACTGTCAGTGGACGTCAGCAGCCTGCGCATTACGATTTATGGAACGCCGAAATCGTAATGCGCATGCTGCTGACGTCCACTGACAGTCAGGGACTGCTGATGGAACAAACCTATTATTCCCACTTGTCACATTTTATGTCATTGATGTGGGTATTGCAGGTATCTACTAGTGCCTGCCTGGGCTACTAGACGTCCCAGTATGTGTTCCTCTCAAAAAATTCCTGCACGATCAAGTACCGAGCTCTACATCAGGTGGCGTTTTTCAAATATATATCGTTAGGGAACCTTTATTATTACGCGACCGGCCGGCCGGCGTAAAGTGCGATTTATAACTCGATTTTAATTTTAGTCGCAATTTTAATCGCAATTTTAGTCGGATCGATCGTAAGCATATTCACTTCGCCAATTTATAACTCGATCGCAACGATTGCATCGATGGGAAGCAAGGCTGATGGAGGGAGGAAACCTAGGGTGCAGTGCAGTGGCGTAACTAGCCCATTTAAACAAACAGGCACCTATACAGACCAAGATGGTGCCGCAAGGAACCATTTTTCGGGAAAATGAGCATAATCAATGTATGTTCGTGTGAATTGTAAACGTTGAAAAGGCACCGTTGCGGTCAAATATTTGTACAGATGGGTGTGGGTACCCGGCTGACCTCCCCTTAGTTGCGCCACTGCTCACCCGTCAGGTTGTCGCTAAAAGTCCCCAGAAAATCCACTAACAACACTGCTAATCAAGAAGACTACTGTGTTCATTTTCGCTAATCTTGATATTATCTTGAATTTCATTGGTCGATCGTAAGGATCGGATCGCAAGAGTTGGATATTGGCCAACTTCTTAAAATCCTTAAAATCGTTGCGATTGCGGCTTGCGATTAAAATCGGGTTATAAAAGGTATAGAAGAAATCGTATCTTTGAGCTTCGTTAAAATTGCGATTAAAATTGCGACGAGTTATTAAAATTTAATTTTAATAAAATTAAAATCGAGTTATAAATTGCACTTGAGGGTACCGCATTCTGGCCGACCGTTTGTTTACTAGACGGCCTCACGGAGTTAGAGACTGACAGCTGTCGGCCTCACGGAAGGCCATAGGCGTCCGTCCCAACGGGCTCTAGCTGTCAAGAGCGTGTTTATTTTGGATTTAGGTGTACAAATTCGTGTGAGGGGTGGATATGACTTGCCCGATGAGTTTCAAAACACGTCTTTTATGCCGCATTATGGAATAAAATTTTCATGTCCACTACCACCAGTACCACCACATCCAACCACTCGCCGACGATTGGATCTCTGGATCAGTCGCAATTTTCGTTGCCTATTAGCTCCCGCTATTCTCAAAGCAGTCACAACGCCACTTCGGTCCAAGGCTGGTCGACGTTATGTTGTACTATAGGTTGCCTCATCCAGTTTATGAGTGACGTCACAAGATACCCTCCGGGAACTTGATTTTGGCTGAAACTGTTGTCGCTTTTTTCGATTGACATTTCGGATCTTATTTCGACGGAAATCCACCAAATTTCTGAACTGGACGAGAAATAGTTGATGCACATTCAACGATTGGTGGTTTTTAAATGAATCGGGCATGCTTTTATCCACCAAAACACAATTTGAACCGCCGAGCTGTCAAGACCAAAAACAAGGCGATAACGTTATCACGAGGTGAAGCGAACCGCGCATCTGTCACCGGGTAGCTCATTGGTAAAGAACCTGACTTTCAACAGGAAGGTAGTGGGATCGAACCGTAGCCGTGCCGAACTTTTTTTTCTTCAAAAACACCCAAATTGTGATTTTTAAAATCAGAAAGAGGAAACAAAATTTAAATTAGTGTTGCCCAACTCATATTTAATTTTAAAAATCACAATTTGGGTGTTTTTGAAGAAAAAAAAGTTCGGCACGGCTGCGGTTCGATCCCACTACCTTCCTGTTGAAAGTCAGGTTCTTAACCAATGAGCTACCCGGTGACAGCTGCGCGGATCGCTTCACCTCGTGATAACGTTATCGCCTTGTTTTTGGTCTTGACAGTTCGGCGGCTCAAATTGTGTTTTGGTGGATAAAATCATGCCCGATTCATTTAAAAACCACCAATCGTTGAATGTGCATCAACCATTTCTCGTCCAGTTCAGGAATTTGGTGAATTTCCGTCGAAATTAGATCCGAAATGTCAAACGAAAAAAGCGACATCAGTTTCAGCCAAAATCAAGTTCCCGGAGGGTATCTTGTGACGTCACTCATAAACTGGATGAGGCAACCTATAGTACAACATAACGTCGACCAGCCTTGACTTCGGTCGACAATGCCTCCCTCAGGCCCGTCACCTTGCCACATCGGCGGTCTCAAGTCTAGGACGATCACTGCGAAGCCAGTCCCATCCTCCATGACTTCCCCTTTGACTAGCCTGGATGCGCGAGGGTTGATCTTGCCTCTTTCTTCTTGCAAATCGTCTGATTCCGTTGTCGTTTTGTTCACTGCGAGATCCTCTGGTTTTGTCACAGTGATTCCAACGCAATTTTAGGTCGATAAGGATAGCTGTTGCCGTTGGCTAGCGGCTGGAGACATCAGGAAATTCCGTGGGCCGTTGAAAAAAAAACATTCATCAGTAGTTGTCACAATGACAAATCTTGAAGTTATTAGGATCTTTGAAAACGTCAGGGTGAGCCAGTGGCGGACTAAGGGGGGGGCGGTGGGGGCGGTCCGCCCCGGGCCTCGGGGCCTCAGTCATCTGATGGGGCCCCCAATTCCTCTTGTTTGTAAAAAATACTAAAAAAAAATTGGGATAAAATCCAAAAATTTCAATTCTTCCCCTTAATGGTCATTTTTTTCGCACATTATTTAGGTGAGTAACATTGTTATTCTTTTTTTTTTCTTCATTTTAACGTTACGCTGGTAGGCCCCATGACAACAGGTTTGAGGGTCTACACACAGGCAATAGAGGTGTGTCTGTATCACGGAATCTCTAAGAATTATTTTCACTTTAGGCTTATGGGGCCCCGGCTCCGGATATCAGAGTGCCAGGGGCCTCAAGCCTTTGAAATTTTGTATTTTATCATTTCTTTTCAAAAGAGGGGAAAGATAAAACAACAAAATTATCTCGCCTGCGCGCTGCAGGTAGTAGAAATTCATATTATTTCTAATTTTGCATATAGTAGGTTTAAGCATTGAGTCAATAACATTCTAAATCCAATTCAACATCCAAAGCTGGAGCCTCAAATTTCTTGTGTAGGTACTGGTGGTCAGCCGCATAGCCAAGGGTGGTGAGGGTGGGTGAATGACCCCACCCCCCTACCTCCCAAGCGCCCACGGCACTTCATCCCACACTAAACCGATACAAAAAACATTTCTGGCGAAAATTTTTAAAAAAAGCAAAATTTTTCTGAAAAGAAGTTTGTTTATCAAGTAATTTTCGTGAAAACGTCTAAAACCGAAATCGCAAAACGCATGAAATATACCGATTAATATCAGCATTATTATTATTATACCCAAATAATGTTGTCTGCGGCGCTACCCCTCGCCGACTTACGCCCTCGTCGTTGCCTTTGCCCCCCCCCCCCGCCCTCTCGGCCCTCAAATTCTGACTACGCCACTGTGTGGCACATTTGACCGATTGTTATGAAATGTTTAGGATAACGAGTCAAATCTTTGAATATGGTCATTGAACGGTTTCACTTTTGGTTTCATAGTCAAGTTAACAACTCATTTCTTTGTTTCTTAGGCTTTTGCTCGATCACGGCGGGGCAGGGCGGAACAAAAAAGCTGCCGCCCCCCTTCATATTCTCAACTTTCACTCCTTAGGGGCCTCATCTCAGAATTCCGCCCCGGGCCCCCAATTTCCTTAGTCCGCCACTGGGGTGAGCTATCATGGCGGCCTCATAGCACGCTATGGTGGTGCTGTTTTTTAGGCCAAGAATGCGGTTGATTGCAAGGAGGGGTGATTGGGGTGATTGGCGAGATTGGCGAGTATTAATTTTGAAGTTCGTGGCCGCCAAGCAGCAAGCTGTGATGTTGTCAAACGAATGGCTGGTGAGAACTTTCCTAGTTTGCCACCCCGATCGCTGCCAGTACTGCTTGGCTCAAAAAAAAATGCGGGAACAAAAATGGCGGCGTAAAGATGGGTATATGGTATAATGTTATTTTCACTAGTACTTGTTAATAGAATTTTCTCAAGTTGTAATAAATATATAGATAATTTATTAAACATTTGTCGCTTTATCAAAAAAATAATAATGTGCTTAACTCAAAATTTGACTGATTATTTAAAAAAACAAACAAATTTCTACAGCGGTACTCTGGAACCCTATAACGCGCAGGTGCGAGCGTCTTGTGTCAATTCAACGTCGAAAAGTCAATTCAATTTTGTTCCGCTTTAGCTTTAGGTTAATTTTGCTGTCAAAGTGACTTTACCCACTGTAAAAGTCTTCTTGGCTGCCTTTTTTCAGGCAGTGTCTCCTGCAGTTTTCGCAGATAACCGTTCTTTTACACCTAACTTGACTGGGCTACAAAAGGCGGCTATGCACCTATTCGGTAAAAACGAAAAAAGACAGACTTACACAGAAAATTGTGTGAGAAGAGACACAAAGTGACTGGCGCGGGTATCTGATCTGAACATCTATGATCTGAACTAGAACTAGGGTACTAGGGATCTGAACATCTATGATCTGAACCATAGATATCTGAACATGATCTAGGGAAATTCAGCATGAGGTTTGCGCTCCTGGTATTCCCTGTGTGTGTGTCAAAACCACAGACTGTCAAAACCTAAGTTTGACTGGGCTACAAAAGGCGGCTATTGTCATAGAAGGAAGACAACTATACTGTCATTGACGTTTCTTAACGTCCACAGTAAAAAAAAACTCCCGCCATGAAGCTCACAGTGAACCGCATTTTCCTTGTTTCAACATTCATTGTAGTTTTGCGATCGGACGATGGTGAAATTTCATCACCTAAGCATAGCACCTCCCGTATTGTGGGAGGCTATCCTTGTAATATAGAAGATTACCCCTTTGTGGTATCACTCCGACAAATAAACATGCACCCTCAAAGGTTTTGTGGAGGATTTCTCATTAGAACCAATTGGGTACTGACGGCAGCGCATTGCACTGTTAAGCAAAGAGCAGAAAATCTGTATATCGTAGCTGGTATCACATGGTCAATAGATGCTAATGGCCAATCATCGTATGTCATGTTGATAGTAAATCACCACGCGTACCTTGAAGCAGCTGAACTTCTGTACAATGATATCAGCTTGTTAAAATTGGAAACTGACGTCCAGCTAGATAAGTCTACAGGTCTGGCCAGCCTTCCGTCCATAGGATTCACGGCTAACCAGAACAAGTCCACAGCCATGGGCTGGGGAAATCACTTTGAAGTGGACCTGGGATTTGGTGTAAAGAAGACCGAGAAGGCGTCGACGTCGAAGTCAACTACTCACCTGATGTGCGTGGAGTTGCCCTTGATAACGATTGAAGAATGTCAAGAAAAATGGCAGAGATTTATAGGGACTAACAATAAGAAGTTTGATGGAAAACTCAAGCTTTGCACCATGTTCGCCGAAGGTGGCAAAGATGCTTGCCAGGGTGATTCGGGCTCCGCTGTGACAGTGGGTCACGTAGTGATTGGAATTATATCTTTTGGGCTAGGCTGTGCCCAGCCAGACACTCCAGGCGTCAATACTAAAGTCGAAGGATACTTGAATTTTATTAATGAGACCTTACGGCTCGATACCAAGTTGGGGCTGAGACCGCCGTAAGTGTGGTTACCATAGCAACAGCGGATACCAACCAATCAGACCGCTGCATTTGGCGAGTTACGCCGTCTCAAACTTTGCGCCTGTAACTTGGTATCGAGCCCTTAGTTAAATACAAATTCTACACAAAATATTTCCACAGCAAAGTCGACCCCAAGACCGGCAACGGTGCTACGAATTGGTGTTGTGGACTTGAGATAATATTTCTTTATTTAATGGTACGATGGTACACTTATTGTTTTTCCGTATGATACTTATATATTTATCATCATTCTTTAAATAAAGTGCAAATTTCTTGACTCTATTATCTCTATAGGCCAGGCGGTATGTCGGTAAAACCACTACAATCTGGAAAAAACTCCGACCAAAGCTTTTATGGTGTCAAACTCTTCGTAAGGTCAGTAGTTATCTACCACTGAGTTTCCGCCCAAAAACGAGTTGTGCTGATTCCTCCACATCTGCGCGAAGGTAAAGGATGCCTCGAAAGTGCAAAAAGACCTATTAAACCTTCGTACTTTTTCGTTATATTTGCCTAAATGCAAACGTACAACTTTTAAGGCGCATCCACATAGGATTAGTGCAGTGGCAACGGTATGGTAGAAAAGCTAAACTATGGGTTTTTGCATCGACCGTTCACATAGACTTACGGTATAAACAAGTGGCATTGGGAGTGCAGTAGGGATGGCAGAAGTTTGAAGGTTTCTGCCATTCTGCACTGCCCGTGCCGATTTTCTTGCCATCGCCAATCACAATTCACGATTCCGTTGCTAAGCTATTATTGCGGCGTGATGACTTGACTGATAATGCGAATCTGCTACTGTGAGATGCGAATGCCAAATTTTAGACGTTACAAGAAAGAGCCGTTTGACGGTTGTTGAGTCAGGTCGGCAGCTGACGTGTCAAGTTGCTAGTTCCGCACTAATTCTATGTGAACGCTCGTGGTAAGATTGGTTCAATACCTACACAGTCTCCCTGCAGTCCAACTGCACTAATCCTATGTGGATGCGGCTTAGTGCACATGTACTAAAGCGCGTATCTACATTTTGATAAATTTGATACACTGCATTTTTATGCTCATATTTCAGGGGCTATGATGTTCGCGATCATGTGGTTATGATTATACATGGATAGCGCAATAATCAGAGTTCTCAACTGCAGTTTATCAAATTTATCAAAATGTAGACACGCGCTTTAGGCTTAGCACGGCTGAATAATAGCTCAGCAACGGAATCGTTAATTGTGATTGGCGATGGCAAAAAAATTGGGAAGGGCACTGCAGAATGCCAGAAAACTTCAAACTTCTGCCATCCCAACTGCACTTCCACTGCCACTAATTTCCTACCGTAAAGCCGCATCCACATAGGATTAGTGCAGTTGGACTGCAGGGGAACTGCGTAGGTAATAAACCAATCTTACCACGAGCGTTCACATAGAATTAGTGCGGAACTAGCAACTTGACACGTCAGCTGCCGACCTGACGTAACAACCGTCAAACGGCTCTTTCTTGTAACGTCTAAAATTTGGCATTCACATCTCACAGTAGCAGATTCGCATTATCAGTCAAATCATCACGCCGCAAATTATTAACTCAGGCGGTAGGTCATTCTGGATAGAAAAAATTCCGACCAAAGCTTTTGTGGTGTCAAACTCTTCGTAAGGTCAGTAGGTATCTACCACTGAGTTTCCGCCCAAAAACGAGTTGTGCTGATTCCTCCACATCTGCCCAAAGGTAAAGGATGTCTTGAAGGTGCAAAAAGACCTGTTCAACCCCCGTACTTTTTCATTTTATTTGCCTCAATTCAAACGTACAACTCTAACGCAAACATTGGAAGCATTTGTCATCATCTCTGTGCCAGTCTTACTGTTGGAAAAAAATCTTTCTTTGTGCGGGTCAGATAAATCACATTTAATTGTTTTTCCACACAAGAAAACGATGGAGCAACATGTATTTTGGATCTTTTCTAATAGCTTGTACTCACTGAACCCATTTATGGCGTTAAAATTTCAATAACAGCATTTTTGAAGATGTTGCCCGCTAAGAAGTGAATAATTTTTACCCGCCTGTTCAGCAGCAGTTTTTTCAGTTTCACCAAACACCGTACTCTCTTCCAGCTTTCAAACACGACCATTAATGATAAAATAATATATGGTTTCTTCATAAATCAATGTACAAAGTCTTGATAATAATGGTCGCGTTTCAAAGCTGGAAAAGAGTACATTTCCAAGCTCGTGTAATCAGTCCGGTCTATGTCAAGTAGGCACGGCCGCACGCGGGTGAAAAAGGACCTCTTGAAAAGAAATCAGTTTTTTAGACTTTCAAGTGCGTGATGCGGTTAAGCCAGGCACGATATCGTTAGAGAAGAGTTTGAGCTTTTCATTCCTCATAAAATTTTCGCAAATGGTGTTTGGTACAATTGAAAAAATTGCTGCTGAACAGGTGAGTGAAAATTATCCACTTTTTCGCTGGCAACATCTTCAAAAATGTTGTTATTGAAATTTTAATGCCATAAATGGGTTCAAGGTTCAATGAATACGATTCATTGGAAAACATACAAAATACATGTTGCTCCATCGTTTTCTTGTGTGAAAAAACGATTAAATGTAATTTATCTGACCCACACAAAGAAATCTTTTTTTTTCAACAGTAAAACTGGCACAGAGATGATGACAGATGCTTCCAATGTTCGCGCAAGAGTTGTACGTTTGCATTTGGGCAAATATAACGAAAAAGTACGAAGATTCAACAGGTCTTTTTGCACTTTCGAGGCATCCTTTACCTTCGCGCAGATGTGGAGGAATCAGCACAAGTCGTTTTTGGGCGGAAACTCAGTGGTAGATAACTACTGACCTTTCGAAGAGTTTGATACCATAAAAGCTTTGGTCGGAGTTTTTTCCAGATTGTAGTGATTTTACCGACATACCGCCTGGCCTATCTATACAAAGGAGTAAGCCAATCTGATGGCGCAAATTTGAAAAATTTAAAATTTCTAATTGTGCAATTGTACATACTTATACGTACACAGGGCTGGGCAAAATACTTCGAAAGATGTATTTGAATACAAAATACAAAATACACGATCCAAGATAGTCGAAATACAAAATACAAACTACTTCTTGGAATGTCTTTGAAATACAAAATACAAAATACGTATTTTGGAAAACCAAGAAATTCCAAAATACAAAATACAATCTAGTATTTCAAATACAAAATACATTCTTATTGCGTATTTCAACCATTTTATTGAAAAAACCGTAAAATGCAAGTATTTCAACGGGAACACTTCACTGATTCAGTCGCAACAATAAGTGATTATTATGAACTATGAACTATGAAAAGATAAATAAAATAAACATTAAATAGAGAAAACTTCATATTCAAACCTATTCCTCACTTTCATCAATTCTTCAAAATAACAAATGTTAATTTCCTTTGAGGACAACCAGCTTCTCAAAAATATTGTCCGACGTCCAACATGGAACCTCTCGTGGCTGACAGTAGGATGCACTCACCAGTAAAACGTAAAAGATGCAATCGAACTCATTATCGATCCCAGATAGTGTGCAAAAGCAAGAAATGTCAATGAGGTGAATATAGGGTTACCAAAACAATTTCGGCCTAAACAGACTCAAGAGCATGGGAAACAAATGTATTTTGTATTCTGAAAATCAAAATACTTTTCCGAAGAATGCATTTAAAATACAAAATATGAAATACTAGCTGCATGAACTATTCCAAAATACAAAATACAAATACTTCTCAATGAAATGAAATGTATTTGAATACAAAATACAAAATACTCAAAAGTATTTCGAATACTTGTATTTGAAATACCGCCCAGCCCTGACTCCTGGTCGCTACTTTATCACAGGAAAAACAGTTTGCGTCGCCTCCGCCGTCCCCGTACGCTGCCCCCGATCATTAAGTCGCGAATAAAAAATGTCTCAAACACGTGATAGACCCCCTCACATTCCTCTTTCTTTCTATCCTAATGAGAAGGTTGCCTTTGCCGCCGCCCTCAATCGCAGCGCCGCCCCCGGTTGATAATGATTAAATATACATATACATACATACACATACATAATTCGAGATTTCTGGCGAACCAAACAAGAGATCGACACGGGACAAAAACCAACGTATTCTTGGTCGCTAATCTATCACAGGAAAAATGCCGCCCCCGATTAATAAGCCAAAATGTCTCAAACACGTGATAGAACCTCTCACATTCCACTTTCTTTCCCGCGTAACCGTTTGCTTTGGAATCAAAGTTGCTACTTCCTCAAGCATGGGGCGTAGTCCATGAGTCCACCTAGTATAGATATAATAGTGTTACGATATTTCGCGTACGGGTTCGAATATAATTGAGACGATCGATTTCAAACACACACTGTTTATTTCTGCGTACTACTACAATAAATACACCAACAATTATTCACGCTTGGAATTATTTCGCAGGTACTTCGCTTGTTATCACTCGCTATCTAATTCAATACTGCCGCGAGCTCCCGGCTGACGCCTTATACAGGGTGTTGCATGAGGAAACCGACATAGCTCAAGGGTAGGTCCAGTTTTTCTAGAGGAACTAGGATCTCGCTTTGAAATTTTTCTATCCCTTTTCGTTTTGATGTTACAGGGTGAATCATGTATTTTGTCGAAGTTTTTGATGAGCTATATCTTCCGAATGGCTTATTGGATTGGACTGAAATTTGATAGGTATGATCTCCTAATGATAGCTAATACATTGCACTATAAAGTTGTTCAGAAGTTTCAGGGCCGGACTGATTTTTTTTATTTTCAAAGTTTTGGTTAGAAAAGTCATATTTTTCAATGTTTTTTTGCAAAACCAGTATCAGATTCAGAAACGACAGAAAAAATGCTACAAGAAACATCTTTCAATTTCTTCGGCACACCCAAAGTCTTCCCAGAAAAAAATATCTTTTGAGTTTTGGATCGGCTGCGATCTAGTGAAAATCAGTCAAGCACGCATTTTTTCACGGATCTTTGAGATGTTCATCCTCTAATTTAATGCTGTCACGGTTTTTTTCACTTTCCCACATCAGTATCACTTGGTACGGCAAAAAAGACAGAAGTCCAGGACCGGAATCAAGTCTAGTAAATATTATTTCTGAAAATCCGATTTTTCAGTATTTAGTTGGAAAATTACAGCACAAAGTTATAGTGAAGTGGCTGAAAAATGCTCTTTTGTCTGCATTTGGAACTTTAGTCACTTAAGAAACCAGCTAAACAAATTTCTCATTTGTTGATTTCAAGAATACAAAAAATTATTCCCGAAACTTTTCGCGAACAAAATAAAAAGAAGCAAGAATGATAATTATTCAGAAATGTAATTTCAATGTGTAGAAAACGAACAATATCAATGTTTGTATGTTATGTTTATGTTAATGTTTATCAAATTTCGGAAATAATTTCTTTCTTGTCTGCATTTGGAACTTTGGGTCACTTTAGAAACCAGCCAAACCAATTTCTCTTTTTGTCGATTTCAAGAATACAAAAAATTATTTCCGAAATTTGATAAACATTAACATAAACATAACATACAAACATTGATATTGTTCGTCTTCTACACATTAAAATTACGTTTCTGAATAATTATCATTCTTGCTTCTTTTTATTTTGTTCGCGAAAAGTTTCGAAAATAATTATTTGTATTCTTGAAATCAACAAAAGGAGAAATTTGTTTAGCTGGTCTCTAAAGTGACCTAAAGTTCCAAATGCAGACAAAAGAGCATTTTCCAGCCACTTCACCATAACTTTATGCTGTACATTTCCAACTGAATACTGAAAAATCGGATCATTAGAAATAATGTTCACTAGAGTTGATTCCGGTCCTGGACTTTTGTCTTTTTTGCCGTACCAAGTGATACTGATGTGGAAAAGTGAAAAAACCCATGATAGCATTAAATTAGAGGATGAACATCTCAAAGATCCGTGAAAGAATGCGTGCTTGACTGATTTTCACTAGATCGCAGCCGATCCAAAACTCAAAAGATATTTTTTTCTGGGAAGACTCTGGGTGTACCGCAGAAATTGAAAGATGTTTCTTGTAGCATTTTTTCTGTAGTTTCTGAATCTGATACTGGTTTTGCAAAAAAACATTGAAAAATATGACTTTTCTAACAAAAACTTTGAAAATAAAAAAAATCAATCCGGCCCTGAAACTTCTGAACAACTTTATAGTGCAATGTATTAGCTATCATTAGGAGATCATACCTATCAAATTTCAGTCCAATCCAATAAGCCATTCGGAAGATATAGCTCATCAAAAACGTCGACAAAATACATGATTCACCCTGTAACATCAAAACGAAAAGCGATAGAAAAATTTTAAAGCGAGATCCTAGTTCCCCTAGAAAAACTGGACCTACCCTTAAGCTATGTCGGTTTCCTCATGCAACACCCTGTATAAGGCCTCCGAGCAGCGTTCTCGAGCTTTCTGTCTACTTCCAGAAATTTCCATAGCGGCTCGGCATATGCGGTTTCTAGATCATTCCTGAATAATCGTACACTTTACCCGTATAATTCTGCCGGGTTACGAGCGGCGCCTCCGCCAAAATGGACAGATCTTTCTTGATCGAGCATTGAAGTCCACCTTCAGTTTCACATACACGAACGCTCTGGAATGCACCAGATCGCTCCAGACTTCTACACTGCGATCTAATGATGGAAAGATCCAGAAACATCGAGTGTTTACCAATATTTACGAGATCGCTGCTCGTAGCACTGCCCCCCTCTTAAGCCTGTTCGTCCCGAATAGGCTCATCGTTACTCCCGGAGTAACGTGCAAGGCGATCAAGGTAGACAAGTTTCATCTTGGCTCTCGGGGCTCGCTGGATTCTGTACACGACATCATTGATCCTCTTGACTACCGTGTACGGCGAGGTGTACGGTCCTCCCCACGACGGATGCAACTTCGGAGACCTCCCCTTCTTGCGTTGAGGATTGTACAACCAGACCAGATCACCAGCCTGAAATCCCGTGGAGTTCGCCTTCAAGTCGTAACGGGTCTTCATTTGGCCGGTCGCGATTCGAATCCGGTTTCGAACCAACTCGTGGATGTCACACATTCTTTGCCTCAGGTCGTCGACGTATTCGGGGATGTTTTTCGGATCATTCTCCGGCGTGCCAAATTGCAAATCGCAGGGGAGGCGAAGCTCTCGGCCAAAAAGAACACGTGCTGGTGTTTCCCCTGTGGTGTCGTGAATGGCAGCGCGATACGCCATCAGGAAAATCGGCAGATGACGATCCCAGTCTCGCTGATGCTCGTCGACGACCTTCGACAGGTGCTGCTCCATCGTCCGGTTGAACCGTTCAACCATTCCGTCGGACCGTGGGTAAAGGGGCGTCGTCCTGGTCTTCTGTATTCCGAGTAGAGTACAGATATCTTGGAACACGTTGAACTCGAAGTTTCGTCCCTGGTCTGAGTGTAGCTCCAGAGGTACTCCGCAGCGGCTTATCAGATTGTCCACCAGCACCCTTGCCACTGTAGAAGCCTCTTGGTTGGGCAGGGCGTACGCTTCCGGCCACTTGCTGAAGTAGTCCATGGCAACCAGGATGTATTTGTTGCCATCTTCCGTTGTCGGGAAAGGGCCAGCCACATCGATCGCGATGCGTTCAAAAGGCGCTCCAACGTTGTAAGTCTTCAGCACCCCTCGGCTGCGAGTTCTTGGTCCTTTGCTGGCCGCACAAACCTCGCACTGGCGACACCATGTTTCCACGTCGTTCCGGCAGTTCACCCAGTAGAACCGCTCGCGCACCTTGGCGAACGTCTTGTTCACCCCAAGGTGCCCTCCAGTGACGCCATCGTGCATCTCCTTCAGGACCTCTTTCACTCTCTTCTTGGGAAGCACCAGTTGAACCATCTCCTTCTTTCCATCAGGACTCTCCCAGACTCTCTTCAGCAGCCCATTCTCTATCCTCAGAGAATTCCACTGAGCCCAAAGAGCCTTGAATTCGGCCCTTCACCAGATATCTCGGCCCATTCCGGTCTGTCCTGGCCAAGTTCTTTCCTTCCAGCAAGCGTACCGATGGCTGAGTCCTTACGCTGCTCCTTTTTGAGCTCAGCCGTAGTCCAATTTCTCGAGGTTTCGACAACGATTGCCTTGATTTCGACGTTCCCATTCTGCTGGTCTACCCTCTTGCAGTGCTTACAGTCTTCGTTGCATGGTCTTCGAGAAAGAGCATCCGCGTTGCCATGACTTCTTCCAGGGCGGTGTTGGACCTTGAAGTCATATTGTTGCAGTTTCTCGATCCACCGTGCCAACTGTCCCTCGGGATTCTTCAACTGCAGTAGCCATTTCAGGGCAGCGTGGTCAGTCCTCACCAAAAATTTCCGGCCATAGAGGTACTGGTGAAAGTGATCGACAGCTTTCACTATGGCCAGTAGCTCCCTACGCGTCACGCAGTAGTTCCTTTCAGGCTTGGACAACACCTTGCTGTAGTACTCCACTACTCGCTCTTGGCCCTGCTGGTGTTGTGTCAGCACTGCTACAATTCCGCTGTTGCTGGCATCAGTGTCCAGGATGTACTGTCCTTGAGGAAGAGGGTATGCCAGAATAGGACTCGAGCACAATGCAATCTTCAGAGTCTTGAATGAGTTTTCGCACTCCTTGGTCCACAGGAATGGCGCACGGTCTTCAGTCAGTTTGTGCAAGGGCTTAGCAATGTCAGCGAACTTTTCCACAAATCGTCTGTAGTAGGTGCATAAGCCCGAGAAACTTCGGACTTCATGCTGATTCCTTGGTCGTGGCCATTCTCGGACAGCATCCAATTTCGCTGGATCGGTTTCGATTCCTTCAGACGACACAACGTGCCCCAAAAATTTTACTTGCTTCTGGAAGAGCACGCATTTCTTTGGGTTGAGCTTGAGATGTGCACCTCGAAGACGTCGAATTACCTCCTGGAAGTTCTTCAGGTGCTCCTCGAAGGTTCGACCGATGACCATCACGTCGTCAAGGTAGACTAGGCAAATTTCCCATGTAAGACCTCGCAAGACGCACTCCATCAGACGTTCAAACGTGACCGGTGCGTTGCAAAGTCCAAACGGCATCACAGTAAACTGATGAAGGCCGCTCCCAGCGGAAAACGCTGTCTTCTCTTTGTCGTCGTTGTGGAGTCCTACTTGCCAGTAACCACTCTTCAGGTCAAGCGTCGAAAACCATCTCGATCCAGACAGCGTGCTCAAAGTGTCGTCAATCCGAGAAAGTGGATAGCTGTCTTTCTTCGTCACATCATTGAGTTTGCGGTAGTCCACGCAAAATCGTGTACTACCGTCTTTCTTCGTGACCAAAACAACCGGTGAAGACCATGGGCTCGTCGATTCTTCGATCACGCCTTCATCCAACATGTTTTTCAAGAGCTTCGACACCTCTTCTTGCTTCGCCAATGGTAAGCGCCGAGGAGCCTGTCGGATCGGTGCGGCGTTCTCAGTGTTGATCCGATGTTGGATCACGCTGGTCCTTCCGGTAGGGTTACCTTCCATCGCAAAGGCTGCAGATTCTTCTTGTATGAATTGCGTCGCAAGCTCTCTCTCCGTGCCATCCAGATGTTTCCAGTCAGGCGAGAACATCTCCACTAGAGCTTTTTCTTAAGGAGCTTGGGAGTCGCAACCTCTGTCGATATGTCTTCACAGCGTGAAATCCACTCTACGGGTTCACACTTGCCCAGGGTCTCTCCTTCCTTGATTGTTTTGCTCGTCTTATTCGGGTTAATGACTCTGATCGGGATTTTTGTCTTGTCCATGTTAATCAATGTCTTAGCCATGATGCAGCTGGCAGCTGTGTCGGGTTCAGCAATGTCGGCGACATGTCCTCCAGGTTGTCCGTTCAGTGTTGCCCACACGATTTTCTCGGAGTTGGCGGCTACACGAACGGTTTCAGCCGAAAGTAGGCGGATTTCTCCAGCGGCCTTCATGGATGTTCTAAGCGTCAATTCCTCGTTTCCGATTTTCAACGTCCGCTGTCCAACATCCAGGATGAATCCGTATTTATCCATCAAGTCCAGGCCAAGTATGAAGTCGTCAACAATGTCAGCGACCAGGAACTTTTCTCGCAGAAGAAATCGTCCGAAGCGAATGCTTACTTCAGCTTCTCCGTGCAATGTAGCAGACTCTCCGGTAGCTGTAGTCAAACGAGCGCCGTCCCTCAGTGGCACAATGCGTTGCTTTCGAAGTATTCCTCGTGACTTCGTGGCTCCCGTATCGATTACGAACACGCAATCGTCCTCGTCAAGCTTTCCACTGAGAAGAAGGCTATTGGGTGACCTCTGCAGCAGTGAGACGGAGTAACTCCTGGGGCATTGAGGACTGCCAGCCAGCGTGCACCCCTTAGCCCTAGCTGGAATTAGTTTTTCCTGATAGCGTCCATCGGTCACTTGAACTCGACCTTTGCCTGCAGTCCCGAAGCAGATGTCCCGGTTTTCTACAGCCGAAGCAACGCGGCCTTCCTTCAGCTCTTGGCTCGCCTTGGGGTCTGTTCCGAGACATGGCGCTAAGAAGTTCCTCAAACATATCCTCCACCGATTTCTCGGAAGCATGTGATGCTCCAGATTCGTCAAAGTTCACCTCTCTAAGACGATGAGGGCGCGAAGCATCTTTGGCAGCCTCGATGCGAATAGCTTGAATAAGCGCGTCGCTTATGTTGGCTGGATTGCTGATCATGACCATCTGACGCAGATCTGGATCTCTTAGTCTGCCCACGAAGGTCTCTTTGGCGATGTCGGCCAAAACATCCGCTGGATGAGCTGGATAGGCCAGGTGAACCAGCCTCGGGACTTCGGATTCGAATTCCTGAAGGCTTTCTCCGCTCTTTTGTGTCCTGGCCTTCAGCTGGGTTTGATGGATCTGCCGCACATGGTTGTCCCCATACCGAAGCTCAAGGACCCTCGTCAGCTTGGCAAAGTCCTTCTGCTCACTTTCAGGAATCGTCTGGAGTAGCTCCAACGCTGGGCCTCTGAGAGCCAGGACTAAAGCTGTAGCTCTCTCATCGTCGCTCCATCCGTTTGCTTCGGCAGCGGCATCGAACTGCCTCTTATAGGTAGTCCATGGGCTTTTCCCGTCGAAGTTCGGCAACTTCACACGATGAACACCCGCTGAACTGACCATCGCAGCACTGGCGGCGGTTTTCTGAACCTGTTGCTCCAGCTTCGTTGTATTGGCCTTCACCGCTTCCACCTCTTTTTCTACCATCGCAACCATTTTCTCTTCCAGCTTGTTTACACTGCCGTCGAAATACCGCGTTTGTTGTTCCACAACGGCTAATATTTCTTCTCTTTCCTCCAGGCGTTTCCTTTCCTGTTCTTCTAACAGATTTCTCAATTCCTGTTCTTGCCCTTCTAGAAGATTCTTCAGTTCTTCCTTGTCTTCTCGACGCTCTTCGACGCGTTTCTTTTCCTGTTCTTGAAGAATATTCTTTTGCTCCTGCATCATCGCCATGATGCTCGGCAAAGCGTCTTCGACTCTTGTCTTCGACATGCTTCTCGTCTCCGGCATTTACCAAATCACGAATGTTCCGAACGTCCTGTAGTCGTAGGTCGAATTACTCTCAATTATACCGCTTTCTGACACCAAATGTTACGATATTTCGCGTACGGGTTCGAATATAATTGAGACGATCGATTTAAAACACACACTGTTTATTTCTGCGTACTACTACAATGAATACACCAACAATTATTCACGCTTGGAATTATTTCGCAGGTACTTCGCTTGTTATCACTCGCTATCTAATTCAATACTGCCGCGAGCTCCCGGCTGACGCCTTATATAAGGCCTCCGAGCAGCGTTCTCGAGCTTTCTGTCTACTTCCAGAAATTTCCATAGCGGCTCGGCATATGCGGTTTCTAGATCATTCCTGAATAATCGTATATTTTACCCGTATAATTCTGCCGGGTTACGAGCGGCGCCCCCGCCAAAATGGACAGATCTTTCTTGATCGAGCATTGAAGTCTACCTTCAGTTTCACATACACGAACGCTCTGGAATGCACCAGATCGCTCCAGACTTCTACACTGCGATCTAATGATGGAAAGATCCAGAAACATCGAGTGTTTACCAATATTTACGAGATTGCTGCCCGTAACAATAGGTATATACAGGGTGGTGAAAATTTCGATGCTCACCATTGGTATCTTGGAAACGGTAAAAGATACGAGGTCGGTTAGATTAGAAAAAAGTTGCGCATTTTTGTAGCGATTGACAATCTGAAAAGAAACTTTGAATATTTTGATTGGTTTACGATTTATCACGAAAAAACTGAAAACTTTGATTTCAGAAATTATTTTTCAGCTTTCCAACTATTCAAGCTATTTCAATCAAACTTGGTAGTTTTATGTTTTTGATCACTCCGAGTCGATCAACGTTGGCAGAAATTTACCAGGTCTTCTAGATGTCAAATTATGATAGTCAACTTTTGTTTTTCTTATGGCCGCCATATTGGATTCTTGCACTAATAGATAGAGAAAAAAATCAGATTTCTGAATTAGTAACCAACATGTTCTTTTTATGACATTTTAAGCGTCAAATTTTGAAATTTTTGTAAATTATTGACAAAATCGGGAATGCTTTTGAAAACAATTGAAATATTATCAATAGCAACAACAAAAAAGTGACAGATGGTGTGCAATTGAAGTATCTAACTTCGTAATCGTGTTTTGTGCTTGTTTGTACCGGTAGTTCATGAAATGAATGGGTCAAGGGTGTCTGTGAGTTCAACGACGTCTGTTGGAACTCGCATCATTCTTGTTAAAGTTTGACAAATTTATTAGAAAAGGAGTAAGGATTACCCTAATTTCGACAGACGTTTTTGAATTCACAGGCTTCCTCGACTCATTTAATTTATGAGCTATCGGTACAAACAAGCACAAAACACGATTAAGAAGTTACGGCTCGATACCAAGTTGGGGCTGAGACCGCTGTAAGTGCCGTTACCATAGCAACGGCGGATACCAACCAATCAGACCGCGCTGTATTTGGCGAGTTACGCTGTCCCAAACTTCGCGCCTGCAACTTGGTATCGAGCCCTTAGATACGATCGCACGCAAAATAAACGGAGACAGTGTTTCGCGCGGAGTGTACCGATTTTATGAATTTTGGCTTCGTGTCACAGTGACAAGAAGGCTAAAATTCATTCAATCAGTACACTCCGCGTGAAACACTGTCTCCGTTTATTTTGCGCGCGATCGTACGTCAATTGAACACAATCTGTCTTTTTTTTTGTTGCTATTGATAATATTTCAATTGTTTTTCAAAGCATTCCCGATTTTGTCAATAATTTACGAGAATATTCAAAATTTTACGCTAATAATGTCATAAAAAAACATGTTGGTTACTAATTCAGAAAGCTAATTTTTTTCTCCATCTATTAGTGCAAAAATCCAATATGGCGGCCATAAGAAAAACAAAAGTTGACTATCATAATTTGACATCTGGTAGGCCTGGAAAAATGATAATATTTCAATTGTTTTTCAAAGCTTTCCCGATTTTGTCAATAATTTATGAAAATTTTTAAATTTGACGCTAAAAATGTCATAAAAAAAAAACATGTTGGTTAGTAATTCAGAAAGCTAATTTTTTTCTCTATCTATTAGTGCAAAAATCCAATATGGCGGCCATAAGAAAAACAAAAGTTGACTATCATAATTTGACATCTAGAAGACCTGGAATATTTCTGCCAACGTTGATCGACTCGGAGTGATCAAAAACATAAAACTACCAAGTTTGATTGGAATAGCTTGAATGGTTGGGAAGATAAAAAATAATTTCTGAAATCAAAATTTTCAGTTTTTTCGTGATAAATCGTAAACCAATCAAAATATTCGAAGTTTCTTTTCAGATTGTCAATCGCCACAAAAATGCGCAACTTTTTTCTAATTTAACCGACCTCGTATCTCTTACCGTTTCCAAGATACCAATGGTGAGCATCGAAATTTTCACCACCCTGTATATGTATTCCAATAATATTTTATAAAAAGAATAGAGTCAAGAAATTCGCATTTTATTCAAAGAATTATATGACAAATAAATATACAAGTATCATACAGAAAAACAATAAGTAGTGTACCATCGGTGTACCATTAAATAAATAGGTATTATCTCAAGTCTACCACACCAATTCGTAGCATCGTTGCTGGTCTTGGGGTCGACTTTGCGGTGAAAATATTGTGTGTAGAATTCGTATTTATCTAAGGTCTCATTAATAAAATCCAAATATCCTTCGACTTTAGTATTGACGGCTGGAGTGTCTGGCTGGGCACAGCCTAATCCAAAAGATATAATTCCAATCACGTAACGACCCACGGCCACACCGGAACCCGAATCACCCTGGCAAGCATCTTTGCCACCTGGTGCGAACATGGTGCAAACCATGAGTTTTCCATCAAACTTCTTGTTAGCCCCTATAAATCCTTGCCATTTTTCCCGACATTCATCAATCGTTATCAAGGGCAAGTCCACGCACATCAGGTGAGTTGACTCCTTATTGCTGTAACTCGACGTCATCATGGTCTTCTTTACACTGAATCCCATGTTCACTTGCAGGTGAGATCCCCAGCCCATGGCTGTGGCCTTGATCTGTTTAGCCGTAAATCCTATAGGCGGAAGTATGGCCAGACCTGTAGACTTATCTAGCTGGACGTCAGTTTCCAATTTTAACAAGCTGATATCATCGTACAGAGCTCCATTCACATCAATGAACGCGTGGTGGTTTACTATCAACATGACATACGATGTTTGGCCATTAGGGTCTACTGAATATGTTATACCAGCTACGATATAAAGATTTTCTGCTCTGTGCTCAGCCGTGCAATGCGCTGCCGTCAATACCCAATTGGTTCTAATGAGGACTCCTCCACAAAACCTTTGAGGTTGCCTTGCGATTTGTCGGAGTGATACCACAAAGGGGTAGTCTTCTATGTAACAACGATAGCCTCCCACAATGCGAGAGTTGTTATTTTTAGGGTATGAAGTTCCGCCATTGTCCGATTGCAAAACTAAAATGAATGTTGAAACAAGAAAAATGCGGTGCACCGTGAGCTTCATCGAGGGAGTTTTTTTTCTGTAGATATTAGGAAACGTCAATGACAATAGCTGTCTTCCTTTTATGACGCGTTTGTCACGCTCCTGAAAATCGGCCATTTTGTACCTAGAAGGTCTATATACATAAACTGGATAGGAAGCTTGGCCGTTTTTGACGTAAGAAGGTGAAGCCGGGATTTGACACTCTTGCAGGGGGTGACGACTGTCGTCATTTTGGCGTTTTTGGGTTTCGCTGGTGAGGAGGAGGAGGAGAATTCGCTGGAGAATTCACTGTTGAATGTTGATGACCTCCACTTAACATGGAACAAAATGTGTACCAGGGCTACTTCTCTGAATCAAGAAGAGACAGAGGCTGTGGCCACATGCAGTGGATAGATGGTGGATTGGTGGGTGAACTTCGTGAAGTGAGAAGTTGCTGGGAACGGGAATGAACGGAGGCAACTCTTTTGAGCAGGCCAAGATTCACACAGGATCTGTCGAGCCCTGGTAAGTCCACAGCTTTACATATAAGGGCTCTCACTCAAGTTAGCAACATTACAGTTCACAGCATACTCACCATTTATAGAACATGTATTCCAGGTCAGGGATCACTTCCAGGTCAACCTGTCAAGCTTTGCATCCTGTCACCACAGCAACTCTTCGAGAGCCTAGAGAACTACGAATATGACCTATAAATGCTACAAGAAGGTGACAGTAGCTGAAGATAGACCGACCTGTAAGAATTTGCCATAGTAACACTTGAAGAGGGTCTGGCCGCATCTCTATTGCGACCTGAAGATGCTTCAAGAAGATTTATATTTCCACCTTTTTAGCCCAGTCAACGAAGAAAAAATAGCGAAAATTAATAGTGTAGTTTTGAAAATTGGAAGATATGTTCTCGAAAGCTTGCTGATTACTGTGTAAAAAGTCCCCATCGATAGGTGGTGTGGAATCGTCGCCATCTTCGATTATTGGTACATTTCAAGTATTTTTTGCAGTTACCTACAGGTCCATGAGTTACCTCGATAAATAGCGATTCCATTGAGAAACGGCTCCGTTAAAATGAAAGGGCCATCAAATTGTCTACAAAAAAGTTGCACATCTCTTTCACGTAACTACCCACTAAACATGAAACATCATATGAACGTTTGTGAACGTTATATTTGTTGTTCAGAAAATAACGTTCTTGAAAACCGTTCAAGACACGTTAATGTGACGTGATTTGCCAAACGTTCTATTTATGAACATAAATGTAACGTTAATAAGGAGACGGCATTCTTCAGTTTTTAATGTAACGTTTCCAGGATGATTTTCGGCAAACGTTCGCAAAAAAACGTTATTTGAACGTTCCTTTTTATAAGTAAATATGATGTTATATTTTGAACAGTTAAATAACGAGTTTGAACAAACGTTTGCTAGAAAACGTTATTCGAACGTTTCTTTTTATAAATGAATATGATGTTATATTTTGAACGGTTGAATAACGAGTTGGAGCAAACGTTCGAAAGTCAACGTTTTTAAATTGTTTTTGTTTCAAAGGTTTTTTGATGTTCAAAACTTGCACGTTGAAAATTCATAACTTGAATGAGTGTTTTCAGCAAAACGTACATGTGTTTTTCATTGTTTAAAATCAACATGACGTTTCGAAGAGAACGTTTCAGTAATTGTTTTTAAGAAACTTTTTTCAAAATTGTGTTGAAAACACTGTTTCCTATCTATCTCGCATTGTGTAAGTGTAAGTATACAACGCTTTCTATTCATATAAAGTACAAATGAATACTTTATTATTCAAGTTATTATTGCTACATTTTGTGCGTTTGTGGTTTGTGCGTTGTGCATTGATGAAAGACAATAAGAATGTACCTACCTACTAAAAATTTTTGGTTAAATAATCCTGCCTACATAAATTACCAGCATTCAGCAAAATCCATCATGTATTTATAAATGTCCTGATGACGTTTGAACGAGAACGTTCAAAAAACGATTTGCCAAAAACGTTTATAAAACGTAAAAAGTATGAACAACGCTTAACGGCGTCTTTGAGCAAGCGTAGTATGAATCCTCTCGCGAAAAATCTTGCGGCATTAGGCGACGGCAAGCACCACAGCTCGACCGCCATCGTTGTTGTCCACTAAGTACGTGCAAAAGTTTATTGTGCTTCGAAGAAGTTACGAATTTCGATTAGCTACCCCGACTGACGGTAAAGAGTGACGAAGAACGAACACTGCAAGTGCGATGTCGTCCGTCGTCGCCATATTCTGTAAGTATGGAATTTACAATTTTCTATAGTTGAAATTAATTTTGAGTCCACTCTGACTGACTAAAGTAGGGCTGAAGGTCATTTCTCAATGTGTTTCAGGTAGCTTCAGGGAGAAAGCCATTATTGAAGCGGTGCAAAACTTGAAGGAAAAAACTGCACCTGCGTCTTCTACACCAAATCACCCAGTGATATTTCCTTTTCCCTCTGACTTGCTGGACAGAGGTAGAGTACAGATAAATAATTGGAAAACATCGTCAAGCAATGGTTCCGTAGCAGGAACCAACGCTGAAATACTCTATGAATGACCCTTTAGTAACACGTGACTTAAGTTACCTATACCGAATCTATCTTATCTTAAGTTTTGTTTAGAAAATAATTATATGTAGTTTTATTCATTTAAAAGTTTTTTTGTCCAAAAATGTTTCATTTAATCATTTTTTAGTTAGTATCTTTTGTAATAAAATCAGTATACATATGTAGCATTATTGTTACTATTATTCAACAGAAGGTATCTGGTTCTGAAATAGACTAATATTATTAAATTAACAAATCTTTTACTTTAGAGTTTAGACACATTCCTAATTTCTATCATAGTGATATGTACAGTGGCGCCGAACTCCTAAAAAGTTACTATGGCGAAAAATATTTCAGACCCCCCCCCCTATTGCTACGCTACGGTCGGGCCTGGGGGCCTAAGAGCCCCTCGTGCAGTTGGCGCCGCAGACGAAATTTTTTCAAAATAATAATAATGATAATGATATTAACAATAATAAGCAAAAAAGGGGAAGCCGCTGACCAAATTATTCATAGATTTCATTATCTTTTACACAAAAATCGGAAGTTTTTTGTAAGATCGTGAGATCGTGAGGTTTTCCTAGTCCATTTAGTTGGCTGTTCAAATATACCGTATGATCAAAACCTTTTTGCCTCTAGTCTAGAGTGCTATGAAATTATTATTTCATATGTATATCAAAGGTTGGCAATAATCGAGGCCATAATGACTGAAGAAACTGTTGAATGCCAGTGTCGGTCTCTAATAAATGTTAAAAAATGAATAAGAAGTTTTTCATTATCAAAAGTTATTTTCGAAATGGCACAAAATTGGGAAACGGAGAGTGGTCGTATTCCTTACCGACAAGCATTGGAGATTGCCAAACAACATGCAGATGTCATTTTGAGGTGAATTGCAGGATATACTACTACCAACAATTGAAAAAGGCAAAAAAATAAGTCATAGCACTCTTGAAGTGAAATCGTTTTGCTCATACGGTACCTAGGTAAATATCGTGAATAACTGTCATTTAGATTCAAAGTGTCTAATAATCCTAATATCCAATGATTTGCTGGGTGAATCTCTCTTCCTCTTCTTTTCCTCCCTTCTTCTCCTTTCTTCTTTTCTTCTCCTTTTCCCTTTTTTTCCCTCCAGACCCCCCCCCTCATTTTGAGGTATGGCGAGCGCCACAAAATAAGGTCTATTCGGCGCCACTGGATATGTAGCTCCGGCTTGCATGGTTCACGATAATGATAATAATAATAATCGTTGAAGTTAAGGTTCACGCTACGAAAAAAAAAATCACTCAGGTATTAATAGGTAAGGAACTAAGGACTGAAATTAGGTAGCAGAAATCAACAACAGACTTTCATTTTCATTATGATGCATCCATCTGATTTGTTGCTACTTCATTGATGGCAACCAATTCCATGGTATTATCTCATAATGAAAATTGAGTCAATACACCCATTCAGTTTTACCTGGTCTGCGCGCGCATCTGCACGACTCGGTGCCATGATAACGGTGCAGGTGAAATGGTGAAAATGACATCCTTGGAAAAATTGAAGTCAAAGTGTCAAACAGTTGAAGTGATGAGTGTACGGTACATACGCGTGATCCCTGGTACATACCATGTATGCTCCCTGCAAACATCACCTTAAAAGAAGAGTGGTTAAAAGCAACAATATGTGGTTGGAGGTCCCCAATCGCGGAAAACACGGACAGTGGCTAGTAGCTCCCAGACCCCCAGTTCCTCTGAGTGTTTCTGTCCGCGATAGTGTGACAAATTCTTACAGGTCGGCCTGTCTTCGGCTACTGTCACCTTCTGGGAGCATTCATAGGTCATAGTCGTAGTTCTCTAGGCCCTCGAAGAGTTGCTGTCGGTGACAAAGGATGCAAAGCTTCTTCCATGAGGTTGACCCGGAATACATGTTCTGTAATAGGTGGGAATGCTGCTGACCTGTATGTTTTGCGGTTACACGGTTTCTGCCTCTCCCTCCTTTAGAGGGGTAGCCCTGGCACACATCTTGTTCCATGTTGAGTGGAGGTCACCTCATCATTCAGCAGTGAGTTCTTACTAGCGTAAACGTCAAAATGACGGACGGCAGTTGAAGTCTTAATCCACATGCTCCGTCAAAATTGAAACATACAGGGAATATCAGGAGCGCAAACCTCATGCTGAATTTCCCTAGATGGTCGTTCAGATGCGCGCGCGACTCACTTTGTGTCTCTTTTCTCACACAGATTTCTGTATAAGTCTGTCTCTCTCGTTTTCACCGAATAGGTCTATTGTTTATTTTTGCAACATTATTCCAGTTAGATACCTATTATTCGAACGTTTCATTGTTGAATAATTAAAAACATCTATTTAACATGAGGAAACATACATTAATAGAACGTTCATTCCATAACATTAAAAAGTAGTAAGAGTACAAAACGTTCACTGAACGTGATGCAATCAATGTCCAAACGTTGTTCATTTTTCAACGTTTAAAAACCATTCCAACGAAAACGTTCTTGTGAGAACGTTTTTGTGAGAACGTTCAATAAGGCGAATATAGGACTTGTATAAAACGTTAATTTGACATCAAATGAACGTCAAATCCGAACGTTCTTGTTCAAGAGTGAACGTTATTTGAACAATAGTATGACGTTATTTTGTTTAGTGGGTATCTGTCATAACTTTAGAGAAATTGGCCTGTGAGTATCGGTTGTGAGTCGTGGAGGAGTTTATTCTATTTCCCACAGTGTCTTTGAGGAATCACGCAAAACTGCAATGCAAGTGCTGTTCAGCTAAACCTTCATTATTGAATAAAAAATTTAAACAAAAATGTTTGGAAAAATTAGGGGGGGGGGGGGGTCGAAGGAGGAAAATTGAACAGTTGAACAGTTGGGGATGAGCTAACCATAGAGCAAGAAACCGTTTGGTTGGATTTTGCATAACTGGCAAAAAGTTTTTGAAACTCTGTAGTCACTTTGTTTCATATCTTTGTTTACTCAACGAAGGGCGCTACTGGCAGTACTGCGTGCTACAAGCCAGAAGGTTCAAAACATACCTGCCGCGCTGGTCTTTATGTCAGCCTGCTATTGTTGAGTTTTCAACTTTCACATTATTATCTGACTTATACCTTATGTATAAGTATGTCTTTGACATCTCTACTCTGACATTTTGCCGGCGTCTGTGTTTGTGGAGCGGTTTCAGCGAGGGTTTTAGCTTTTGTCGTGATGGAAAGAAATTCATTGTGGCTTTCAAAATAGGTATTGTTTTTCCCATTGTACAAGAAGCTCCCGCGAAGAAGGGCAAAAATTTGGTTGCGGCGAGTCATGTAGCGGTGAAGAACATAAATAAGCATCAATCAACCGTCTGCGAAGTTCTGTGGTCGGATTCATTTTCACGTCTTCTGAGAACGTCACTTGAAAACGGCCGCTTTCATAAGACGGGAGCAGTTACCGCTACGCTCCTTCGGAACTGTTGGCGTCTTACGAACGCATTGTTGGAAGTAGCGGTGACTGGCGGTGACACATACAGCGTCGCGTCAAGAATAGCCGAAAATATAATCTGGTTTTGGAGAATTTCACCCAGTGCTATAGCTCGATGATCTATATTTAACAAGCGATTCACATTAGCTGGGAAAAAACTTATAATCTTCAAAAATTCGAAACAGCACGTAAGGTAAACAGCACCGAACAACACTCTTGAACCCATAAAATGTCAGAATGGCACTTGCGAACATCAAAATTTAACTTTTCTCTCATTCTCCCACCTCCCACTCATATCGCTCACTATGCTACCAAAATGTAGCGAACTTCCGAGCCGCTACAAAACATGGCCGTCCGCTCCGAGCGGAGCGGAAAAGTAGCGCACCGTTCACAGGACAAATCGGTAACAGTAGGTTTGTTCGCGTCGCATGAACCTTTGGCACCCAAAAGTTCATATGAACCTTAAAGTACATGTACGAGGTGTAGTTGGTGCAGATTGAAACACCAAATCGACGCGAACGGTTTAGTGCAATAGATCTTGTAAAACCAGATTTGATAGTTGATAGTTGACAGTGTTGACACTTTCCGAATTCTCAGTGATAGCTTCAGAATTCATTTGTAAAATGTAAAAATCTGTTGTGGGGCGACACAAAACTTTCCCGGCGGTATTCAGGGACGTCAGTAATGAGTTTGATTTAGGCGTCCCTTCGGGGAAATTGGATTTAATTGAAAAGTTGATTGAAAAAGTTCTAGTAAGTTGTGCGTTATGCGATCATTCTGCATCCATTGTTGAGCCTACAAAATAAGTGACAGGTTCTTGGGTTTCCATAGTGATAAAATACTTCGAAAGGTAGAACTAGGAAGACAATTGTTGCGAATTTGGAGAATGCAATGCTGCATCCAGACAAGCCCAGACCCAATGTGTCCCTTGAGGACTCCCGATCGAAATCATCTATCCAAAAACTAATCAGGTCATTCCAGGCTGACCTTATGTTTTCGTACCTGATTTCGATTTGATTGGAGCTACAGGTAGTTAACTGTTGTGATATCTCAAGAATGCAATGCTAGTTCCACACAAAGGGGTTTACGCAGCCCCAAACAACACCTGAAGACACAATTAATCGGGGCGCACTGTTGCCTTCAATGATGCAACCTAAATTATTGTTTGAAAAATAGCCGGTGAAAATCAGTCGCGGATTGAAAACCTGGGGCAGAGTTCTAAT
Source organism: Anaspis maculata (assembly GCA_949128115.1). Lineage (NCBI taxonomy): Eukaryota > Metazoa > Arthropoda > Insecta > Coleoptera > Scraptiidae > Anaspis > Anaspis maculata. The sequence goes on from OX421963.1 coordinate 50,353,382, forward strand.
TGAGTGCAATTCAGGGCCCCCAAGTGGTGACCTCTGAAATGAGACTTCGAGCCCATCAAGAAGTTAGGTCCGAACCACACCTGAAGGCACGATAGTTCTGAAAACTAAAAAAAGGGGGGGCTCAGTGGGGCTTCAAGAGACACCCGTAGACACCAGGAGCCTAGAGGGCTTCAACGAACCCAAGAAGACACAAGGCCGCAGTTTTGGCCTGAAACGGCAAAATCTGATAGACACAGATGGGGGCCCCATCAGGGCCTTGAACAGCAGACACCATGGGGATGGGGCCCTGGTACCGAATCAAATAAGGGAACTGCACACATTACAGTTTGTACATATACGTCAATGGAATTAGCATACTGGAGTTGCTAAAACTACAGAAAACACAAGGGGGTTTACGGAGCCCCAAACAACACAAAGGATCGGTTCGCACTGTTGCCCCAAATAATGCAAGAAGATACAAAAGAAAACACCGAGAACCTGCCGAGAACAGCGTTCATGTTGTCACTTTGACATTGATACGATTCGTAACAAAAACGTAGTTACCTACCGGTTTGGTTGCTATGTTGCTAAAAAAATTGAATAGGCCAAAAATCGAGGAACAGGCAAGCCCGGCTGAATTCAGCCAGGCCAAACTTTGAAAATTCATAGCGCTTGTCCGGAAAACGGTGGGAAACTCCAACTTCAGCATTAGTTTGATTCTTTGGTAATGTTGCTTCCTGCCGGGTTTGGTTCACATCTGTCCTATAGATTTTGAATAATTAAATGGCAAAGTTCCAGACTTTGATATTTTTTATAATTTGACAGACAACAGGTAAGAAAATACTTTTAACTGTTCTGAATACAGTTCTTCAAGGGCTTTCAAATGACATATTGCAAGTCAAGTTCCGTGAGATGTAGCTTTTGTCATTTTCTGATAGTGACACTTATGTTTGACAGATGTCAGCCAAAAACTAATCCGGTCATTCCAGGGCGAAACCACGTCTGCATATCAAATTTCAAATCGATCGGATAAACGGTTCGGCAGTTATCGTGGAAGATCACATACACACACACACACATACACACCTACAGACAGACATCATTCTGGAAATGGTCTTAATCGACTTGGGGGACCTCAAAATGGATATATCCGGTGAAATCTCAAAACTTTTTTTCTGCACGATTACAATACTTTCCCTCCATGTTGGTGGGGCCGGGAAAGTAAAATTGTAAATTGTAAAATGTCGAGCAAAGCCAAGAGCTGTGCCAAGAGCGAAGCAATCGCCAAGCAGAACCGAATCGCTCTTATGATGATGTTTGGACTGATTACACACAACATAGCTTCTTCCGACGAGGACGATGACAGAGAAACGGACATTTTCAATGTTATATTTCAACACCATGAAGAAGGCAAGTGAAAATTATGTAGAACAAGTCTCTCCACTTCTTGGTGGATCTTTCTTCTTTGATCGCCAAAATATATGAAGTCTCCTTCTTCAGCAACTTTCCACAAGTCCATCGTACAGACAGAAGCTAACGTCAAATCAGGCGCTAAATCATCCAAATGTCATAAATGGCAAACGTTCTGGGTTCTGCACTTTTGGCACCACCCTCCGACTGGGTGTAGAAGGTGCAGCACTTTTTTTCTGGCACTGAGAACTTTTTCGGCGACGCGAACACCACCAAACTGTACTTTTTCTGCGACGCGAACTGTAAAGTGCACTTAGGGCAGAAAAGTGCAGAAGGTTCATGCGACGCGAACAAACCTAGTTTCACAACTGTTGTGACTTATGAATGCGGCCAATGACCGAAGTTGACAAGTGTCACATGAAAATTTTGTCATTTCTAGATTTTTCAGATTTGCCAAAACTTAGATTCTCACTGTTTGGTGGCGCTACTGCTCTTTGTGTTCGGAGCCTATAGCGGGACCTTTTCGATTCGCGATAACTTAGCCACAGAATATACGATCGCGCGCAAAATAAACGGAGACAGTGTTTCGCGCGGAGTGTACTAATTTAATGAATTTTAGCCGCCTTGTCACTGTGACACCAAGCCAAAATTCAGTAAATCGGTACACTCCGCGCGAAACACTGTCTCCGTTTATTTTGCGTGCGATCGTACTTAGCAAAACTTTAACGTGACGTTCACCAGTTATCGTCACTTATCAACTGTACTAGTGGGGTCGGTACACATCAAAAAACGGTACTATACGGCATTTATTGATACAGAAAGTTCCTTTTGCTTCCCCTTAAGGGGGCCGCAGGGGGCCCTGTCAAGTTGAGGGACCAAGAACTCCAACCAAACCATCTTTCAATTTCGTTGTATCACTCAAATGGGGATGATGTGACTCCATTGTGAATCTCGATGGCATTGGTCGCCATGTCTCTTTCATCCTTCATGCTTGAAAAAATAATTTCTTCGGGAGGTCAGAGAAATCACTTTTTATTTTTTTCAACATACAAGAGGATGCGAAGTTGGCATGTTTTGTGTCTTAACCTGTTATTTGGCATTCCCAAGATCCTATTATGAAGTCAATTTTTCAAATTCTCAATTTTGGGTTGATTGGTACGCTAAGAAGTAGGTATTTTTTAACATCCAGTTCAGACAAGCTTTTTTCAGTGTCCAACTGGAGGTTATTGAAATCATCATCAGGGGTGGATCCACTGAACTATTTTCTGAACATAATGTCGAGAAAATCAATCATAAACCGCGAATAGAGAGTATACAGATTAATTTTCTTTTGGTCGGTCGAATTGCGATGCCTACTACGCCCGTCAAGGAGAACGCTGAGCATCGCCAGCCTAAACTGGTATGAAAACAGCCTAAACAAATTCAAAACTGACTAAAACTCTGAGTGCTGACTCAAAATTGAATGTCGAACCACATAATGAGTGTTTCCGGCAGTTTTGAATTCGTTCAGGCTGTTTTCATACTAGTTTAGTCTGGCGATGCTCAGCGTTCTCCCTGACGGGCGTAGTAGGCATCGCAATTGGACCGACGGAAAGAAAAATAATTTGTGTACTCTCCATGTGCAGTTTAGGATTGATTTCCTCGACATAATGTTGGGAAAATAGTCCAGTCTATCCACCCCTGCGATTATATCAATAACCTCCAGTTGGACACTGAAAAAAGTACGTCTGAACTGGATGTTAAAAAATACTTACTTCTTAGCCTACCAATCAACCCAAACTTGAGAATTTAAAAAATTGACTTTATAATAGGATTTTGGGAATGCCAAATAACAGGTTAAGACACAAAACATGCCAACTTCGCATCCTCTTGTATGTTTAAAAAAATAAAAAGTGATTTCTCTGACCTCCCAAAGAAATTATTTTTTCAAGCATGAATGATGAAAGAGACATGGGGACCAGTGCCATCGAGACTCACAATGGAGTCACATCATCCCCATTTGAGTGATACAACGAAATTGAAAGATGGTTTGGTAGGAGTTCTTGGACCGTCAACTTGACAGGGCCCCCTGCAGCCCCCCTAAGGGGAAGCTTTTGTGCTTCTCCTTCTAATATCGTTCGTTGGGCCTTATAGAACACTCACGCAAAAGAAATTTTCTGTATCATCAAATGCCGTATTAATGGCTACCAACCCCACTATACAGAGTACCAATATAGCAAATTCTAGCGTCCCCTCCCGCTAAATTTCACCTGCGTAGACTTAGCGACTATTATTATCGATGATACAGAGTGCCAACATCGCTATTGCACTGTTTGCTGCCATGCGCAGAGTTAGCGGAACTTGGCGGCAGGTTATCAACTGATACAGAGTCTCACCACAGTACACATTTTTAAAGTAGACCACATCTTCTACAATTTGAGACCACAATGTCTCTGTAGTTCCATATTGGTTTTCCACCCACAGCTTTTCGTTTATCGATTTATTCGTACGCATTCGGATTTTTTAACAATATTTTGTTACGAGTTTTCGATGGAAATATTGTGCGGTGAAATATCGAACTTGGGGTGGATTTTGACTCCCCAAAGCGACAAACGAAAGCGACAATCTGGCTGAAGTCGCAATGCTACAGAATGTTTAGTGGACAGATTCAACAGGAAACATCGACAATCCAGCTGCAGGCAATTCCGGTAAAGAAACCGACGATGCTACACCAGGACCATTCCATCTAGTGGAGTCGGCACGTTCGAAAAAAGTCCTGTTCACTGCATTTTTGAGTAATGCGATGCCCTTTGGCACACATGTCCTTAGAACCTGTCTGAACAATTCTGTCCATCGCCGCTAGCAAAATTTTAGTTCAAATCCTGTATACAGGGTGAAGGAGAAGAACAGTTTGAAAAAATTGCATCTTTTGAACGGACAAAGGTAGAGTATTGCAGGACATGTCATATGATGCGCAATTTGATGGTTGTTGAGGTACACCAAACCATTTTGAAACATCAATTACTATTTTCGAGATGTTCTTAAAAAACTGAGATCTGTCAAAAAAAACATTATCTTCATTATATCGCTTATTTTTGAAGATATCGGAATGAAATTTGGTTTTTGCCTTATAAAAGACGTCATAAATGAATAACAGCTGCAGTTATTTTCTAGGCCTACTATTTTCCTAAATAAGACAGTCAACTTTCTTGTAGGGGAGCCGCCATCTTATTTTGTGAATATCAAGCTGATGACCAGAAAAATGACTGATAGTCATTAGGTTAGTGTCATGCCGTTACTCTATCATGTGAGAGATCACCTTGGATGGACCATCATACCATTTTTGCTGAAAGAAAGATGATGCACGGATTTTATCGGATTCCTCAGAACTAGAGGATCTACTGCTAGCCATCGAGCCATTGCAAGTAATTGAACACCGCAATTATGACCCTTGATCATTCTTCAGGTTGTCTACCAAGATTCATAGCCATAAGTTTAGCGGTTCGGTTTTAGCAGCTATTCAAATAAAATAGTGTCGATTTTTCATGGAAAAAACAGAAAATCACGAGGTCTGGTCATTTCTTAGGTCATTGGAAAAAGATCCTCCATGGAATATTGATAAATTTATGCTGAATTATTAGGAAAAAGTGCATTCTTCAGTATAGGTTTTAAAAAAACCGGCACAGGATGTACTCACGTGATGTAGGACGAACATGAAAGACTATTTTGCAGTTGGTAGGAAGCGAACAGATTATCCGGTAGGGCAACACTAATAATGGAAAGAACCTCATAATTTTTGATGCCGCAATGTATTTTGGAATGTATTCTATTCAGATTCCTCCTTCAGCTTTGAGAAATGATGGCATGATGGCGATCTATGCAGATGACATCACAGGGTGATAAGAAATTGAAGAATTTCATCCCATCATCTAAATAGGCTGGAGGCATGGAAATCGCCAAAAACATCCATAATTTGACGCTTAACAAGACAAAAAAAACCGTTTTGAACAATTTTCAGTCGTTTCTTCAATCCTATGCTATAGAATGCACTTTTTTCTAATAATTTAGCATAAATTTATCAACATTCCGTGGAGGATTTATTTCCAATGACCTAAGAATTGACCCAGAGACCTCGTAATTTTCTATTTTTTTCACGAAAAGGCAACGCGTTTTGATTCAAACAGCTGCTAAAACCGAACCGCTGCACTTATGGCTATGGATCTTGGTGAGCAAACTGAGAAATGATCAGGGGTCATAATTGCGGTGTTCAATTACTTGCAATGGCTCGATGGCTGGAAGTAGGTCCTCTAGTTCTGAGGAACCCGATAATTCAGTGCGTCATGTTTCTTCCAGCAAAAATGGTATGATGGTCCATCCAATGTGATCTTTCACATGATAGAATAATGGCATGATACTAGCCTAATGACTATCAGTCATTTTTTCGGTCATCAGCTTGATATTCACACAGCAAGATGGCGGCTCCCCTCCAAAAAAAGCTGACTGTCTTAATTAGGCAAAATAGTAGGCTTAGAAAATAACTGCAGCTGTTATTCATTTATGACGTCTTTTATAGAACAAATACAAAATTTCATTCCGATATCTTCAAAAATAAGCGATATAATGAAGATAATGTTTTTTTTTGACAGATCCCAGTTTTTTTCAAATATCTCAAAAACGGTTAATAATGTATCAAAATGGTTTGGTGTACCTCAACAACCATCCAATTGCGCATCATATGACATGCCCTGCAATACTCGACCTTTGTCCGTTCAAAAAATGCAATTTTTTTAAATTGTTTTTCTTCTGCACCCTGTATACAGGATCTGAACTAAAATTTCGCTTGCGGCGATGGACAAAATTGTTCAAACAGGTGCTAAGAACATGTGTGCCAAAAGACATTTCATTACTCAAAAATGCAGCGTATAATACTGTACCGACCCCACTAATCCTCGTTTTCCAAATTCCCGGTATGGCAGTCAGCAGCAGGGATCACGCGTCAGCAGCTCCCTGGAAATTATATTTGTCACATTGACTTTACATCAAACGTATTCACACGTCTTTCACAGTAAGAGCTTTCGCCATGAATCCCACGGTGAACTGCATTTTTCTCGTTTCGATTTTCATTCCACTGTTGCGATCGGACGGTGGTGAAGATGGTGTGGATATAGGCTATCGCATCATTGGAGGCTTTCCTTGCACTATAGAAGCATACCCCTTCCTAATATCAATCCGATTTAGACGCAGAACAAGACCATTTTGCGGAGGTTCTCTCATCAGAACCAACTGGGTGTTGACAGCAGCGCATTGTACTTCCAATAAAAAAGCAAAACATCTGCTGATCTTAGCTGGTGTAACAAATCAAACGGATACTGATGGCCAATTCTTAAATGTCTCTTTGATAGCAAACCATGAGAAGTTCAAATTAACATCATTACAAGTGCTCTACTATGACATTGGCTTGCTGAAATTGGAGACCAACGTCAAACTAGGTAAGACTGTAGCTCTGGCCACGCTTCCATCCACTGGATACATGTCTCAGCAGCGCATGGCCATGGCAATGGGCTGGGGATCTCGAATTGCCACTGAAAAAGTGTCATCAAACCAACTGATGTGCGTGGAGTTGCCTATAATACCGCTTGACTATTGTCGGGAAAAATGGCTTGCCTTTCAAGAAACTGGCAAGGACTTGTATGAAAAACTCCATTTTTGCACCATGTTCGTCTACGGTGGTAAAGATGCTTGTCGGGGTGATTCGGGTTCGCCTATGGTAGTGAATCAGACAGTGATTGGAATTATATCCATCGGACAAGGTTGTGCTCAGCCGGACACTCCAGCTCTCTGTACTGAAGTCGAAGGGTATTTGGATTTTATCAATGATACTATAATTAAATACGAATCCTACATACAACCTTTGCACCGCAGAGGCGAGACCGACAACGAAACCTTCGACGAGACCCACAACGGTTTTACGAATCTGAATCGGTGTGGTATGCTTGAAAAAATACCCATTTGTTTAATTATAATTATTACCTTTGTACTTGCAATTTATTCGTCATTATTTTGTGAATAAAGCGCAGATTTCTGTAGTCATCTTATTTTTGTTGTGTGTTTCTTTCTTCCATCTTCATAAGTCTTGCTCAGAGGCGCCGAATTCGATATATTGAACTAATATGGCGAAGTTTGAAATCATTATCATGCCATGATGTAAAGACCTTCGGCTTCGGCTTGTGTTGAAACATCATGCTTCTTGTGAAGAAATAGGCATCCCTTGAGAGTTGTACATTATGCTTCTTTTACGACTACGCTCTTTTGGTGATTATCACCCACATACCTGATTCAGCCAATCAGAACAACCATCGGAACAAGCGAATAAGAGGCACGACGTGACTCAATTTAAGCTATCGATTATTGCACACTAGCAAATGAAAGAAGCACACTAGGTGATATCACCTATACATATTCTGCTATACAATGATACATTGGAACTACCACTTACTTTCCACTAGTAATCTATTGAGAAAATCTTCATTTAAAGCACCGTTGCTGATACGAGGATGACATCGTTGGCTCCAGCATGACGCGAACGACGTCCGGCGCTAAATTTACAAGAAAGACCATGTAATTCATTTGAATTCACCTCTGCTCCACATGGGGCAACGATGAGGGTAGCAGATCTCGCAGCCCAAGCGAAGTGCGATGGAGATTCGAAATGATTCATTTTGGAGATGGGTGCCAAGCTGAGAAGATGGAAGTGTTCTTGAGAATAGGCGAGTAGTCCAAGCTTTGTCGACTTCTGATTTCCAGGTATTGATCAGAGTTTCGAAACAATTTTTGAACGCGATTGATTCCCAGTGTGTTTGATGTCCCAAAGGACACTATCGGGTTTGGGCGGATTTTGGGCTTGGCATGATGTCCGCATTACCACTCCATGATTTTTTGTATACACACTAGTAATATCATCATCTTACACTGGGCAAAATTTGATGAAGTGGTAATGCGGACATCATAGCGAAAAATATTTTTTTTCAACATGATGTATGTCGGACGTTCGGGTAAGTCAAAAAAAAAATTAACTGTTTTATTTTTCTCGTCAAATATTTGTTTTTTATCCGATTGCAACAAACTTGGTATCACTGGTTAGCTAAATAAATAGACAACAAAATCCAAACCTCAAGATGAGAGAACTGTCGAGATTCAAGATGGCGGAGGCAAGTGGAATAATACCATGTATTGAACTCGTCTCTTTTTTTTTTAATACCTAGGAACTCTTGCGATGAGAAACCAAATTATGAAGAATTTCGAAAGAATCGCCTTCTCACAAGGCAGAATGAAAGAATAATTTCGAGATAATTATTATTCGAATAATGAATTGATGTTTTTCCCCTTACCGGCTTTGATGCACCATAGAAGTTTCTGCCCTCTATTCTATTCACCTTATTCGAAATTCCTCTGCCATCTTTCGACGATATGTTGAAGTGGAGATATCTGGGGGGATTGAGTCCCAAACCAAAATGCACCAGATTTTCTCATGTCAACTTTATTTATAATGTCAACACAACAAAAGCGCGCCCGTCGCCAGTGACATAGAAACAAAATAATATTTATCATCACTATGGAATTATTCAGGTGTTTGTAATTTTTGGTTTCTTTAGTCATTCTGATGTCATTCTCCAGTGGAATGGCTCTCCAGTGCTTGAATCAGCTTGGATGGTGCGATGTACCCTTATGAAACGCTGAATTGGTGCAATGTGCAAGCCAGCAAGACGACGGACCTTGGCAGTTTATCGTCGTAACTTTTCTTCCCCGATGTAATGAAGTGTACGCCGCAAATCTTGTGGCATTTTGTAGGCTGGCATGAGTCCTTTTCATAACTACTTTTTCTACGCGCTTTATCCAGACCTCTATCTTCTTTCGTCTTTGGTGAACGCGTGAATTGAAACATTTCGACTTTCGGCTGTGTCCGACTTGCAGCCAGGTCCGTGAGCCAGGTACACAGCACCTTGTATACCCCTTTGTTGATTGCGACTTCCCACCATTGGTAGGTTGGTATTTCACAACATGGATTAACAAATCAAACTCAGCAATTTAGCAGTAGCCACAAACGATAACAATAACCGGTTACAACAGCAGCAGCAACAAGACAAAATAACGAAGATGAGAGAAAATTCGGAAAGCTCGTAATGACAAATTCAAATACGACACTTGACTGGAAGAAGTCGACCTGACATCTATGCAATATAGTGGTTATCTACTTTACCTACACTGTGGGGACCCGTTTCCCATGATGCATTTCATTTACGAATAAGGTGAATAATGTGCTTCACAATCGAAAAGTGACATTTCTGGATAACACGGAGGATAACACTATACTATATTACACTAGGCAGCAAAAATAGCGCCCACTTGATGTATGACGAAGACGACTATGGTGGTCATGGGCAAACCCTCCGAGTACATCACGCTTGCAACCGGCAGTACAGCAATGTGTAGAGGAAAATCGACGGAGTGTCGGACATCCTCACCTACGCCGGAGGTTGAAGACAGAAATCAAGTCAACCGTGCGCGTCTCGGTCCCAGTGCTTGGATGGACTTACCATCAAACATCCAGGCACCACATTGTGACTCAGTGAGTACGGCTGGTCTGGGAAAGAATACAGTGGGCCCAATAGCGGGGCCTACGTGCCAGGTGGAACAATGTTTCATTAACCCTCCACTAAATAAATCCTAAATCCAGATTCTATCCGATACCCTTGAGTCCCTAGACACATTATAAAGCTCAATGATCATTAACGATGGACCGTCATTTAACTTGCCTTGCGTTTTTGGTTACATGAGCGAGGAGAAAAATAATGGCGTTTCATTCAGTTCAGTGAAATGGGCTTGGTACGAGAAGGACGAAGCGTGTAGTAGGCCGCTCCAGTCGGGTGATAACTTGACTGTAGCGAAGCTGGCCGCTACCAAGGGTTGGATGGGAGACAAGGCGTTTTTAATCTGATTTGAAGCCGGTCTGCAACTCCTCCTCGGTGATCTTAGGCAAACCCCCCCGAGTATATATGCTTCCAGCCGGCGGCACGGCGATGTGTAGAGGAAAACCGGCAGCGTGGTCGAGAGGCTGATGAAGTCGGAAACGTACCGGCGCAGGGAGCGTGAATGTATCGGACATCCGCACCTGCGGTTTAGGGGTGGCAGACGGAGTCTAGGCCAACCGTGCGCTTGTCGGCCCCAGTGCTTGGATGGACCGACCATCTCAAACATTCAGGCACCACATTGCGGCTCGGTAAGTCCGTCTGGTCCAAAAGAGGGTACAATGGGCCGAATAATAAGGCCTACGTGAGGTGAAACTATGTTCCACTAACTCCCCAAATGGAATCCAGATTCAGATAGGCTTGGTACAGCTGGAGGCGAAGGCTAGAATCGTTGAGTTTGTGTGGCCATTTTGAAACGAAAGGGTCCGTGACTACGTTGCATTGACTTCCCTGACGCGAGCACAAAACTTCTACACAATCCACACAACTCCAAAGCACTCTTTTTCCTTAGCACTACACAGATTGTTCCGAATCGACCGTAAAAAACCCAGAACAGTAAGTTGAGGGAAATAATTCAAGAGTGACAGAGCCTGATAGCCTCGTTCCAACTCCGTGAAGTTTCACATACGGTCGGTTGTCCGTCCGGATCCAAATCAACCAAAATCAATTTGGTTTCTCCGTCAAAGTTTGTGAAAAAGAAAATCAACCTCTTAGCTTAATACTGACTTCGACTCATTTCAGGCCTTTTTGTTGAATCCCCTTATCAAGTATTCGTGGAAAACTTCCAAGGAAAAGTCAGAAATAAGACTCTGTTTTGGTGTTGACCTAGCTCTGTCGACAAGATGCAAGATCCCGCGTTATGTCCCACTCTTTCACAAATCCAGCACGTTCCGTCAGTCTTCCTGGGCAGACGTGACTTATTCTAACCTTCTGCCTTGTCTCGATTGGGCAGATCTCTAGATATTTTGGTTGGATAGCCTGTTTTAGGAGTGGTCACCCAAGTACCGCCGCGCGCCTTCAAGGAGCTTAAATTGGGCTGTCGGATTGAGACGTAGGTATTGTTACGTACGGGTTCGTACTAAACGTAGACGTCCGCGTACGGGTTCAATTATAATTGAGACGATCGTTTCAAAACATTCACTGTTTCTTTCTGCGTACTACAATAAATACACTTTAGCAATGATTATTGCGCTTGGGAATATCGCTGGTACTCTCGCTTCCATCGTTCTCGATCACTTCCAGTTCAATACTACTCCATAGGCTGATTATCGGTGCTTTATATATCTGCGACTATTGATCTCGAATGTTTCATAGGTTCTCCAGCAAATTCCAAAGTGACCCGGCATACGATTTCTAGGCGACTCCCGAAAAATCCTACACATTTTGCGGGCATTACCAACGTGCGGTGACCGGCACCTCCGCCAAAATGAACACATGTATCTGAACTCACTGTTGAAGTTTCCATTCAGTTCCATGGGCCAAAGCCTATAAGCATGTTCTGGAATGCACTAGAGCTCCAAACTCTCACACTGCGACCTAATGGAAAGAGAAAGATCGCGTGTTCTCTAGTATCGCTGCTCGTAACATTGCCCCCCTCTTAAGCCTGCTCGTCCCGAATAGCCTCACAGTTACTTCCCGAGTAACGTGCAAGGCGATCAAGGTGGGCAACTTTGATCTTGGCTCTCGGGGCTCGCTGAATTCTATACACGACGTCATCATTCCTCTCGACCACCGTGTACGGTCCTTCCCTCGACGGATGAAACTTCGAAGACCTTCCTTTTTGGCGTTGAGGATTGTACAACCAGACCAGGTCTCCTGCTTGAAATTCCGTGGAGTTAGCCTCCAAGTCGTAGCGCGTCTTCATTCTATCGGTGGCGACTCAGATCCGTTTCTGAACCACCTCGTGGATGTCGCACATTCTTTGCCTCAGGTCGTCGACGTATTCAAGGATGTCTTCAGGATCATTCTCTGGCGTGCCAAATTGTAAATCGCAGGGGAGGCGAAGCTCTGGGCCAAAATGGACACGTGTCGGTGTTTCTCCCGTGGTGTCGTGAATGGCAGCGTGATACGCCATTAGAAATATTGGCAGATCACGACCCCAGTTTCGCTGATGCTCGTCGACGACCTTTGACAGGTGCTATTTTATCGTCCTGTTGAACCGTTTAATCATTTCGTCAGACCGTGGGTGGAGGGGTGTCGTCCTAGTCTTCTGTATCCCAAGTAGAGTACAGACACCTTGGAACACGTGTTGGATTCAAAGTTTCGTTCCTGGTCTGAGTGTGATTCCAGAGGTACTCCGAAACGGCTAATCAAATCATCCACCAGCACCTTCGCCACTGTAGAAGCTATCGGTTGGGTAGAGCGTACGCTTCCGGCCACTTGCTAAAGTAGTCCATGGCAACCAGGATGTATTTGTTGTCATCTTCCGTTGTCGGGAACGGGCCAGCCACATCAATCGCGATGCGTTCAAAAGACGCTCCAACATTGTGAGTCTTCAGCTCCCCTTGGCTGCGAGTTCTTGGTCCTTTGCTGGCCGCACAAATCTCGCACTGGCGACCCAATGTTTCCACGTCGTTCCGGCAGATCACCCAGTAGAACCGCTCGCGCACCTTGGCCAACGTCATGTTCACCCACTTCTTGGTTCTTGGTTCTTGGTTCCCTTGGTTCACGTCTTGGTGCCCTCCAGTGACGCCATCGTGCATCTCCTTCGGGACTTCTTTCACTCTCTTCTTGGGAAGCACCAACTGGACCCTCTCCTTCTTCGCATCAGGACTCTCCCAGACTCTCTTCAGCAGCTCATTCTCGAATTTCACTGTTACTCTGTCCTGGCCAAGTTACTTTCTTCCAGCAAGTGAACCGATGGCTGGGTCCTCGCGCTGCTGCCAATCTGCTGGTTCACACTCTTGCCGTACCTGTAGTCCTTGTTGCGTGGTCTTCGAGAAAGATCATCCGTGTTGCCATTGCCATGACTCTTTCCAGGACGATGTTGACTTCATCGATCAGCATCTCCCCGTTCTAGCATGGAACAGTCTGCTGAACGGTACTGTTGCCAGCAATCACGCTGCAGGTGGTCATCCTTTCCACAGTTGAAGCAACGCGGTCTTCCTCTTGTGCGATTGCTTTCCTTTGATTCATGACCTCCTCGATCAGCGGCTCCCCCTTCCACCATGGAATGGTCTGCTAAACTCGACCATTGCCTGCAGTCTCGACGAAGATGTCCTAGTTTTTCACATCCGAAGCAACGCGACCTTTCTCCAGGTTTAGGCTAGTCTTGGGAATTGTTCCGAGACAATAATGAGTTGAGGATTTCCTCATACATTTCCTCGATCGATTTCTCGGCAGTACTTCCGGATTCCTCAACGTCCACCGCCTTGACTTGACAACTGCAAACCTCTTTGACTCCCTCAATGAAGATCGCCTGAGTCAGTGCGTCGCTGATGTCGACTGGGTTTTTGATCATCACCATCTCACACAGATCTTGGTCTCGAATTCCATAGACGAAGTTATCTCTTATGATGTCTGTCAAGTGGTGCGCTGGGTACATTGGGCCTTATGAATAAAGATGGAGCAATTGCTTTTGCTTGAATTCTTGCAGCAAAAAACGAAGAAACATTTGGACAGGAGACTTTAAACCATTATTATTATTATTTCAATCTGTTACTCAAATGCTCAGTGAAACCTAAATTGATGAATTACATGAAGTTTCTGAGCTTTTTTGAGAATTTCCTTGAAAGAAAAAATCAAGAAAAAGCAATTGCTTAATCTTTATTCATAAGGCTCATTGGGTACGCTAGAAGAGCCAGCCTTTGGACATCAGCTCCAAATTCGTCTTCCTTAGTATTTTTTCATATTCCTTAGTGACCCAGCATACGATTTCTAGGCGACTTCCGAAAAATCCTATACATTTTACGGCATTACCAACGTGCGGTTAAGCCGGCACCTCCGCCAAAATGGACAGGAGTATCTCAACTCGCTGTTAAAGTCTCCATTCAGTTCCGCGATCCATAGCCTACACGCATGTTCTGGAATGCATTAGAGCTCCGCACTTGTACACTGCGACCTAATGGGAAGAGTCTAGAAAGATCGCGTGTTCTCCAGAATCGCTGCTCGTAACAGTATTATGTTGACGGTGGTTTGGACCTCATGTCAATGACTCTTGTTTCTTCAATTTGTTTTGGATACAGTGGCGGACTTCGAAATCGGAGATCCTCTTCAAATTGAGCAGTGGAATTTGCATTGTTTGACAACGGAATAAAAATGGAAATTAGTTTTTTGATTTTGCAGAGCTGATCCGATTCTAGAGTTACAAATCCTCATTAGATCTTCGACGGAGGGAAAGCTGAAGCAGTTTAGCTAAAAATGGAAAAACTTGTGGCGGGATAAATTATTTGAATCGCGAATACTGCTTCAGTACAATGCTCATGTGAATTCTACACTAGAGAACGCATTGAGTCGATAGGTTGAGGATTGGTTGGTTGAGAAGTTTTTCGTTTGAGAATGGCTCAAGGGAGCAGCGAAGAAACTCAACATAGCCTTCAAGACTTTACGCACCGCATTATGTCAGTTACTCATAAGCGAAAGAACAAAGTTTTGTTCAGTTGTTGTGTCAGTTTAAATCTTTTGGTTGAGGAATAAAATGCCTCAACTACAATTGTTCAGTTGTTCACACAGGAGGCGGTAGAAAGTAAATGTCACATCGTTTGTGATTAGGTGATCTAGAGTGCTCGAGGAAGCATGAGTCTGCAAAAATTCGGAAATCGGACTTCTTATTTTTTTTTCGTTGAGGTACGGCGGCCGGGATCGGCGGCTGGGTGCTGGGCGGTGACAAACAAAAAGTATCCTATCTCGTCCTGTTTTAAGTCAGCTATTCATCAGCGAAAGAATTAGAATCCTATGTTTTATGGTTCAGGAGAAATAGTTGAAAGATTCACTGAAATCATAGAAATCAGGCTGGGCCCAATGGTCGATCAAAATTATCTTCACAAAAATCATCAAGAAGACAAGCAATCAGTACAGATATTTGCATGAATATGAGAAATTACACACTCATACATATCACATGATCGATTTCCACCAATCGAGAGAGCAGTGGCAAAATTCGGCAAAAAACTGGTCCCTCGTGGCCCAAAATCCGCTCAAACCCGATAGTGTCCTTTATTTGGTTGGGCATTGCTTGATGATCAATAGTCCAAAGGCCGAGTGCTTATGTTGCTGAAAGATCCATTTCGACCATACCAGTGAATAATAAGGCGTTTATCAAGTCAACACTGGTGTGAAATGACACGAGAAAGCACGGAATCGCCGAGTCCACAGAATGTCTGATTCCGATATGCCATCCATCTTTATGGGAAGTGATGACTTGAGCCAGTTTTAGGGGGAGAGAGTACCTATACAGTTTAAAATATTCTTGAGTGTTGATTTAAAACATGATTCATAAATCATAATTTTGAAGTGATTTTACTTTCGCCATGATGGTGAACATGTCAAAAAATAATCAAACGAGGGGTAGCTGATGGAATTTTCAGAAGAAAATATGCTGGATGTAAAGATATCCAATCCATTCGTGAAGTGAATAGTTTTAGTTGGTCCAACTTCTTGTTAATGATTGTGGTGATAGCTTCATTAGTTGGTGGTGCTCCAAGAAGATTAGCATTTTCATTGTTAATCTCTGTGATTTCAGGTAAAATTGATTTGAAACTACCTGGATCTCCCGTATTCTTGGTACTTGAGTCTTCTTGGAAATGATTTGTGGCCTCAATCCGTCCAAACCACCAGCAGAACCTGATGGGAACGAATTGATGGCTTTTGTCATTTCGTTTTCGGTTATAATGGAAATGGGGTACTTGCCAATGGAATAGATTCAACTGGAAATACTTTTGATTGCTAGTATAAGTGATAAGGGGACTCTACTGAGAATTTCAGAAAAATCCCGTCGTTTTCTACAAAAAAAAACGAATTTGAAAAATTCCTCCTAAAAGCTTCGCGCCAAGACAGGGATTTTGAGTGGGGTTGGTCTGACTGTGTGACAATGGCCGCATTCGTAAGTCACAACAGTTGTGGAGCACTTCTACGCCATTGGTCAAAATTAAAATTTCGACGAATCGCGTGGAAGTGCTCCACAACTGTTGTGACTTACGAATGCGGCCAATGGAATAATCAAGAATGTCAGGGGTGTCACTGTCATTTTGAACATGCTATCGCAAAACCGGTTTCCTATCGAATTCACCTACCGTGAGCATTTAGACAATAAAGTCGAACAAGGTTTCGAAGAAACTGACTCCAGAAACCTCTTATAACACTGTCTCAGTCGAGATAATTTATTTCCAGGGGAAAATCTGGACGATCACCAATAGCACATAAATAAGAGGCTGAAAATGAACAGTGACCTTTTATAGGTTCATCATTAGCACACTATTCTGGATAGGTAATACTTTAGAGCTACAAGAGATCCATGTAGGGAGGACGCGATGGATCTCCAAATAAAATGTCAGGAGCAGGAACACTGATGTCCGAAATGAAGCCGAGGGTCAGCCAGGTCAGAGCACGGGTGACAAACATGCGAAAGGCTTCTAGGTGGACAGCGCTGAAGACTAGAGAAAGAGACTGGTTAGGTAGAACAAGAAATGAACAAAACGAGTAGGTACTTACCGCGTAGATCAGAGCCTCGATCAAAGCAGTCAAAGGCAAAAAAAGGGCACAGGAAGAAATTGCGGTCGGCGGTTTGACGTTGTCAGTCAGACTCAGATCTTGTTATTTGAACACGGCACCTTGGCGACGTTGTATCATTGCCAACCCAACAAGGAAAAAGAGCCCTTCTATGTTCTATATCTAATATATTTGTGACGTCACAAATATATTTTTAAAACACGCATTGCGGAACCAATTTTGGGAATTTAGGAAAAAGAAAAAATACGGATACATTATTTTCAACCATACTATCGATTGAGCTAATAAAAAAAAATAGGCAAGTACCCCATTCATGCCTGAACAGATGCATCAGGGAAAAACGCTGGCTCTAGACGAAGGTAGCGCGGGGGACTCTGTCTTTGGAAGAATGTTACGGGAAACAGAGCGAAGAGAACTGTATGTCCCAGATTGTTCCGATTTTTGTAACGTTGGTTACGAACATTTCCAGACCAATGAGAAAAGCTGATTCTTCCCCAGAAACACGCAATTCTAATTAAGTCCCTTCATCGATCATTTCTTGTGACAATCAATCATGAAACATCAAAGAGTGTTCAGAATGAATGCCTCATCCGAAAAAAATGTTGATTTTCATTTAATTCTCCACCCGGTCGGATAAAGGGAGAGAGAGAGAGAGAGAGAGAGAGAGAGAGAGAGAGAGAGAGAGAGAGAGAGAGAGAGAGAGAGAGAGAGAGAGAGATGAGAGAGAGAGAGAGAGAGAGAGAGAGAGAGAGAGAGAGAGAGAGAGAGAGAGAGAGAGAGAGAGAGAGAGAGAGAGAGAGAGAGAGAGAGAGAGAGAGAGAGAGAGAGAGAGAGAGAGAGAGAGAGAGAGAGAGAGAGAGAGAGAAGAGAAAGAGAGAGAGAAATCAAAAACCGTTTCGAGATATGAACTTTAGCTACATGTCGATGTCATCGATGTTGAGATTCAAAAGGAACAGTTTTATTCCAAATAGCAGTAAGTCAATCTTCATAAATGTTGCATTACCTACTTTCTTTAACACCCTGTAAAAACTCAAGTTGACATCTATCGACCTTCGTATTGATACGATTCTATACCTAGATAATCAAGCTCTCGAATGCTTTCAACAGAATCGAAATTGTTTGAACCAGTCGGGAGTTTTCTTGTTTTGAAAAATCATGAAATTTGGAGTGCGATAATAATTTCGTTGCGTAGTTTATAATTGAAGTATGTGTTTCACCTTCTGCATTTATTCTTAATAAAAATCATTTCCTGGCTTTTAGCCTGGTCATGACTTAATAAGACATAAGTAGAAAATTTCAAACATTTATTATATAGGGTGCTACACATTTTTTTGTCAATATTTCAGGAGATGGTAGAACATCGAAAAATTAGTAGTTTTGGCAAAAAAACAAACAAAAAATAAGTTCTTCAAACAACCGATGAAATTTTTTTTTCAAAAAAGAAGTCAATGTGACCAGCTTGTAGTTATGCATCAACCGAGGCATCAACTTACTTCTTGTACCAAATTTGGTCAATATCCAGTAATTAAATTTGGAATTATAACACAAAAACCATTTTAAAGCTCAACTTTGGAAGCCTCTATCTCCGTTATAATGCGTGTCCAATATGTATAAATTTTTTTGGGAAAGTACTTATTTTTGATGCTCTATCACCTCCTAAAATATTGAAAAAAAGTATAACACCCTGTTTTGTAATAAGTACCTATGTTTTTCTTCGTCTTGTGCATGTCGGCATACCTAGGTATGTACTGTTGATGAGTAGCTCCTAGTCTTAGGAGTCTTGAGACCTGAACGAGGACCTGAACTATGCAAGATCGTTATCTAAATACCGGTAGGGCTCTAATTAATATCTTACGTTCACTAGTCCTCCAGAGGAAGTGCGCTGCTAAGCCTCACGCCCGTGAGAGCATATTACTTGTTAAAATGCATGACATTTCAGCTCTCTTATCTGTACCTACACATATATCTTGTAAATAAGAAATCACTTGGTATAGTTCTCAAGAAGTTCTAGAGGCGCAAATGGCAGTTTTTGCACACGTGATGATGAGACCATCATTGACAGAGCTGGCAAAGCTCCAGCGGCTCCAGTCACAAAGTACTTCTGCCTAATCCAACTTCTGGCGGTACGCTTGAATGATCACTACTGAATGAAACATGCCACGGGTGAGTATTTGCCGCCGCCGGGTTTCCCCACAAACGCACATGGACGTCGGAGGTGGAATGAAATAGGTGATAATGCTTGTTTGCGAAGCGCTGTACCAAAGGAAAGAGCCCAACAACTCCCTTGTCGCTATAGCCTACCCCTATATTGTACAATGGAGGTGCGCTTCTGGTGCGGATGACTAAGAATTTCAGGGTCTACATGATGACTGAAAGTGTATGAAATGGGTGTCGGGGATGGACTCGTAGCATGTGATGGTACTTTTCATGCATGCACTTGCCTTGTTCATGCCATTCCCCATGGTTGCGGGAAGGCGATTTTGTTTGTAAGTGTGGGCTACGATCACATGTTTGAAGACTTTGGTACAACTCGGTACGGCGGCCGGCCGACGAACGCGCTTTCCGCGGGCCTTCTGTCCATTCCGGCGATGATCGCGCGAGTTTAGGTGTAGCAGCAGCGGCGGCGCTCTGTCTGCCCCGGCCGGGGTCGATAGAACCCACCCCACTCCAGATGGTTGGCACTGGGATATAGGGACAGATACAGCCTGTTCATTTGAAAACTTACCACCCCCGATTTCTCCCTTGAAAAATGTTTCTTCAAGAAATTCCGGAACAGGTCGATTTTACATTCGCGGGATCGAGGGGGACATATATGTATATGATTAGCATGAATTCAATGTTCCTGTTTCATCCCTTAAGGGGTTTCTGATGCGACTAAAAAAGTTGTTGACGGGAATCGGTTTCATTTTATTTTTTCGTCAAGTAGAAACTCCTCCAAGAAGAAAATGTACGGGCATTGCTATCAAATTTTGAAAATTTTAAATTTTTTTTTGATTTTGATTTTGGAAAATTCAAAAACTAGATAGCATCGACAATGCATATTTCCTCAAGAAAGTCGCATGCCAAATTTGAACTTTCTATTTTCAAAAAAAAAGGTACCAAAAATGATTTCTACTAATTCACTTTTTCATGTCTACGAGAAATCATTTTTGGTACCTTTTTTTTGAAAATAGAAAGTTCGAATTTGGCATGCGACTTTTTTGAGGAAAGATGTATAGTCGATGCTATCTAGTTTTTGAATTTTTCCAAAAATCAAAACCAAAATTTTCAAAATTTGATAGCATTGCCCGTGAATTTTCTTTTTGGAGGAGTTTCTCCTTGACGAAAAAAATAAAATTAAACCGATTCCCGTCAACAACTTTTTTAGTCGCATCAGAAACCCCTTAAAAAGACAAAGCGACTAGACTTTCAAAACGGAAGACACAAGTGAATGAAGGATTCATGTCGCATTTTTGAAAAATATGAGTTTTTTTGCATGGATGAATGATTCTAGAAATTTTTTGGGATGGATCCATGGATGGGTCCCATGATTGTGCTATCGAGAGTAAGAGAGATATAAGTTGATAAAGGATCTATGTTCACCTACTTTTCAGAGATTAGCTGTGGATGAAGGATTCATGTGCAGATATTTTATGTATTTACATGAATCCTTTATTCACTCATATTGAAATTTACTGGCACATAAATCCTTTATCAACTGAGATTCTCTCTAATTACTCACATACGTACAACAAGATGTACCTACATAGTCCCAGAAAGTGGGATTATGACATAGTTTGTCTGGGCAAGTAATGCGTGCGAGTTTGCGGGAAAAGTTTTCACCTGTAATATGTGCAAAGAAAATGTCCGGAAGAAGTGTATTATTACATGTACCCGTATGGGCTAATATTTTTGCATTTTGTAGTGGATGAAGGATCTATGTTTTGTTTTTTGCTTCTGTTGAACTACATAAACTTTTTTGTTTTCCAACTAATGTTAGTAAATTTCTATAATAAATGTTTAAATCAATCCATCTGACATTTTTATTTTTAATGTAAAGACAAAAAAGTAATACTAATTGAACTTTGAGGGCTGTTATCTCGGAAACAGTTTTGTGTGACATGAATCCTCTATCCACTTGTGTCTTCAACTGTTTATTGGGAATAGGGATCAAGTAATACATAAAATACCCTTGGCAGATACTGGAAAACTGAATGATCATTAAGCGTAAATTACGATATAAATGACCAGTGTGTCACGTCGTCATTCACTTAATGATCATTTAGAACGTCATTTAGGACCTTAATGGTCATTAACTAGGGGTAACCATAATCGCCGAATAATCGCCGGTGGTCGTGCATCATCGCCGTGATTTTTTAATACCATTGGCCAGCTTTTCTGCAATGAATCGCGATATCTGTCATTTGTCATCAAGTCCGTCATTTCAGTACGCCATTCAGACACGTATTTCTGGAATGGAGGAACTGGATTGTGTGTCTTGCTTCTTGCAACATTATCTCTTGTACCAAATTATGAGATAATGCCCGTAGTGTGCACGTATAAGCACGTACAAAAAAATAAAGTTTCCAAAAACATAAGAAATGACCACCTATTCGCGGAATTTGGATGATACGAACATTGCAAACAGGCAGCAGGATATAGATTGGCGCGAGGATTGGCGGCACTTCATTTTTAATAATTTATTGATGAGGAATAGAGGTTTCCAGAACGTCCGTCGTGAAAAATGTGAAATTTTGCAAAAGCAAGCGAAATGGAAGGTACTTATCGCAAAAGCAGTTAAAAAATTGCAAAAAAAGTTATAATGAATCACACGATAGATACAAACATAATGAACTATAACATGCATCGTCAGTTGCCTTGCCACTTGCCAGCCGCGCACATTAATCAGAGACGCGCTTAAAAGTTGGTTAGACTATGGGGCTATGCGATTTTGATCAGGTTATTGACTAAATCATCAATCTCTTATTCTTCTTTTCCTCCATCTCTTTCGACTCAATACAAATTCAACATATATTTTGGCAACAAATAAAGATAGTATGATGTGGTGTGAACATTGCAAGCAATAATTACTTTGTTATAGCTTGCAATGTTAACACCACGCTTTCTTGATTGAAGAGAATCTAAGCTAAATACCACCTCACACCTCACCGAAAATATGAAATTAATATTATAATTATAGATAATAAGGGCAATAATAGCCCAATTCTCCGGACCATTCGACCATTTGACATTGACATTTTGGGGGAAAATTGATCGCCACGTTTATTCGTGCGCTACGGCGCAAGCTCATAGGCTTATTACGATTTTCAGTGTGTCACCCCCAAATTCGCAATCGTCATTTAACGTTGATGATCATTACACTTAATGATCATTAAGGTGCAGTCTGTCAAGGGTAAGGGAACCTTTCAACTCTCTTCATTTTGAAGTGAAAAGAAATGAAACCGAACGCCTGTTTTCAATTCACAATTTTTTTGAATATAGGCTACTGGACACTGGCACTGGTCATTTTGAGATTTTACCATGATCGAGCTATCAACTACACATCAGTCCATATTGAGAAGAAAAACGTGACTTTTTCCACGCGTCTATTTGTTACAGCGATTTTGAAAATTTGCGTGACGTCATAGCTGCTTCCTTAAGCGCTGCGCGTGAAACGATGGAGAATGAAGAGATTCAGTTGTGACGTCAACAGCGTTCTACATCAATTTTCTTAAGACACTTAGAATTGAGATATCGCGCTGCGGTTTTCACCATAAATCATAAAAAAATTGCTATTTTATACAAAAAAAAATGAAAGAATCGCCGTGTAACATGCATGTAGGTACGTACAAAGTGCTTCCCATATTCCATGGGTTGTGCTAAAAAAGTGATTCTAGTAGCCCATTCAAAAATGTTAGTTGAAGACTTTTTGGAACTCGAGGGAACGTTACTTAAAAACATAATTATGATGGTTTGATTTTATTCATTTTTACAACAAAACGAAGAGAGTGGAAGGCCTACGAAATGATGTGTTACTCGACCCCTATACCTATTTGAATTTATGCAAAAACGAGAGAAGAAATTGAAGGCATTCAAAATAATGTACCCTGTCACTTGACCCCCATTCTCATTCAAAATTTTTGAAAGGTTGGTCACCCTTGCCTTAAGGGATGAAGAAGGAATATTGAATTCAAGGCAGTCATATGTCCCCCTCGAACATAAAATCGGCCTGTCTCGGGATTTATCGAAGAAACATTTTCCAGGGGACAAATCGGGTGTGGTAAGTTTTCAAATGAAGACCTCGTATGAGTAAAGGAGAATGATGACGCGGGCGGACTGAGCACCCCTGTCGCCGCCGCCACCGGACCCTACCCCATGACGAACATTGTTAGCAGTCGCCTCACTTGGTGGTGGGGGGTGCGGAACACACCGGGTCCACCTCTAAGGGACCACAAATCCAATTAAATACGTGTTTTTGTATTGGTAGTCGCGTAATTATATCACCAGGTGGTGGACCGGAAACTAAGAATGCCGTGCAAAACTTGACAAGGCTGAACATGCGGATACAAAATTCCAGGTGCCCACTTTGTTTTGGAAAACCTTGAGTTTTTGGCTAGGATAACTTTCCGTTCGTTTACCACATAGGCACTTAAGTACATCCCATTCAGCACAAATTCATAACTAGAACGGAAATTTTTGTTCGACAAGTTGGCAGTTGTGCTATATGAAAGTACAGGAAATATAGTAAACAAGCGAATATGCCTCATGGGCATGAGGCTCAGTAGCGCAATTCCTTTTTGAAGGATTAGTGAACGCAAGATGTTAATTAGGGTTTTACTGTTATTTGGGCAGAAATTCCAATATGGCGGCCAAAATATCGACAGAATCATAAAATTTGGCTTGAAAATCAGAATGATCGTACTAGACAAGGGTGAGTTCCAAGCGAGGTTCCAAGTTTCATGATTATCGTTCCACTATTAAGAGATTTCAATATGACGGCCAATAGGGTGATTGCATGTAGAGGGAGTTTATGGCAAAATGTCAATAGTGTCATTGTCATCTGTCAAGTTTCATCCATGCGAAGTCAATGTCAACCGGAATAACCTCACTAGATACTGTCATTTTTACGTGTTTTGTTCACATGCTGGTTTGTTCGGCGTTTACGAGATCGAGATTGTGATTTCTATCATTCCAGCAATGCCTTACACCTGTTGTGTGCCCCAATGTTTGTCTATGGCCCCAATGCAATTCCCTAACAAACGTCAAAACTAACTGTCTATCCTTGCGCTGCCTGCCGGTGATCAGGTGAACGAATTTCATGCAATCACCCTATATGACGGCAGAGCATCATTTGTCCAAAATTGGATGTATTCTGATTTGACGTTTGCATCACGTCGATATCTCTTTTCGTTAAGGCATAATTCTGCTACTGCTAGTTCTATCACTTTGAAACATGTTCAATATGGAGAATACAAGATGGCATCAATTGTCGAAAATTGGATATATCTTAATGAAGTTCACATCGCCTGCAAATTCCACTGAAATCGAACCATTTTCAGAGAAATTCAAAATGGCGGATCAAAGTTGGCGGCCAAGTGACAAAAATCATTGGTCAACTTTATATGGTGGACATGCAGGTACTAGGTAGGTACGCATTCGATTGGCGTTTGCAACACATCGATATCTCTTTTCGTTGAGGCATAATTCTCAACTTTTCAAAGAGTTGTCGAGTTGCATAAGCTATAAGCTATCATACCGCCGTATAGCGAAGTTTATCTGATAGACAACTTTATCTGAAGATGGAAATATGCATAGATATTGGCATTTATTTGGCGGACAAAGTTATCCGGACCTTTATTCGGAGATAAAAATACCGGGCTTGAGAGAACATTTTGTGTGAATTTAAGAAATAATCTTGACATATACCCCTCGAAGTATGAATCTAATCGAACAAACGGCGGACAGCTACATTTTCGCAAAATTTTGCTTGTTTAGGAAACGTTCTCAACTTGATATTTCACTGCAAAAACCTCTCGGCCTTGCGGTCTCGGGATTTTAATGTGGAATATCAAATCTTCGTACATTTTCTAAGCAAGCAAAGTTTTGCAAAAACCACCTACTCACCGTTAATCCGTTGAAATTCATAGTGTCGTACGTTTTTGTAAACTGAATAACAAAACTGCAGGAACACTGAGGCATACACCAAGAGTCGCAAAAAATGATCTGTTTCACTGACACCCTGTAATCTCTGTATATTGTTACGAGCGGCGATTCTGCGTGCATTCTGGAGCACACGCGGTCTTTCTAGACCGTTCGCATTAGATCGCAATGTACAAGTGCGAAGCTCTGGACATTCCAGAATATAAGCGATGGCTATTGGCGATAGAAATAACACGGGAGACTTCAACAGCCGAGTAGGAAAGATCAGCCGAATTGGCGGAGGTGCTGCCGTTCCGGGTCATTGGTAATGCACGCGAAATGTGTAGGATTTTTCGGGAGTCACCGCGAAACCGTATGCCGGGTGGTTGTGGAATTTGCTGGAGGACCGGTGGAAGATTCCAGAACAATAGTCGGAGCTATATAAAGTACCGATCCTCGGCCTACGGACTAGTATTCAATTCAGAGCGGTAACGATAACAGCTAATAGTATCGGCGATATACCCAAGCGCAAATAAATGTTGACGTGTAGTACGCAGTAATAAACAATGTGTGTTTTGGAATGATCGTCTCAATTAAAAATAAACCTAAACGCGAAATCAGTAACAACTTATATAGAGGATTGTGATGAACATCATTCGAAAAGTACCAGGTCTACTTGGGGGATTTCACTCGCGTGAATGTACCTAGTGACCTACCACAACGTGTAAAACAATACTAGGGACAGGGGCTCAAGGGAGGTTGTGACTTCAACACTAAAAATCCAGAACAAAACCGCCCCACTACATTACATGACCTAAATTTTCAAATTCGATTTACGTGGCATAGTTACACAATTACGGTGAAAATTTGCATAGTTGAACAACATACACATACACAGTATACCCAGGTGAAATTACTGTGTCGTGCCTAGTGGCCCTAGTGCCGCATTTCCATGTCATTTCATAATAATATCTACTCAATGAAATTAGTTATACACCGCGCCGTGTCATATCTATTTCTATCCAGGCTGGAATAATTACACGCTCATCGCACATCAAAAGACCACCATAATTTCGGGTTGGACCGACACATTTCGCGTAGAGTGAACATTCCATGCATTCGTTTATGATTGCAGGTAACTAACTATACGGGGTGTCCCAGCTTTGACCGATCAAACTTTGGAAAAAGATTCTCCTAATCGTTCTGCCCCTAATTCAGAAAAATATAACGATGCCACTCACTCGTTCCCTTCGAAAGACTCGGAAAGACTAGAGAGTGTCAAAATTCACAAAAACATACACTGTCATGACTCATGAGCTGCAAAGCTCTCGTGCGATTCCGCTACATTCGAGAATAAACAGAATGCGGCTTTTGTCGATTTACGTAGGGCATTTGATACAGTCAATCATTCCTTGCTGTGGCAGAAACTGTTTAGAATGGGTATAAGCTCAAAAATAATACGCGTGATAAAAAATCTTTATGAAAATGCAACGGTTGAAGTTAAATGCGGGAATGGGTTTACCAGGAAGTTTGAGGTTACCACGGGGGTTTTACAGGGTGAAATATTGAGCCCGATTCTGTTTTCTTTTTTCATCTCAGACATTGAATCCTATTTCAGATGCAAAGGCATGCGGGGTCTTGATATCGATGGTGAAAGCGATGTGATGCTTTTGTTGTTTGCAGACGATTTAGTCATACTAGGAGACTCTCCAATTGATATCAACAAGAAATTGACCTTGCTTGAGGGTTGGGTGGAGGAGAATAGATTGGAAGTCAATGTAACTAAGACAGAGGTAATTTGTTTCAAAAGGGGTGGCTTTGGTGAACAGTCAGCTAAATTTATATACCAAAACCAGCAGCTAAAAACTGGCAATAGGTTCACCTACCTGGGAATTGTTTTCTCCTCCTCCTCCCTTTTCCTAGAAAACACCAAGTCAATGATAACGAGAACTAAAATGACGATTGGAGCTACAATGCAGCTGATGGCTAGATCTAAAACCACTTCATGGCGGGTTCGACTGGAGCTGTACAATTCAATAATTCTAAACTCGCTCTTCTACTGTATCCCTATTTGGGGACTGCGTTTTTTTGATGTCATAGAAAGGGTACAGGATATGGTACAGGTGACTTTTTTCAAGCAGCTTCTGCTGCTCCCAAAGAATACACCTGATTATTTGGTACGTCTGGAGACGGGCACGATCAAGCTAAGTTGGTGGATATTGAAACACACTCTTCAGGTTTTGAATAAATTTGCGAGACTGCCAAAAAAACGCTTTCCTAGAATGTGTCTTGAACGTTTGGTAACTCTGGATAATACCTTCCCCAGTAATGATCCCAGGTACAATTGGTATACTCAGGTGAAGGCAGTGCTGATCGGGCTGGGAGTTGCTGACCTGACAGAGATGAGAGACATCAGAAATATAAATTTTTGCATTGACGATATACTGGTCCGCTACCGAGAGAAGCTGCACGAGGAGGACCTTTCGAGCTTAAGCCGGTCTTCTTACACAGTCATTTATAAACACCTTACCATTAGCAGAACACCAGCAAAATACCTACTGGACAGACTACCTATGCAGACTACAAGAACGATTGCGCAGATCCGTTTGTCAAATGCCTCGAGTTCCTATTTTACTTATAAGGGGTCTTCGTACTTCATCAACGGAGAAGAATTGTGCTCCATTTGTAACAAACATCAAAACGAGAACCTAGAACACATACTTTTTCATTGCCCCTTTTATAGGGGTATCCGTCAATCGTTCTTCAACAGTGTAGAAACCTCGGTAGAAACGTTAGATGACATCATCAACATTCTGAATTCGACTTCCATTCAAAAAATGAAATCTCTTCATAACTTTTTAGTGGGTTCAATCAAACTTAGAGCATTTACTTTGAATGAGTAACATGTTGTAATCGGGGGTCTTGTGGTCATTGTGGGATTGAAAACTGATAATTGTTTATTTTGCTTATGTAATAGTTGTTCGAGATAAGTAATTGTTTATTTTGTTGCATTAGGCAGTAACGCTGTTTTTCTTTGTGATCTGACATGTATTGAATTTAGCAGTATGCTGTCTCTTTTTGGAATGTTTTATATTTGTTATTGTACGGATAAGCTCGTTGCAGAGGAAATATTTTTTCCTAAAGACAATAAAACCTGAATAATAATAATAATAATAATAATAAACAGAAGATTCGAGAAAGCTGAAGATCAAGACGCGCGAGTAAGACACAATCTGCCACTTTTCCTATGACAGCTTCACGCATACGTGTGCGCATACCTGTGAGCGTGGAGCTAGCGGTCTGTAGTAGCTGTTTGTATTAGCGGGAATCTGCGCTCACAGGGGTCACGGGTGTGCGCGTAAGTGATTTCTCTTATGGGAAAGGTAGCAAGAGCTTGTTGGAATATAAGCTCACCTGATGGACGTTTCTAGAGTCGCAGAGAAAGTACTGGCGGCCAACGCTGGAATATATCACAGAACGCGTGCAATGTTCCCGATGATATAACACGAGCGTACATATAAGGTGAAGTCAGGACGAGACAAATTCCAATTCTTCACAGCGACAGCGAGTATGTACATCAACGGCGAAGTTAAGCAACACGATATTCAAGCGTGACGATTATATTGACGTGTATTGAGCAGTACGCAATAACAGTTAACAACGCATAAACAGTGCTGTGTTCAAACGTTCGTCCCTCAATCAATAATAAAAATACCTAACGCAAATCCATAAGATTGAAGATTTGTGTCAGAAGCGGCGGCATAATTGAGACTACAGGGAGTTTGTAAAACTCTGGAATTGATTTGTAAATGCCGGAGACGAGAAGCATGTCGAAGACGCTTTGGTGAGCATCATGGCCATGATGCAGGAACAAAAGGCGGTACACCTAGAAGAGAAAGAAGAATTGAAAAAGCTTCTAGAAGGGCAAGAAAAGGATTTGAGAAAGAGCTCAGGAATCTAAAATAATTACGCCTCGAAGAAAAAGAGGAATTCAAGAAGTTTTGGAAACAACAGGATAGCAGACGACAAGAAGAACTTAGCAAAATTTTGGATATTTCATTGTCAAAATCTACCACTGACTGTCTGGTAAGACTTGAGACGGACTCCTGTGAGATAAAAAATGAATATTGAAAGCACTGACTGCTATAATTGGGTTACTCAAGTGCAGAAGTTTGGACAGATTTATCTATTACTCTACGTTCTACTCTCGGTTCCACTTTTGTGGCCACCCTGTAATTATGGTGCACATCTCATCTTATGGAGACATGTTTCAGCTACAGACTCCTGTTTGGAAATCTTACTGTGTCTCTTTTCAGTCTTGAGATATGACCTCATATGTTAGATAGTACACTAATTCATATTTCAAAAAAAAAAAAAATCAGAGAAGATTTATTTTTGTTAGGCACAAAAGTGAAACAGTAAGTCAACTTACAATCAATATCAATAACAAGTGGGACCTCCTGCGGCCTCCCCAACTGCTAGGCACCTCTGTGGTACCTATGTTTCTGATGCAGTTATCAATTAGCTGCTGTGGAAGAGCCACCCATCCTTTCTGTATGAATACAGTCAATTCCTCCACGCTCCTTGCAGTAGGTTCTCTGACAACCGCGACGTTGAAGAAGGCACTATACGTTCTCAATTCGGTTAATATCAGATGATATGGCCGACTATGCGCCTGGCATTGTTCCCCTCAAAGAAGGTGTTCACCACAGCCAGCGGCTCGGTGCGGCAGAGCATTATCTATCGTCCATGAAAAAAAATTGTTCACCAATTTCGTTCTCTAGAGGTAATATCACAGATTCCAATACCTCATTTAGCCGCACCAAGTCGCGGTGGTGAACGAGTTCTTTGGAAAAACAATGTCAGGTGCATAGTGTGGCCGGCCATGCCACCTGATATTAACCCAATTGAGCACGTATGGGATCTTGTGCAACGCAGGTTGTCAAACAGAGAACCTCCTACAGCAAGGAGCGTGTAGGAATTGAATGAATCCATACAGCAGGAAGAACGGGTGGCTCTTCCACAGCAGTTGATTGATAACTGCACCAGAAGCATATCACAGAGGTGCCTGACAGCTTAGGGAGGCCGCAGGAGGTTCTACTTGTTATTGAATTTGATTATAAGTTGACATACTGTTTCATGTTTGCGCCTAAAAAAAAAACTTTTCTGATTCCATAATTTATACAATGCTTTTTTTTAAACCCTTCTTTTTACTGTTGGTACATAGTAGTAAAAGTTTACCATGGGCGCTTTCCTTTCACCACAAAATTCTCTGATCTGACCAAAGTTAGAGAGAGAAAAAGCGAGAAATCGCATGAGCGAAAGTGACACCACTAGCAACTTAGGTCAGAATACTCAGTTTAGGTAGTAAAAGGAAAGCACCTCATGTTTTAATATGATCTGACTCAAGCTCCACTTGTCAAGTTTTTGAAAGGTAACCGTCACAGCGCCACCTAGTGAGATGTTCACCTACTGAACCGAGTCCACCAAAGACATCACATTCCGCCGCGGCGCTCATGTCATGCACTTAGCCCATACTAACATGCCTATTCTGTATCTCGTAACGACCTTGTTATGTGCATGCTATCTTTGTCTGTATCTGTGAATCCCCTGTACCTCCCTCTCTGTCAATCTGGCGTAAACGACTCGTTACCAGATACAAAATAGGCTCGAGAATAGGCCTGGAAAAGTGACTCCAACTTTTCGGGGACAAGTTCAGTGGCATCTCTATCGACGAGCACTCCGGTGCTAACGCCAAAAACACTTCTTTTAGCTGGAGCAGGTTCCTATGCCGATTCGTCACCATACTACAGGGTGATTCATGAGTGACCTTACATAGGCTAATGGGAGATAGAGGACTTCGAGCCGAGTCAGGATCCACTGAAGAAATTTTATTTTCTCCAATGGTTACGAAGATACAGGGTCTTTTGTGTGTTTCGTATGAAACTTTGATAAGCGATATTTCTGAAACGGCCAGAGGTATTTTGTTGAAATTCACCAGTAATATTTCTCTATTGGAACTTATCCCGGAGCCATACAGGGTAAGTCAAAATCCAGGACTGGGCTGGAAAAAAGGTGCCCCTTTTTTGTTTCGTCAAAAAGTACATTTTCTGACCGCTTTTCTGAAAAACTGCTATGGTATTCTAAAAGCTAAGGAAAAATGCTTTGAGAATCACTCTTCAATTCAGATGGCACACCTAAACCGTTTCGACAATAAAATTAAATGTGAACTTTGTGGGTGAGTTCCCATTTTCGACCGGACATAATCGACTCGTTGTTTGATTGAATTCATCCAAATTCATTTTTCAGCTTGTCTCTGTGGGATAGAAGGGCTTGGCAGGATGAAAAATTCCAGAGCCAACCTTTTTTTTTTAATGACAAAATCGAGAGTGAAACCAAAATTCGACTCGGTTTGGTCGTCAAAAAAAAATCTTCGGTTATGGAATTTTTCTTCCTGCCAAGCCCTTCTATTCCACAGAGAGAAGCTGAAAAATGAATTTGAATGAATTCAATCAAACAACGAGTCGATTATGTCCGGTCGAAAATGGGAACTCACCCACAAATTTTACTTTTAATTTTATTGTCGAAACGGTTTAGGTGTGCCATCTGAATTGAAGAGTGATTCTTGAAGCATTTTTCCTTAGCTTTTAGAATACGATAGCAGTTTTTCAGAAAAGCGGTCAGCAAATGTACTTTTTGATGAAACAAAAAAGGGGCACCTTTTTTCTAGCCCGGTCCTGGATTTTGACTTACCCTGTATGGCTCCGGGATAAGTTCCAATAGAGAAATATTACTGGTGAATTTCAACAAAATACCTCTGGTTGTTTCAGAAATATCGCTTATCAAAGTTTCATACGAAACACACAAAACACCCTGTATCTTCGTAACCATTGGAGAAAATAAAATTTCTTCAGTGGATCCTGACTCGCCTCGAAGTCCTCTATTTCCCATTAGCCTATGTAAGGTCACTCATGAATCACCCTGTATAGTCAAAAAAGTTCAGTCTAAAACATTAGGTAGGTACCTATCTCTTCAACATTAGAACTGCTAATAATCACAATAATAATTATTCTGAAGATTTAATTCAGTGGGCTTCCAGGCTTTTGATATTTGGAAACGAAGTTCATGCATTTACTCACTAACAGACCAAAAGACAACGATAAATACATCTACTCGATAAATTTTTTTGTAAATGAACACAATCACCGACCCTCCTGAATAAAGTTATAGGGATCGTGATGCGAGGTCCCGTGTGGCAGTTTTGAATTTTGATAACGATTGCTTGCTTTTGCCAAACAGAATTTACATTCTGCCCCAGAATACTCGCCGGGAAAGTATTGTGGTGCCACAGCAGTTTCTGTTTGTTTGCGAGAGTGCGGTATTTGCGTTGAAGTTCGCGAGTCTATAATGAACAGACTACAAAATAACCACTTCTCATTTTTTTCTCCAAAAATCACTTATTGTACGGTTTAGCGGAAGACGTTTTCACTCAAGTGGAATTAGTTTACCGGAAAAACGACATCATAATAATATTTTCTTACCATAATAATTAATTATATACCTGACTGAACTAAATATTCCTGTTCAGCCGTCCAACAGTTAATTGATAATTGTAAGTAATTAGTGGGTAGTTTTTGCCTATATCTAGCCTTGAATTACACGCTCTTATAAATGCGCATCTACCACCGGAAATTCGAAAGATTCCTACTTGTATACATACTAATGTATAAGTGTACACATATCAGTTATATTCTCAGCATCTAAGCTCAAAAATGACTACAGCATTAATTGACGAATTTGAAAATTAACCCGTCTTTTAATTAGTTCAGTACATAATGCCACTAATAAATAGTTACTAATAAAGACAATGAGGGATTTATGTCAGGGTTCTTGAGAAAAAATCGCTAGGGTCATTCAGCAGACCCTCTATGAAACATGTGTTGTACAGTGAAAGTGTCCATATAGGTCAAGTGAATATTATGTAGTTCTCTTATATGGCATAAAACCGATAAACTTTGCACTACTGTACTTATGTAAATGACAAAGACGAGACATTTTTGGAAATGTGCCTAATTTTATCAAATTAGATAGAGCATATTTCTTCACTTCACTTGGCAATTTTTTTTCAAAAACCATTATGGTTCGCGGTTAAAATGAAGAATTCGTGGTGTAAACACGTTTGCGCTAAATAAGGAAAATTCAAGCCTTCGGAAAGTAGGCAATCAATTCAGAAGCTCGCCTTTTAAGGACTTGATGTCGATCACCTTAATGTTTGAATAAATCTGCTGAATTTACAGAGCGATGCAGAGAGGTACCCAGTTACCATAATTCCATGAGTCACTATAATATAAATAAAAATTCTGTAAGTAACGCATTATCTTAATTGATGAAAAATATTTTTGTGACCTTTTATTTTTATATAAACAAAGTGGCTTTGAAACGTTCAGATCTTCATTTGTTTTGTTAGCGCAATGTTTTATCAAACGTGACTAGATAATCACAATAAATTGTGGCCTTTCTAACATTATTCAATTTACGACTTGTTGAGCCGGCAAATTCTGATTATTTTGTATTTTCATTTCATTAGGTAGCAAGGTAGATCTCAACTTATAAATACTTGGGGACAATAAATACAAAACAAAAGTAATCTAGCTATGGTGGTCTTGAGATTTCAATTGCAATTCACATTTGGGCAGGTATTATTGGTTAGTACTATTAAGTAATAAGTAGGTAGGTACCCATCTACTCTGGACCTCTGGTGTGTGATTCATAGTTTGATACTTCAAACCGCGCACATGCATCATAAATGTTCAAATTAACAAACTTCATACATTCATGCAAATTAAAAATAGTAAGTCATCAACGAAAGCATTTTAATTTATTTAGAACAATTTTCCAATAAGTCAAGCTATGCATGCTCCAGCACCAAAATCTTTTGTCAATTCATCTGGACAAATAATTTTAAATTCTTACTGTTACACTTGGTTAGAAAACATTAAAGCAAAACGTGTGCTCATGTGTTGAATTTAAAGTAATACCTACCCGAGTACCTACCTATTCGACAATCTTGCACTTCATTTTCCAAATATGGCCTTACGATCCAAATTAGAAAACCTGTTTTTGCAATCGTTCTATTTTGCAACAATTATTGATTTTCTTTTCACACCATGACTGTATTGACGGCTTATAGGTACAAGTAATGATGATTTGAGTTTTCCTATTTTTCCCCTGATTGTTAGCTACATAAAGAAAGCGAAGCGATTGTAATGATAACATTCCATTACGTAGGTACTTATTAGTCAACTTATTCCAGTACATAAGGGCATTTGGAACAATAAAATTAAAAATGAAAAGTTGAAACTAAATCACACTGATGTACAAGAGGACAAAAAAAAAACAAGTGTAGTTGGTACGTAACAGGTACATTGCATTGGAGGAAAGTCATTAGAGCCGCAAATTTCAAGAGGTCGGCTCACCATAGGTACCCCCATGGTACCCCATTACCGCCTAGCGTGTGGTAAGTTTTGAATTAAAAACCAAATATAACTTTGATAGTGCCTCCGGTTTCCGGCCATGAATTCCGGCATGACGGCGCTGCCCTATGCCCCCTATTACGAAATTCTACGATTATTTGGTAATATATCGAACTAAAGAAGATCTTTCACAAGGTATAAATGTGAACAAAATCTGCTATGGTACCAGTGATGTAAAATTGTAATTTACCGGGTGAATAACTATTTTATTTAACGTAATTTATCGTGATTTACAAATTTTTAATTGCCTGGTGAATTATGAGTAGGCATATTACAAACACCGAACACCCCATGGTGAATTATTGCAATATGCATACCATTTTCATGCTTGTATTTTCTTTGAAATACCTCACCGCTTGCTTGCGGGTGGTTCTATCAGATTTTGGGCGCAAAAAACTGGGCGAACCTACACTAGATTAGAAAAATTAAACCCTTGTATTAGACATTCTTTTTTTTTTGCTATTGCTAGAATTATGAATTTCGGTTTGAAAATCAGAATGATCGTACTAGACAAGGGTAAGTTACAAGTTTCATGAAAATCGTTCCACTATAATAAGAGATTTCAATATGGCGGCCAAGATGGCGGCGGAATGTTGAAATTTAGCTAGAAAATAAGAATGATCATATGAAATAAGGGTAAGTTCCAAGTTCCATGACAATCGTTCCACTATAAGAGATTTATTCAATATGGCGACCAAGATGGCGGCAAAGCATCAATTGTCCAAAATCACATGTATATCTTGAAGAAGTTCACATCGCCTGCAAATTTCACTCAAATCGGACCACTTCAAGAGGAATTCAAAATGGCGGATCAAAGATGACGGCCAACTGACAAAAACCATTCAACTTTATATGGTTGACACGTACGCATCCGATTGGCGTTGCACCACATCGATATCTCTTTTCGTTGAGACCTGAAGCTGGATTCCCAGATGCGAATATTCGGACAGAAAATGCGATATGTTTTGTCCAAGTCCTCATATTGGCCAATCAGAGCACTCGAATTCAAAATTTGACATACAAAATCGCATTTTCTGTCCAAATATTCACATCTGCATGGGAATCCAGCCTAATTCTCCGAGGTCTACCACTTTGAAACTTGTTTAATATGGAGAAAACAAGATGACGGCCAAGCAGCAATTGTCAAAAATGGGATGTAACTTGATGTGGTTTACAATGCCTGCAAATTTCATTTCAATCGGACCACTATTAGAGAAATTCAAAATAGCGGATCAAAGATGGCGGCAAAATAACAAAGAATCAAAAGTCAACTCGACATCTTGGACGTATGTACCTACTATTGATCAGCGTTTACACCACATCGATATATTTTTTTGCTAGGTATTCCGGGTACGGATGGACGGACGGACAGACGAACGGACAGACAAACAGACAGACGGGCGGACAAACAGACAGACGGACGGACAAAGTGAAGCTAATAGCGCCTTTTCCCTATAGTACTAGCGGTACACAAAAAAATCCTGCACTTTGTGATATAAACAAGAACTTCGGCATGATTGTTCCTAGGACCAAATGGATAATTTGGCCCGCTGTTCTTTTCGATTACTCCCTGCTTGTCCAGGACTTACGGGGTACAAGAGGGACATGACTATTTTTTGCTGCAAGCACTAAACACTGCTATCGATTCATGCTTGATGTCATTTCTGAATAACTAAAACCTGCTGATCGGCGACATCGTGCCACTGTCAGAATGATGCGCTTGTCGGGAGACAAGGTAGAGCTGTCAGATTTGCAGTGGGGGCTCCCTGAAATAACAAATTTTGGTCATCGAAGGGGATGTGTGGGGTATCATTTCTGACATAATCGAGGTCTGCGAACTCGTTTCTTTGTGTGAAAATGTGATTGGTTTGAAACTGTGGAAAATACATGGGTTCAAAATTATGATTATCGATTATCAAACATTCACGATTCGCATTGAAATCAGTTTTGTTGCACTTTTTGTTAGGCTAGGTCAGCGAATTATTATGCCGTCATTGCCGAGTGCGCGTCTTGAATTAGGTTAGATTGGTCTTGAATTATGATGTGTTGGGCATCATTTCTAATGTTTTTTGGGTCGCTGATTCCATTTCTCAAAGCAAAATTTTGATTAGGTTAAAATTCAGGGAGAGGAGGAATATCTCCTATGTTCTAAGAGAGTCTAAAGGCGGTCGAAATTATATTCCATTCTTTTTTGAATGGCCACTGCAGCGACTTTTCCAATTCGAATAAATCCGTCATAACTCGACTTCTAGCGAACGCAGCGCCTCGACAATGGCGGTATCGTGACTCGCTAGCTCAGCCTAATTGAAAGTGCAACAAAAGTGGATTCAATGCGAATCGTGAATGTTTGTTAATCAATAATCATAATTTTGACCCCTCATATTTTCCACAGTTTCAGACCAATTACATTTTTACAAAAAGAAATTAGTTCGCAGACCTCGATTATGTCAGAAATGATATCCCACACATCCCCTCCGATGACCAAAATTTGATAATTTAGGAAGTCCCCATCGTAAAATTGACAGCTCTACATTGTCTCCCGACCGGCGCATCATTCTGACAATGGCGACATCGTGATCAGCAGGCTCTAGTTATTTAGAAATGACATCAAACATGATTTGAAAGCAGTGTTTAGTGAGTGCAGCAAAAAATAGTCATGTTCCCCTTGTACCCCCTAAATCCCGGACCAGCAGGGGGTAATCGAAAAGAGCAGCGGGCCGAATTATTCATTTTGGATCTAGGAACAATTGTGGCGAAGTTCTTGTTTGTATCACAAAATGCAGGATTGTACCAGATTATGTTGTGAACCGCTAGTACTATAGTTTTTGTGAAAGTGCGCTAAAAAACGCCGTATTTTAGCATGTCTTATAAAGACAATTTTGACAGTTTCTCGGTACGTGTTTTTGAAATTAAGGCATAGAGAGAGCGTGTTTTTCATTTGTCTACAAAATGACGTTCGAGTGTTGGAATCTGCTGGAAAACAAACAAGGTAGAGCCAATTTCTTATTACCAGACGCAGCCCATATTGGCGCCTCCACCATATTTGCTCTTATGAACCAGCCTCCTCTGGACAGTCAATCAGCAATGAAGCGCTTACGGCTAAAACAAAAACCGCGGCTAAATAAGCTGACAGAGCCCACTCTTAGTTTTAGTAGTTTTGCGACACCGACAGTCTGTATAATAAGCAACATACAGTATGGCGTTAGGTACTGGTTATTACAAACTTTGAGGGATTATTCCCCATCAAAAATAAGGCCGAATGGAAATACAACTCAAGATCTTAAAATGCTTCCTTAAAAAGATACAGGCTGTTGAATTTGACTTTTTTGAATCTTTTTTTCACCGTTAACTGTTGAACCGTTGGATCGATTTCAATCAAATTTGAACCAAGGTTTACTCAAATATGTTTTTATTGAACAGTAATAATGAGATTTTTCAAAAACTGTCGGGGGGTAAATGATAGGGAGGTGTCGCCTTTTTTCTTCCATATTTTCACCTCTCCTAATTATTTTTTTAAATTGTTATAATTTTCGGATTCTACATTCAATTTAGAAGAAAAAGTTAGTGTTGCAAAATTTTTATTAGAGGCTTCGTTGAAGTATCAAAAGCATGTTGAAAACTCAAACTGCAGTTTAAAAATGTGCTGATTTCATTTAATATCAAAATTCATGCATGAATTTTGAAATGATGCATAAAGTATCTACTGCATTTATCGACGTGTTTTCAAATCCTTACACCTAAATATCTCGAAAACGAAGCCTCTAATCAAAATTTTACAGAAGTACCTTTTTCTTCTAAATTGAATGTAGAATCCGAAGACATCACAATTTCCAAAAAATTAGTAGAGGTAAAAATAGGAAAGAAAAAAGGGGCACTCCCCATATTATCTACCCCTCTGAAAATTTTTGTTGAATCACGGGATTACTATTCGATGGAGACTTATTTGAGTAAACTTTGGTTCAAATTTGATCAAAATCGGTTCAACAGTTCAAAAGTTACGGTGAAAAACCGATTTAATAAAGTCACCCTGTACACCCTGTATCTTTTTAAGCGGAAGCATTTTAGGACCATGAGTTTTATTTCCATTCGGCCTTATTTTTGATGGAGAATCATCCCTCAACCTTTGCAATAACCAGCACTTAACACCTGTACCTACATAATGCCTAAATATTATGCCTCCATCTTCCATTGTTGAAGACTGCATTCCGAAAACAGGATCACCTACCTACGCCAATGTTTCGCTATCCACAACACATCTCTCGGATTCTTTATCTTCACTTGTCCTTTGACTCTGGAACCCCATTATGGAAAACCCATCCTTTTCTACAAATTCTAGAGCATACTCTTCCCTTATCTTGCTGATACATTTTGAAAGCAATGCCCTCGACGGAATTTCCCTATCAATGACACCTCAATACACCTCATTTTCGATCGGAATTTTCGTCATCGGAAATAAAGTACCTTTCGAGGACGGCATCGAATTGGTGGTTTGTGGAGGGGCTGGGCCAGGCCAGAGACGTGGCTAAACAACGCACGCTCCGTACTCCAGGGTTCCACTACGGACGACTGCCGTATACACTCCTCGAAAGAGCAATTAAACCGGTGCCGGTCGTTCAGTGGTTGATATAGCAAAAGTGTGTGTTGTGTTCAGAAACGGAAAAAAAATGGCAAACAATCGAGCAACTAAAAGCGGATTTGCTGCCGAAGCCCAACGGAAAGTAAGTAATCATTCAGTTATTGTGGCGTTTTCCAGTGGAAAATCGATGATTTGTGTAGCAGGTGGTTGGCTTGTCTTTGTTATGGTGATATGAAAAAATGTCACGAACAAAATAATGTTATACCCGATACCTACCTATGTGCATTCTACAATGCACAAACGGAAATCACGTTTTGATTCAAAATGCACGTTGGACATATTAGAATAGGTACCTACCTATAGGCAAGATTGGCATCGTAAAGAAAATTCATTTCCTTGCTGTTTCAATAAGTAACGTAAGAAAAAAAAAAAAGAAAAAAATTACATTCTTAGATCTGGAAAAACAAGTTTTGTTTACAATCACCACTACCCCTTTTCAACCCTGGAACCAAGATAAAATAGGTCACACCGGCACCGGGAAGATCGATATAAAGGAGCGTCCAGATTCCGAAGAGAACGTCCGTGTTTGCACTATGACTCTAGGAGAGGTGTTGTTTTTCTATTATCTTTTGTAAGATACGACAGGTAACATAATACGAATGCGTGACTTCCTATCATCAAAACCTGTAATCATACTTTCCATTTCACTTCGGGTGGAATTGCAAAAAGTGGTTGGCACAGTTCTTGATCAATTTACAAGTCTTGTTATTTTCAAGAGTACCTGCACTATTTTTCTCGTTGTTTCTTGATTATTTTCGATTACAGACAATTTCGCAGGCAGGTACCTACACATACCTAAATAATGGGTTTATAGGTAGATAAGGTTTAAATAATTGTCGGATTTAAGTTGCTGATATCACTGCTAAAAATACTGCCTTGAATGATGCAAAGATGGATATATATAAAATAAAAAAAGATGAATGTTCATGTTTGGATAATTAAGAAAAAAGGTGTGATGTAAGAGAAGTACCTATAGAAAAAATTAGTGGCATATGGTGTGTACCAAATTTTTTTTACATGAATAATTGAAAATCATGATTCAAGTGGTCATAGACACCTAATCCCAGATTCTTGAATGGACCTTGATTTTTGGAAGTACGGTCACTGGTTCATGGTGCTCAAGGACAAAGTACAGACTGCCAGACTGGAGAACATTCCGCAAGAATCGCTCACCGAATTAAAAAACGGTTTGAATTATTTCTTTCGTTTCCGATTTTATATTCTCGTAATCTCGTCCAGGGTAGGTTCAACTTATCCTTTCTTTTCTATTAGGTATTTCCTGACCCATCGAATTGTATCTCCACGAATTTTTAGTTTTATAGTTTGTTGTTGATTTTACCTTACTCTTGCTGCATTTTTTTTGTGGAAATTCATTTAAAGCAAATAGGGGAGACCAGGGTTGGTTGTTACATTGCATTTCAAAATCGAGGTTTTGAACAGAGGGTTGCAATCCTGCTGCCTGTTGTCAGGATGTTCAACATT
Source organism: Anaspis maculata (assembly GCA_949128115.1). NCBI lineage: Eukaryota > Metazoa > Arthropoda > Insecta > Coleoptera > Scraptiidae > Anaspis > Anaspis maculata. The sequence continues at coordinate 50,394,211 of OX421963.1, forward strand.
GATCTGATGTCATTCCCGGCCTAGTCACCTATTCATATTGGTAAAATGTTAAACAGTTGAGATTTCATTCCCATGACAAGTAGCTAAATCAAAACTGCAATATCATTATTTTGTCATCCATTTTCCAAATATCTTCCAACACCGAAATGAAAGGCTATGAATGTAGTAGTGGTGTATTTATTTATTCTCTCGATTAAGTTGACCTGAGAGGAAATATTGACTCAATTATTTTTTACCTGATCGGTTGCTTTACGTCGGCAGTTTTAACCATAAAGGATGCTAAAGGCCAAAATAAGTTCCTGCCAGTTGACAGTTTGTTGAGAGTTGAGGATCAACAACTAAAGACAGCATAAATAATTATAATAATTATCATTATTCATGACAACGTAGTGACGCTCACGTCTAATTTTGAAGTTTCACAAACTTCTGTAATGCTGATTTACAATATTTTTATAAATGTAGGTGCAGTTGCATAAACATTTACACCGATGGCAATCGAGTGAGCATGGTAATTCAATTTTGGCGTAATTTTGAATAAGCATGACCATCGGTGAAAACTTTTATGGGGCCGCAACTGTACTTCCGAACTACGAGTAAAAGTTGATGGAATTGAACACACATCTCATTCACGTTATAAATTCAGTAATGTCACTTTTTAAATTATTGATCGTGGAATCTTGAAATATCAAGTACATATTTCATTGCAGGTTTCTTTCACTTGACACATCGCATCCCTACACGTAAGAGCGCACGATCAGTTCAAAAAGTGACATTACTGAATTTACAACGTGAGTGGAGTGTACTTACTCACATTTATTTATTTAATTGGGATTATATTTGCATTATGGACGGAAATGCACATTTCATTTATTTAGTGTATGAAACATAACTGTTTACATGCCATAGCGAACACCCAAATAATTTTAATGTCGAGCTGCTGAACAGTGAGCTTTCACAAAAGGAGGCGAGCGATATAAGAGTTCAAAATTTTGGTTGCTTCATGAGTGGTTGCTTTTTCAGTTGCGGTGAGTTTGAACTGAAATGCATAAACTCACTGAATAAAACAGACTGACTACTAGTGACTTCACATAGGTTCAGCTATTCGTTGAATTCGCACTTTTCATCATTGCACGTTTTGGCGTTGCAATCGTTTTTCACACCATTCAGTACCGGTACCGATTAGTGTGGAAATCATTTTTAATCAATCCATATTTTTCCATTTAGTATGCCTCTCGCGCATTTATAGGTTTATTTGTATGGTGTGTGCGATTTTTTATTGAAAAATTATTCCGTTGATCGAAAACCATTAGCATTACTGACCTCATGGCGTCATTCGTAAAAATACGCAACTAAGGAGGTACTCTCGATAGTATGTACGTACCATGTACTCTACTATAATCCTCTTTATCTGCACGGTATTTCCATATAAGGATTGAATGATTCCCTTCTCCATAAGTTCTAGCAGTTATAACGAACATTCGGCAATAATAATTACGTCATTATGACTCATTTGCCGGCCGGTCACTGAAGGTTATACTCTCTTGCGGTTTTTGCATGGTTACCTACCTACCTACTCTGTTCATTTAGTGGAAGTAACCATATTATTCAAAGACGCGTTTTCGTAATAATAAAATGAAGTATGGCGTTGCCCCGTTGCCATTACTTAGTTAGCTGTTATTGTTTGATCAAGAGCTCATCAAGAAATGTTAGTTTTCCCTTGAGACATCAATGACAAAATATGTAAGAGTAGCTAACAAAAAATCTAGAAAGAATTAAGCTGTCAGTACTAAAGAGAATTTGCTTCTATCGGTTGATGCCGGCTGTTAGTGCTGCTTGGAGTTGTCTTTATTTAGACTTATTCTTTTCCACTTTAGATTTCACCTACCGGAAATACTCTCGGAAATACTGATAGATACATTTCATCCCTTACTGTCTATAGTCCTACTCCGTTGGTCTGTGCCGTTGGTAAATTCTTAGCTGGCAATCTTGCTAATGAGCACATTGCTGTGGCCACAACTAAGGAGAAGACTCTCCTTGTCATGCAACTTCTTCGTTAGCAAGATTGCTAAAAAATTATCTACGAACAGAATAAGGCTGATTGAGATGACATTTTGTGAGGTCGAAGTCCTTAGAAGATTGAAAGTGTGACTAGAGTTATTGAGTTCCGCCAAAATGGCGAGCTGCTAATTGAAATCGCGCATGTATTTCGGACGTTTTCAAGCTAAAACATGCAATTCTTAGTGATTTCATTTGTCACAGCCGACTAGTAAATCAGTTGATTTGTGTTACACACATTTCGTTTCCAATTCATTTCAAATTTGGGCTCTAGAAATTCAAATAATAGCACGCAGCAATAATTTTAATGGTTTTGCTTTCGAATTGGCAGAGCTATATGGTAGAGTTCTCAATGATAAATTCCAATTTTCCATTTCGACAATGATGAAATAAAAATGTCGGGTAGATGCGCACAATATGAAAATGATCTGCCGCTTCGTTTTTGTTAAAGATCCGTGTAATCGGTTACATTAAACACCTTCTCTCAGAGCCATACAGACATAACGAATCTAAACTGGTTTCCCCTGCTATAAAAAAGCAATCCTGAGTATGTGAAGCGGCTTTGTATTACCATTGTATTTATTATAAAGTAAAAATGGAATCCAGTCTGCGGTTACGTGGTTCGTATTCAAGTGCTGAATAGTTCAATTTTCTAACGAATTCCCTTTAGCTGCGGCACAAGGTACTCATAATAATTAGTATTATTATGGTCTTTATATAAAAGTCGTTAATAATTAGTCAGAATAGATATATTTAAATTTTGCTCACACAGGAAACGACATCATCCTGAATGCGATAAGTAATTTAATTAACGTTATGCTTTTCTGCTATATCTCAATATGGGCCATGGAATTTTTGGATGCCGCTGTTAATTATTAATTAAACTCTTTTAATCATCTCGAAAAAATGATCGATGAGCGCGCTTTATTTGAAATTTATTCATGATAAGTTGGACAGAAAACATATAAAGAGCTTAACGATGTGTACTGATAAACGAAACAAAATTGCGTTCGGTTAGCTTAGGTGAGATTTTTATCCCGCTATTATTTTAATATCATATTTTGAAGTGTGGTTACCTAAGTTTTATTTTTATTACTTTCTGTTTTTTTCTCGTTATGATCGATGGGCATTAAATTAAATTGTAATTAATAGTGCACAACACGGATGTTTCATCAAGAAATATCATTAAACAATTGCTTTTAATTTTTATTTTATTACTAGGGTCAAGCACTTGAATTGGCGCCCACTGTCCAGACACGGTTGATGTTTAGGTTTCGTTGGAAATATTTTCACTAGATACTTAAACGGTGGCCAAAGTGTGTTCTCAAGTAGAGAAGAAAAATTCAAATTTTACTCAAGAGTAGGAAGATTTTAGCTCGAGCTGTAAGCGGAGTGGTATGTCAATGTCAATGCGATGTGACAAGATAGCTGGAGTCTTCTCAGTGGTGCCGTAACCAGGATGAATGCGAGTTAAGGGCTCGGGTCTGATTGGTGAAACTTGAACAGCACTTGAAAGCAGTCTCATTTTTGCCACTCGTTTCCATTGATTGAACTAACTCAGTTTAGGTCACTTTCGACGTGATTGTAGAAAAAGCTGTAGAAGCTCAGCTGCTCATCGCTCATAAATTCACACAATAAAAGTTGGAGGAAACAAACAAAAAAGCAGGCATTGACCCAAAAATTACAACGGTCGTTTTAATTAGTGCTACCCGCAGAACGGAAACATACAATTTTCATAGTAGATACACATAGTAGGAATAAATGCGTGGATTGCATAAATGAAACGCAAAATTATATTTCCGTGCTTAAACGGCGGAAATGACATCAACTCCGGGGTTTTGGAGAATATTGGTAACATCTGATTGCTACTCAGGCATCGCGGAAAGTTACAAAAGATGCTAATAAAAAAGAATCGAACTTTCTTGTACAAGCCCCTTGTGGTGCAGCTGAATAAAATTAATAAAAATGCATTTGGCTTGCAGGTAAATGCAAAATACAGCGACGAACTGGCACACGAAAGCTTGGAATGGATAGTCGCCATAACGGGAGACGACATCGACACCGCCGGCGATATGGACAATTTCTACGAAGTCTTGAAGAATGGGACGTTACTATGCAAGTATGTATGACCTATCATTAAATATTGACACAATCACCACAAACCTCTTATTATCGTTAAGTCAACAATGAGGTCACATCGAAATCGGCTTTTTATTAGGTACGTTTTTAGTCAATACCTACACGATGATTTAAATTTTGAATAAACCTGCAATTACCTACACTAGTGACAGATCAACTTTTTTTAGCATTTGCTTTTTTCCCTCAGAAGATTTAGAAAAAAAAAGAACTAACCATCGAAACGACCAGAGTACTGTTTCAAAATATTTTCAAGTGTAAGTAAATATAGGTATTGTTGACTTCGAGGTTTCTTTCAATTTATTCAGGCCAGTAAAACTCAATAGGTCCCTTCGTTTCGGTTTTTTTGAGTGCGCATGTCTGGCGCGAATTTCATAGTTTCGTACACCGATATTGAAAATCAACACTAAAAAATATTGTAGTGCACCTAAAATTCCACAAATAATTTGGTTGAATGTTAGATACCATTTTCTGTATTCAAAACAAATGTTTTATTGAAATTAAGTTCAATGATCATTTGTGGAAGTTCAAGAACAACGAAAATGGCAACAGCGCTCAAAACAACAAGACATCGGCGCCAACTGTGACTTGTGATAATTATGATCACACTTCTCGTTTCTATCTGACTTACATTTCATTTGCCCATGCTTTGACGAAAAAACACAACTTGTTGGAAATGGCTGAACCGAGAAAGAAGTTCAAAGAAGCTACGAAGAGATGCATTTACAGTATGTGTAAAAGTGACATCCAGAAACCAGTGGTTGGCCAGGCGGCTAGACAGAGCATGCAGCGTTGCATTTAACTGACAGGTGTACGAAAGTTTTCAAAATTTGGAGCCTTCAAGCATGCGCACCTGCCCAAACGAAGTAGCCTATTAATGATGGGCTTACTAAAGATCCACTTCTAGAAGTCTTTTGACCTATATACGGCTTTAGATGTGCTTACGAAAACCCTAATCTGTGTGATCTGGATCAAAGAATCACCCAATCCACTAGTCTCGAATACAAAACAGTGCACTGAATTGGTTGACGTAAGTGATCTGGATCACACAGATTAGGGTTTTCGTAAGCATATTAAATGCCTTTTTCCTTATTTTAGATGTTCTCGTAGATATTGTTCTGAACCGGTAAATAAATAATGCCGATGAAAAAATAGATCGTTTGACGATACTTCCTTGGTTTTTGCTTAATAAAGTTTAAAAAAATGGATTTGCTATTACATATAGCTTTTTCATCGTTCGCGAAAAATAGTCACTTGTCACTTGCCTTTATCCGATTCAAAGCCTTATAATAAGCAAAATTTTACTAGCCTGTTTTTGGTCCAGAAAGGGAGTTGTAAGCATACCCATTCCGGTGTCTTTCCATTCCATTAGTGCCTACTAGTGATCAAGGCGGAATGGCTTCATTTTGGTTTAAGGAACAAAAGTATTCCATACAGTACAATAATTATTTGGCTTTATGCAGTAAGTAAGAGCAAAAGAAAAAATATATAAGGCGTACCTTTTGCTTCAGATTAGTCAACACCATCAAACCGGGCATCGTCAAAAAAGTCAACACTAGTCAGATGGCCTTCAAGTGCATGGAGAACATAAACGCCTTCCTGGACGCAGCCAAAGAACTGGGAGTCCCCGCCCAGGAAACATTCCAAACTGTCGACTTGTGGGAGCGTCAGAACCTCAACTCAGTCGTCATCTGCCTACAGTCTCTGGGCAGAAAGGTGACCTTGAACAAAAATTGATTTCCCATTAAAAAAAAAATTACCGAAACTTTTTTCTAGGCCGGAACCTATGGCAAACCCAGCATTGGACCTAAAGAAGCCGACAAGAATGAAAGAGCCTTCTCAGAAGAGAAGATGAAGGCCGGCCAAACCATCATCGGCCTCCAGATGGGTAGCAACAAGGGCGCCACCCAGTCCGGCATCAATTTCGGAAACACAAGACACATGTAAAGACAGAATCATCGACTCAGTTAATTAAGTTCATACTCTTATTTAAAAAAAAAAACGTATAATAATTATTATTATAACTACTTATTAAGTTTATTTCTTGATGAAGTTTGATATTTTTAAGAAGTTGTAGATATTTTAAGCACACACAAAAATAATGTGCCAACTCTATATAGTTTATAGACTTGATATTTTATGAATCAATGTCAATAGGTTGAATGAGAACGTCTTCCTTTTGAGTATCAAGTATACTAAGAACCAAACTCTAGCTCAAATTGCGCAGTTCTCATTTATGCCCTTTCCTCAAGAAGTAGAAATCAAGGAACAAGTCTATTTTTTAGGCATTTCTATTAGAATGTTATTTATTACGCAAGTGACCAATACTGTTTGAAAATGCGAGAAATAAAATCAGATCAGTACATGATTATTATTTTGATTTATTATACCATCATTTTTTATTCATAACAATTTACGACATTTCCAGTTCGGCGGCTTCTTGATATGTCCTTTCTACTTCCATATTCGCATTTTCAGAATCGTCTATTGCATCTTCTCCAGATTCAGTCAGTTCTCTCTCCATTTCTTCTTCTCCATTGGCACTGACATCGACCATTTCTTTGTCTTTTGGTTTCTGTAATTGCAAGGTCAGTCAATCCCTAACTTCAACTGGTACAAACATTCACGCTCTTTATGCCAAAATCAAATGGACATTGTTTTGGTACGGCCAAATCAAGTGAATGCTGAATGCTCGTTCCGCAATCGTCCCCTCAAGGTACGTACAGACCTGAACGTTTGTTCAGATCGACTTTTGCGTCGTGAACATGAGTTCTTGGCTACGAACAGGCTGTGCGACTTAACAAGGTCTGTTCCCATACATCATGCGTACATTTGTCTTGTCCACACTTGAACAATAGGGTGCATACACAGGTGTTCCAGCGAAAACAACCCCGAGTGCGATTTTCTCAGAAGATATCAAGGCAACAAAAAAATGTTTTTAATTGGGAGGAAACCTGACCCCCAAGCTTTTAGCTTTCTTTTGAGGGGGCGCCGATGCTTGTAGGTGCTCTAGTTTCCAAGAAAATGCAATTTTAATCGGGCGAATCACAAGAATTCGAAAATTCATGACCGACAAAACAAAATACTTCGGATGAAAAAAATCCTCTTTCTCTGAGCTTTGCATTGATGTGTCGCTGATGTCTGTACCTGGCCCAGTAAGCCAGATATTCTGTGTTACAGTCCAGCAAACACAATAATCGAAATCCATGACGTCACCGTTCACGCACTTGTTGATTTCAAAACTAGCCGTTACTAGTACTTTTTCACTTACCATACCTGGACTCACCATAGCAATGAATACTGGCTGATGTTAAAATCAACAAGTGTGTGATCGGTGATGTCATGAATCCCGATTATTGTGTTTGCTGGACTGTAAGACAGAATAACTGGCTTACTGAACCAGGTACAGACATCAGTGACACATCAATGGAAAGCCCAGAGAAAGAGGATTTTTTTTCATCTGAAGTATTTTGTTTTGTCGGTCATGAATTTTTGAATTCTTGTGACGCGCCCGATTCAAATGGCATTTTCTTGGAAATTAGAGCACCTGTAAGAATCGGGGGCCCCCTCAAAAGAAAGCTAAAAGGTCAGGCTTCCTTCCCATTGAAAGAAAATTTTTTGTTGCCTTAATATTTTCTGAGAAAATCGCGCTGGGTTGTTTCAGCTGGGACACCCTGTATAGACTTGGACATTTATTCGCGGACGAAGTGTTCATAAATTCCTCAGAATTTTATACCTCAGTGCTCAATTTCAAGTCAGGTGGCCTGATTGGCTAAAACAGTTTGTTTTGCACCGATGTCATGGTAATCCGACCCAACAGCGGACGCAAGTCGGACTTGAAACTGAGCCTCAAGTCAGAGCTTTACAACCCCTTTTGAATGTTTTTGAACTCACCACAGTTCTCAGAAACACAACTTATCAAGCAAGCCCAAATTGACTGGCATAAAATTGTGAACATCAACATCCACCATATTACTCAGTAACACAACGCATCAAGCAAGCCCAAATTGATTGACATAAAATTGTGAACAGCTGATAATAAAAGGTTTTTTTTTTCTCGGAGTGACAGATCTTTGAATGAGGGCATTTGACGTTGTTGGAAAACACTTTTTGTAGAGGCGCTGGTGTGGTTAGAGATCACGCCTTGACATTTATTTTCAAGCGCCAACGCTATTGCTGATCAAGAATCTATCACTCCAGGAAAAAAAAAACACCCTTTGCATTTACCTTCCGCTTCTCCTTCTTTTTGGCTATAACATACTCAATGTAACTATGAATGTTTTCATAACACGGCGGTTGAGGTGTGCACATGCCAGGAATCAGATTTATGTTAAATAATTCAACCAACATGCAGGGCAACAGCCACCCCACCAGAGGCGTTCGTTTGGTGCTGTAAAGTCCCTCTTTGTGATAAAAAAGTACGCCACTGTACCGCACCAGCTCGTTGTGCATTTCGAACTCCGTCGAGAGAGCCTCTTCGATGGCAGTTTTGTCTGCTTCTCCCCAAGGAACGTGCACAAAAGTATACGGCTTACTTCTATTTCTGCTTCTGCACAACGACCTGTTTTCATCGAATTTCGACTTCAGCCAAGTGAACCGCATGTGAGCCGGGGAAAGCAGAAAGGAGATTCCTTTCCAAGCCAAAATATCATAAACGAAAATGGTGCGCAATTTCCCTACGATCACGCAGTCGAGTATTGTGTAAGTATCTGGGTTATCACCGTGTCCACCGCCCGGAAAATTCGTGCCGAAACGGTAAAACTCTTGCCCGCTGTTCCAGTAACACTTTGTTATGGCCTGCAAACGAGTCTGTAGTACTCAAAAATAAATGTGAGTGAACAAATACCCCTTGAGCTACAAGTATGCATCTCTTCCCCTCGGGGCAGACTTTGAAGTACCAGTTTTCTGCAAGGTCTTCTGGGACGTCGGTGAAATACTCAGACTGCATTAGCTTTTTGGCAAAACGCTTATCTCTAGGCGGGCGAGGAGGCTTCTGTTGCGGCTCGTCCTCGCTTTCATTATCATCAGGTTTCCGAGATTCATCTTCGACGAATAGATCTGATAGTTTTCTAATTTCATCTCTAAAGTTACTTCTCCTCCTGAAAAATGTAAAGTAATACCGTAAGATCAAAAATTATCGTAGCCAAAGGTGGTCTTGACATGGGTAAAATGTCGTTTACAGCAGTCGCCTTCGGCGTTGCCAGGGCCATCTTTGACTGGGATCATTTTTGATCTTAATGCAAATTATCTATAAAAGGAATTTTAGAACATAGGAAACTCTTGGTAAGGAACGATAGGGTTATTGAGTGTGAAGGAGTCCATACAACTCGTATTTTCCGCCAGTTTTGAACGACGAGCAATCCGGTTCATTGCATAAGTTTCGTGTCCCTTTGACGTTCCCGTGACTTGTTCCAAAACTAATGGAAAAATCACGAGGTGTAAGGGGCCCTCGAGTGTGGGCCCTTGACTCTACTCTACAATATCTTGATTCCTTAAATATACCAAAATCATAGCAGTTATTATCAAAGTTGTGAGGAGATAAGCTTCCGTGAGTATCCGTGAGACAGGGAGGTATACAGGGTCATTCAAAAAAGATGTCCAGCCCCCATTGTTCTCAAGATCCGTTGAAGCTAGCGAGTTGCGGTAAAGACCGTTGGATTCAGCTGGTTTTTATGATCAAAATTGATATGTCAACAAAACTACTTCAACAAAACTCTGAGTACGGGGGCACATCAAAATTTTGGCCAATTTTTTTTACACTGCACAATACTGAGTGATATTATGTCATTGAAAAGTCCTTAAAAAGATTCAATGGACAAGTGCAAAAAGTTTTCGGAAATTTCCAGCGGATTTCATTTTATGACAGAAAACAAAAACCTGGAAGAACACGGTTTTATGTATAAAATGAGAATCAGTGATAATTTTTTTAAACTGCAAGCTGCATTCAATAGAACTCATCAAAACGGTCAGTATGATGTATAACTCAATATGCAATGACTATTTCTGAAATTTTGATATTTTCCGAAATGAAGATTTTGATGGGTAAAATTGAATACCTGTGATATATTTTCCCTCGCATACCTGGAGCGCAGATTCCCGCTAGTTCATTCGGCTGGTTGCGTTCGAGAACTACCCTAAGAACTACACTATTCTGCGATTGTTGCAGAAATGACCGTTCGAGATCTCTTCTGTGCGCACTATCGGTAACGCAGTAAACCGTTCGAGAACTCAAAACGTGTCGCGTTGAAGTGACAAAATTCGCAGCACCTCCGAGCGCCGTGAAAGTTACTCGTCATGCGCACCTCAGCACCCCAGATATTTCTCTTGTCAGACTTTTTTTTATTTTGACCATAATCGTTTCGATTGGGTACATACATGGTAGGCAGTACCTAAAAAATGGGTACTTTATCAGAAAAGCTTACTTTACTTTGAAACTAAACAGCACTGCGATCGCCAATAAGTGAGAATGACAGTGACATTCCCAGTGACATTTCCAGCACAGCGAAAATCGTTCGGAAAGTGGTAGTTACTTTGCCTTACTTGATACCCCCACTCCAAAAATGTAAGGATCGCAGAATAGTGTAGTTCTCGAACGCAACCCAGACCGCCAGTTGTATCCTCACAGGTATGCATGATGTTCTCGTGGGAAACGTGGATTGCCTCAAAATTTTAAAATAGCTACTGCATATTTAGTTACACATCATACTGACCGTTTTAATGAGTTCTATTGAATGCAGTTTGCAGTTTGAAAAAATTCTCATTTATTCTCATTTTATACATAAAATCGTGTTTTTCCAGGTTTTTGTTTTCTGTCAAAAAATGAAAACGGCTGGAAATTTTCGGAAACCTTTTGCACTTGCCCGTTAAAACTTTATAAGGGCTTTCCAATGACATATCACTCAATGTTGTGCAGTGTTGAAAAAACTGCCCAAAATTTTGAGGTGCCCCCGTACTCGGAGTTTTGGTGAAGTAGTTTTGTTGACATATCAAATTTGATCAGAAAAACCAGATGAATCCAACGGTTTTTACCGCAACTCGCTAGCTTTAACGGACCTTGAAAAAAATGGGAGTGGACATATTTTTTGAATGACCCTGTATAATGCTCGTAGCGTGCACGTAAGTATAAGCACATACGAAAAATTGAGAAAATCTTCTAGCTTTACATAAGAAATGACCGCCTGTTTGCGAAAGTTGAATGATACGAACATTGCGAACTTGTACTGGATATCGGTTGGCGGCACTCTATTTATGGCGAAGTCGAATTTACTGATAAGGGAATAGGTTTTTCCGTAAGCATCCGTGAGATATGCAGGTACCTATATAAGTGTTTATTTCAATAAATACTTATTCTTATTCCATACCAATCGCAAAAGCAGTTAAAAAAATTGCAAAAAAAATGCCAGGGACGGCTGGGAATGTGAAGGGGTACCAAATCTACCAGCAAGAGCCACCAGATAAATCTACCAGATAAGGAGGTGAATAAACAATTTATAAAAAACTTACCTGAAATACCGAACAGCCGACACACGAAATCGAACATAAAATATATCTCTGACCGGCGACTACTGTGCGACTATTAAGCTGGATTCATAGTTTCAGTAAGTTAAGAAATAAGAAATAACAGTAAGAAAGTAAGGTAAGCAGTAAGCGTTAAGCAGTATGAAATGATTCAAAGTTTGCAAAAAGTAAGAAATAGGCATGCGCGCCCAGGAATTGTCTGCTTTTTTATGTTATTCTTGTGATCTTTCAATGACTTGTCGTATAAAAAAGGACAGTGTTGAATTAAATCAATCACGACCGCTTCTTGTTCTTGTACCATCGCGATGCACTTCGACCACCACCACGTGCGACTTGATTAATGAATGACCACGAATAATTCATTTTAGAATTTATGGGTTAGGTTAGACTCGGGCTCCGTCAACCGTCATAGTCAGTCATCGTACCAACAAGAATAGAGTATTATACTAAAAAAAAATTTTGATTGGAATGGAAACTACATTGAAAAATAATTTACCCGTGTTTCTTTATTCAGTCAAAAACCGTATCATTTGGGCGTAATAAATAAATAACATCAACTAGTTCTGACGTCACAGCGAGTCACCGCCTATACTGCCTGTGTAAATGACGTCAGAAATAGGCAGAATATAGGAATTTCGTTTATTTATTGCGGTCAAACGATACGATTTTTGGCTAAATTAAAAAAATACGGGTCAGTTATTTTTCCATATAGTTTCTGTTTCCATCGAAAACAAAATATTTTTTAAAAAGTATAACACTCCACGAGACACTCCATTTCAAAATTCACCAAGGAGTGCACACGAACCCGCACGATGCTATACGATCAGTAAGCAATAAGCAGTAAGAAATGGAATTGAACCATTCCTTAATTCTTATTTCATACTGCTAACGCTTACTGCATACCTTACTGCCACTATGAATGGTGATATTGTTTTGCGCATGTTTATTTCCCTTACTTCTTACTGTTACTTCTTATTTCTTAACTTACTGAAACTATGAATCCAGCTTTTTAGCTGTAAATGACAACTCAACTATGGAACACTAACCTAACTTTGTGACACTGACAATAATAGTTGACCTCTAATTTGTGGCTGGCGTATTTCGGTGAGTAGTTTCTGATCGAATTGTTTCCGTCGTGAAACAAGCAAATTCATTTTTGTGCTGATTTTCTAAAAAAAATTCTTGTTTTAATCCTATGACGTCACTCGGTCAACCTCAGGCGCAAACCAAAAGTGACCTGCTTTACAAAATTTTGATGCTTTCAATTTCAAATCACTTTTGAAATGTCATTCGAGACTTCAAATCTCTTAGGAGGTGTCAGTTATCGTTTTAATCGTTGTTTCGCCTCCGCACGACGTTTAGCAAAGGGAATTCAAAACAAAATTTTTATAATTCAAAATTATTTATATTTTTCTTGTTTTCACGTGGCGCCATCTGTGGTGCACTTGAGTCTCAATATGGTTTAGTACCTACGTCACGCATAATTGTCCGATAATTTATTTTTTTTCGGGGCCTTAATGAACGCAAAAAAAACATCGTCCGCGACGGATCTAGTCTCGGCTCTAGTACTAAAGCGCTACATCGAGAAGTGGAGAGGCGAATGAAGAGAAGAACCAATATGTACGTGAAAAAGCTTCAGATGTACAGGGTGATCCACCGAGATTTTCCCCCTGCCTGTTAGAAATTTTGCCGTTGGAATAAATTGGCGTGGAGAGAAATTTTTACCAACTATTTTTCCAGCAGAATTCAAATTTGGACACAATTTTTTTATATCTCATAGTATAAAAAAACGGAAAAACGTCTTTTCCTGCAACAAAAGGCAGACCTGGAAGAATTCGTCCGTCATAAACATACGTTTCCAACCTAAATTGAATTTTAACATGTAGTTTGTCGCATTTTCGTTGTGTGAACTTGTCTTATATTTTTGTAATATATGTACATAATTATTTATATAATGCTTACTTGCATATATGTTTCAACTAGGGCATCCAATCCCGAGACCTAAACGAAATCCCGGGATTTCGGGATTGAAAATTTCAAATCCCGGGATCCCGGGATTTTCGGGATTCCTCAAATGATGCAGCTTTTCACCTGAGTTGAGTGGGAAACAGAGTCAGAGCAGAAACACTGATCATTAAGTAAGAACATCATCATTTGACACCAATATTAGTATTTTATTGTATTTATTTTGCATAAATAGAACATCACAGTTGCATTGCAATTATGCGTGCTTTTTTCGAGGAATCAAAAATCACTTGCTGAGACAAAAGAAATGTTTTTTTTTTTAATTTATCATAGTTTTATTTTATTTCATGTGTTTGGACATGTTCTTGAGTTTTCAAGGGCTGCTATTTCCATTCCCATGTAACTTTGCCTGGAACTTGAATACCATGGTGTTTGGTGGTATGAAGGTATGGTAACCGGAAGAGGTATCTGGTGTGGGAATAGAGGCTCTAAGTATAATGTACCATGTACATACCTCACCTATCAATTCTAATGTTAGTATTATTATCAAGTACCGATACTATTAATTACCACAAATTATTGAACAGCAAATGATGATTGGGTACTAGCTTTATTCCATCAGGAAAATAAATATGAAATTAATTATTACTAATAAATAATGGTTCCAAATTCAGTGTGCTTGCTTGAATAATCTGTGTTTCTTGCATTAACGCCATAACTCTATTTTTCATTCAAGTGAGGTGAAAAGATGCATCATTTGAAAAATCCCGAAAATCCCGGGATCTCGGTAGAAAAATCCCGGGATTTTCGGGATTGGAAATCTAACGGGATCCCGGGACTCGGGATACCGGGATCCCGGGATTGGATGCCCTAGTTTCAACGCCGCAGGGCATAAGAAATAAACATTCTATTCTATTCTATACAGGATGTTTAAAAAAACTTCCAAATTTTGTTGACACCTTGTATCTAAATATTGGAAATGATGCGGCTTTTTCTTGTGAGTCCAGATATGTAATTTGATATCTGAACAAGATCATAATATACAGCGTGTTCACTTTTAAGTGCGATTTATAACTCGATTTTTCGAAAATTCGAAAGTTTACAAAACTGAAGCACTGAAGGAATCTGAGCGACAAGAAGACCTAAAATGAGGTGGTGACACGACAGAAGAGATAGCCAAAAAAATAAGAATGCCAAACTGGAAGACAATAGCTGCAGATAGAGATGTTTGGAAGCGCGTTTATGGAATGTTAGTAGCATAAGAAGGCGACAAGCTTACAATGCTGAAGTAGAAAATTTGACCAGGCCACTTCAATCACGGTTCACTAGATGTAGGTACAAACTTTAATTTAATGTACTTATTAAAGTATTTTTTACTAAACTAGTATAAGATAACTGATTTGACAAGCCAGTTCAGTACTTATGGTACTTATAACCTATTAACTGTCCTTACTTGGCCCCTTGATACTAAAGGTGAAATTTAAAAAGCTTCGATCAATCAGCTTTTGATCTACTTACCTACACACTTTTCACCACGTTATTATTAAAACTGCTTGGGCTACTTACTCTTTTTGTTCCTCAAGGAATCTGAAGCGTCTTTCTCTTTGGCTATCTGTGACTTTTGAGTTACATTTGTACAAAGCAACACGTGAGCTAGAGACTTCAGAGTCCACAGTTTCGCTTGGGATGGTTTCCTCATTTGGATTAATCTTGTTGTCCATATCACTGAAATTGGTGGGCTAAGAATTATTAAATACTTTCAATTCTCAGACCCAGCTGCTCAGTTTGAGTTTATTCAACTCTAAAACTAAACTTGATTTAAATTAGGGATCGACCAATAGGTACTGATGTATCAATTGACGAGTTAGAGCGGCCAAGACGCCAAATATCGGTTATCGGCTTTCTGATGTATCGGCCAGAAATGCCGTATCGATCGATCCTTGAACACCGTGGAAATAATTATTGGCTGTAGGAACGAAGCGAATGAAACCCAGCTTCGAAGGTTTGGTCAAACTGAGAAACTGATTCATAACAAATGAATTATCGGCCCCAGTAAATCTGACTCACATTTCTACGGTTTAACACAGATTCTGGCTTTGTGAGGAAGGCACTTTGCCTTTACTAAGTTAGAATGTGTCTTTGATTGAATATAATTAGAAAAATACCAAAATATCCGTTCCACTCTAAAACATTTAACACACAAGGTAAACTTCTACGAGAAGCAACAAATACACTCGATTTCAACTAAATAAAACTATTTAAATATTTCAAGAAAAACCACTGCGGTGTTTTTGGTGATTTTTCTCCGAAGAGAAAATTTGAGGTTAGAAAGTGACCGCTAACGTCAGAAGCTGTCAAATCAGAGACGTCAAATGACCCGCCAGCCGCCTTGTTGATAGTGTCGCCTCTGGTGGCAGCACTTTGTAAACACAGATTCAGTGGCGTGCTTCACAAAAATTTCAAATATTTAAACCGGATACAAATGAATAATTTCCATTCAAAGCCCGTGCCATCTACCTATCAAAAAATTAAAAATTGATCCCGAAGTACTCCATTATTCCAGATTTCCAAAAGACGTCTTGGTTTCAGAAGAAAAAACGCGGGTAATTTAAATCCGTGAAAATTGTTGACAACGTAAATGGTTGCTTGGAAACGGTCCAATTACAAAAGTAAAACAATCGATTATGCTTGTCAAAACATACGTCTTCGTACTTCAGGTATGCACCTTTTAATTCTAACACAATAAACAAAAAGAACCGCGCAATTTTCTTGCAGAACAATGAATTTCAACGCAGACGATCCTCTAGGCGATTTATCTGATGGAAGCAATGACAGTTTCTTTGATGAACCAAAAGTTCAAGCTAAGCGCTCAAGTCTAACAAGAACACCTGAAAAAAAATCAATCACTGACCTTTTCAACTTATCTTCATCAGACCAATCTGCGCCAGAAACGAAACGAAAAACTGACGATTGGCTGGGTCTGGACCCCAAAGAAGAATCTCCTGTTCTAGAAAAGCGGAACACCAAACCAGTGAAAAAGAGCATCAGTTTCGAAGACGACGACGACATCCTAGGGACTTTGGGTCTCGGAAAAAGTAGACCACAAAGCCGGACGGAAACACCACAAATGGAAGAGATGAAGCCCAAAAAAGATCCGCTCGAAAGTATTTTAAAACCAGTTGCAAAGTACGAGAACAAAATCGACAATTTCACCGACATTCTCAAGGAAAGCAGGCGAAATAGACCACCAGATGCGCCTCCCAAATCACCGCAAGTTCCTTTAAAAACCGAATTCCAAATCAGCGAATCCAGCAGAGAAGGCAGAGCAAGAAGCAGAACTAGATCAGCTCTTGAAGATCCCTTAGGCTTGTTTAGTAATGACGCAGCTGGAACTGAAACTGCGGATGTACCGGCACCGGCATCTGCGCCTGAAAGACCTAAGCCTGTCCAATCCAAAAGCTCACCGAATATCGCCGACTCGAGTCTTCCCAACTGGCTGGGCGGTGGTGGCGCTACTAAACTAAGCAAATCCGAATCTACTCTGCAACCTGAGCCGAAACTTGAAGCTCAAGATGTTCAGGTCGCTCAAGTTGAAGTTATTCCGCAAATTGATCCGACGACGCTAAACGCAATATTAACCCAGCAAAAACTGGCGCAGTCCCAGACCGAATACCAGAACACGTCTATGGCGCTTCAGCAACAAGAATCACAGCTGATGATGGCGCTGCACTTGAAAAAGTACGATGAAGTTTTGTCGCAGATGCAGTTGAAACAGCAAGAAGTCCTCTCCAAACAAGAACACCATTTCAATACACTTTTGGAACGACAATTTGCCAGGCAGCAAGCAATGGAGAGCAACTTGCGTTTGCAACAAGAACGAATCAACAATCACATTCAACTTTTGCTGGCTCAACCTGGAGGTGAACAACTCCCTGATGCTGAGAACAAAGACTTCATGAAATCTGCCAAAGATGAAAGCATCAAACTGTATGAAAACGTAGTCATTTCGCTAAAGGACCGCCAAAAAGAAGAAATATTTCTATTGGAAGAATCTTACAAGTATGCGATGCATATATTACACTTATTCGTTGTTCTTTTTTCAAAAAGTTGTATTTTCAAGGAAACAAATAGCTCTTCTGGAACAAAGCTTGGAATCTGTCGAGTTTCGTCTGAAATCGGATATCGATAAACTGAACAAAATGTTTGAGGATAAATTGGAAACGGTCCAGCAGCAACATGAAGAGGAAATTGTCAAATTCAAGAGTAAGATGCACGAACTAGAAGCTACGCACGGCGAAGAAATCGAGAAAATCAGAAATAAGCATGCCAAAGTCATTGAGGAGATCAAATCTGAACATGCTTTGGTTATCGAAAACATCAAATTGGCCAAACAGTCCGAGACTTCATTGTTCAATGAATCGAGCACGTACCTCAGAAAGTTGGATAGTAATATCGAAGTGCTGTATACCAATAGTAAAGCTTTGCAAGAGATTCGGCAGGATATGCAGGGAAGCCAGGGTGTGATTCAGAAGATGAAAGAAGAGACGTTGAAGTCGAAAGAACAAGAAATTGAACGTGAGTATATATGGGCCATCTGCAATAATATGCATGTACAATAGTGTATCAGTTTGGATCTGTCGCTTGAGTTGCTGGAGGAGGAGGATCATCTGGTGATTTCTTCATCCATATACTGATATCATAGCCTTCCAATCCTTCCATTGTATTTGCAGGAAAAGCCATCCGAAACCGCAAGACCACTAAGATTCAAGACCACGGAACGGCAACTCACCGCTTCACGAGTTTTATTTCGAGTTGTCTTCTTTTTATATTTTTACTCCTCCTGATACTGTTAGTTTTCACCTTTGATGCCTTCGTCTTGAGCTTCTTTATTTTCCACTTGGTCTTTTTATTCCTTATATTTTTTCTTTTTTCATTTTTCCTGTATATCTTTTTTTCTCTGGTTAAACAGCTATTTTCCATTCTTATTGGTAAAATGATCGTTTTGGAATAGTTTTCTTTTTTTGCCGAATACATCTTCTTGGTATCTAACTTTTTACTATTTTCCATAGGAAGTAAAATTGTTTTTACAAAACAATTCAGCGGATACGATTTAGTCGGTAACGTTACAAAGAAGTTAGATACTATGCACCTAGTTTAATCTACATTCTCATTTTCTTCTTTTAGATATTATAAAATGTTGAATAAAAAATAAACATTTGAACTGATATTGGTTTACTTGTCCTAAACAGGAGCTATTATTGAAACGTCGTAGCCGATGAGGTCACAATTCAAAAGACCTTATAGAGATAGTCCGTCTACAATGGTCACAGAACGTGAGCAACGAAAGATGCTGACCAATTAGCGAGGGCTTCTTTTGCGCTTCACTGCTGCCTGTTTGGTCAGCATCTTGCGTTACTTGCATTCTGCGACCATTGTAAAAAGGTTATTAAGATTTTATATTTTATAGCTTTGATGCGTGTAGTAAAATCTGCTCTAAAAAGTAGCGGGACGAAGGAATAGGTATACGTATTTTATGTTCCAGTAATGAGGACAGCACTAGAAAAATGCAGGCAATCAGCAGAAGACGAAAGAGCGCAACTCATGGGACTGGTTCGAACTCTCGAAACTAAACTAGCAGAACAGAATCAAAGCGCAAGAGAAGAAAGATGGGCCCTGCAGCAGGCCTCGGCCACTTTAGCAGCAAGATCAGCTGCTTTGGATAGAGAACTCGAATTCAACAGAGCTGCCAATGAGCGAGAACGCGAACAACTTGAGGTGTGACCTGCTGTTGAATGATTCTTTGATTTCTTTTTCTTCTAATTTTCTCGTGCCCCGCACTTGTTGTGAACATCTTCAAATATTCCATATTTTTTCAGAACTTGCGCGCTTCCATTCTAGCAGAACAAGAGAAAATGACGCTGCAAATTACAGAAGAGCGCCTCGCAGTTACGACCGAAAAGTCTCGACTGGAAACTGCTAGCAAGCTGAACGTGAATTTCGATTCGCACAGGGCAAAAGCTGAAGCGGATGCCATTGTGACGGTGGCCAAAGAGGCCATCGAAATGGCCGACGTGGAGAGACACAATCTGCAGATGCAACTTTTGGAAGTTGAGAAATTAAAGCGGACGTTGATCGATAAAGAAAAAAAACTGAGCTTCAGAGAAAACGAACTGGATAATGCGATGAGAAATGCCGAAATGAAAATTAGCAACAGCGAGACCGCGCTTTTGAAGTCGAAAGAGATGGAGAATAAATGCAACGACAGATTGAGAAGTCTCCAGAGTCAACTGGTAATGCTGTCGGAAAAAGAGAAAAAGTTGGCGCAAGAAAAACTGTTTCTCTCCAGACAAAGGCTGGGGTATAGCACTATGGTGAGACAAAACAAACAGTGCGGGCTTTGCTCGAGTGATCCGCAAATCGAGGAGGTCGATTTCAAGCCGGAGCTTCTGCAATACTTGCCGATTCTTGAAGATGTAAGTTTTTCAAAGCTTAGGTACCTACTGCTCAAACGAGTAACGCACGCATGCACAACTTAAATGTGAGCAACTTATTTACAGCACTCCCAGCTAAAAGTGGTTTTCTTTTAGAACAACAATGATGTAATTCGTCTTCGTTTAGCAGCCATGGATGCTGATGACAATCGTTCTAATTTCAACATTGAAGAAAACGTACCATTTCCCGGAAATTTTGAATAAGCATTACGTGTTTTTTAACTTTATATCAACATCAATTTTCAATAAAATTTGAAAAACGCAGAGCT
Organism: Anaspis maculata; assembly: GCA_949128115.1. NCBI lineage: Eukaryota > Metazoa > Arthropoda > Insecta > Coleoptera > Scraptiidae > Anaspis > Anaspis maculata. The sequence continues at coordinate 50,414,645 of OX421963.1, forward strand.
GGGCTCCTAGATCTCAGCATACAATGTCCCTGAATGAGCCTCTCTTGTATCTTCATGTGTATCATTTGGAGCCCTGCCGACCCCCGTGGGATTGTGTGCTGACTGATTATGGCGGACTGTGTATGACTCAACAACACTATAAAACTATACTAACGCATGGATAATTGTGAACTAAATAGAATGTAAAAGTTGAGTATGGCGGCCGATCGTTATATACGTTATAGAACAAGTGAATATGCCCTCATGGGCGTGAGGCTCAATAACGCATTTTCTTTTGGGTGGATCCAAATAGTGAGTGGTATCTACATGAAAACAAGCGTATTACCTACAAGATATTAACATGTTCCAAATTCATCAAAATCAGTCCGTCAAGACGAAAGCAGGGGTGTGGTCAGTGGGTTAATAGTGTTACGAGCGGCGATCCCGTACATATTGGTAAACACTCGATCTTTCTCGATTCTTCCATCCATTAGATCGCAGTGTAGAAGTGTGGAATGTTCTGGTAGATTCCAGAGCGCGCGTTTACGTGGAACCGAATGGGGAGACTTCAATGCTCGATCGAGAAAGATCTGTCCATTTTGGCGGAGGCGCCGTTCCAGAACCCGGCAGAATTATACGGGTAACGTGTGTGATTATTCAGGAATGGTCTGGAAACCGCATATGCCGGGCCACTATGGAATTTGCTGGAAGTAGACAGAAAGTTCGGGAATACTATTCGGAGGCCTTATACAGGGTGTCCGTTTTTCGAGGCTAAGCATGGGTATCTCGCTTATCTTTAGAGATACAGAGTCGGTTAAATTAGAAAAAAGTTTCGAATTTTCATGGCGATCAATGATCCAAAAAGATATTTGACTTGTCAGTTTTAGTTTTCGAGATATCGAGAAAAAACAGAAATTGGTCATTTTTGTTTTTATTTTTTATTTGAAAAACGGTTGAAGGTAGCCTTTTCTAATTAAGACATTGTGCAGGCACTTTTCTAAGGGGAATTCATTGTTGCCAAAATCTTCATTCTAGCTTTCAAAACAACCGAGATATGACATTCAACTTTTTTTTCTCTCATGGGCGCCATATTGGATTTTGACATTTTTGAATACAATATTTTTTTCTGGTTACAACCATGTGTCACATGCCAATGTTGAATTCATCCTTTTGAGCAGAAAATTATTTTTTTATTTTTCAAAGAGTGCTTTGGAAACAAAATCAGCACCGACATTAAAAAAATCGTAAATGTTAAACATTTATTCAACAGTGACGTGTGGCGCATCGTTGTAGCCAAAAAAGAATACCGTATTCAAAAATATAAAAATCCAATATGGCGCCCTTTAGAGCAAAAAGTTGAATGTCGTATCTCGGTTATTTTAGAAGCTAGAATAAAGATTTTGGCAGCTTTGAATTCCCGTTGAAAAAGTGCCCTGACAATGTCTAGATTAGAAAAGGCCACCATACCGTTTTTTGAATAAAAAATTAAAACAAAAATTCGAATTCCTGTTTTCTCACGATATCTCGAAAACTAAAATTGATATGTCAAATTTCTTTTTGGATCATTGATCGTCATGAAAATGCGCAAGTTTTTTCTAATATAACCGACTTTGTATCTCTCAAGATAAGCGAGATACCCATGCTTAGCCTCGAAAAACGGACATCCTGTATAAGGCATCAGCCGGCAGCTCAGGGCAGTATTGAATTGGAAGAGACAGCGAGCGGATAAGCGAGCGATAATCACAGCGATATTCCAAGTAGATGATTGTTGGCATTTATTGATTGTAGTACACAGAAATAAACAGTGTGTGTTGTAAATCGATCGTCTCAATTATATTCGAACCCATACGCGAGATATCGTAACAATAGAAAGCATTAGGCAGCGGCGGCGGCGTAGTAGCCGAGGTACACATAAAAAAACGGCATTTGATGTTACAAGCAAGCCACTTTGCACAGTTGTTACTTGGACCCTAACAAACATTTTTTTCCGCAGCACATGGAAATCGGTCCCTTAGGAGAGCGGGGGGGGAGCCCCCCTTGAAAAAAGTAACTTTTTTAAATATTGACCGATTTTCACAATTCTGGTGTCGGTTCCACACAATTTAATATCGCTAAGAAAGATAGAGATGAAGTACGTCACAAGATACAGTTATTTTTTCATTTTCGGGCGCCATTTTTAAAATATGGCCGCCTATTTAGCAAAATTTCATCTGATTTGAAAATAAGCTTGTCGCGTGTCTAAACCGACTAATTTTGGGGCGCTCTTTACGTTTTCTTCATCTAAAATAACATTCGAGATATCTGAAGGGAGTTATTGAATGAAGGAAGCATAGAAGGCAATTTTTTTCAATATTTATACTAATGAAGAAATATTCAGTTACATATTATTCGCAATAATTTGTTGCACACTGTTCCCTGGATCAGCTAAACTAATCGTAGGATCAAGTCCTGAACTGAAAAGTAATTATTGAACCTTCTAGTACCTATACTTTCCTCAAAATTTATGAAAAAAAACTGAAGGCATAGTTTTTGTTGGTGCAGCCTCCTTTACGGCTCTTGCAACTAAGAGTGCAGAGTAGCCGATTTCTTTTGCATTTACATTGCATAGTTTGGCAACCAGTCTTGCAGCCACATCGGTCCAAGTAGTGCCGGCCTTTGCAATTTTGGCGCCCCGGGCAAGAATTCGGAATCACCGCCCCTAACTTGGGTCCGCGAGCGTGGCGAGCGCAAATGAAGCACTTTTCTTGCAATAATGAAGTTTTTTGTGCTTTCACAGAAGCAAATCCGGTGATCGCTGCTGGCAAGTCGTTTTGCTGATTTTGTAAATTATCAATTGTTTGGATTTCGAATTCGATTTTTCCGCTCCTATGAGCTGGCGCCCCAAGCGTTCGCCCGTCTCGCCCTACCCTAAGGCCGCTACTGGGTCCAAGGCATGACAAGCACTCCACACTTCCTATAACTGAGACCATACTGGTTCCCACTTATCATTTTTGAGTGCCCAACCCAATCCTTCTGGAGTTGTGTCACACTGGCTAGTGGACGTGGCTTGTCCTCACAACTGACCAGCCTGGTGAGCGGCTCGTCGAGGATGCTGTACTAGGGCACCAGATGTCGGAGGACCACAGGGCCAAAGGTCGATTCTCTGTGGCAAATAGGTTTTTGCAAACCTGATCTACCGTGATACACTCAGGATCACACACTCCATACATGCGGACTGTGTTTTCTTCCGAGGTCTTCAGTGTATCGTCAGTGAGAGGATGTGCAGGAGGACGAGCTAAAGGTGTGAATGCATCGGTGTAAATATCTTTCCAAGCACTCCACCTGTCTTTTTGTCTTTCTATCAACTAAAAAACGAAACGCTATCACAATCTATGTAGGCGTGGAAACCACGCTGAGCTACGGATCTGGACTCTCCAAGAGCTTCTGCAATTGAATGGATTGCTAGGTGTCTGTAATGCTTGGAGGTACCATAGAGAATCCTTAGTTGCCTGAGGCCGTCGCTTTTTATGTCGAAGTTGTAGGAGATCGCTAGGACTACGAATTCTGTATCGGAACTTGGAATGGGGACGTTTTCAGTATCGAGAATTACCATGTCCATGACATGAAGAAATATCCTGCTATCAGCTTCTTCCATCTGATCGCAAGTGACATCATTGAGGTTGGTGTTTTGAGATAATCCGAAGATCTGACGAATTCATCTACGGTTGTCACTGAGCCTATGATTTGAGGTAAACCAGAAGAGACGTTTCTGAAAGAAATCTGAATAATTCAAATATCATTCTTGAGATTCATTGTTGGGAAAACCCACTTACAGATCAACTGAGGGTAATTGAAGGCAGTGTTGGCTTTATACATCTGTTTCCTTACCTCAATATGTCACTACATTTGGAACAACAGCGCTGCAAGCTGCAGTCATGAATAACTGCCGCCAAAACATTTCGCATATTCAAATCCACATTCGGGTTGTGGCGTTGAATTTAAAATAAGACGTAAGATTTATGGAGCTCATTTATAATAATAATAATAATAATAATAAACTGTCTTTATTGATTTTCCAGAATAAAGTATAAGAAATGAAGATTAAAATTAAATAAACACTGAAAAATCAAACTTAGGGCGAAGTTCAGATGAGTGCACAATCACACCCGCTGCTGAGGGGTGCCCCCTGCACCCCCATTCCACGTTTACCGCATAATAATAGTTATAATAATGCACCGAACATTATTTTAGACAAAGGAAACGTGAAGAGCATCCTTGAATTAGTCGGTTTGGACATGTGACAAGGCTATTTTCAAATCAGATAAAATTTTGCGAAATTGGCGGCCATATTTTGAAAATGGCGCCTAAAAATAACCATACCTTGTAACTAACAGCATTAGCATTGTCTCTATTTTTCTTGGTGATATCAAATTGTGTGGAATCGACACCAAAATTGTGAAGATCGGTCAATACTTGAAAAAGTTACTCTTTCCAAGGGGGTTCACCCCCCCCCCCCCCCCCCCCCCGCTTTCCTAAGGGACCGATTTTCATGTGCTGCGGAAAAAAATGTTTGTTAATGTCTCAGTAACAACTGTGCAAAGTGGCTTGCTTGTAACATCAAATGCCGTTTTCTTTCCATTTAACGTGTGTGCCTCGGCTACTAGCGGGTCGGGTCAAAATTATCCAATACGAATTCGACTGTCCAAAAATAATGTCTGTCTGACGACGAGAACGAAAGCAGCCACACTTGAATGCGTTTAGAAATCGTACTAAACACTGTAGTTTATCGAGTTCCTTTATAAGATTTCGAGTTGTGAGGCCCGCATATTCATAGTCAAATCTTGAAAATATAATGTGGTCTCAAGACCACGCTTATTTATCAGACACAAGCTTGAGCTAAGATGGTTTTTTATACATATAATAACTACCTAATTACCTTGTTTTATATCATAATCAAATACAATAACTACATCTTCTTATTGTTCTGTTTGATGAAAATTGGATAGAGTCATCTTAAGATATAAGATCTGACTATGAATACGCCCCCCCCCCCCCCCCAGATAGTGATCAATTTTCTCAGGTTCAACAAGCCAGCAAATTAAAACTGTTGAGTTTTTTACATTTATTCCATGTATGTTTTAACAACTCTAACTTTGACATTTGTATAATCAATTTCACGGCTTTTTTATCATAGTAAGATACAAGATACAGAAATAATAATTATTGTATAAGAAATAATGCGTCTGGTAAGCCAAAATCGAGTTTAACATCACATGTTAACGTCAACCTACTGTGTACGTTTGATGATAGACTGCGATGTGGAACTCAATTTGACTCAACCCACGCAGTATTTCCAATATAAATGTCAATTTCCATAGCCTACTCTCATGAAAAAAGCCAAGAAATTGTTTATACCTATATTTATTATATACAATTAGTTTTACTATCTAACTATAATAGGTTACAATCTGCATGAACTTATTATTTCAAGTACACAGATTCACTATTAAAAGTAGGCCGGTTTACTACTGATATTAAAAAAATATCATAATATAAAGAAGAAACTTATGTTAAATAAAAATTGGCAGTGTAAGTAGAGAGCGGGTTTTTCGTTTCAAAATTTCAACACTTTCATCTTACAATAAGTTAAAACACAAACAATTGATTAAAAAAAAAACTCCAGCCCAGGAACAAACATCGAAGAGCAACAGAAATGTTTCCAATGAAGAAAACCTTTTGTATTGATATTTGAAATATCCCGCTCCCACCTACATTTCATGAGAAGCGCGTACAAAATAAATCTCTGTTGAGAATACAGATGTGTTTCCTCCAAGAAAAGTTCTCCATTTAGTATTACATCAATCAAGTCTTCCACATTTCAAAAAGATATCACAATTCTAGCCATACTTCAACTATTTGCAAATAATTACGTGAAGAATTTGCACATTTCTTTTGATATCAATACACTATACATTATCTCTTCAGACTTCACAGGAACAATCAAATATGTAGGAGGAACTTGATCTGGGCAGTTGTTTCTATTTCAGTTGACACGTTAAAAAGTTCTATAGGTATTAAGGTATCTAGTGAGGCACTTGGATTTTAAAAATTGGCAATATCTACGTTCTTACCAATCACAGATCTAATCACAAAATGGACGGTTCCATTGAGTTATTATCATAAAATTCATATAAGTATTATAATATTTACATTAGTTTTGTTCAACATATTTATCAACTATCGCATAGTATAAAGTAGGTAAATATATTATCTTCTTATAAATTATATAATACATCGTGTAACACGAATTATAATTAATATCTCTTCTGAATTAGTAGTACCTGATAGAGGAGGAAAGTTTATTTTTTCAAGCAGATCTTTGTTTCACTTCAAGTAACTGGGGATAGTTTTCGACAATGTTGAGTAAAATTCCATCAATGTAACATCTGAGCTGGACATTCACCTCCTGTTGTTCTTTTAGTGCCTGCTGCATCTGAAAAAGTTCAATTTTGACTGTAACGCTCGAACCTAACTTGAAAGTCGTTGGAGCTAAGTATTGTAGGAAAGTCTCTTAATTTAGGCTTTTGTAGTCAAATTAATGAAGCAGGCACAACTGTAGCATTTTTACAAAAGTATTTCCTGCAATACGTTTTTGCTGCTTAGCCAAACATGCATTTATGAATGAGTTATTAGTGCATTATTTGCTCAAATTAAAATATTAATGTCGGACTAATAACTCGCTCTATAAATCAAAAGCACTCTAGTGCAGTTTGTGAAACATCAATATTGTCAATGGTGCAATCAGAAGTGAAACAATGGGCGTTGAAAACAAAATCAATATGAGACAAGCACATTTGAAAATTCGTCCATTTTTGTCTTATTTCTCTTTTGAGGGATTCATTTTTTCATTTGTGGAAATCTTCAAGCTCATTTTTTTTTTCTTCTGAAAGATTGATTTTTTATTTATAAAAAACTTCAAGCTGTTTACACCACTGGCCAATTATTAATATGGTGCGTACCTTAACTACAGAATCACGATCATGTGGAATGACAGGCTAAAAACAGAAATAAATTTATAAGCGACCAGCAACCCATTTTTTTAAGCGATAATTTTATCAACAAAATTATAATAAAACAAACAAAGGAACACATGCAAAACATAACGAAAGCAAGTAATGCGAAGCTTAGGTGATTTTTCAAATTGCATAAAAAACTCGACTGAAATAATAATCTTGCAATCATAACAATAATAATCAATTAAAAAAACGATAAGCCCATTTTCTTGAATGTCAGCTAAGGTTAACTGGGGCAATTAAAGAGTAAAAAAGATACAGAAATTATCACACACTTAATTGGAAAACAGAATATATAAACAGAAAACCATCATAAACTAAATAAGTCAAAATTTGTTAGTGTTATTGACAAAGATAAAGAAATACTTGTGAATTGATCAGTTCCATGGCTCTTTTTCATTACAGTAAACTATGGAAGAGACGTGTCGTGTTTGTACAAATGGTATGATGCTAACTTGATGCTAACTAGTTGTCTAGATGTCCTATAAGTATAATAATTATGATAGTTGTCACCGTTACTGCGACGTAATGATGTAGATAGGCTAAGTGGAAATTTTCTGCGGTCGATAAGGGACATCGTCTGTACTGGTTGGTGGCTTTTCGCTGATAGATACTGCTAGGTTAGTGATGACAATTGAAGAAAATCACGCTCAAGCGCAGGAGTACTGAATAAAATGGAATGAAAACGCCCCCAGCGGCTCCAGCGAGGTTGAGGAAACTTTCAATTTATGGAGTTGGACTGTACAAGGTGAGACAAGACGCGTGAGTGCACTGTCTTGAAAGATTCTGTCAACATGGAACTTCTCCGTTTCCTTCACATCGCTTTCTGTTCTAGTATAAGCTAGAGTACGAGTACGTATCCACTGACCAGTAAAAAACATCAAAAGATGGGGCATCCAGCAAGTGGGTATTTTCATTACATTTTCTTCAGTAGACACTCTCGTGCTTGGGAATCATTTTCTTCAGTGGCCACCACTAGGCTAACAGCATTGGAGAAGAGCCACAAACCAGTAAAACTAATATCCTTTGTCGACCGCAGAAAATTTTCACTCCAAGGAAACTCATGTTTTCCTATTTTCGTAATGTTACCTCAAAAATTTTCACTTACGCATACATCACGTCGCGATGACGGCGACAACTCTCATTATAGGTACATAGTACATTTAGACAATGCTGCCAAGACGTTAGCATCAAGTTAACATGATATGAATGGTGGTACTCCAATAAAAAAGGCCGTAAAACTGAATAAACAAACAGTTATTTTTTCAGTTTTCTTTTCTGTACTTTTCGAATTATAAGCGCACTTTCTTGTGAATACTCGTCTCGTAATTACAATTTTATTATTAAAGTTTTGAATAAAACCCGAAAGAAAATAAGGAGAAAGTAAGGGGAGGAATATACCTACGACGGACATGGCTCCCGAGAAGCGGCTATCTTGCGAAGGCTTTGGTTTCAAAAATATGTGATCGCGCGCTTAATCGACTCAAATTGGTGTTTTGTTCATGATTTGCGCTTGTTATGCTTTCCAAACTGTTTGTATAATAGATCAAAAACTCTTATGGTGTGAGAAGACGATCAAGAGAAAACCATTTAAAAAGAAAACCTGGCGAGTCAACCTCGGCAGAGTTATTTTTCATTAAATATATATGGGCATCTGTGAGTTTCATTAGAAAACAGCCGCGTTGTACGTACGCTATTTCACACGATATAGGCATATAGAGCAATTGCATGGTATTGGTTCAGCTTGTCGCCACTTGGTGGCTACCAGTCGTAATTTGCCAGAATTATCGATTCGTTTCGTTTGTGTGGTGTTTCGAGGTTGTTGAATGATGACAAAATCAAAGGCTCTTGTAAAGCGTGTTGCTTAATTGTTCAATTTTTCAATAAACGAGACATTCTTATCAGATATACCTGTCCTGTCATTTCGGTATTAGCTGGTATACAGATTTCTACGTCGGTAATACAGGATACTAAAGTTTAGTAAGTATGTAAATTGACTACGGTTTAATGTCAGCGGAAAGTAGAATGTCCAATGGAAAAGAAAACCTAGACAGCCTGAGAGCTTCATAGAGCTAAGTGCGGCACACAACAAATGTGGGACATTTTTCAGCGTCGACAGTGACAGTACCTACCTAGGCATCAAAGTGTCAAAAAATGACGGGATTGAAAAATAATTTGACAGTCTGCAATGCCAATTGATAAACCTCAAGTCCCCAAGTGGCAAACGACGCCGCAAGCGCCCCCTACATGCAATCGCCCTAATGGAGCGCATTCCTGGTCATCGGCCTATGTCAGTTAAGGTCACATTGTTTTGCCAGGAACGCGTTACAATCTCGCGCGAAGCGCGTACAAGCGCATAAGGGTCGGTTGAGAACGCGAGACATAATTTTTTTATGATCATTATTTAAATTGTGATTAGTTATGTTATACCTCGTCATGCGTCATGGCTTCCAGTTCGGCCGCCAAACTGTTTTCTGGACCGGACGTCAGTATCCTGCCTTGCTCCAGCCCGGCGTGCAGCAAACTGGCCTGCAACTCGTCGTTGGTCTCTTGCAGCTGCGAATTTTTATTTCGCAACGCCTGCATCTCTTCGTGTAGTTCTTCCAACCTTATTGTCTCGGGTGAGGTGGTCGGCAGCGCCGGGGTGCGCGCTTCTGACCTTAACCTTTCGATTTCTTTCGATAGATCGTCTATTAAATGTGCTTGTGCTTCATGTTCTTGGTTCAGTCTGAAACAATATAGGATTGGTTATTGCATCATCATAGCGGGAAAATCTCTCGTTATAGCCTTATAATCAGTTGTCCGGCAATCAGTACCGCTTTTTCTGAAGAGCTAGCATTTGGTTATGGGATGGGTTATGGGTGAAAGGAGGAGGATACCAGATACCAAATAGATATTTTTGGTCAATTTCAGTTTCAGCTATGAGATTTCACAATTGAACATCTGAAACAGTTAGGTCTACGGGCATCTTGTGGGCCAGGGAATGTCTCCGAAACGTGAAATCAAACGCCAAGGAAACATGTCCCTCAGAATAACAATTGATTGCCGTGCCGTATGCGCTAGGGACCGTCCTAACCTACTGTAAGATTGGATTATCTACACCTATAGCCTGCTGGGAAGCTCCGCTGTTACAAAATTTTGCAGGTGTCTACATAGGATGGGAGCCTGAAATTCATTCCGGAAAAACTCTGAACTCGTGAATGCTTCAAGTCTCCAAGAACTGTTTTGCCGTAAAAACCCGTTGGTTTCACGGAAACTGAGCCAAGGCTCTTCAAATGGCCAAGAGGAGGGAGGAAAAATTACGCACGTTCAACAACTGTCAAATATTTTCTATTCCACCAGCCTTCCAAAAAACCAGAGCCGGTTACTTGACAGCAGCCAATCGCAGAAGCGGAAGAAGGCGGTGGTCGTAGCAATCCCATGTGAATTCATCTCGCCGGTGTCAAAAATACGGACCCAGTACTGATCTAGGATCCATAAATATTGCAGGTTTATTGAGAGGTTTTTTCTGACGATAAGAAACGTGAATAGATAGAGGGAACACACGAGCTGTGATCAGTGATGAACCGTGGAGCACAAACAGAGAATTGGCGAGGAACACATGAGTTGAGAAACTGACAGAAAGATGCCCAAGAGGGATGCAGAGAAGGAGAATAAGTGGAGTTTCTCACAATGGATCTGGAACTGTGATTCGAAATGTAAGTAGATCGCAATAATTCGGATGTTTGATTTCAGTTAATAGTTGAAAATTAAAAAAAAAACGCACCTTCGCTCCTTCTCCTTGCTACTATTTGATTGTTCCTTGGCCGTTATCACTTCACTCGTAAGGTCCTGGATTTGATCGCTTAGTTCCTTACGTTCGCCCTCCAGTTTCTCGATCCGTATCCTTTGCCTGGCCAGTTCTTCTTTTAGGCTGTTTGCTTCAGTTTCCGAAGCATGTAATCTGATGCTTGCATTTTCTAGTTGTAATTGTTTTTCACGTTCAAGTCTTGTCAGAAGTTCCTTAGATCTTCTTTGTTCGTCCTGGAATTCAGTAGCTCCAGTTAGTCATACATTTAAACAAAAAATATGAAAATAAATGTTGGTAATGTGTGAGACAAAGTAGTTAGGGTCTTTACTCTTTACCTCCTACTCAATGGATTATTAAAAAGAAAAAAACACTTGCTTGCAAACGCTCTTCATATCGCATTTCCGTGTCTCTGAGTTGCTCTTCAAGCATGATGACCCTGGCCTGAAGTGCGGCATTATCGGATTTCGCTCGTGTATAGCGCTCGTCATTTTGATGTGCTGAATCTTGTAGTACGCCAACTTGTTGCTGGAGAACTTGAAACTATTAAAAAAAAAACAACAAATTAGGCACGTGTAATTATTTTTCAGGGTGTTCTTGAAATGGCGCATCAGAACAGTACTTGGTATATGGAATCTTTCATTAAGCCCATGAAAAAAAAAAAAAAGTTAAAAAAAAATCTTCGACTTTGATTTTTGAAGTTATGAAGGATCAACTGATTATTGATATTATTATTATTATTATACAATTGATCAACAATTATGTCTTCCGAATAACCTTTCTAATTTAGTTATTTCAAAATAATGAGAAAGAAATATCAATCACTGGATGTGTTTTGAATTTCCGATCCCGTTTACTAAGTATACAGGATGAGTCAGAAGTTTCGAAAATTATTTTTCCTCAAAAATACCTGCAAATCCGAATCCCAACCATTTGGTTGGTCCCTCAACTGATGTAAAGCGAATGATCACGCAGTTTTCTACCAAGGAATTTTCAAGAGAAATTGTACTTTTTCACTTCGGGAGTTTATGACTCACCCCACCATGTATAGTAAATAGAAATCTAGACACACCTAGTTGTTGATCGAGGTTGATATTTCTCCCTTATAATTTTGCCACCAACAGTCACTAATTTTTTTTGAAATAATTGAACTAGAAGGGTTCGAAAGACCATCTTTTGACCCTTCATAAATTCGAAAATAAAAATCGATTTTTTTTGTGGGCTTCATAAAAGATTCCATATGCCGTAGCACTATGTTCTGGTGTGCCATTTCGAAATCACACTGTAGTAGTAGGTATTTACATACAAATCTTGAAACTCATGGAATTATTATAAAAGTGCTATACACAGAATATTTGTATACATATTACTTATATGCAATAATCTTAATGGTAGTAAATGCTTGAGTCAGTAAAACTAACATATGGTGGCGTATTTCTCTAGTACGTATTCCTCGGTATTCCTACTGATTGCCAATCTACGATGAGACTGAATCATATTATTTTTATTACACGGAGCACATACACTGGAAAATTGAACACCTCATACTCATCTACTGCCAAGTTTCTCTCGAAATTTTATTGAATGATTCTTGAATGAGCTGGTGTTCTTAAATAACAAAAATGTGTATTGGACCCGGGTAGATAATCTATTTATTTCTCCCCAAAAAGTTTTATTGTGTAAATCTAGGTGTGAATGTAAAATCTTATTTATAATATTGATAGAGGTGCAGGAACGAGTGCAAGAACAATGCGTATAAGAATGCAACTTTTTTATCAATTCAATTTTTTTTGGACTGTTACAGACGCGTTACAGGGCCTATCTAAACTACACAATGTGATCATATAAAATCGTTGAAGGTAACAGCGAATTGAAAAACTGGCCCTTAAAGTTGGTAGCGAGTGACAGGTAGGTAGCTTTGGAACGAGGGAAACAAATTCAGTGACGACTGGCGTTCAATGCGACTGGCGGAGGCGCCACAAAACTGAGAAAAAGATGAGTAGCAAAATAGAAATTTGTATGCCAAGGCCGTAAAAGTCATCTATTGATAAGGCTTGTTTTGCCATGCAGCTCCGACTTAAAAATCAAAGGCCACTTTCAGCCAAGGTAGTAGGAATAACGTTGTTTAGACGTTGTATACCGTTTACTTTGTACAAAAAATCTAAGAACATAAACATTCGAACAAGCATTCGAAGAAGCATGTGGCAGGATGGTAGGCTTCGAAACAAAAAGCAAGTGAGGAGTAGTGGCCAGGAAAAGCGAAAGAAGCGCATAAAAAAATGATACTTCAATGAAAGTCCGGATATAAGTTTCGCAATATTGGTCGTTCCATTAGGAAGCGGTCGATGAAAATTTAACGTTTGCCATCAATGATTGTTCCGATTAGCAGTAATGCCACATTACATAAAAAAGCAATGCATCATTAATGTGAAAACTCATTACAAATAGGATAGGGCATCATGAGAAATTTGGTGAAATCACGGAAATTTCGTGTCTGCCAATAGTTCACAAACGATTCCTGACCTGAAAGTGGGTATTCGCCTTTTATTCCAGAAAATGTGAACCGCAATGTCGCAACTAGAGTAGTAGGTGAAGGCAACGATCCGCACTCCGCAGTGCTGGTTTCCAAAACCTAGTACGCACAAAATGGAAAAAATGAGCACATTTGACCAAAAATGTCTAAACCAACCAAGTAGGTACCTATGGTGAAACGGAAACCTTTACGAAAATTTCTTGAGTTGTAAAAAATAAAGACCAATAATAATAATAATAATTATTATTGTTATTGTCATTTTTATTAGAATTAATATAAATTCTGGGAATAATAATAACAATAATAATTATTATTATTCCCAGAATTTTCATCCCTGGTCAAAACTCGACTTGAGGTTTTTGAGGTTTAATACCTTAGCAAAGATTGGTTGGCGGAACTGTCACACGAGTTCCGAGACTCTCGTGCATTCAAGAGCACATGCAGTCCTTTCTAGACCGTTCGAACACAGTGTTACGAGTTGCGAATCTCTCATGCATTTTTAGCAGGTAGATTCGAGAGCATACGCGTGGGCGCTGGTCCGTTAAAATTACCTGGAGACTTCAACATGAGAGTAGAACACATCTGTGCAATTGGCGGAGGTGCCGCTCCAGAGCACGCCGGAATTACACGCGGAGGTGATGGACGTTTCGAGAGCGGTCGTGATCTACATGCCGCGGTCAATATAGAATTTGCCAGGGAACTGGTGGAAAGTTCTGGAATAACAGTCGGAGTATATAAGCATCGATGGGCCGACCGACAGACTAGTATTAAATCCAAAGCAACAACGAGCGGATAGAAGGGCGGAATTATTTCAAGGCGATTTACTACTCAAGCGCAAATAATAATTGACGTGTATTTATAGTACTTACGCAGTGTGTGTTTTGGATGATTGTCTCAATTATTATAAACGAACCCAAACGCGAAATCCGTAGCAGAACAATGGTATCTACGGCATTCAACCTTTTTGTTACAGTTAATCAAAGACAGAAATACTGGCTGTTGGTAAATTTGGTTCAGATGACTTGATCTGGTCCAGTACGGCCTTTTCCAGATATTTTGCGTGAACTGATTGGAGGCGGGCGAAAAGTATCATTTTCGTTAAAAGTACAGAGGGCTCGATATAGGTACCCATAGAAATGGTCAAAATAGTCTTCATGATTGACTGAATCTTAGCGGTCCTTGACATTATATCTGTTACAGAATACCTACGCTCTAAAATCTACCAGCCCTGTGTAAAACCGAGTTTAAAACACACCAAGTACAGTGTTGGGAGCGAAATGATTCATACGGCACCGCTAGGAAGTCGGCTGGATTTTAGAAATGTTAGCTGCTTGGATCGTTCTTGAATGCCACTTTTGATTACGATCAATCCCTTATTAAAACTGGCATTCAAGAACAATCCAAGCAGTCAACATTTCTGAGATCGAGCCGACTTCCTAGCGGTGCTGTATATGAATCATTTCGCTCCCAACTGTAGGTACCTGTAATAAGTACTTGGGTTTTGGAGAAAACATTATGGTTATTCTAACAGGTATTCGTTATTTTCCTAGCTATTTTCCAATTTCTAACATTTTCCAGGAAAGTCACTGATAATTGGACCAGTTACTATGATTGTGAATAAAATGATGTTGGAAATCCACCATTCATACTTTACACATTTTATTGCAAAAAAAATTACACGATAAGATTAGTCCTTCTTATCGGTTTTCCTAGAAGATATTTCGCTAGGATTTTGTCAACAAAAATCCTCTTAACATCAGGATTTAAATCTCCGCTTACTTGATCCGAAACATCTTCGCACCACTGATGCGCCGCATTTTTCTTAACGCCGTTCGTGGTGGGTGGTAGGTGCGGCAAGGTCCTCAAAAGTCCTTGCGGAGTGACCTGTTGGTGTTCGGAAGGCCCCACGAAATTGAACTGACCCTCCCACATGTCATAATCCATTTCCGGTATGAAGATATCATCGTCTTCTTCGTCGCCACTCATTTTGTCACACTCTCTTCAAATTTAAGTTAAGTATACTAGTTGTTCTTCAACAGTACCATCGCATCAAACACCTAGTACGAATTTTTCACGTTGAATGAACACAAACTACACACCAACACTAGACTTGATAAGACGCAATGATAACCTTAAATATTATTGTGGGTCTTATCATCATCGCGGGTGGAACGCGCAACCGACATTTCATGCAAACTGCAAATATTATTAGTAAATCTCGAGGTAAATCTAGTTCGGTCTATTTAAAGACGCATGTTGATCTTGAGTCGCGGATTTTTGGCAATGCAAAACTTTTATAAAATCTGTTTTGGGGAGGTTAGAGAGGATATCGCGGTTTAATTAGAGCAATTGGATTATCGCACCATCGATCGTCACACCGGAACAAATTATATGGAACTTCTATTATGTCGGGGAAATCCAGTTCAGGCAATGGGCTAAAATCATATGAAGTCTTGTATCAGATCAAACCGAGGGTTGCATTTTGAATTTTTACATGAAAAAGTAGGTATCTAGGCTATAGCCTTTCAATTTTGCTGGGGTAGTTTTGATCACAATGACTATTTATTTTGTAGCGCTAGTTATTACAAACAAACAAACAAAACATACAAAATTGATATAATTTTGTCATTCAAATCATTCACTAATTTTAGATTGTTGAACATGAATGATTGGATATTTTATATCATGTGAATATGAATACCTATGAACTTACTGAACCCTAGAAACTTACTGATGAGTTATGTTATGAGATTTGATACCGGATACAATTTTGTGCCTCATTTGATGAAGAAAAAGTAGAAGTCCTATATGCTTCAGACAATAATTTTTCAAAACAAATTTAAGGGGAACATTACTGATTGAGTCATGGAGAATTTTTTGTTCAACTTCGAGTAAGTATATTATAGATTACTCCGATGCATGATGAGTCCTTAAATGACGAATTCCAGATTCTTCGTCATCCCATCAAGTTATAAACAAACGAAGAAAACGCTGGTTATCTTTGGGAAACAAAAACCAACACCGGAAACGAGCCTAAATAACATTTAAACAAAATCCAACACATGACACACCACACCTGCACTATCACTTGGTATTAAGACAAGACTATACAATTAATTATGTGATAGGTACCAACACACGAAAGTTAAATATAGGATAATATTCTAGAGATCTATCGTGCATAACATCGTCAATAATTATGAGCCGCTAGACTACCAACTACAGTGTAGTGGTGTCGAACAAGCAATGTAGAATTTATTGTCTGACGTCACGGGCCATCATATCAACAAACTGCTGCAACAAACATGTTGTATGTACGGAGACGAGGCGACAAACGTTCTCAGCATTACTTATTTATTATCGTTAAAGATGTCAGTCAGCTGAACATCCTGGGCGCTTCTTTGCATATGATTTGGGCCTCCTCAAGGGCGCATGCAATCTTGATGGTTACGAATACTTTTCAAATTCTATTCAAGTACCTCTGTGTATAATATTATTTTTAGGTGCTTGCGAAAACTCCGAGGAAAACTCTGAATAAAATTCTACCTACTCTAATGATACAGCGTGTCCAAGAGTGTGCCAAAATAAATATCAAGTGCACTGTTATGCATTTTCATGATATTGTTACGAGCGGCGATTCTGGAAGAACCAGAGGCGTATCTACGGGGGGGGGGGGGGGGGCAAATGGGGCACGTGCTATGGGCGCACTTTGATCCTCAATAGAAAAAAGGGAAAACCAATCAAAAGCAAAAGCCAAAATATTTGGACTTCATAATATACTTAATTATGGATAATATACCTAGATATTTGAACTGTTGGGCGCGATCCATCTTTCCCATGAGAGAAATTACTTGCGCGCATGCTCCCGCTAGTACAAACGGCTACTACAGACCGCTAGTTCTAGGTATGCGCGCAGCTCTCGCGGGAAAGGTGGATTCGTTTAAGCAATAATTGACAAGCGAAATGGGAACAGCGAAAGAGGGAAAAAAACAAAACCAATCCATTCAAACAGACGATCAACTTTCGACTTTTTCATCTGATCCAGGTATAGCCTTATAGAGAGGCCCAGTCTGTCGTTGGCCCACCTGAATTCTGGAAAAGCTGCCTGCGGCGCATTTCCCAGAGTTTCTGAGTCAGGGGCGCAATTTTCATGTTTTGCCCTAGGCGCAATCTACCCTAGATACGCCACTGGGAAGAACACCCGGTCTTTCTAGACTATTCCTATTAGAGCGCAGTGTACAAGTACGAAGCTCTGGACATTTCCAGAATATATATGATAATTGCAATGGCTTCGTGAATGGAATTTACGTGGAGACTTAAGCGTGCGAGTAAGATACATATGTCCATTTTGGCGGAGGTGTTCTCTTCACGGCATGTTGGTAATGCCCGCGGAATATGTAGGATATTTCGGGAGTCGCCGTGAAACCGTATGCCGGGCCACTGTGGAATTTGCTGGAGGACGATGGAAAGTTCGAGAACGTTAGTCGGAGGGATATATAAAGCACCGATCGTCGGCTTACGAGCAGTTTTGAATTGGAAGCGATCGAGTGCGATAGAAGCGAAGTAGTAATCAGCGATATTCCCATGTAAATAATTGTTGGCGTGTATTTATTCTAGTACGCAGTAATAAACAGTGTGTGTTTTAAAACGATCTAGCTACAGCTATTCAAAAGTACATACCAGAAATGACCGATTTCCAAGCTTTCCAATAAAAACTGTAAATTTTTGGCAATTTTGAAGAGCTGTAACTTCAAGACGCTTTGGCCGATGTGAACAAAATTTGCAAGTTTATACCTAGGTACCAAGAAAAATACACTCTCAACTCTTATTATTATGATATCTGAACTTATGTAGGTACTCCTACACAAAAAGTTTGAAAATGGTTTTTCCGAGGTTTTTTCTCTTGAACGGGGTAAAATTTACCCCCGAATCAAATATTGTGAAAAATGCCGATTGGGGATACAGAGATTTGAGATTTGAGATTTGATTTCCTTTTGAGCAGGAGTGTTTCTATTCAATATGAGGAATAGAATTATCAATAGCCGAACATACAGGGTAGCCCGGCATTTCACATCATTTTTTGAAAAAAGATCGGACTGGGCCCCTATCACGATGAGTAGAATTCTATGCTTGTGACGTCACGTTACCTAGCAGCAGCTTATCAGAGAGGTGGTTGCTACGCAACGTGACGTCACAATCGTAGTATTCTACTCATCGTGATAGGGGCCCAGGTGGATTTTTACCTATATCGAGGGGAACATCTGAAACATACATTTCTATATCCCATACACTTTCTATTTTCAGTAGAATGACTTTTTGGGGCAAAAATAAAGTGACAAGCTGAGGCGCTGGGAGAATACGGCCGATGGCCAGTGATAGTTTCGCTCCAAAACTTTGCAGGGACCATCAGCTATAGCTGTAGCCCCCCAGCTTGTCACTTTATTTCTGCTCCAAAAAGTCATTCTACTGAAAATAGAAGGTGTATGGGATATATCTTTCTATCTCTACCCCCACCCACCCCAACTTTGAAATTTCGAATGACACCATCTACTTTGCGGTACATCAAATCAAAGAGAATGAAATTCTCTTTCTGAAAAAAATATTTTAGAAAAATTCAACCCCACCCCCTATTACATCTTAGAATTCTCTGAGTGTCCACCTTATTATTCCTGACCTCTCAGTTTTCTTCATTGCAGTTAACGTCATCCTGCACAGCATCGAGGAAGAAATTTTTTTGTGGAAAACTGGAAAAAGTGTCACCTAAATTTACCCCTTCGCCCCCCCCCCCAGAACATCTGAATTAAAAATTATACTACCTACTTTGGGATACACCAAACTGAAGGAGGGAATTGGAATTGAATTCTCTTCCTGAACTAAATATTTTCAAAACCCCTTTTTTCCTTCTAAAATACTTCGAATGTTCAATTAATTGGGGGAGGAGTTGGAAAATTTCCAAAACATTGTTTTTGGAGAAAAAATTCAATTCCCTTCAATTCGATGTATCACAATGTAGGTGGTATCTTGATGAATTTTGAAGTTGGGGTGAGGGAGAGCAAAGGGGTGAATTTGTGTAGCACTCTTTCTACTGAAAATTTTCTTCTTCGATGCTATCTGGGATGACGCTGACTAAATTGATGAAAATTGAGGGATCGAAGATATAAAATGGGACAGTCAGAGAGTCCGGGAATTTTAGAAAGAATGGGTAGGGGTAAAAGTTTGAAAAATATTTTTTCAGGAAGAGAACTTAATTTCCTTTAATTTTATGAAGGTATCGCAAGGTGGGTGGTGTCGTTTGAAATTTTGAAGTTGGGGTGGGTGGGGTTGAGTATGATGTTGAGTAGTATGTTTCAGAATGATGTCCCCCTCGATATACCGATCGACCTATACGAGCCTGTTTTAAGAAAAATAGGTGAAATGTCCAAAAACCCTGCTGTTGTGCTCTCGTTGGGTCACCCTGTATACCTAGTTGTTAGGCCTCATACATGTTCATAGTTCAGTACTCCCTAGAAAAATTCAAAGAATAGAAAATGCGATCTACTCCCACCTTAAAGAGTTCATGTACCTATACCTATTCATGTATTTAAACGTGCTGCTGCTCTTCATTAACGTAATTAACATTAAATCCTTTCTTTGGTTTGGATGAAGCAAGATGGGTTTCTGTTTCTCTTGAGCCTAGAGAAATTTTCATTTAGAACTCGTAAAAAAAGAACTGTTAACTCACCTGTTCCTGTGCGATTCTCCATTTGTTTCCTGCTAATCATCATCAGAAACGTTTTGGAATGTGTCTTGATTATTTATGCACAACAATAGGCAGGTACTTATGCCATACCACAAGTTTTGTGACGGTTAATTAAATGCCATATCTGCTGTAACAAGTCTGTAACCAAACGCAGCCGATAGCTCGTAGCAGTGCGTGTCCCCGGTTTAAAACTCGGAGGTCATGGGTTCAAAACTCGGCCGGTACAGATGAGTAAACTTTTTCAGATTTTTGTTTATCGTTATTTTGGCAAGATTTTTTTTTTTCGGGTACCTAGGCCATCAGCTCTCCATGGGAGTTGAGATATTTCTTGTCTACGACTTCGTCCCGTTTAGAGAAGGAGATTTTAAGGGCCAGCAAGCAACGAATAATCGTTTGGGGCCAAGGCGTAGCTTTGGGGCGATTTTCAAAAATTCATAGCAACTGTTGACCCGTGGGTCGTATCGATGTGGAATTTGTTCAAAAGAAAGTTCAAGTTCTCCTGTAAATATAGTCTCCTATAGGTGGTCATGTATTTTCACAAGAACAAGTAGGTACTTGTCCGCGATGTCATAACTTTTGAAGTCCAGCCGGCTTCTGAAATGTAGCATTTCATCAGCGATGCCGCGCCACACTAAATTATTCTTATTATAACTGTTTACCGGATTACCGGTATTTCGTCATTCGTCAAGGTTTTCTCTTGGTTCCTAAAACCATAAGCTACCCCCCATTGGAGTTGAAATTTTTCAAAGAAATCCTTTCGTCTCGGACTAGATGCTGTGATGAACAGACAGACAGAGAGACGGTCAGATAGACAGGCGGACAAAGTGAGGACATCGCGCCTTCCCGTTTGGAGAAGTGCGCCAAGAATTGCAATTGTATGTCGGCAAGAGGGAAATCAGTAGTATCTTCAGGAATCATTTCCCTTTGTCTAAATAGTTTCGATAATTCGCTATCGTGCGTGTCCCTGTGATCGCTCCCGTTCTTAGCCCAGTCAATGAAAGCATAATTTAGGAGAATAGCGAAAATAAATAGTGTAGTTCTGAAAATTGGTAGAGATGTTCTCGGAAGCTTGCTGATTACTGTGTTGAAAGTCCATATTGATAGGGGGTGTGGAATCGCCGCCATCTTGGATTATTGGTACATTTGAAGTATTTTTTGCCATTATTTCGATTAAAGGCGATCCTATCAAAAAACGGCTTGGTTCAAATGGAAGGCCATAAAATTGTCTATAAAAAGTTGCGTATCACTTTTACGTATCTGTCATAACTTTGGTGAAATTGGCCTGTGAGCGTCAGGTGTGAGCCGTGGAGGAGACATTTCATTACTCACGGTGTTTTTGAAGAATCACGAAAAACTACAATGCATTTTTTTCTCTTCGTCCAGATGATTTTTGGCTAACTTTGCTTGTTTTTGATTAATTTAGTAATTAAGTGCTAATTATTAGATCAGCTAGTTACGATTTAGGCAATTCTAGAACTCATCAAGATAAGCAACCTTAAGGATAAGAAGGATTACTCCTTAAGGATTCAGAGAGTAAATTGTACTGAATTAAAATAGCAGTTCCATTCAAGACTGGGTTCATTTGAACATAATCCTCGGTGGACTATTCTTTGGTTCCAACTTTGGACATGGACGTGACGGACCTTGATGGGGGTCATTAAGGCGTCACAGCAGACGGTTCTTTCGAATCTTTCGCGCAATTATTTCTTTTCTTAGAGCTGATCTTGATTACGATTGCCTGATTGCTTGACTAATCAAGAAGAAAGCGATCGCAGGCGCAAAGGAACAGCAAAGTATAAATCATCTGGATATGAAGGTATTGAAGAAATTTACCTGGTTTTCACCCCGTGCTGGTCTATGGATGCCAGTACCACTTGAAAATTGAAGCAGCAAATAATGCAAGTGAAGTTCTACGGTGAATCCACGATTTCAAAGATGCCGAAAGTGTGCAGAAAAGGGGCACTGGTGGTCTCAAAAAAGGAAAGAAAACAACTGGAAAAGACACGAATACAACTAGGTATAAGAATTCCTTGGCCGTACCCTAGAAAAGAGATACAGCCATTTGAAGTTTACTAGCCGAGAACAATTTTTTATCTAAGTCTATCTCAAGAACTTCAAACAGCTGAGCTTGTTCAAGCCTAATTGGATTGCCACTCACACTGCAGAAGTCACAATCATGCTAAGCAATCATCGAGGCAATCTCGGAGGCAATCATGTAGTTATTGGCGAAGTGAAGTTTTAATAAAATCAAACCAGTGGCGTAGAGGATGGGTGGAGGGATTTTATGAGTTTTTCTCTTGAAAATGTAGGTACTACCTACATTTTTCGTTTGTCCAATAATTTTTGGACACAATTCATAATTATCATTCCAAAGAACGTTCAATTTTGAACATACCTAATATCATTGGGCTAAACTTTTTGTATAGCTCGCCATTCACGAGTAAATGGCCGAAAACCAAACCAGTGTCATATTATGCCATGGCCATCTTCGTGATATGATTTTTCATACATTATCATTTTTCACAACTCAAGATGGTCTTGTTCACTTTTATTGAAACTCCAGCAATACTGCGACGTATGCTGTGCAACTGGCAACTCAAGTTTCAATAAGCTAGCTAAAATGGTTTTCAACTCGGTTTTCAAGATATAAATTGAAACTATTCTCGGCTGTCTTTCCGTAACGGAACGAGTTAGGTCGGGGAAAAATTAGCGTCAATCGTCATAATTTGAGTCAAGAAATCGAAGGTCTTCGTTTTGCAGTGTGTTCCTGAATCATCCTGTATACTAAGTAGGTACCTATCAAGCCTTGACAATTATAAAAGTGAGTTCAGTCGTCCTTATTTAGCCGTGGCTTCAATTTTAATTCCACCAAAGTGTTATGAGCGGATTAACTTTATCACGCTGATAGTTGCTATGCACCAGCCAATAGCATGGCCAGTTGCTTAGTTACTATAAGAGTCATAAAGTTGATTTGTTCATAAAAGTTTGGTGGAACCGGAGGTTAAACGGATGAATAAGGCTAACTAAACCCACGATCTGCGTTTTCTTCGATCGCTTGAGGACACAAGGCGTGCGTTTTCGTTTTTTTCGCAAGGGTAATGTTTGGCGTAGGTACTTTCGTATACTGCAGCTTGAGAGTGAGACTACCCTCATCCATTTTCAAACTACCAGCTGCCTAAAGAACCAAGACCAAAATGAGCGAACCCAGTCTTCACCAAGGCTTCGGGTCCAATTCATTTCGCTTTTTGTCACCACATCATCGCAAGCTCAAGTCCGTATAACCATTGTGTATAACTATCTAATTTTTTTTTAGTTGGACAGTATCCATATCGATATCGCTGTCGTTATTCTCTATTTTCGGAGCTTTTAAAACAATGAATCGTAATAAAATTTATTCGTCTGTAATGTAAACCTCCCCTTTGAATAAATAAGTTCGGCAAGACAAGCTGAAGTTACCAAAACTCTTTTTCTTTTTCTGACACAAAAATTTGTATATCCCACGTTTCCAGCATGAGCATGAATCATGGCTAAGATTTAGCGCTAAATAACGAAACAATTAACACTACAGCGTTAATAACTATTTCAGTAATTCACTCAAAAATGATCTTATTGTACCGTACCTCTACAACTAATTTGCATACAGGGTTATACATAGGTACATACAGTGTTGCTTTCGCTTTTACGTTACGCCTCATAAATCTATTTTCTTTCTGTAAGTACAACACAGTCATCAACTACAAGTCATTTTAATCCCTTTTTGTGTTGACCCAAGCATTATTAACCTAGATTGTCGAGATCTTTGCATCAAAATCCTGATGGGTTAAAAATACAAAAGAGAAACTTTTACTGCTCAGATCTGCTCCATAACTAAAGACAGTCTCTCTTCAATATATTATCTTTATTGCCTCCAAGAAAATGAAGGTTAGAGAAATTGTCTTAAATGCATCTGCGTTTCCTGTATTTTTTTTAAATCAGGATTTGGATACATTTTCTTTACTCTCGCAAGTTCTAAATGACAATAAAAACTCACTTTGTGGTGTAAGTCATGCACGTCTTCTTCCAAGGAAGCATCCGAGTACATATCATCAGCGGTATCGCACGTGCTGCTCCTCCCGGAAGAGTTGAAGCTTGAGCTGCGATACAATTGACTGCAATCACTTTAAATGTTAAGAAAAGAACAATTTGTGCAAGACAATTTACAATTTACCTTGCTAGAGCGTTGGATCCGAGCTGCCTTTTTCCATTGCTGAAACGAAACGAAAAAAAAAATCAATCGCTTCCTCTAATTATTAATGAAATGAAGCTGAGAGTTGGGAGTAAAAGAGTTCGGTATGCTTAATTAAAAGAGCTCGGTATGCCTAATGACATGTAATTTTCGCGCTCTAAAAATTTCTATTTAATGCACTTACGAATGATACTATTGACAAACTAACGTTATTTCATTATTGTGGAGACAAAAACGCAATGACAACATCATTTTGTGCGAATGACCAAACCGCACCAAAACCTACAGAAATCGCAAGTCCACCTTTACTTACTCGTACATTCCTCATCCACACAACACTCGTGTTTTACCTACCTACACTCCTACTTCTGATGCGAGGGAATACAAAACAGTAAGTGGTGTGTGTGTGTGTGTATGTGTAGATGTAGAGGTACATTGTATGCGTCATTCTCCTCGTCTCTGATGCTTGTTCAATTTACAAGCACTGACCTAGAGAGCCTTGGCAAATCCAAGAATTTCTTAAACATTACGTAAGGTAAGGCACGGAGTTCCAAGCCTTTTCTGGTCATTCATTCGAAATTATATTCAGTAGGTACTTATGTGAAATTCTAAGGTGAAAATGAAATAATGAGGATCAGTTTAGAACAAAAAAATCCAGAACGAAATAATGAGTCATTTAAATACTGGGTAGATATATCACTTTTTTGTCATGTTCAAGATCAAACGTGTGATAGCTTGATTACATGTTATTGTACAACAACTGGATCTGTAGGTATATCTTTTTTTTAAATAAAAAATGGGATTAGTAGTGATTTCAACGTACTTGAATATCAAGGAATTAAAATAGAGCTACATTTGCTATGGTGACAGGATCAAGTCCCGAGTCCCTTGGATAAGCTCAGTTCATATCTCGTGGTAAATGAAATTTATTTTTTACATGCAATGTAACCATAGAGTACCTACCTAAAACTTTTGTTTTCATCTTTATTCCGAACTTCTAACCTTTAGGAAGATATATAGGAATACTTTTAAGTCACTTATTACCCTAAGTTGCACCAAGCTTTTTACTATTATAAAATTCAAGAGAGCTTGGTGCCACTGGGACTGAAAAGGTAGGAGTTGAAGTACATTTTAAACTTCTACGTAATGATTAATTGTTGAATAACAACAGAAAATAAGCAATTAAAAGCGTGAGCTACCTCACGCATGCAAGAAATAAAAACATAATTTTGAGAAAAACTTACTGTCTGAAAGAGCCCCATCTCCGATTTGGCAAGTTATCTTGTGGGCTGTGAAAGAAAAAGTGTTAGAAAAAAATAAAGCTTATGAAACATGGCAAATTACAGTTCTGACTCTAGGTAAAATAAAGAAACATCGCGTGACTGGTGTTTTTAACTAATGTATTTCTGATAATCAGAACATAATCATTAATCTTTGTAAATTTGAATTTAATTACAGGAAAGCTGGAAAGCATAGGGGAAGTTGTGAATCTTTTACTACCGAAAAAGTTTTTCATCTACTTTCTACATCACGAAAATCGGAAAATTCACCTGCGTTTTTCCATCACTACCACAAGCTAATCGGAAAAAGAACTGCAGGTGTGAACGGCAATTGTTTATATTAATTATATTCATGGCTATTGTAAGAGACTATGAAGCATGTCAGATGCGTTTAATGGGAGAAAAAACATTGCTAGACCGCACACACACACTAACTTACTTTGGTGAAGACCTTCTCAGACTCGTCCTCAACCACGTATGTCGAGTAATGCTCGAAGACGGACTTTGCGTCCTAGTATTATTGTCCCTGCAATGCAAATAAACATGTTCTTAAGATCTTTTATACCAAAGTAATATTTCGAGGTATGCAATAAGTGAATGGTTTTATCGGTTCATTGGCCTGAAAATTAATGAAATTATTTAACGTGTTTGGCACGCAGAGGCGAACATTTTCATTATACCTGTACGAGACGTGCATGGAAAACAACGGTGACAACGGTCATTTTCTCGTCTTTAATGTCGGTGCTATCCTGTTGAAACACCTAGGCGCTATTGTTGAAAAGAACTAGACATTGCACTAGCACTTTTATTTCGAAATGTTTATGCCTACTATCGTAGATCTCGTTGGTGCCTATATTATTTTTTCATGCTTGAGGGGTTTCTGATGCGACTGAAAAGGTAGGTATTATGTATTATTGTCGCAGCATGGTTCGATTTGCCATAGTCCCAAAAATAACTCAGGTCTTTACCACTTCTGAGGGCCAATAAGATCAAATTGTTTCATGGTATATTTGATGCAACTTTTGTGTACTGACTGCCGAATTTCAAGAGTCAGCAAGATCCTTGGCAGCGTCTGCACAAGGAATAAAAAAATCACAAAAAATCAATCAACATAACAAAATATGATCAAAAGTCCAAAATTTATGTAATTTCGAGGTAATGATGTACGCTAACACTTTCCAAAAATGTGACTGAGAAAATTCTGCGACTTCTTTTCTTGCTCAAGTCAAGTAATTTTTGCATTATTTCATTTTCACCCTGTACTTACCTATATTGTACCTACATTAGGTCGACAATCAGGTGATCTAAGAAGGTAACTTGTAGTCAAAGGATTACTCTATCGAGCACCACAAGAATTTCCAAAATTAGGCAATTTTTTCGATATATCCTCATTTTAATTGAGACAAAATTTCGGAGTGGTCCACTTCAATTTTGGCCCAGATTATTTGAAATTTGAACCAGGTATAGTCGCATGGTGCCAATACATCATGCTTGCAAAAAATGTCGCTTGGTCCCCTTCTGATAAATTGTTGGCCATAACTTATCAAGGGTTTCGGCTTGCTTCTCTGCATATTCATATTGAATAGGGGGGGCCTACAGTACAGATGGAACAGCGATCACTGTTCTAGAGGAAGCTTTTACATAGCTTTTCACATCTTTTACATAGGTAGATATATCTTACTGGAATAACAGAGCTAAAGCTAACCATAGACTCAACCAGGGAAACTTAACTAAGCGACTACGGATTTCATGGTCCAGTACGTAACTGAAGAAGAGATGAAATTACCTTAGCGCCCTGTCACTGGAGATTCCGGAATCTGCATCGATATCACCAGCTTCGACTTCTCCATTCCATTCGTAATTTTCACCATCCGACAACGAGGAGCACTGACTTTTGCTCTGCTCACCACGTCGAGGGCTATCGCTGGCTGGATTCAGCAAAAATGTGGGTTCCGGGCCAGCGCTACCATTTCCATTTCCCACAACGGACTCTGTCGTTGTGACGGGCGACATCATGCTCTCTAAAAACAAACAGAAAATTCTACATTATTACGAAATACAATAAATTACCGTCATTAGCGATCTCATTTTAGCATTGTAACGAGTAGGTACATTTACTATTATACGAGTATAGTGGGTAGGTATAGCCAGAGATGTATACCTGTTGTATGTCCACAACGCTCATGATATAACATGGGTATAACAAATAATAATCATCGCGGTTCTTGCAGTAGGTAACTTCCGAGTTCAGCAGCAACCATCAAGACAAGAATAGGCATTACTACCTTCTGGCAATCATATATTTCTTCTACCTCAAGTAATAACCTATTACCACGATGCAATGCTAGCACAAAAAGCAGAAAGCAGCTACCGTTTTCTCACTCAATTATGTACTAATAAATTTTACAAAAATGTATTGTTTCAAGTTTTGACATAACTTTGATTCGTGTTACCTGGTAGTGTTACCTCTAACTAAGCTTCTACCTTTATTATTGTCAACAAAAGAAAAACAAAATGGTCGTAAAAATTATAAGAGCCTGGACGATCCAGGCTCGCCCGGACCTTTTCACAATTCTTATTATTGTGGGCTTCGTCGGCGTTGATTGAATTATTATTTAATCAGTTATGTTTCGGTCACAATTCGTCCGCGCCGCCTAGTCAAGTTTCAAGTTCAATATAATCTTTAAACAAGGGAGGTTACGTTAAAATATGTGTCCTTATGACCTAAAACCTTCAATCTGAACTACGCTATGTTGAGTTGTCAAATTGTCATTCTGGGGACTGCGTCGCCGGCAGGTCGCCGGTTTGTTCACCGACCTGAGCCGCTTTCGGCTGCTTTCTTTCGGCTAGGGTCACAAATCATGATCCTGGAACATAGAGCACGTAACCTAGTTCTTACAGGGCGACGACGAGCTCAGATCACGAGATCACTTGCGACGAAATCACACTCCGGCGCTAAAAATGGCCCTCCTCGGTCATTTTTGAAACTGTATATTCTCACTGTTGTATCTTCCAACACTTCTCACCATTGAAGTAACGTGCCTAACGGCATTTTCAAGACGAAAAAAAATGAAAATTATGTGTCAGTGTCAAAGTCTGACCTAACAATTAAATTAAAATGTCAATCCAGCATAGCGAAGATCACTTTGATGAATTTGATTGAAATTATTTTGACTAACTAGCTAACTTACCTCGGGTTCCACCAAACTTTTATCAGCGTGATAACTTTATCACTCTGATAGTAACTAAGCAACTGGCCATCCTATTGGCTGGTGCATAGCAACTATCAGCGTGATAGATTTAATCTGCTCTTAAAATTTTGGTGGAACCCGAGGTTAACTATCTAACTTGAATAAAAAAATATCACAGGCGAGGCGACTGTGGTTTTTCCATGCTTGGAATGGATAATAACGCCAAATTTTAAAAGTGAGACATGTTTCTTACACTAATATCAGTATTTTGTTATTCTACAGCCTTGAAAATGTCCCAAAATGAAAAAGCATCCCTGATAAAGTCGTCTTGATTTTGCTTCCCGCTTTCCCTCGTGTTTTTTTTTATCGATTTGGCCAGTAGGCTGAAATTATTTTTTGAACCTGATTATGAGAAACAAAAAATTGTGATGCACATATTTTAAAACTACGGGAAAAATTATCGAGGATTGCTTTTTGATTTTTCAAATTATCTCAAAGAGGAAGCGCGTTAATTTTTATATTATTATTAGTTGAGGGGTCGCGTGAACACCCTGTACAGGATCCGGTAGAAAGTACTCTATACTTTGCTTTTACATGGGAAAAAATCGTCGTCATGTCTGCCGCGGGACTTTTCATCCTAGTATCCTCTCTACAACTTTCTTGAAGACAATTATTTCAATTCGATCAAATCAAATCATCAAATGAAATTGATTATCTTCGAGATTTTTTTTTTCTAATTGTGGATGTGATCAACTGGCATTAACTACCTACTTTCAGACCGAGTGAATACCCCACACACGCATTTTCTTAGTGCAGATCTGTCTTTGAATGTTCATGCGAGACAAGAGAAGTTGCAATAAGTTTCATGACAATCGTTCCACTTGTTAATAAGAGATCTCAATATGCCGGCCAAGATGCCTAGATGGCGCCGGAATTATGAAATTTAGCTTCAAAATTAGGATGATCATACGAGCCAAGCCAAGGGTGAGCTCCAAGTTTCATGAAAATCGTTCCACTGATAAGAAATTTCAATTTGGCGGCCAAGATGCCGGCGAAATCATGAAACTCAGATTGAAAATAAGAATGTTCATAAGAGACAAAAATAAGTTCCAAGTTTCATGACAATCGTTCTACTAATAAAGAGATTTCAATATGGCGTCCAAGATGGCGGCGGAATCATGAAATTCAGCTAAAAAATAAGAATAATTATACGAGACAAGGGTAAGTTCAAAGTTTCATGAAAATCGTTTCGCTAATAAGAGACTTCAATATGGCGACCAAGATTACGCCGCAATAATGAAATCCAATCTAATGCCCACTGGCCACCCTTGAGGACCTAAGCTATACATCGAAAAAAGTTTCAGGGCTCTAGCTTTATTCCCCAAGGAGGAGTTCAACTTCTTTGAAGAACACACAAGGAATATTTGTTTTTGATAACAATAATAGTAACTACATATGTATGGATGAAAAAAATAATCTCCACTGGCCACCCTTCGGATATCCATCGGGAAAAGTTCCAAGGCTCTAGCTTCATCCCCCGAGAAGGAGTCCAACTTCTTTAAAGTGCGGAGGAAATATTTGTTTTTCAATAATAATAATGTTAACTATGTATGGATAGAACAAATAATGCCCATT
Organism: Anaspis maculata; assembly: GCA_949128115.1. Taxonomy (NCBI): domain Eukaryota; kingdom Metazoa; phylum Arthropoda; class Insecta; order Coleoptera; family Scraptiidae; genus Anaspis; species Anaspis maculata. The sequence goes on from OX421963.1 coordinate 50,445,066, forward strand.
GGCCACCCTTGGAGACATCAGCTATCCATGGAAAGAAGTTCCAAGGCTCTAGCTTCATTTTCCGAGGAGGAGTACCTACAACTTCTTACTTTCTATATGGACAGACGGACGGACAGACAGACAGACAACAGACAGAGTGCAACAGTTACTTTGCCGAATGCTGCCACCCCCACACGCTGCCCTCAAAGTAAGAGATAAATGGAAAACATAAACCCGAAGACATAGCGATCTAATTCCTTCGCTATATGGATAGCTGACTAAAAATGGGAAAGAATAGACTACTGTTGATTAGTCGCCGCTCCCAGCTCCCGCCCTCAAACAAAAAAATATATTGATGAGTGAAAGAATTTTCATTCAAATCGATTTCAGTGGCAAGTACCCCATTCTGATAACACAATATCACAATGAGTTTCGAATAAAGAAAGTGGGCAAGGAATGGTGTTTCTCGATCCTTCAACCAAATTTCTTTACGTTTACAATATGCCTCTTCGAGAAAACGCGCTACTGAGACTCACGCACGTGAAGGCATACCCACTTGTTTCGATTCAAGTTGCACGTCTGATTTCAATTAGTGCTGCACAAATGTTCATCGAGTCCCTGGTGAGTATTCTTGCTGCAAACCAAATTTGGTTGAAATCCCTTCGGTGGTTCCCAAGTTATTAGATAGATAAATAAATAAATAAATAATAAATAAATCTTTATTTTCCTTTTGGACCATAACTAAATGGTGTAGGAAATTGTCGAAACTGTTTTAATGGACATTGGACATACTTGATACAAAGAAACACATATGGATAAACTTTACAATGTGACAAATAAATAAACAAATACGAAGAAATAGAGAACTTTACTCATTTTTCAAAAAATATCAAATCGAAAAAAAAAAGAGAAAAACCAATTCATTTTCAGATGGGAAAGATCATGATCCACTCTTGACTACCTATGTAGAATTGATCCACTGTGGACCAACACGCTATTTAGTTTTCAAGCTGTTGTATTGTCATGAAAACTGGAGTAAGATCTGTCATGTAAGTGCTCCCACGTAAACTAAGGTACCATTGGAACAATGGAAACTCTTTAGGCTCAAGGGAAGAATATCTGATTAAGTTTGAACAAAAAGTTCGAATTACCTGATGATAAAATTTGGACACACTTAAACACAAACAGAGCTGACAAAAGTTCGACCGGCAACGAAACTGCTCATACAGGGTTATTCAAAAGTCCGGAATAAAATTAATAATTTTTGACCATATTTTTTCCGGAAAAACCGCTCGAACAGGTCGATTTCTGAAAAAAACAAGCCGTTTTTTCATGATACGTGTCTTGATCTACCGTCAACCCCTTGACCCCTAGCCACCCTTAGCATTTTTTTTAATGGCTCCCTATGGCTTGTTGGGGCTCGTTGGAAAGCTTGTCAAAAACTGTATTCAGATCTACCATTGAAAGTTGGATCGAACGCTTTACCATGAAGTTTTGAGAAACCCCTGGGTTACTCAAAAGTTCGGAACAAAATTCATAATTCAATGCCATATTAAAAAAAAAACGCTTAAACAGGTTGTTTTTAAAAACGGTAAGTCGTTTCTCCATGATACGTGTCATAATGGACATTCACTTACCTACCACTTAATCCCAGTAAATGCTCGATTGTTTCGTATTGTAGAGCCAGAAATGTAATACAGTTTGACTACGCTATTGATGGTGATGTTTTGGTGCCAAGGGCGAATGATGTGCGTGACCTGGGGGTTCGCTTCGATTCTCAGCTTACTTTTGTTTCACACATCTCTGATGTGACTGCTGCTGCCTTCAGGAGTTTGGGTTTTGTCTTGAGAAATGTTAGGCCCTTTGCGAATCTTCAGACTGCCTGTCTCCTTTATTCGACATTTGTTAGGCCTCGTCTTGAGTATGCCTCTATCATTTGGAGTCCTTTATATTCGGTGCACGTTTCCGCTATCGAGAGAGTTCAGCGTCGATTCTTGAAGTTTTTGCATTTCAGAACTTGGGGTACTTATCCTCCTAGGGGATGTCCCCAGGACATGTTGCTGGCACGGACGCAGTTCGTCAGCCTACAGTCAAGACGATGTTCGCATTCCATCGTTTTTCTTTTTAAACTTGTCAATGGTTTACTCGACTCCAAGAATTTGGTGCAGAAATTGATGTTCAGGGTTCCACGCGTAAATTCAAGATGCACCGAGACGTTTTACCTCCCTACTACCATTGTTTCTAACACTAATGTTCTTAAGGCTTCTCCCATATATCAAATGTGCTCTAATTATACGAGTGTCCAGGATCGAATTGACATATTCTCTTGTTCTGTTAGCCAGATCAGGTCTTGCTTTGACGGATCTGCTTCTGGCGGTGTTGAGTGATCGCGGTTCTTTTCCTGTTGTCTTTTTTTCCCTCTTCTCTCTTGGCTTGATGTGCGCCTCACTCTGTTAATGGGTATCTACCTGTTAGGTGGGAATCTCAAAAAAAAAAAAAAAAAAAAAAAAAACTACCGTCAACCCCCTAGCCCCCAGCCACCCTCAGTATTTTGTTGAATCGCATCCTATGCTTTGTGGGGGTTTGTTGGAAAGCTTGTCAAAAACTGTGTTCAGATCTATCTTTAGAAATGGTTGGACGCTTAAGGGGTTGATGGTCAAGGGCTTAAGGGTTGAGGGGTTGACGGTAGATCATGACACGTAAAATGGAAAAACGACTTGCCGTTTTTAAGAATCGACCTGTTTGAGCGTTTTTGCGGGAAAAAATATGGTAGGAAATTATGAATTTTGTTCCGGACTTTTTAATAACCCTAGGGTTACTCAAAACTCCATGCATGGTGAAGCGTTCGATGTAATTTTCAATGGTAGATCTGAATACAGTTTTTGACAAGCTTTCCAACGAGCCCCCCTAATCCATGGAGTGCCATTTAAAAAAAATACTAAGGGTGGCTAGGGGTCAAGGGGTTGACGGTAGATCATATGACACGTGTCATGGAAAAACGGCTTGCCCTTTTTAGAGATCGACCTGTTCGAGCGTTTTTCCGGAAAAAAATATGGTCAAAGATTATGAATTTTATTCCGGACTTTTGAATAACCCTGTATGTTGAATAGGTCGAAAATGGATCACAAAAGCTGTTCCATGATGCTCGCCCAATCACAAAGAGACAATGGTTCGCCCCAATAAATGACTGATTTACTGTGTACCATTGACCCACTGTTGACACCCTACCCTATCACAAGTGAGTAGGTGAAGTGGTGTTCTGCTAAATTCCAAAGGTGAGGTGGGGGAGAGCAATGCAATGGGGTGAATTTTGGTGGCACTTTTTTCACCGAAAATTCTCTCCTTCGATGCTATCCAGGTTGCTGACTAAATTGAAGAGTATTGGGGGGGTCCTGAATATTAAATGGGACACTATCGGAGAATTTTTAGGAAGAAGGTGAAGTTGAAAATTTTAAAAATATTTTATTCAGAAAGAGAATTCAATTCTCTTCAATTTAATGTTTCGCAAGATAGGTGGTGTCATTTGAAATTTCAAAGTTGGGGTGAGTGGGGGCGAGGGGGCTGAAGATATAGTTTGCCAATGTATGTTTCAGATGTCCCCCTCGATATAAAAATCGACCTGTTTTTGCTCGAAGAAATATTGACTGGGAATCGGGAGTTATTATTGCAGGTGGATAGTTTTCAAATGATCACCCGGTATAAGAAAGAAAGTGTGAATAAGTCTTTTTTCACTACTAGCCGTGAAGTGCATCATTATTAACCTCTCCCTGAATTAGGATGGCGATTTTTAAGTAGTAAAAAAAATACTATATAAACCACGGTTAAGAAAATTATTATAGCTTCAGCGCCTTTATATCCCTCAGCTGCGCTTCGGGATCTAAACTGGCGCTTCAGCTATAATAATACTTTCTCAACCTTGGTATATAATATACTATTATCTACAAGCGTTAAATAATACCCGTCACTTTTAGCACGTCGTCATGGGCGACGTGAAAAAATGATGATTCTGCGCATTCCTGTCATATTTTCAATAAATTCTGACATTTACCAAACATTTCAAAGACCATTGTAGATAAAATCCTGTACGATACACGCGTTAAAAGTGTCTTATTTTGTTCGCGGGGTTGCTCTACTCGCTAATGCTCGTTTCGCAAGCGTCCCCGCTCACAAAATAATACCTGTCACTTTTAACACTCGTATCGTAAATAGCTATTTTTGCACTACCTATATTAAATGCGTTATTTTACGACCTCAAAACAGGGCCTAAAAGTGACTCTTTTTAGCCCTTGGGCAAAAAAGTCGTCATGGCAACGAGCGCTCTTGATCCGTCAGAAGAGACGTCACCTTCAATTTTGACGTAACTACTTGAAGCGATGCAAAATGGACTTCAATTTGTAGGGAACACGAAAGACTACAAGAACAACAAAATTAGCACGTTTACATACCAAAACCAATGAATACCTGTTTTATGCAAGTAAGCGATGGGGCCCCGGCAGCTAATACGTGTTCAAGATAGGTGATAAGTAATAACCTGCCACTCGTCCATGCGATCTGGTAGGCTATGACCGGGTTAAATTTCAGGATGTCAAGCTGCTTTCTTGGGGCACAGCCTACCCCAATTCCGAATTTTGTTGATCGCATGGTAGATCGTGCGACGTACAACCATGCAAGTAATCAGCGCTGCCATGACAATTTTTCAACGACTGAATAACTCGAAATTTCCAGTCTTGCACTAGCCAGTGCAAAAAACATTGTATGCACCTTTAAGGGCCTAAAGTGCGTTTTTTCCCCTTGTGGTTGCTTCCCTCGGCCTACGGCCTCGGTCGCAATCTCGCACAGCGGGGAAAAAAAGTGGCACTTTATGCCCATGGTACATAAATAACTATTTTTTGCCGGACCCTCTACCTACACACCTCTACCTAGACTAAGAGGTGGTGTGGATGTGGGGATTCGATTTTAAAATGCATATCACTTTATCTCTAGCACTGTACACTGTACCACCGTAAACTTCCGAATAAAAAAGGAAGTAAATTCGAATGCTTGATAAAATTGACCCGGTTGTTAAGAATAGATGCCAATTTTTAATACTAATTGAACAAAAAGCATTCGCTAAATCTTCAAATACGGAATACGGGCCCATTATGCTCTACGCCACTGCATAAATCTCATTTAGCGCGCTTTCACTAGAATTTTTATCACTTCCACGTTGGCAGCGCTGTCATTTTGCGCGCGCTCGTCACGTTTACCGCCCAACAGAACCTCACTTCGAAAGTTTTCGACTTTTCGTAGTGTCAGTGTCAGTCAACATCAACAACAAAGAAGTGAAGATTTTGGGTGAAGACTAGACTAATGACTAGTGAAAAGATTGGTTAGTGCATTGACCGCCCGCACTAATAGGTATGGTGTACACATTTCAACGGTTTTATCGAATGTGATTTATTCATTTTTCGCATTTTCTTGTTAGTCAGATACCTTGCACTTGGTTTTTAAAAATGGAAACGAGGAAAAGGTAAACTTAAAACCCCATAATCTCACTCAAAACTAGCTATAATATTATTTTGCATCTCTCCTTTCAACTGTAGGCGCGTCGACGTAGATTATTTGGAACCACTAACAGTAAAAGGCAATGCAAAGAAACCGAGGGTTTCGATTAAAACTTTACCCAAAAGCAAACCGGACAAGTGCAGCATATGCAAGCAGCTTTTAGAGGAAGTCGCTTACTACAACGGCCACGCCAACAACTCAAACGAAGAGTTCATATCTTTGACCAACGAAAAACTGTCGTTGTTCACCGGCGAAGAACAGAACATTCATGAAAACGATGAACTGCCCACTCACAAGATCACCGGTTTCAGCGTGTACGACAAGAACGGGCATTTGTGCGCGTTTGATACGGGTCTCATTGAGAAAAACGTGATTTTGCACTTGTCCGGTTACTTGAAGCCAATCTATGACGATAATCCTTCACTGGAGGGCGGCGTGCCGACGCACGACATTGGGCCCATCAATGAATGGTACATCAGCGGATTCGACGGAGGTGAAAATGCCGTTGTTGGCATAATGACACCCTACGCCACTTACGTGCTGATGGAACCGTCCGAGGAATATTCGCCTTTCGTTAAAATGATGAAAAAGAAAGCGATGTTGGTGAAAACGGTTACGGAATACTTGCTGGATCACGTGCTGGAAGATCCGACCTACGAAGACTTGCTTTTCCACATTCAAAATCAAGGAAATGAGGATCTGAGCGAAGATTTCTTGTTGCAACATGCTCAGTTTGTTTGTGATCAAGTGAGAACTACTCTCTTACAAAATTTTAAATCTGATCAATTTTTATTGTTTAATAATGAAAAATTATAATAATTCTAGATTTATACTCTTGACCAAGCTGTAGAGGATGATAAGCAAATGATTACAACGCCATGCATGAGGACTCTGGTGCAAATGTGTGGTGTTACATTCCGACGAAGAAAACAACTAGTCAAGGATCAGGTAAGCAATATACCGATGAAAAATATTCATTGTTCGATTGGAAAACACGCCTTTGCTGTTTTGTGTAATAAATGATCAACATAATAAGAACAACGTTTTGGAAATGAAAATTAATTTATCCAGCACAGGTTTGAAATCATTTGTTCAAATTTTATTTGTCAGCTTCAAGTATGCCCTGGAAAAGACAAAATCGTCCAGGAATATAGAAACATTAGGGGCAACAATGAAACTCAGGCGGATTTTTGTACTTAAAACGGCAGGGTTACGCATGAAGTTGAGCATGTACAGGGTGTTTCAAAAGTAAGTACCTCCTAGCTATAATATCGGCGGATTCAGCTTTCAAAAATATGAAGTTTGCGATAAGAATGAATTGCAAGAGATGCCCCCTAAGAAAGTTATGGCCTCTCAAAGTTCAATTTTTAAAATAGTTTTTTTTTACCGTAACTTTTGAATCGCTCAACCAATTTTTATCAATTTTCAACCAAAGTTTACTAAAATGAGTCTCTATCGAGCAAAAATAATGCGTTTCATCAAAAAATTCCAGGTGCAAAGATAATAGAGGGTATACTCCCCTTTTCTCCTATATTTTTTTATTCCCCGAGCTATTTTTGAAAATGGTCCCAATTTTTGAATTCTACGTTCAATTTAGATGAAAAAGTTATTCTTGCAAATTTTTTATTAGTAGCTTCATTTTAGAGATGTTCTGGTTTGGATCTTCGAAAAACATCTCGAAAACACCACTTTCAATGGCCTAAAAATTTAAATTTAAGAAAACTCATTATTCCTCAACTGAAATAGGTTTACCAGGTGTCTTTTAGTTGATAAACCACCATTTTTGCTAACAAACAAGAAGTTTTCTTGAATCTGAATTTGTAGGCCTTTGAAAGTGATGTTTTCGAGATGTTTTTCGAAGTTTCAAACCCAAATATCTCGAAAATAAAGCCCCTAATCAAAAACTTGCAGGAATAACTTTTTTACCTAAATTGAACGTGAGGTTAAAAAAAATAGGACTACCTAAAACAAAACTAGGGCAATAAAAATTAGGGGAGAAAAAAGGGGTACCCTCTATTATTTTTGCACTTGAAAATGTTTGATAAGACGCTTTGTTATTATTCGATAGAGGCTTAATTCAGTAAACTTTGCTAGAAATTTGATTTAAATCGGTTGAGCGGTTCAAAAGTAACTGTAAAAAAACGATTTTGAAAATTGAACTTTGAGGGGCCATAACTTTCGTAGGAATCACCTCTTGCAATTCATTTTTATCGCAAACTTTATATTTTTGAAAGCTGAATCCGACGATATACAGGATCCTGCAACAGTGCGTCGGGCTTTCCTAGCGCCCTTCTCTTACGAGAAAGAGACAGGTGTAAGAAATAAAATTACTGATTCAAAAGGTTCTAACCAGTGAAATTATTTTCAACTATACAGGGTGTTCGATTTTTGAGCTATATCAAAAACCAAGATTTTTTTAATGAACTGCCCCACTTTTGATCTCATGTTCACCTTTCCAAGTTCTATTCTAAGCGTATTTTTGTTTTTCCAATTTGTGGCACTGTTACCAACTAGAAATTGAAAATTGAAATTTTTTGTAATTTCAGGGCTAATTTTGAAAAATCGTAGGCTCGTTTTTTTGAAATCAGGGAATGAAATTTGGCAAAATAATAGTCGAATGGAAGGTCAATAGCTTCATCACAAAAAACTTGAGATTCAGTGATACAGGGTGCTCAGATTTTTTTTCGAACTTCGCAAATTTCAAAATGCCATACATCTTTTTTTTTCAAATGGGACGCTTTATTTTATCTCCGTTCGATAGCTTTTTTCTTTTTCTTTCATTCTTACTAGAGATACCCCATCACTAAATTTGATAATTTCCGAGATAATCGATAACTTCGATGAAAATAGCTGTTTTAAGTTTTTCATGCTGGGCAGGCCATGGTGATCATCAACAAAAAATGTCTGATTGACATATTTTGCTTGGTTTGATACTAATAAAAGTCTTTTTATTGAATAGCCGCGCTAAATTTCAATCTGAATAAATGCTTCGAAAAAAAATTCGTTGCACGATGGAAAAAAGGAAATTCAAAGTTTTCGTGACTTCGAAAACGTTCAAACTGTCAAATTGAGCAGTGCGTACATTTTGAAATTTTATTTTCTGTATGAGGAAAGGACCTATTAGAAACATGAAAAATCCAAATAAACGACAATTTTTATTTAAATTATCAATTATCTCGGAAATTATGGAATTTAGGGGTAGGGTATTTCTGGTAAAAATGGAAAAGGAAGAAAAAGCTATCGAATTGTGAGATCAAGTGGGGGGGCATTCGATTTGAAAAAAAAAATGACTTATGGCATGTTGAAATTTGCGAAGTTCGCAAAAAATTTCTGCCCACCCTGTTGTTTTTTGTCATGAAGTTATTCAACTTCTATTTGACTACCGTTGTGCCAAATTTAATTTTTTGATTCCAATAAAACGAGGCTTCTACGATTTTTCAAAAAGAACCTTGAAATTACAAACCAATTAAATTTTCAATTTTCAGTTGGTAGCACTGCCACAAATTGAAAAAACAAAAATATACTCATAATAGAGCTTGGAAAGCTGAACAAGAAAATGAAATCAGAAGTGGGGCATTTCATTTAAAAAATCTTTGTTTTTGCTTAGCGCAAAAATGGAACACCTGTATAGTTGAAAATAATTTCACGAGGTAGAACTTTTGAAATGGATAATTTGATGTATTACACCTTTTTCTCTATTTCGCAAGGTAAGGGCGCTACGAAAGCCCGACGCACTGTTGCAGGACCCTGTATTGTATAATTAGATACTTTCTTTTGAACCATCCTGTATAATTATGTTCTGAACTTGCTATAAAAAAAAGTTCAGGACAGTTTAGGAAAATGCTTCAAAAGTGCTTGAAGAATATTGATTTTTTTTTAGGTTTTTGATTTTTTGGAAATATAGGGGGGGGGGGGGGCGCAAGCCTCTTTATCTTCCTTATCTCAAATAATCTCAAATAATTTTCGAAGATACTCTTGAATAGATTCAAGAGAATATTTTTTGAACCGGATTCTACCAAAGCTTTGTTAGTTTAACGCGCTAAATTTCATTTAATCATTGTTTGTTAGTTGTCGTCAGAAACGATCTATTTTCTCAAGGTTTTACAAATATTACACCCGATCAAACCAGTTGCATTGGACAGAACCAAATTTATTCAACAGCCTTTTAGCGTTAACACTGTTAACTTTTTGGTGTAACCCGCGAAGGGTGAGCCAGAAATTGTGAAAGTCCAGTTTTCGTCAAAAATGCACACAGAATTCAAAATGCAGCATTCTATTTGTCTAATGCAACGTACTTTGGATTTCTCGATCTGTAAAAACTATTAGACTGGTAATTTGTAGAACATGCCAGAGAAGAAAAAACACTTTACGAAAGCCACAACAACGGAAATGGTCAGATCGATTTTCGAAAACTTTTTCCCGGACCAAATCGACGGCAAAGAATCCAAAGGTCCCAAAAAGAAACGCTGCGGCGTTTGCGACGCCTGCCAATCGCCAGACTGCGGTAAGTGCTCGAACTGCAAAGACATGCCAAAATTCGGAGGTACCGGAAAAAGCAAACAAGCATGCAAAAACAGAAAATGCCCCAACATGGCCGTACAGGACGCAGAAGAATCGGAAAACGAAAACGATACGGACGACGAAGACGACAAGGCGATCAACATCAAAAAGTGCGACGTTCAAATCGTCAATCCGGTGAAGTGGCCCCGCGAACCGATATGCGAAAAGAACGGAAAGAAATTTTACTACTCCACGTTAGTCGGTAAGATATTAATTTCTCTGGGAAATAGCGTTTTCCCCCTTTTTTCTTCAAACACATTTCTTCTTAAGGCGACAGCGACATGTTGATCAAAATTGGCGAGTTTGTGATGCTGGCCCCAAACACCCCAGAAGAACCTTGCTACGTGGCAAAAGTTATCAACATGTACAACACAATCACGGTGAGGGGAAGCACAAACATGCTGCACTACCAGTTGTATTGCCGAGGAATCGACACCATCCTGGGGGAGACCTCCGATCCGCAAGAGCTCTTCGTGACCGATGAATGTGACGCCTGTGATTTAGGCTGCGTGGTGCGGAAAGCGCAGGTCACGCACAAAAAAGTTCCGGAAAACTGGTCGCAATTGGGGGGAATCGAAACTTTGCCGGCTCAGCTCGAAGACGACGGCCAAACGTTTTTCTTCAACAAGAAATACACGCCTCAAACCGGCACGTTCAGTGAATACATACCAGAAGAGATCACCGAAGATTTTATACATTCCTGTTTCTGCTGCAGGTAATTTTGTGCGACTGCAATCACGTGTGTGTCAAAATCATCTAAAACTAAAAGTTGGAACATTTCAGACAAAAATCGGAAGAAAAACAATTCTCCAAGCCGAAACTCTGCGATGGGGCCGTCACGTTTCGCGGGGAGGTTTACAGAGTTGGATCGTCAGTTTTTCTGGATCCAACAGTCTATGACTTTTCACCGCACCAATCGGACACCAATTCTGAAATTGTAAGCTATGTTTTGAAATTACCCAAATCTCCCATTGATAATTTTTCTCCTGCTCTTCCTAAACTGTACGATAATAAACCGACCGATTCTTCGAACATTTTCACGCATAAGCTGGGATATGCGGTATCTAGTACCTGATGAATCGTTTAAACTGCCTGATTTCAACGAATTTGATGCAGAATTCGTCCTTATAGGTTTCAGTTTTCGGAGCGAAGTAGCTCAATTTCTTCTTATGGTCTTGTTTTTTCCTTCACATAACTGGATAGAAAAATTATAACTGAATTATGTATAAAAACTATTCTAGGGCAAACGATCAGTGGACCATTCAATTTACACCGAAGCCTACAGAAAAACTGACGACACCAAAGGTTCCAATCTGGACACCCCGGAACCTTTTTGCATAGCCCTGATTGAGGAATTCAAAGAATCCAAAAACGGCGACGTCGGTATACGCGCCAGGTTATTTTACAGGCCGGAAAATACCAGAAACAGCGTGTTTTTGGCATTCCAGAATGATCTGAATCAAGTGTACTGGTCGGATTTGATGATTTCGACGTCGTTCACCAACGTGCGGGGTAAATGCTACTTGATGTACTTCGAAGAAGACGATTTAGAAAGGCAGTGGTGCGACCAGGGGCCGTACAGGTTTTTTTTCACGCAAGCATATGATCCGCGGACGTATGCGTACACTGAGGTGCCAGTAACCGGCAGGAAAAATGGATGCAAAGGCAAGGGAAAAGGTGTCGGCAAAGGAAAATCGGCCAAGTCGGCGCATCACGATTTGGAGGCGCAGGACTGGGAAAAAACCGCCAGGCCGTTGAAGTGCATGGACGTGTTCGCCGGCTGCGGGGGGCTGTCGCTGGGGCTGCATCAGACCGGGATTTGTGAAACTAAGTGGGCGGTAAGTCTCTCCATAATTGCTTGGTATTTTTTGTTCCTTTGAAATTTGAAAGTTTTTTTATTGTCGATTTGGCAAGAACTTCAACAAGTAACAAATGAATGCGATGTTTCAAAGTTCCACACTTTATTGCTTGTTGTTGGCAAAATATCTACAAAACGGCAAGTTATGTTATTTTTTTCGCTAACCGATTACTAGCTACGAGCCCGCAACTTTTGCGCGCCAAAAACCTAGTGCTTCCTGGTGACGTCATTCCGCATTAGTATCTTTCTTGTTTGCAAAGTTCACGACCCTGCGATGCAACCCTGAATCGCCACTTCGACTTGTCATAAATTTTTTTGTCGCCAAGAAGCGAGTCGGAAATAGTATAACATTACTAGGCAGTACATTCATATTATCTGCTTGGATGTAGAATAAAATATTCCCGGCGTGGAATGACGTCACACAAAGAAATAGTCGAAGTGTTTAAAAATTGCCTTCCTAAACAGTTACAATGCAGATTGACGCGAAATCATTCAACCTATGATGCAGTTTGAGCCGCTTTCGTTTTGCGCCAGGAGCTGCTCTGGGTAGATCAGTAGATAGAGAAAGTAGATACATACACCAATTACGGCCCAGCTGGATCTATTTTCTTTATCTAGTGATCGCGCCTTTGGTTACCATTGCATCAATTGGGGTCATGAAAAAAAAAGTGCAAAGACCCTATAATTTCATTCTTACTGAGCCGAGGCAGCTACAATCGACTAGATATCTTGCTAATAGCCTGCATTCCTTTTGTCATCAATATCAGTCTTTCTCACCTCAGTTGGTAGTAATTCTCAGTCGCTCCCTAGCGAATTCTCGCTTTCTTCTCTCTCACTGAGATGACGCGACTTGAGATTGTAGTTAGAGAAAGCGCCTAACGACGAGAAAAAAACCCGTTAATAATGAGGAGTATTCTTCATCATTATCCACCCTTTATCCCTAGATCGAGAAAGATGTGGCGGCAGCACAAGCTTTCAAACTCAACAACCGCGACTGCAAAGTCTTTACTGACGACTGCAACGACATCTTGCAACAAGTCATTTCGGGCAAAGGAGAAGTCAAGGGCCTGCCAGCCAAGGGCGATGTAGAAATGCTCATCGGAGGCCCCCCCTGTCAGGGTTTTTCCGGCATGAACCGGTTCAATGCCGGCCAATATTCCCTGTTCAAAAACTCTTTGGTCGTCACGTATTTGAGTTTCTGCGAATATTACAGGTAAACTTGACACAACATCAACAAAACCTTCCCGGTATTTCAGAGAGAAATGTTTCAGACCGAAATATTTCGTTCTGGAAAACGTCAGGAATTTCGTTTCGTTCAAACGTTCCATGGTGCTGAAACTGGCGCTGAGATGCTTGACAGCCATAGGGTATCAAGTCAGATTCGGAGTGCTCCAGGCCGGGCAATACGGCGTACCACAAACTAGGAGGCGGCTCATTTTGATCGCCGCCGCACCTGGATGCGCCCTGCCAAAGCTTCCAGAACCACAGCACGTCTTCAACCGACGTGGCTGTCACTTGTCTTTTGCCTTGGAGGGCAATAGATATTCTAATGGTATGTATCTTACGTATACTCTTCTAGTTGTTTTTGTTTTAATTGAGATGAACGCGTGTATTGAACATTGTTTGGCACTAGGAGGATAGAATATTAGGGAGGGAAGGTTAGCCAGCTTGTGGACGGACATAGCTGTCGCCGGGAGACGGAAGGGGATTGCATGAAGTACGCCCAGTAACCGTATCTAGTCACCATTGCAACTTGACATTTGTGATTGCGATTTGATGGAATTGACATTTGTAAATAAACATAATTTGAGGTTATAAGATGTGGCTGCTTTGCAAAGCTGTGTTTGTTCGGATTTTTAGCTGTTATCCTACCTAAAAGACCGACAGGATCAGTTTTAGAAGACTTGGTGAAAGACATGCTGCGGCATACAACGTGTAAAAGTGCGGGTCCCCGCATTGGAAGCATTGAAATGGACGTCATTTTGCAAGGTATGTTGCATGGGTGTCATGAGATTGTAATTTTTGAGCTAGTGAAACATTTCTTATTCCCTTTAGACCATGTCATATCCTAGGGGATGCAGGGAGTTCCTATGCGCCAACTCACACGCATCGATGCAGATATTGACCAACACACTTCAAAATAATGACGTCCATTTCAATTACTACGTTTCCATGGAGAATTGAAATCGATTTGAAAACAGTATAGACCGAAGAAGTGTGACGTCACAACACGGCAACATGGCCGGCGGTTGACATTTTCTGGAGGCCAACGTCAAACGTGACACGACCGTGGAATGCACGGCACGTGGCATGCACTTGACGTTTCTCTGTTTCTGTTTGTCATGTGTTTGTCAACTTTTTGCGAAGGTTAATAACGAAAATGGATATAACAAAAAATAATCCATATTTTGGGCTATATCAGGTGGAGGAAATCAAACTATATTCCTATAAACTAAAAACTGCTAACTATAAACTGCGATCCATTGCTCTTTGCCTCTGAGCATCTCATGAACGAGATTGTCGACGGCGATTCTCCTGCCCAGTTTTTTTTCGAGGTCTTCTCGCTGCTTTGATGGACCGTTACAATGAAAACGAGCGTGTTCCGCGTTGTCCTGACGCTGAGGCTTTTGAGGCTCCCCAGTATTTCTTTCATCCAACTTTGAACCAAGGCGTTCCACTGCCGTTGCCACTGCTCGACGAACTGCTCTGTGGCCTTGTTTCTGCTTTCTGGTTTGCTGGTGGGCACTCCTAGGCTTGTTTCCTCTAATCGCAAGCATCAGGGCGAAGGGTGGGATACCCGAGAGCACTCGTGCTGCATCATGCGGAACCGTTCTGTAGGCACTGGTGATCTGAGTGCAGCTTTGCGCAGCTCTCTGTTGGGCTATGTCTGGCCTTTTTGCAACCAAGTCCGCCTGTATGACGCTGGCTGTCTCTTAGGCTGGCAATTTCATCAATGCTCACTGCCATTTTGCACTGACTTTTGTGACTTTTGTTGTGAACCTCCAGAAAATGTCATGCCAAACACAACCAAACATAGAAATGTCACGTTCATGTGATGACGTTGGCCTCCAGAAAATGTCAACCGCCGGCCATGTTGCCATGTTGTGACGTCATCACTTCTCCGATCTATTGGGATTGAAAACTGCATGTAAACGCTTGCAACATCGTATTCAAATCGATCTGAGTCTCAAGGTCGATTCGGCAAATTCTGGGATCGTATCGGGATCGGATCGAAATAATACTCATGGAAACCCAATCGGATTGGATCGAAACATCAACAAACAGAAACTGATACATAGCAATGAGTAAAACCGCTGTTCTGGTCGCATCGAGGGTCACATTCATACTTGCACTTGTTGTCTGCACTTCTGCTTGCTGCACACTGGCAGTTTGCAGAGTACTTGCACTTTCTTTAATACATTTAGGTTGGGATAGTTTTAGGTTAGGGTTAGACTTACATGACAGATATGTAAACAGAATTCAAATCGATTTGAATACCGAGTTCGAACCACTCATGTGAACACTTCCGTATTCAATCCCGATACCGTTTTCAAATCGATTTCAATTCTCCATGGAAACGTAGTAAATGCTTCCAATGCGGGGATCATCACTTGTACACTCGCTTGTACACGTTGCATGCCGCAGCATGTCTTTTAACACGTCTTCGAAAACTGATCCTGTCGGTCTTTTAGGTAGAATAACAGCCAAAAATCCGAAGAAGCACAGCACTGCATAGCAGTCACATTTCATAACCTCAAATTATGTTTATTTACAAATGTCATTTCTATCAAACTGCAGTCACTAATGTCAAGTTGCACTGGTGACTCGATACGGTTACTGGGCGTAGTTGATTACCCCGCATGGCTACACTTTCATTGGCGTATGTTCCCTCCTTACTATTCTATCCTCCTAGGTTTGGCACGAAAAATCCAGGCAAGCGACCGCCCGCACGGTCTAGTCTTGGATGGGTGGCCGGCGTTGATAAGTCTTTGGACTCTATTTGCACAAGGCTTCAAGCAAGCTTTTTCAGTAACACTTGCAAAAAGTTACCTTGGAATAGTGCTAGTTTTTATTAGTGATTGTATCAAAAAAGTGTCATGAATAAGTGGTAACAATGGTGCAGAAGGTTGTCTGGTTGCCTGTAGCGAGTTCCTTGTTCCATTCTCGGTCTAGTCCAAGTGGTTTTGTTATCCTTAATCCATATTGAAGTGTAGATCTCATACTCAAATGAATGAACAGATAAGCAAACCGAGGCCCTCAATAATATGTATTTATTTGAAAGTATTTTTTGCGATTTGATTCACAAGAACCGAATTTTTAGGACATGTCTGGACCGATTCGGCGCCGTACCGAACAATTTGCGTCCGCGACGCCATTTCGGACCTTCCGGAAATCCCCAACGGCTGGTCCAAGGCCGAAATGGAGAGCGAAGAAGACGCGACTTCACATTTCCAACGGCGATTGCACAAAGCCGACATCACAATGTTGTACGATCACATCTGCAAAGAGATGGCGCCACTTGTCGTGGCCAGAATTTCGTACATTCCGATAATCCCTGGATCTGATTGGCGCGATCTGCCCAATGAGGTGGTGACTCTGAGCGACGGGAAACAAACGCAAAAACTGAGATACAACTACAGGTTTGTACATTTTTTAATGAAAACGAAAATGAAAAAAAAACTTTGTTGATTTTTAGGAGTCTCAAGCAAAAGCAAACTGATGGACCGAATCGAGCAGTGTGTCGCTGTGCAGTGGGGGAACACTGCGATCCTTCAGATAGACAAGTGAACACTCTGATACCCTGGTGTCTGCCCCATACCGGAGATCGGCACAATCATTGGGCGGGTCTCTACGGGCGTTTGGAGTGGGATGGATTCTTTGGAACTACCATTACTAACCCAGAACCCATGGGAAAGCAGGGCCGAGGTTTGTCAGATTTCATTTTTCTAAGACCACTGAAAGGTTTTGTTGTTGAAAATTGAATATGCATTGTTTTATTCTAGTTCTGCATCCCGAACAGCATCGTGTCGTGAGCGTACGAGAATGTGCCAGGTCTCAGGGATTCCCGGATCACTTCAAGTTCCATGGCAGCATAATGGACAAGCACCGCCAAGTGGGGAATGCTGTGCCACCTCCCCTTGGACAAGCTATAGGAACAGAAATTCGCAAAGCTTTGGTGCAGTGCAAATTTGATTAGCAACATAATCATTCCATATCATTTAAGATTTAAAATGTATTTTCTTATAATATTAATAAATTGACGTAATAAAATAAAATTGACTATACTTGTGATTTTCTTGCCTTGTCGATTTTTGAAACAAAAAACCGGACTTATATAATTCTTTGGGTCATTAATCTAGAGCAGTTAGGAATAGTAGTAACTGTCTCATTTGCATGAAGTATGGAGCAATTTTTATTACTTCATTAATTTTTAATCATCAGATACTCGTTGCACTTGGCCAAAAAGAAAAAACATTTTTCAGATTTCGAGGAAACCTACTATCCAGATTGTTTCAGTGATGGTGCTACAAATTTCAAGTATAGCTTTTCTATCAAATAGCTTCATTAGGTACTGAGGCATTTCCCATTTCTCTGGCTCTTTCATGATACCTGGCCATGACGCGCTGTTGAATGCATTCTGTATATTCAATGTCTCCAGAGCACAGCAGCCCCAGGGTGAATTTGTTTTTAATGCTTTTTAGTTTTTATCTTTATTGACTTCATCCAGACAACAACCATTTTCAGCTCTGTTAAAGTCCTTAATCTCTCATTCAAGATATAAAAATGTCACATTCTTAAAATTCTCAAAACACAACCTACAGGGTGAAACATACTTGATTTGTTTCATGCTTTTTCTGGGTGAAATTATTTCAGATAGTTATCTTACCTGGTTCACTGGAAAGCTCAAAGTTTTGCGCAAGCCGAATAAAAAATTTGCATTTCTACTATCACTCCGATTTGATATACAGGATGAATTAGGGATCTCCTTAGCAACTCCTCGCACAACCAAAATTGCAAAAATCATCAGTGGCACGGTAGCCAGTAGTTGCCGTGATTGCAGAAATGTAAATTTTTAATGTTTTGCTGAATACTCTAGGATTTCCATTGAAATGGATAAGATTATCATCCGAATTGATGTGACCCAGGAAAAAAAAAGAAAAGGGTATGTCATGCTATAGCAGTTTGAGGAATTTGACATTTTTATATCTTGATTGAGAGATTATAGACCTGTAACAAAGCCGGAAATAATGGTCTTTGTACGTATTGATTCGATCAAAATAAAATACAGGGTGAGTCAGATGTAATCGTGCAAACTTCAAGGGTAGATTCTCCTAAACGCCCTGATTCTGAGACGCCCATCCATGTATGCCTCTATCTCGCTTTCTAAAAAAGATACAGGGTGTCAAAGTTGAAAAAAAATCATTTCTCCGCCATAACTTCCAGAAGCAGGCCTTGATTTGAACAAAACTTTGCATGCATACCGCCATAAGTAGGGACCATTTCCTGAAAATACTTCCAATTCTTAGAGGGTCACCAGTGGCGTGCAGTAGGGTCACACCTGAGTGATTTTGATGAAAAAAGTAAGCCACTGTAATTTTTCGATGTTCTTTTTGTTATTTAACGAGTTCCTTGTTCAATTTGGCCTGCGATTTGCTTTCACAGATCAACGATTAAGATATTATTTACAGAGATGATGGCCTTTTTTGAAGACGCGCAAATTTGAAATTGGCCACGTGGCAAATTTTCAAGATAGACATGGAATCCATTGAATTAATCCATTTAATTAATTAACAATAACGTTTTTCTTCAACAAAAACATCTCCTGCAAAATTCCTTGCAGGAAAACGTTAATGTCAAGTAATTGAATTGATTTATGGATTCCATGGCTATCTGAAAAATTTGTCACCCAGTGAATTTCAAGTTTGCGCGTCTTTAAAAAAGGCCATTGGGCCTTATGAATAAAGATCAAGCAATTGCTTTTGCTTGATAGTACTAGAGGTACACAAAAAAATCCTGCACTTTGTGATACAAACAAGAACTTCGGCATGATTGTTCCTAGAACCAAAATGAATAATTTGGCCCGCTGTTCTTTTCGATTACCCCCTGCTGGTTCGGGACTTACGGGTTACAAGGGGGACATGACTATTTTTTGCTACAAGCACTAAACACTGCTATCGATTCATGTTTGATGTCATTTCTGAATAACTAGAACCTGCTGATCACGATGTCGCCACTGTCAGAATGATACGCCTGTCGGGAGACAAGGTAGAGCTGTCATATTTGCAGTGGGGGCTCCCCAAAATAACAAATTTTGGTCATCGAAGGGGATGTGTGGGGTATCATTTCTGACATAATCGAGGTCTGCGAACTCGTTTCTTTGGGTAAAAATGTGATTGGTTTGAAACTGTGGGAAATATGAGGGGTAAAAATTATGATTACCGATTATCAAACATTTACGATTCGCATTGGACTGAGTTTTGTTGCACTTTTTATCAGGCTGGGTCAGCGAATTATTATGCCGTCATTGCCGAAGCGCTGCGCTCTCCAGAAATCGACTTATGACGAATAATTTTGAATTGAAATAATTCCTGAAACTGGCTATATAGACCGTTTAGGAAAGTGTGGAGTATAATTTCGGCCGCCTTTAGAGTTATCAAACTTACTTTTTTGCATAAAGATAAAATTCTGTCAATATTAAGGGGGCTCATGAAAATATAGATTTTTCGCTTTTTTCTACGCAAGCACAAGTTTGAATCCTTGAAGAAATATATTTCAGCATAAATTGATGACGCCAATGCGATGCTGTCATCGCTGAAGCGATACGTCAACCAGAAGCCGAGTGGGGGCTGTAACTCTTTGGACTTGGGGTGTGCGTCTTGAATTAGGTTAGAGTGGTCTTGAAATATGATGTGTTGGGCATCATTTCTAATGTTTTTTGGGTTGCTGATTTCATTTCTCAATGCAAAATTTTGATTGGGTTAGAATTCGGGAAGAGGGGGGATATCTCCCATATACTAAGACTGCTACAACTCCGCTTAAGTCAATCAAAATTTTTATGCAAAAAAGTAGACTCTCTGAGTCTAAAGGCGGTCGAAATTATACTCCACTCTTTTTTAAATGGCCACTGCAACGACTCCCAAGAACTTTTCCAATTCGAATAAATCCGTCATAACTCGACTTCTAGCGAACGCAGCGCCTCGACAATGGCGGTATCATGACTCGCTAGCTCAGCCTAATTAGAAGTGCAACAAAAGTGGAATCAATGCGAATCGTAAATGTTTGAAAATCAATAATCATAATTTTAACCCATCATATTTTCCACAGTTTCAAACCAATTACATTTTCACAAAAAGAAATGGGTTCGCAGACCTCGATTATGTCAGAAATGATACCCCACACGTCCCCTTTGATGACCAAAATTTATTAATTCAGGAAGCCCCCATCGTAAAATTGACAGCTCTACATTGTCTCCCGACAGCCGCATGATTCTGGCAGTGGTGACATCGTGATCAGCAGGCTCTAGTTATCCAGAAATGACATCAAACATGATTCGATAGCAGTGTTTAGTGCTTGCAGCAAAAAATAGTCATGCACCCCTTGTACCCCCCAAATCCCGTACCAGCAGGGGGTATTCGAAAAGAACAGCGGGCCAAATCATTCATCGTGGATCTAGGAGCAATTGTGCCGAAGTTCTTGTTTGTATCACAAAATGCAGGATTCTACTAGATTATGTTGTGAACCGCTAGTACTATGAAATCCAGCAGCAAAAAAACGAGAAACATTTGGAAATGAGACTTTGAACCATTGTTACTATTTCAATTAGTTACTCAAATGTTTAATAAAACCTGAATCAAGGAATTACTTGAAGTTTCTGATTCTTTGAGAATTTTTCAAAAACAGAAAATCAAGCAAAAGCAATTGCTTAATCTTTATTCATAAGGCCCATTGGGTAGTATTAATAAAAAATATGCATAAGCATTTGCTTAGATTTTTGAGGAGTTGCTAAGCGGACTTTCCCTAGCAACGCCTATGAAATCCAAGCAAATGCTTATGCTTATGTTTAATTAATACTACCCAATATCTCTGTAACTAAGATCCTGATCTTTGATCTGTAAAAACAAATCTCAGTCCAATTGAACAAGAAATTCGATGAATAACAAAAGAACATGGAAAAATGACAGTGGCCTACTTTTGTTGTCAAAATCAGTCAGGTGCAACCCTATTGCACGCCACTGGTGACCCTCTAAAAATTGAAAGTATTTTCAGGAAATGGTCCCTACTTAGGGCGGTATCCATGCGAAACTCTGCTTAAATCAAGGTCTGCTTCTCGAAGTTACGACGGAAAAATATCTTTTTTTTCAACTTTGCCAACCTGTATCTTTCTTAGGAAGCGAGAGAGGGGCATACAATATAGGTTTTTCTGAATCAGGGCGTTTAGGAGGATCTACTATTGAAGTTTGCAGGATTACATCTGACTCACCTGTATATTGAAACAAAATTGATTCACCCTGTACGTAGAATACCAGCGGCTATAGAAGGGTAAATTTTCCAGATGTCCAATAGGAGACCATAAGGTTGCTTAATAATGAAAGACTGTTTTTCTCGAGAATTATTTCACCGGAATAAAAAAAATTGAAGATTCATTTTTTAATTGTCAACCTGTATACTACGTAGTACGCGTCACAGGGATGTATGCTTTTGACATGTTGAACATGTGAGGATGAGGTAGCCATTTAGCAAGAAACCTTTGAGAAACTACTTGTATGTATGTATTTATTTGATTCATTGTTTACATACAGGGTGTCCCAGCTAAAACAATCCAACGCAATTTTCTCAGAAAATATCAAGGCAACAAAAAAAAAATTCAATTGGGGGGAAGCCTGATTCTTTAGCTTTCTTTTGAGGAGGCGCCGATGTTTGTAGGTGCTCTAGTTTCCAAGAAAATGGAATTTGAATCTGGCGAGTCACAAGAATTCTAAAATTCATAACCGACAAAACAAACAAAATACTTCAGATGAAAAAAAAATCCTCTTTTTCTGGGCTTTCCATTTTTTTTTAAATAGATTGCTTTTCTTCTTCTCAACCTTCTTTTGCATGGTTATAGGAGTTTGTAACATTTTATTAGTTTGGTTTATCAATCAGTACAAAGTATACATTTGGATGTCACAGTAAATTTTTGCTCAGAAAATGTGTTGCCGCCGGCCGGATTTGATCCTAGGACCTCTAGGTTGGTGTTGTGCTGCGTTAAGCTTCTGAGCTACCGGCCGGTCCGGCTTTCCATTGATGTGTCGCCGATATCTGTGCCTGGCCCAATAAGCCAGAAATTCTGCCTCAAAGTCCAGCAAACACAATAATCAGAATCCATAACGACGTCACCGATCTCACACTTGTTGATTTTTACATCAGCCAGTATTCATTGCTATGGAGAATTCAGGTATGTTGAGTAAAAAAGTGCTAGTAACAGCTGGTGTTGAAATCAACAAGTGTGTGATCGGTGACGTCGCGGATTCCGACTATTGTGTTTGCTGGACTTTGAGGCAGAATTTCTGGCTTATTGAGCCAGGTACAGACATCAGCGACACATCAATGGAAAGCTCAGAGAAATCGGAATTTTTTTCATCTGAAGTACCTATTCTGTTTTATCGGTCATGAATTTTCGAATTCTTGTGACTCGCCCGATTCAAATTGCATTTTCTTGGAAACTAGAGCACCGATAAGCATCGGCTCCCCCTCAAAAGGAAGCTAAAAGATCAGGCTTCCCCCCAATTGAAACAATTTTTTTGTTGCTTTGATATTTTCTGAGAAAATCGCGCTGGATTGTTTCAGCTGGGACACCCTGTAGTAACTTAGGTATTCCAACTTGGAAGATTTGAGAACTACTTTCTTCAAGAAAAAAATCCAACTCAAATATTCTAGAAGTGTAGAATGAATTATTGAATGATGGA
Organism: Anaspis maculata; assembly: GCA_949128115.1. NCBI lineage: Eukaryota > Metazoa > Arthropoda > Insecta > Coleoptera > Scraptiidae > Anaspis > Anaspis maculata. The sequence continues at coordinate 50,467,953 of OX421963.1, forward strand.
TAAAAATGGTGATGTTCAATTATTTGTTTTTATTTAATATCTCAAAAACTAAAAGATATATTTAAAATCTGTTCGATGATCTGGAAAATTCATGAAATAGAATGAAACTTTTCTAATTTAACCGACTCTGTATCTCATATAATAAAAAAGTTACCCATAGTGGTATGTATCACCAATTTGGAACACACTGTATGTATGTTTTTTAGACGTCATGGTTTTTGATGGGGAATCCACCACTGAAATTTGTAGCACCACCATTGAAATACAGTATGTTTTCGCACTTCAGGATTTCAGAAACATATTTTCAATGCCTGTCTGCATAGGGCTGTTCATTGTTTTTTTTCCCTAATTATTTCTAAACCGTTCAACCAATCTCAGCCTAGAATACAATCATTAAAGGAGACATCCCCTTTAATTTCTTGACATTTTTAATTTTAATAACTGACTAACAAGCTTGCAATTCAATTACGACCATAATTATTGTTAATGTAATAAAGACACGCTCGTGATTAGGGAGCATACCTAGCCTACGTGGATATTTGTTGTGATTCGCATCTGTAAATAATTTTTCTAAGCACCAAGTATTTGCAGGCCTACGAAGGAATTAACGACAATATATTGAATCAATATTGTTTATTGACCTTCATTCCACTGGTAAATAAGTACCTAGGTGCTAGGTACGTCAAGAAACCACTGATTTTGATGTGTTGTACCTACTGATACCGATATTGTTCAGGTGAACTATTATTGTAGGTAACCTACAATATTACTTTTTCAGATCGATTCCTATATTTACACCTAAGTATCTTTTATGAAGAACCACAAACACCTCGCATGTATAAAACGATGTGTTTGTATTTACCCTTGCACCTCGTTTCAAAGTAAACCAGAGAATTTTTTTTTGGCCGCGATACATGCACATGCACATGACGTTTCTGTTCCACTTTGATACTGACTAATTACCACACGTTAACCGCAAAAAAAACAAGCTCACAAATCAAAAATAGTTTTTCCAGTCCGATGTAGGTACCACCTAAATTGAATTTAAAATAGATACGGATACGACACATTTTAGTGTTTTTCAAGGTATTTTTATAAAGAGGTGCATTTCCGTTATAAATAGGTAACTCAGTCCAATAGGAGTCACATTTCTCTAAATTTTGTAATTTTAGTAATTTTACCTAGTTCTATAACCCATTCACGCTGAAAATGCAGAACTAGAGGACTTTTTGGATCAAAAATAAAGTGACAACAGCAACAGCAACCAGACGGCAGCGGCCATCAGCCATTAGCCGTATCCCCCAGCATGTCACTTTATTTTTGATTAAAAAAGTCCTAGTTCTGAATTTGAAACGTGAATGGGTGAAATTTTATGATGAGACACTTGAATTGTTTTCCATTTCAACTAGTGCTATTGCTGTAGGCCGCAGGATGACATTTGAGCGGCCTTAATCGCGATGATTACAAAATGATGGTATTTATTAAGTCGATCCAAGTCGCATTTTACTATTACATAGGTACTTGAATAGGAACTATGTAGAAAGACGAGAAAATAAGTAAATGTTTAAATTATGCAGTTTACCACAGTTCACGCACTGTAAATCCCTCATGAATGATTTGAAAAAGGACAGTGGAGCTTTCTTATTTTCTTATCACACATTTACTCGCTCTCTTTTGGGAAGCGTTAACTATAATGTAGTAGATAGGTACCTAGTTATCTGCATAGCTTTACCTACTTAGTTAACGAAATGTGCATTCTGCGTGACAAACGTTTAAACTTTGCCAATTTACCGGCATAATAATTACGAAGAAAAATTTTCTTCATCTTTACTGACATGTAGGCATGTACCTACTAAATCAGCTCCTATACCCACTTTTATTTCAAAATACTCTGGAAAACAGCCAGAATTGTTTAATCTATTATTACATCGGCAATGTATGATCCCAGAGTCACAATGTTCATTCACTGAAGTTGGGTTTCACGATTAAAAAAAAAAACACTTGAATTTATGATGGAAACGTCTAAAAAGGGGCGTATTTACGACATGCGGTGATGTTTTTTTTAGATGGATGGTAATGTTTTTCAACATGACCAATTATCATTTTAATGTGAGAATATGCAGTGAACATCCGCGATTTGAATTATGTGATCTGATAAGAATCGGTTGGCAAATACAGCGTCTGGCTTAAATAAAACGTCTACTTTTCAGAACAGTCCAGCTTTTCAATTCATGCACTTATGTTGTCTGTACCTCGCTACTTACATACGTTTTTCTTTTCTAAAATATTTGTTACGAATTTCGTACTTATATCGTTTTCAATAATTATCAAGTAATAAACGTAACGACAAAATTATCAATCATCAATCATGTATGTATCAAAAAACAAAATAAAAACAGTCCACAAAAATATCGAAGATGACGTATCATTTTTAAGAGGAGAAAAAGTAAAGTTTTCAGGACTCTAGAAGAAAGAACCAGCGCCTAGATCACGACGTCAAGCACACCTCAACAGCTACGAGGAGCTCGGGGCATCAATATTGGCACCTCAAATTCATAGGTGCCTGATTTTTTAACCTTTTATTTCTTCCTCAAATAGTCATGAGATGAAATATGAATTTTAGCCTGTGGCTATTTTAACAAATAGTCTTGAGATGAAATATGGATTTTAGGCTGTGGCTATTTTATCTACGTTACCATAATAATTGCGCATAAATTGAAAGATCTAGATGCTGAAACAGAAATGTTTGACAAGTGACACTTCGCCAAAGACCTAGTTATCCTCCTCATTTCATGCTACCATGAGGCTTTTTTTTTTCCTTCGAAATTTGACTTTTTTGAACAGCTGATTATTCATTCAGAACGAATTTCTGCTAAATTCCAGCAAATGCATCAACCCGTTATGAATTATTCTTGTAAAACAAATTAATAAAATCGAACTATTAAGAGCTGTAACTCCTTAACAAAGCTGAATTTTTCAAAACTACCTCCCTTCTTGAAGTGAACTTCCTATCTATAGCGTTTATTTGTTTCGATTGTTCCCGGGACATCTGTATAGTATTTTCTGATTTGGGGCGACTAGAAAAACTTCATTTCCTCGAAGCTGAAAACTAGATTATTTTGATATACAGGTGTTTCAAAAGTAAGTACCTAGCTATGTATCCTCGGATTTAGCTTTCAAAAATATTAAGTTTGTGATAAGAATGAATTGCAAGAGGTGCCCCCTAAGAAAGTTATGGCCCCCCAAAGTTCAATTTTTGAAATAGTTTTTTGTCGCAATTTTTGAACTGTTTTCAACCCATTTAAATCAAATTTCAACCAAAGTTTGCTGAAATGAGTCTCTATCGAACAATAACAACGCGTTTCATGAAACATTTTCAGGAGTGAAGATATAGGTACCCACTGGCTTCTCTAAAAGTGAAGTTATATTTTTTAACAAATTAATATTGAAATCTTGGAAAACTGACCTTGTCATACGCGGAACTGCGGCTAGGGGGACGCAGAGCTGTGTTACCGTCATTTAGACACCAAAACAACACGGGGCCGCCGCCAATCTATATATATATATATATCTATCTATAGATCTATAGATATATCTATAGATCAATCTATATATGATCTATAAATAAATCAAAAGAACCTTGACATTTGACAGTTGTTAAAAATATTTCTAACCTCTTGAAGCCGGTTCAACTTTTGATGCTTCAAATTAAAGAATATACAATGCCCTTCGTCCAAAGAAGGGGCCTCATGCAATCATCAACTCTTTCGTCTCTTCCAGTCAAAAATACAAGCCAAACCCTGAAGAATTATAGGCGATACAAGGATCGCCGTGTAGTCTGTCATTGACAAAAGAATTTACGTGTAAAAAGTGAATTAAACCAAATTTCAAAAAACCCAGCCGCTCAAAGTTGCGTATTGGACCGAAATTGTTGTAAGTACCTTCAATTTGTAATTTGCTTTTGTTTTGGGGCTTCCCGGGACGAGTTTTTGTCGACCCTGAATGAGCCGCCGTCAAGATGACTTAGATTTGCGGCCGCCCCGTGCTCTTTTGGTGTCTACATGACGGTAACACAGCTCTGCGTCCCCCTAGTCGCACTTCCGCATATGACCAGGCTAGTTTTCCAAGATTTTAATATCAATTTGATAAGAAATATAACTTCACTTCCAGAGAAGCCAGTTTCACACCAGGTGAAAAGGCGGCAAGCCTACAATGCTAAAGTAGAAAATTTGCCCAGCCAACTAGAGTCACAGTACAAGTGAACCTACTTTAGCTATTCGCTGGAGACTGTAATGGGGAGATAAGCCACAAACCCGTACAATTGCCGGAGGAGCCGGTCGAAAGCTTCCCGGATTCAGAAGCTGCTGAACTTTTTAGAGCTCTCACGACCAGACAAAAGTTGTATGCAACTACATATTAGTTGAAAATAATTGTTTGTAGTTGACCGATCGTGAAACGTGACAGGTGTCGAGCCGTAATAGATAAGATTCGATCAACGAAAAAACGAATTCGATTATATTATTATCTAACCGTTTGGAAGATACCGACAAATCTGCCGAGTAGAAAAAAAATACAAAAATAATCGGAAAAATCACAAAAAAAAATGGTCACAAGTAGCTTCCGCTACTCGGTACGGCGAGGCCTCGGGCGAGGCATAAAAAGGTCAGAAAATCGTAAAATATGACGCAAGTGTCATGGATCGCTAGTATTCCACAAAAAGTGGATTGGGCACAAAGTTTAATCTATAATAACTTTCTTGTGGCAAGAATCAAGAAATGATTCAAAATATCTACCTACTTAGCCCAACCTATAACCTACTCTGAGCCTTTATATCTAACTGTACATTTGGACATGATTGAAAATCACAAAGGAAGTTTTTATTATTTGAATACGAATTTAAATCGGAGTCACGTCTGTGGAGATAGTAACGGTTTGCGTGCAATAATCCTTGCTCAGACATTTCAAACTTTCCTAATTAGAGTGCCCCTTGGAAATGAAATGTCGCATTGATTTTCTTCCAATCAGCTGTTTTCATTCATAGGCCACTCTAAAATTGACAGGGAAAAGTAAACATATAATGTTAACGCATGACGGATCCAACTAAAAAGCGTTAATTTTCGCAAATATCTCCATTCATTAATTTCAATCAGGAATTTAATCAATTGATGTGGCGATTTAAAACTTTTGCGTCCGCGGGCAATTTATTTAAAAAATTACCTGCCCACTCGCATAATGAAAACATACCGATTACTATACTGGTTTCAATCAATTAATAGAAGGAATTTGTATATGCGCACCTGAATAAATGACAAATCAAGAATCGACTTAATACTTGAACAATATAATTTAGGTAGTAGATACCTACTTATGTAATAATTCCGAGTTCCTGCTCAATTATTTGCAAGTTGATACAGCAAAAACTGCACCTCGACTTTGTCATTAAAGTATCAAGTGAAAACTGAAGTGACTAACCCACGGAATTGCCGCTTTCATTTCCATCAGTTTACCTAATTTCGTGCACAGTTCCACAATCTTCGCGTTGCATAAAAAATGCATAGAAAAATCTATTTGAAATGCAAAAATGATGTGAGAGCTCAGTGTGCTATGCTAATGATGTGACAGCTTTGACAATAATAAATACAAAGACAATAACTACTGCTAGGCAATCTTACCTGTTTGTAAATAAGGAACTGGCGCAACCAAACAGGTTGAAATTTCTCTAGGTAATATCCAAATTAATCAGTCTTCGAGGGTTGAAATGTAGCACTGTCACGGTAGCACTGGGAAACCCGGGACCGGTCTGCGTGTGCTTTGACGAAAAAACAAACGAAAACACGTTAAAAACAACAACACAGGTAAAATGGTGAAATTCCCATACGTGAATAGGAATAGATACAAGTTCACCTGACAGTTCTTGGAGCAGGCGAATCGGATTCTTATGGCGAGATGGGAAGTGGGAGGAAGGCAACGTGATTGGAGCGTGCGCAGTGGCGGATTTCACCTGTGCTCCGCGACACACGAACCGGGGGCGGTGAGGAAGGTGCGAATGCTAGTAGGGGAAACCGGGCCGAATTGGTCACTTTGTTTTAGGCGTTGTGATTTTTATTTGATGAACGATTCCTTCTTTTGCAACCTGCAGTGATAGTGATTATTGTAGTTCTTGTACTCTAGTTCTTGAAATAATTTCAAAATTAAGTTTCATTTTCATTATGACGTTTTCAGATTACGAGTATTCACAATTAATTATCGAAAATAGGGCCAATTCTGTATCAAACCCGTTTAAATTTAAAGGCCGTTAAAAGAAAATCAACCAATAGTGAAGCCCATTTCTGATCGTTCCTAGGTGACCGACGCCTTTAAAAAATTTAAGGGGCCTTTAAATTTTACAGAATTGCCACTAATGTCCCTTAAACTTTAGGAAACTTTTCGAATAGGTTTTTTAGATGTTGCATTTTCAAGAAGTACATTTCTGAAAAATAGACAATTTACCAGATGCGACTGATTCATGACGCCTTGCATTGTCTTCATGAAGCAAATGGGAGGTCCCGCGACTCCCGCGGCAAGCATTTTGACGATTTTTGGTTTCGTTTTTCGTTTTAGTAAGCCTACGTTTTGGTCGAGTGCCGAAACATTTGGACGGTTCTGAAATCTGCAATAGCAGACTGGAGACTTCAATAGTCAAGCAAGCGGCAATCGGAAACTTCAGTAGTGGAGCAAGCAGCAAACCTGCTCAAATGGTGGATGCGCCGGTCAATAATTCTGTGTGCAGATGCCGAGTAATGTTCCGAAGGAAAAATGACCTGAAGGTGAAAATAAGAAATGATAAATGATCAATGATGACAATAACATGCAGCGCTGCATGCACTTACAATTTTCTTCATAGTAGGACGATGAATTTTTGGTTGGTTTTGTTTGACAGTATAAAGGTATCTATTTGATCAACTGTGACTCAGTTTTAAGAAATTCTAGTTTATTTATATTATAGGTATATGTGATTAAGTACAAGAGACAACTGGACGAAAAGTACTCGTAGGCCCAAAAACATTCAGGTCGGACGCCAAATATTTGGATTCAGTTTGCAGTGCCCGTTTCCGTTAGGCTCATTTTCTGGCAGTCCATCATATAGATGCAAAACTTGAGACCGCCCATTTTCAAATAAAATTTGCAAGGGTGATATGTATAAGGAGTGCAAATCTTCAATGCGTGTTGAAGAGTTTTGGGCCTTGAGTTTTGTATCTATGGGGTGGGCTAACGGACACCGCAAGCCGAATAAAATATTTGGCGGTAATAAAAAATTACACCATTTTTAGAAGAGGTGAAATTTTTGGTCGCAGCACATTTAGTGGTGCGCAGTTTCGTTGCCTAAAATATGGGCTTCCTATTTATTTATTTATTTATTTATTTCAAGTAAGTACATATAGGTACTTCGTAGCAAATGAATCTTCCTAGTGCTCTCGTATGGTTACCTAATTTACTTACCTTGTTTTTTCCCGATGAAATATTTTGGTCTCTGCACTTTCTGCCGTCTTCTTATCGCTCGCACTCCAGCACAAAACTCCTTAAACGACAAAGTGCCAAGTCCCCTCGGATCCAATTCGTTTAGAACACTCCGTGTTTCCTTTAACAAAGTATTCGGAATTACTTACATGAATATCTTAATAATATTATCAAATGAAATGAATAACAATAATTTTGCGTGTTGAAGTAAACTAACGTACCTACTGTGAAGAACGATATTTCAATTTTACTGAAAACTTAAAATACCTTCCTGATCGCAATGTTCCCGGTAGGTATGGCACACTAACCAGCAATCAATTTTACGCCAGTAGTGTTTTTCAACAATTAATTAGACTTTCTCGATTCCGTTACTAGTACGATGGTAAGTAGATAGATATTGAGTGCAGTATGAATGCTAATGCAAAAAAAAAGGTCCTAATTGGTTTAGTAATGCTTGATGCAAGCCTTCCTCACTGAGGAATCCTCAGTCTTTTAGTTCGTTAAATCACACATTCAAAATGCATTCCGTGAAATTTTCCAACCGGAAAACGCTTCGTATATTCACCGGATGTGTGTATGTTTCATTTTATTCACATACGCTTACTCTTTATCAGGGGAGTAAGCATTCAGGCATTAGTACTATAATTTTTCAATGTATAGTAAGACTCTCCAAGCTTATTAATAATAATTGTGCCTAATGATATTGGGATAATAAATCGTTTTCCGTTTTATTTATAAAATATAAAAAAAATAATATTGTCGGTATAGAAGGCACGCCATAGGTAGGTACACCATATACACCTTAGGTAATGATAATAAATAGGGTCTTCAGTTTAGAGTCACCTTGTCATCTGTTCTTCTATACTATTGTTTTGCTATGTACATTAGGTGCTATGAAAGAATTTGACAGTTCAATGTGCTTTAAATTAACAATAACATTACAAATGGGTAACTGTCTTCCTATACTAAACAACATCCTACTTTTTATGGGTGCTACATGTAAATAATAATTGTTATTCGTTTATGAAGCTAGAAGCTACGTAAACTGCTCAACATTTGAAATGTCGGTATCGAAAACTTTGCCCTTTTTCAAAACGGTATAACTTTGGATTGTCTCAACCGATTCCGATTTTGTTTCCAGGGTTTGCTTAGATACATCTTCCAGTAATATACTCGGTTGCCGTGATTTTTTGACATATTTCAATTACATTCTTTACAGGGTGAAATTTGAAAAATACACAATACAGCATTGCAAAATTGTGCTTGGTTCAATAGATCCCCATTTTTGTAAAAAAAATTTTTATTCCAACGATATAATCATGAAGCCTGATGTCCTATTTCGAAATGGTTTTTGGATTTCCCAGATCAGAAGTCCAACAATGATGACATGATTTTTTTTTGTAAAAGTTGCATCTTAGTCTTTTCGGTTGGCAATAAAATCGCATTTTTGAGAACGAGAAGAACCTGTAATTTTGCATGCTTGTTGCTTGTGAAAAGATGCTGCGCCCTCAGAGGTCGGGTAACAGAATATCCCAGCCAAAAATATCCCGGCAATAATATCCCAGCCAAAAATATGCCTGCGACAAAATATCCCAAACCAAAAATATCCCAGCCAAAAATATCCCCGCGACAGAATATCCCAGGCCAAAAATATCCCAGCCAAAAATGCCCCCGCGACAAAATATCCCAGGTCAAAAATATCCCAGCCAATAATATCCCAGCCAAAAATATCTCCGCGACAAAATATTCCAAGACAAAAATATCAAATATCCCCGCCATAATATAATCCCAGCCTAAAATACCCCAGCCAAAAATATCCTTGCCACACAATTTCCCAGGCCAAAAATATATATTACCGTATTTAATAAGTTCAAAAAGAAGGATGGTACTCTGGTCAAAAATAAACTTTTTATCTGGCTGGTCTGAAAAGAAGAATGCTTGACTCAAGAATCAGTTCTTTATCTGGTGGGTCTAAAAGAAGAATGATACTTGAGTCAAAAATGAACTCATTATCTGGTGGGCCTAATGTCTCTTGAATCAAAATAGCTATTTACGATACGAGGGTTAAAAGTGATCGGTATTATTTTGTGAGCGGGGACGCTTGCGAAACGAGCATTAGCGAGTAGAGCAACCCCGCGAACAAAATAAGACACTTTTAACGCGTGTATCGTACAGGATTTTATCTACAATGGTCTTTGAAATGTTTGGTAAATGTCAGAATTTATTGAAAATATGACAGGAATGCGCAGAATCATCATTTTTTCACGTCGCCCATGACGACGTGCTAAAAGTGACGGGTATTATTTAACGCTTGTAGATAAATAGATTTATATCTAGTGGATCTTTAAAGAACGAGAATGCTTGAGTGAAAAATCACTTCTTTATTTGGTGGGTCCGAAAAGAAGGATGATACTTGAGACGAAAATAGGCTCCTTATCGACTATACAATTAAGTCAAAAATCGGCCTGTAAAATGTCTCGTCGGTGATTTGGTGAGTCGGTGGGTTGGTGAATCAGCAAGTCGGTGGATTACCCTGTCGGTGGATTGGTGAGTCCGTGAGTTGACCTGTCGGTGGATTCGCTAGTCGGTGATTTGGTTGTCGGTGGAATGTCTACGTTGATTTTGAGTCAGAAAACAGTGTCACGGTCGGATGTAACAAACAGCCTCTTGGGCACCTAACGAAGTCCATGCACACACTTTCGCGTCCGAGAGTTGTTTTCGAGTCAAAAATGTATAGTGTAGCCGGAAATTACCGCTCTTCGGACGTACCCGACTGGCTCCATGTGCACAGGTTTCACGGGATCACGGGGATATTTTTGGCTTGGATATTAGTGGCAGGGATATTTTTGGCCTGGGATATTTTTGGGCTGGGATATTATTGGCGGGGATATTTTTGGCCTGGGATATTATTGGCAAGGATCTTTTTGGCCTGGGATATTTTGTCGCGGGGATATTTTTGTCTGGGATATTATTGGCGGGAATATTTTTGGCCTGGGGTATTTTGTCACAAGGATATTTTTGGCTGGGATATTTTTGGCGGGATATTTTGTCGCCGCACCGCCCTCAGAAACCTCCGTTTACTTTCCCGGTTCGCGTTCTCGAATGAAAAGGAAAATATTGTGAAAACGGAGAAATTTGTTCCAAATTTGTTATTGTTGTTCTAGCCCAAAAACTCCGAATCGCACAAAGATGGTCCAGGTGTCAAATTGTGCAGGATTAAATTTACTTTTATATGTTCAAAAACATTTCAGTCTCGCGTGAAATGAAATTCAGATATTGTCAAAAACCATTTTTCCAATATGGCGGCGCGCGATGCAAAGATATAAATCGAAGAAGTGCAAATTTAGAGAAAGTATAGACAATACAAATAGAGAAGACCATATGTTATCACCACCGTCGTCACGGATATTGGGGCATCAAAAATCAGCCAACCATTTTTTGAATGATGGACTCGCCTGGTTCCCACGCAACCGTAAAAATCCGTGACGACTATGGTCTTCTCTATTTGTATTGTCTTATACATACATCAAAGTCTACAAAGAATCTACAATTTTCATAAAAATAAAAAATATTTCAATTTTTTTTTCAAATTATTTTTAATTTTTCTTCAACATTCCTCAATGTTTTTTTTTCAATGAAAGGTACAAGATAACAAGAAGAATTTACTTTTCTACAAAATGAGATAACTTGTGTTGAAATCCATTGAAAAATTAAATGTTACAGCAATTTTCTTATGACCGTACTAAATTTATTTTGGCGCCTTCACCAAATTTGCCTGCTGCAGATGTTCCACTTTTTTTTTCCATGTTCGTTTATATCTCAGAAACCGATTGAGAAGCCTTCTATACCCCTAGATAAAATCCGCCATTTTGAAAAAGAGACGCCATTCAAATTTCAAGGGACGAAAAAAGCATCGCGGGTCAAATCGTTTATTTAGGTCTTAGTTACGATCCTGCATAGTGGTTTGCCTTCATCATCATTTAAACTTGGTTTTTCCTACCACGTCCACTATATGGAGAAAAAATTGATATCATTTTTGGAGGGAAAATTTTTGAGATCGGACGGCGGTTCTCAAGTTCTTCGATGTGGATGTGGGGGTCCGATTCCCAGTCGACCAGATTCAAAGGGAAGATTGCATTCGTTTTCAGTGTAAGAATTTGCGAAACTGGACAGGCGCTTTTGAGTTTCCTGACTTGAGGAAATGCATTTCCATCAACTTTTTCACCCGTGCACCGGCTCACGCCAAACAAACTATGAATGAGCCCTAATTTATTTGACAATTTCTACAATGGGATCATGTAGTTTCGAGGTTTTCCCAGAAAAGTCAAATCTATACAGGGTGTCCCGAAAATACACCGACAACGTTCTAGGACAGCTTCCTCTCATCAAAATAAGAAGAAAAGTTCCTATATGAACATGGGCCCGGAAACGCTTCATAAGGGAGCTACAGGCCCCTAAAGGTGAGACCCTGAAGATGGTTGTTTAATTGATATTTCCGAAACCGTCCAAGAAAAATCAATGGAATTCGACACATTCAATAACCTTCTTATGCATAACAAAATTTGAATGTCTAACAAAAATGAAGTTGCTTTGGAATAGTTTTTCTTTCGCCTTGAATATCGTAATTAAAAAATCAGCATTTCTGACCACGTTTTCATACATTTAAACTCAAATATCTCGTAAACGGTGCATCTATCGGGGTTGAACAGGGAGACCTTTTTTTGGTAGAAAACTACAATACTTTATAATTTCTTGTTGAATTTGGAAACAATTCACAATCAAAAGAGTAAGGGTTATTTGTACTCCCACACCTCAGCCTGACCCACCCCTGGTAAATTATTTTGAAATTAATCTTGCCCTATTTTGTTAGGCATAAAAAGATCAGTGGATGTGTCAAGTTTGATTGATTTCCTATGAACGGTTTCGGAGATATTGAATAAAAACCATCTTCAGGGTCCCACTTTTAGGGGACTGTAGCTCCCTTAGGAAGCGTTTCCGGACCCATGTTTATAGAAACTTTTCTTCTTGTTTTGATGAGAGGAAGCTGCCTTAGAACGTTGTCGGTATATTTTCGGGACACCCTGTATATGTACCTAGATACAGGTATATATCTACAATTATATAGTTTTTATCATAAGAATTCCCTAAATTATTTCTCAATCTTGCAATCAAACTCCAATTTTCCACCTAAAGGGACGGGCGCCTCGAACTAAAGTTTTCATAGGTTCCTGGGAACTAGTCGGGAAAGTATTCTGCTGCCAAAAGATTTCCTGACGGTAAACCTACTTAGAAAAGTACCTACTACTTTATAGGTATAAAGAATTTTTTTGAGCTTTCGCTAAATGAAGCAACTAGACATCAAATACTAATAAAACCTAAATGCATTATATTACGCAGAAAGTGTGCTAATCGTGTTTGTTGTGTATATTTTTGCCCTAACAAGTGAATTCTTGCCTTAAAAATGGAGTTATATTGGTAAAATAAGCGTTGCGGAATCAATCCCTGTGGGTTTATTCCTTGACAGAATCTTACCATTTAGGTCTCTTTCCAAAAGCTACAAGGATGTACTTTGGTTTGGGCTCATTGACATTCCCACAATCGAGAAATAATGTTTTGGATTTTTGGATTTTGAAAATGCCATTGGGCTCAAACCAAAGTACATCCTTGTAGCTTTCGAAAGATACCTAAATGGTGAGATTCTGTCAAGGAATGAACCCACAGGGATTGATTCCGCAACGCTTACTTTACCAATTCTACTCCATCCTTAATTTTTGCTTCCTTCACCAACATGTAACGATGAGCAATGATTAGTTACATATTTTGTTAACCAGGAGTGTTTACTTTCCAGTAAAAGGTATGTAATTGTGAAAAAATACCGAGAAAAATACTATATAAATTTTACCTCCAACTGATCTTGATGGCACATGTACGCCTTGGCTAGTTCTTGCAAGTATTCGACTTTAATCCTTCCGCTGCGGTCGGGGTCGCACAGCCTGAACACTGTCATTAACTGTTTCATTGATAACAAACCGCTAAATTCGTCGCACCTTGATGAAACCCCGTGTGACATTTCAACAATGGACGGCAATTTTCGGGAGACCGTCATCAACAGAGAATTTTTTTATTCAACTTTTACATGGAAATTGTCTTTGGCGCGAAAGCATACCTATACGCACGCAACATGCGTGCGCTATGCACAAGTGAAGCACTGGCGTACGATTTTCGTACTGCGGCATCTCATTACAAATACCTACACATAGAGGTATACACTCAGTGTTTCCGGACTCAATAATAATTATTGGTGGCCTTCAGGAAATGGTGTAATAATGCAGGGGGTCGGGGGAAAAATAATTGGACGTTGTCCATGCTGCTATTCATAATTATTATCAGAGGAAAAAAAGTGAAAAGTGCAATACAAATCACGCTGAATGTCTATGACATGATCTATGAATAAGCAAATAAATGATGCTTTTGTAGGATCGTGTTAATCAAAACCAAACCTATTTTTACCTTAATAATACAGTTTCGCTGTAAAAGTAATTGCACTTTGAAAATTATTTTTAGAAGTTGATATTTTTATCGAAATTTTTATTTTATTCTTCAACAAAGACGTGAATCCCGGCGGTAGCTCGGTGCATGGGCTCCGTCTCTGGCTTCAAACCCAGAGGTCCGGAGTTCAAATCCCGCTGGAGCAGATGGCTTTACTAACCGAGCGGTCACGTCAAGGGAAAAAGGGTGAAACGGAAAAAGTTACCGATTTGAAGAATTTTCATTCAAATCTATTTCATTGGCAAGTAGGTACCCCATTCCGATAACAAAATATCACATTGACTTTTGATTGAAGAGAGTGGGCAAAGAATGGTGTTTCTCCTTCAACCAAATTTCTTAACATTCACAATATCCCTCTTTACGAAAATGGGCTACTGAGACTCACGCACGTGAAGGCATACTCACTTGTTTTACATACTGTTACGAGTGGCGACCCCGTACATATTGGTAAACACTCGACCTTTCTGGATCCTTGCATCCATTAGATCGCAGTGTAGAAGTCTGGAGCGATCTGGTGCATTCTAGAGCGTTCGTGTCTGTGTAACTGGAGGGAGACCTCAATGCTCGATCGAGAAAGATCTGTCCATTGGGCGGAGGCGCCGCTCCAGAATTATACGGGTAACGTGTGTGATTATTCAGGAATGGTCTAGAAACCGCATATGCCAGGCACTATGGAATTTGCTGGAAGTAGACAGAAAGCTCGAGAACGCTGTTCGGAGGCCTTATATAATAAGGCATCAGCCGGGAGCTCGCGGCAGTATTGAATTGGAAGGCAAAGGGATAGCGAGCGATAACAAGCGAAGTACCTGCGATATAATTCCAAGTCGATAATTGTTGGCGTTATTTATTGTTGTAGTACGCAGAAATAAACAGTGTGTGTTTAAAACGATCGTCTTAATTATATTCGAACCCGTACGCGAAATATCGTAACAATACTTATACATAGCTAAGCTATGATAGCTTACTGCAATAGGGTGATTGCATGAAACTCGTTTATCTGATCACCAGCAGGTAGCGCAAGGATCGAGTTATGTTTTGACGTTTGTTAGGGAATTTGCATTGGGGCACATAACAGGTGTAAGTGTAAGGCATTGTTAGAATGATGAGAAATCACAATCTTGATCTCGTAAACGCCGAACAAAACAGTATGTGAACAAAACACGTAAAAAATACAGTATTATTTAGTGAGGTTAGTCCTCGGGTTAGTCCGGTTGACGTTGACTCCGACATGGATGAAACTTGACAGATGACAATGCACAATTGACATTTTGCCATTAACTCCCTCTATACATGATGCAATCACCTTATTCATAATTTCAAAAAAACACCCGGTATTTTATGTATAAGTTTGCCAGTGCTCCAGACAGAACGTAGTAAGATTTGAATGTGTGATTTTAGTCGTATACAGGGTGGTTTCAAAAAGAGACTAGTATGCCCTTAATTATGTAGGTGGGTATATTATGTGCCTTTGTGCCTAAAACATACTCAAGTCTCAAGTAGGTATACCTATATTTTTTGTTGATGTGCCGAGCTTTCTTTGTCCAAACAACTTCACATTCCGTCAATAAATAAAATGCATCTATTCTCTCTAGCTAGGTATAGCCAAGGCTATCGACACTCTGTGTTGCCTACATTAACATGTAGATATACTAGAAATACGCGGCGAAATAAGTAGCAGATATCTACCTATTTCATAAACTTGTTCTGAGCTATTCATTATAATTCAGTAACACTGCGGCGCTAGAAGTAAATTTGAGTGGCTGGTACCTAAGTAGGTACTACATTTTCACCTACATAATCAGCACATTGCATTTTCTCTGAAATAATACACTGATACATGATAGAAAAATAATGTAACAGTTGGAATAGAGCGTCCACAAAACGTAGCAGAAATGTTTTAATCAAAAGTGATCCATTTAACTAACGTCAATTGAATAAATTTGTGCGAGTTACAGTGACATACGTTTAGTGTGTTTCCGTGTCCGATGTGAACGTTGCATCTATTTATTATCGCAAGGTGTTTCTAGTTGTATGTAGCATAGAATTTTCTCAGATAAGATAATAAAACATTAGGTAATGTAAACAGAATCTTTTTTTAATTTTTATATGTTTATAGCAGTTGTGATTTCAAGTTTCCGTTCGCAGTTGGATTGATGCTAGCGATTTCAAGGACTAAACTGTCAGCATGTCTAAAGTTTTAAAAATTATCAAATATTCCTTCGAGAAACACCCTATAATTACCAATTCTGTAGTGTATGGTACACTTTTTGTGGGAGCTGAATTTTCACAACAGACGACTACAAGAAAATTCTTGGTGAGCCTCTAATAATTCCAATTTTACAATAAATGCTAATGTGAGTACCGAATTATAATTTAGTCAGATCCTCCGCAACCTTATGATACCTCAACTATAGGCAGATATGCCTTTTACGGCACTACCATGCAGGGTCCTGTCCTAACTGTCTGGTTTGTATTTTTATGAACATCTTTTTATGAATAAACTCACAAATATACAGGGTGTTTTACTTTTTTCGTCAATATATTCGGAGGTGGTAGAGCATAAAAATAGGTGGACTTCATCGAAAAAAATCGGAAACTCATAAATTGTTTAGAAAAGATATTATCGCATATCCGTTGATTCTGTTTGTATGCAGACATCATCTTTACCAAAACTACAACTGTATAATAGTTTCACATACCTACTTTATTTGTTCTTCTCTTTAAAATTTAGATCCAACATGGACAAAAAATTGTTTGGTAAGTTGTTGTTCACTTTGTTGGATAACTATACCTATACATGACGGAGCTAGCTGCTTGAGGTTCTTAATTCAAAGAAGGTTTTGGAATGGATTTTTTGTAATAGCTCCAAAGGACGATTCTTATGGAAAATGGCTCCCGGTTAGAATGGAGTTAAATTGGTGAAATCAGCCGTTGCGAAATCAAGTGGTACGGGCTTATTCCTTGACAGAAATTCATCATTCAGGTCTCTTTGGGAAGCTACTTGGAAAGCTACAAGGATGTACTTTGGTTTAAGCTCATTGGCATTTTTAATTATCCAAAAAAATAATTTATTTTTTTTAATTTGAAAGAATAATTTTTTGGATATTGGAAATTCCAATGAGCTCAAATAAAGTACATCCTTGTAGCTTACCAAAGAGACCTGAATGATACATTTCTGTCAAGGAATAAGCCCGTAGCACTTGATTTCGCAACGGCTGATTTCACCAATTTAACTCCATCATTAAATTCTCTGAATTTTTTATGTTGTAGCGCATGAGATACTAATCAAATACTGTGAGCCCCACATTTGCATAATGAACAGTTTTTCACACACAGGGGGTTGTAGTTGGGGGTTCTGACGGCTTCAAAATGATATTATGACGTAAGTAAAAGTTTTCCATTCGGTTTATCTTCAAGTAGTGCTTCATATGATGCCAATCGATCGTATTTATTTGAGAGAAAAATATCAACGCCCTCATGCATTCACCCCCAATCCCTATCCACCATCATAAAATTCGAAACTACTATCCAAAACCATGAAGACGGCTTCTGATGTGATTTAAATTATGAATTTTGACATACAAGTTATTTTCCACCCCTAATGTTGGGATGGGGATCTTCCAATTTTCCTCGGCTAATTTGGCGGAATTTTTGGTATTGCGTACTTCTAGTTTTGCTGAACAAAACGTTCTCATGCCAAAACTTATTCCTATGAACAGTTTTCATTCTACAGGGGCCTGAAGTTGAATATTTGAGAGCATAGCCAACTATCCCAAAGATTATTTTTGAAAAGTAATATTGTGTTTTTTTTGAGAAAGTGCTTTTTTTTTGAGGCTCTACGACTTCCCAAAATATTGACAAAGTGGAACACCCTGTATAGGTATATATTCAAAATTTTATTTATTATATCAAGAAGGGCCGTTCAATCTACAGGTACAGATGGCTGGACAAAAAGTTTGTGGGAACCGCCGCCAAATTGGTAACCAAGAAGCTTTTGGTGGACCAATTTCTTTTCACGCCGCAGTTACTAGTCATGTTCTATGTCGGTAAGTTTGGCGAAGGAGGTAAATGTTGGTTGAATACTTGATTCTAATTAAAAACAATTTCAGCCATGAGCGTCATGGAGAGAAAGCCAAAAGTGTTCGAGGAATTGCAACAGAAGTTCATTCCCACTTTTAAGACGAGCTGCATGTTTTGGTTGCCAGTTCAAGCGATTAACTTTGTTTTAATTCCATCCGCTCTCAGGGTGTCTTACATTGGGGTTTGTTCTTTCGCTTGGGTGAACATCCTGTGTTGGATCAAAAGAAACTGAAGACGTTATTTTACAATGCCGTGACTCTAGTAATTTATACCATTAGGCCAACTTTGTATATGAAACCCGTTAAAATAAAAAGGTCGTGAAAAAATTCAGCCAGATTTGAACGTTTCTGCCCTTGAAAATTTCAAGGGGTTGTTCAATTTTCAGATTTTCACAGAATTACCACTGATAGTAGCGTATGATCAAAAACTTTTCTACTTGCGGTAGGCTGTGACCTGGTCATTGGCAGGCAAACGAGGCTGATTTTGACCAGGCCACAGCCTACCGCAAGTAGAAAAGTTTTTGATCATACGGTACTTATAGGTACTAATTGCTAGGTACCTAGGTATTCTGGTACCTAAAAGCATTTAGAAATCGACTTTACGATTGGCTGAATCTTTGTAACGGCTTTTTTATTAAAAGTGTGCATTTTATACTTTAGAAGCATGAAAGGTAAGGTAGTGATGTTATGTGATGTTTTCGTAAGCGCCTTGCAGAAGGTGCGACATGGGCTGGGAACCTCGCTGGGAACCAGTGTTACCGTTGACTTGTTACCACTGGGGACTACGTCAGGCGTCGAGCTCTTATCGTCATTCTTGTCAGCGTATCCCACGGATAGGAGTCGGGCATTTATCGTTACAATCAACACTCACGATAACGAGGCCGACATTATCGTGAAAATCTAAGCACATGTGATATTAGGTACCGAGGATATTACTTATGATTTTACCTCAAGATAGAGGTCTCCATAGGTACTCACCGGTGCGGGTGGGTTTGAGGCGTAGGCAATTCAATCCCCAGTTAGAACCGGAAAAATATGAGTTCCTTGATTTAGTTCAAGTACTTGGACATGTGTGTCGTATTAGCACGTGAAAGTTGAACGATGGACCCGATCCCATATGCGATGTCGATGTTTCAGAAAAATGCAGATTAATCGTTTTTACCACAGCGATTACATTATTTATGTAGAATCGTAACGTATTCTATATGAAAGATGATGTTACAACTTAGAACGAAACATTTACAAAAAAAGTCTTCACGACATATTCATATTCCTTACTTACTTATGTGCGTTGTAGTGAGATTCCAGGTATGGGTGTACTGGAGTTTTTTAATTTTCCAGTCTCCCAGGTGAACCCCACCTGTGACAGCGCTTGTGACTTTTGGTAGCGTCCAGTAACTATCAATTTCTAAGAACTATAAGGTATCGCTTATCATCAGTAACATGACAACCTACCAAGCTTTATAAAATGCACATTTTTTTTGGAATGTGTACTAGGTGAAAGTTTTTGGACTAATACATAATGTTCACCAGAATAACCCAAATCCAAAAGTGGACCTATCATAAAAAGCATTTGATTGATGAATTAATTATTAAGTACCTACCTAATAAAAGTTATGGTGCGATTCTCTAAAAAATTACAGTCCATAAAGGCTCTGTTACGCTGTTATTACCTCTAGGCAACAGCCAATGACAGACAGGATTTTTTACATAATAACAGAGCGTTTAAAGAATGTTTTTTTTTACAGAATCGCACTATTGGTTGGTTAATTTTTATGGCATTATTTCTTCAAAATCTACTTAAGCATTATCCTCGACATTACCCACAATCCAATAGTTCGTACGTACAGCACTAGAATATAGGTGGACTCTGCATCCTATGTCAAACGTGCCACTTGGCATAGTTGTTGTATGGACCATGATCTTCCGATTCAGAAGTGTAATTTCTATGTAAATCACTGAATTCTCAAAGTATTGGAGTGAAACTTGGTAGTTCTTTTTTCTGTGATGTAATAAATTGGAAATGATCGGTAGCCAGTGTTAAGGCCCTATACTATTTCCAGAAAAAAGACATTAAACTTTTTCCCTCCTCCCGGCAGCCGGCAGCTATCTTGCGTTCACTATTCACAGAATAATCAAAGAAGTTACTGGTGATCATTATGAGGTTGGTGACGCACAATCATTCTGCCAGAAAAAAAGTAACTAATATCACAAATTAGAACTGCTTCCTTGTAAAGTAATCATTGTCATTCGAGTTGTTCTTGGTTTTACAGATTTTTATCCTGCCCCACATTTTATCAAGTCATTCACCAAAATTTATTATAATCACTAAAGAGGTTTGTCCCTGACAGCTGGTCAAACAAAATTATGTGCATTTTTGGGTAAAAATTGCGAAAACGGGTTTCGTCGTCATCGAATGCTTCTTGAGAAGAATATAATTGCCAGTATTGCCACAAGATGTACGAGTTGTCCTGGAAATGATCTGATAGGATTTGGTGCTTAGGTACATTGTTAACTGCAATGCTACCCAAATTTGACGAGATGTAATCAAACAACGCAGAAAGAACAATAAAATCCCATTTTTTCCGTTTTTATAGTTACAAGTTTTCGTGGTTTTTCCACTTCTCCTTATAAACAGGCGTTCCAGGATTGGCGCCGATGGCTACACTTATGAATCGAAATAATATGGTTAATACAATCACTGTACCAAGTGGCATGTTCTAACCAAAATGGTGACAAAAAAAATCTTACTGAACACATTTCTCGTTAGAGAATGGCACAGAAGTATTTCTGCGATTTTTTCGCATTTCTGACTGCTGCAATATTAGCAAACCAATCGTATTTGAAGCACTGCAAGAAATGGCAAAACATGATGTAGACGCATACTGAATAACATGTATGGCTTGGTCTTCTGTCCAAATGATTCAGTCTCATTCCAGCCGTCTTCTTTGGACTCTGGAGCTTGTCAGTTCATCTTGATGAACGTGATGTGTTGGCTAAAAACTAATTCTTTGCAATTGAAGTAATGGGAAGGGAATAATTGTAACTTGATTTAAACAAAAATGTAATTGTAGTTTATTGAATTTTACTCAATTTTCTGCATTTTTTTATTTGAATGCTCTTCTTCTATCAATATGAGAGACAGGCCGCAGATAATCAGGAACATCCCAGACCACCAAAGTAACGTGGTTATTTCTCCAAATACAATGTAGCCGGTTATCGCCTGTAAAAGTAGAAATGTGTAAGCCGTCAAAATATTTCTGCATGCAAACAGGGCCGATTCTGGCTTGTCGGCCGCCCTTGTGCGAAAAATATTTGACCGCCCGCCAGCTGTAACCCCGCAGTACTTTTCTGGCGGGGGCGCCCGGGTCCTCTAGGAATTGCGCCGCAGGCGATTTTTTTTTTCACTTTGCGGGCCTGAAACTGTCAAGGCCCCTCCATTTTAAGCAAAATTATAAACAATTACAATTTATTTTGCGCCGAGGATCAAGGTGCGTCCATAGCCACCTCACTTCAGCATACCCCTCGGCATACCCTATAGATTAGTTTTTAGGCACTTATTCGCTCCGTGCACGACGCCAGCGTCACCTAGCGTACGCAACTTTGTAGGCGCGAAACGTCACTCACGTCCTAAATTACAGATCGCTGAACTGTTATAAATGACAGATCGCTGGCTGGACTGTCATTATTTTGTGGATTGTGGTTAAGTGCTCCAAATGGGTAGACCGCTTACTGCCGAAAACTTTAGCGTCGAAATATACAGCGTCGACGCAGAAATGACGGGAATCGTGCCCTTTTCAATTTTTGGGACAATCTGCCAAAATAGTGTCAAAAAACAACGAACTTGTTTGCTTGACTGAGAAATTGTTCCAAAAATTGTACAAGATGTATTAGTGCTTGAAGATCGAAACGATTAATATGATTTTTGGTAGAAACCGCCTACAAAAATTCCACGACACATAGTTGTACACAATCATGATACCCTGCAGTTTATTTGCTGGTTGCTGCCAAGATTTGGGGGTTGAAATTATTGTTTTCCCATCCCCTTCAACTTTCAATAACACAAGTTCTGTGACTTCTGTGTGTGCGGGTTTTGTGGCAATGTTGCCGGCTTCCCAAGATGGTTTATCAAAGGGGTGTGACCTGACCAAGTGACCACTGTCATTATCTGTCACTTTCGGTGCTGTGTATTTTCGACGCTAAAGTTTTCGACGCTAAACGGTCTACTCCTTCAAACATCAGGAAATTGACAGCCCAATCACGCAGCGCCGAGCCATCAATGTTGCTCTTTTTGTCCACATAAAGCGCTGTGATCGGTTTCGTTACTCCCACTCTGTACTTCGCACGGAGCGAATACCAATTCATAGGTACGGGGTGTTTATAAGAGACTGTGATCGCGGCAGGCTTGGGTCAGGCCGAAAAACGTAGTAACAGGCGCAATTGTAGTGATCGAGAGGGGATTCCAAAGGCGATGCGATCACAGACGTTTATAAACACCCGGTATATAGGTATATTGATTTTGTAGTTGAATATAATCAGAAAAAGCTGTTCAAATAGGTGGCTTGTTTATTGATAAGAAGGCAAAAACCCAGAAAAATGTCATAATTATTGGTAAAATACCTATAATCTTGAAAACACAACAGCTTGCAAAATTCTGAAAACAAAAAATACTTGACAAACCTAATACATATTTGGTATATGGAAGGTGAGTACTAGGTCTGTGAGTAGTAGGTACTAGGTATACCTATATGTATATAAGCTATTTTGAATGGGCTATTTGTCAAATAAACCCTGCGCAGAGCGCAAGCTGATCAGCCAAACAGACTATCCAAAATGTTACCAAGAGATGAAAATTCTTGTCCTTCCTCAGATACTTTCTGAGTAAAAAGTCTAATATCTATAATAGTTGACGCAGAGCGGCCGTCTCGCCTGCATTCTTGACAACCCCTGTTGTATTTTTTTTCTGCACTAAAAATTCAAAATTTACGCAGGCGGCCGCCTTAGGTCTCAAAAATCATAATATCAGTTTCTTTTTCGACACTCAATTTTTCGTTTAAAAAAATTGGGCGACCTTTCGCCGCCCTTGAATTTTGGCCGCCCTTGTGCAGGGGCACTCCTAGCACACCACTCAGAATCGGCCCTGCATGCAAAATGTATACTTACAGATAAAATATAATTAGAAGCAGAACTTATCACAGTTGCTGTCAAGGAGGATTCGTTTTCTTTCAAGGCTTTAACGAACAACGTCCAAACTCCTGCATTGCAAATCAACATCAACACAAAGAATATTACTCTCAGTAGGAAGAGTCCCTGAAACTTTATTTTTTACAATAGGTGCGTAAGGAATACCTAACAATGAAATGACTTGCTGGAAGCTGATTGCTAAGGTAAGTGACGTAGTTTTGAGGCGTTACTCCTTATCTTCAAGCGTTGAACTTGATGTATGAAATGAGCCCAGCATCATGATCTTCTAGGATCAAAAATCAACTCCATGTAGCAAGAAAAATATTTTTTTATTACAATGATAACGTAGGTACCAACGGCTACGGGTAGCCGGTAGGTAGGTAACGTTCACTACGTAGGTACTGACATAATTGACATAATTCAAAGTAATAATAATAATAATAATAATAATAATAATAATAATAATAATAATAATAATAATAATAATAATAATAATAATAATAATAATAATAATTACCACTACCCAAATTATTATGACCTACCCTTATCCTAGATTTTCTTATTGGCGAAAATAATCACATCTCAAACAAATGGACCCAGTAGAGATGGCAGCTTGGAAGCCATGTAATGATGATTGCTGTGTTATTCCTACTTACTTTACTACCCCACTGGGTTTATTTGTTTCAGGAGTGCTGATTTAGGATAAACAAAGACAAGACTATAAGGATCAACCCTCGGATCTTGAATAAACCTTTAGTAACGACCACTTCAGTAATATGAAAATCAGTGACGGATTAACCAATAGGCTAAGTAGGCTGCAGCCTAGGGCGCCTCGATAAAAGGGGGCGCCGACCGAGGGCGAAATTGGAAAAAAGCATGAATTCAAGAAAGATTTTGTACTTTCATGTTCCATATTGTTGCAATAATTTCAGGCCAGCTAGAAAAGTTGGGAAGGTACTTTCCGGCATCCACTCCCAAGTGAAGAAATGCTGTGGAAAAAATGAATCGAAATGCTGGCAACTAATAAATTATGAATTAAATAATTAAGTCTCATTATAGGGTAACTACCCACGCACCTTTGCTCATTAAAAACTGGTTACTGTAGTCGAAAGTGAACCGTTGAAAAGGTGGAAGGCCCCACGGCGCCGGCGTGAGACACCGGGAAAAAGATTGTATTTTCGTTTATAGCTCAAGCGACGAAGCGAATGAATGTCACCCACCATCTTTGAAATAATATAAAATGACTTTTTTCAAGGAGACAAACCTCTACCAATACATGTATAGAAATGAAAATCACCTGCCCACAGGCTGAGGGGGTCTGTTCAGTCACTAGTGGTCACTAGTGTTTAACACTCTACATATCTATACTTACAGTGTGCTACTCTATGATTGTATTAGTTTTGTTCTGATTTTAAACAGCCTATCCATTTTTTTATTCAATCTTCAAAAACTGAAGAAAAAATCAAGGTGGATTTTTTTCATTAATTGTTGTAGCTCTAAAAGTGAAGGGGGGGGCGCCGAAGTCAATCAGCCTAGGGCGCCACTGCTTTCTAATCCGTCACTGATGAAAATGCAACGATTGAAAATGAGTATTTTGTAAATCTCACCTCCAGCGTAGGCAACCCGGCAAGCTTTCCGAATAAACTGGCAGTCGATGCACACACACCGGCAAGTAATGCAAAATTAACCATAACTGCATAACTGCAATAACAACGACAACAAGTCACGAAAATTACACTGAAACTTGAACTAACAATCGAAGGGGCATGTGGATCAAGGGGTTATGTTAAAAAAAAACATGTTATTAAGATCATTAGATTTTAGTGAAAGTACTTAATATTTGGGACTTTTCATTAAAAAATGATTGAAAAGTTCTATTGTTTGATTAGTACCTAGGAAGGTATGTTGTGCATTGTTTTGAATGATTTAAAATTTTTGTAAATATGTAGCATACCTAATGCACATAATTCCTTCATCCAGGCAAAACTGACTTTTTTCAGAAAATGTTACTTGATAACCCCTTCATCCACTTGTCCGGCTTGTCCCTTCAATTATTTTTAATAACAAGGTGGGTATCTATTATGATAAAAACAGCAAACCTACGTACCTATCACGTTTTAAATGCTTATTACTGTAGCTTTCCCATATAATTATTATAGTAATATCATCACAGCACAAAACCTAACCAAGAAAAGGTTTTCCAATGGGACGTGAAGTTAGGCACCCACCTAGAGTAACACTTGAACTTGAGAATAATTACTTATTGAGTGCTTAGTTAATGTAGTGGTACAAACTTTTTCAGTTTTAAAATAATGTAGAAATTTGTTTGCCCTTAATTTGCGTGTTTTATTTACACAATTAAAATTTGACATTATGTCCTCTCTTCTGAGATAACGTGCGTATCGCAGCAACGAAGGCGTCCTCAACGAGAACAATAGAATCCAAGGTTACCTTTGCTTCCTTCTCACGTTGAAGAAGACAGTAAGTAAAAGGCTTAGATCAAATAGGTTTGCAGGTCTGCATATTGTTTCTCCATTTTTTTTTTGATGCCAGTGCCTAATTATATTATTCTTGAAAGAGAAAAGCAGAATAAAAAAACATTGTGGCAAGACCCCCAAGGCAATATACCTTACTCCTCTCAAAAATAGATTGGAGGACCAGTAAGGCAAATAATCTTCATATGCTACTTCATCACGCACCAAGGAGTGGTGGCTCAATGGGTAGCGCTTTGAGTTATAGGATTAAATTGAGCAATATGCACCAGGCACCGAATGGATATTCTCCTCAACAGAGACTTCATTCTTGGATGTTTCCTTCTTCCGTTTTATTGTGGATTTTTTAGACTGGGAAATAAATTACATCGCCCAGCTTCCTGTGGTTGGATATTTGCCGGCTTCTTGACCCGCGAACAGCTTCGCTCCTACTCTGTGTTCGCTACTTACCTGTTGTCTTGTTGCTAATCGGTACCACGGTAATTTCAGCCTAGCCATGGCAATACTTCAAGCTATAGATTGTGCATGCACAGTCACAATGGAAAAAAACATCCTCAGTCACAGTTTGAGAATCGAGCATTTCCTAAACAATAAATATCAACTTTAGTTCCTAACTAGAACTACTAAACTGAACTACTGCAAACAAAGAATAAAATCAGCATTTTCCACTCTTACCGGCCAGCACCTCCACCATTTATGTGTACGTTCATCACTTGCTCTGTCCAATTCTTCGATTTTTTTGTTGTTCAAATAGACTTTTCTAAATATCTATACACTTCATACTTCATCTAATAGGTAGGTACCTATACGTATACAACAAAATAAGATACAAATTTATAATCACATAAGAGACGAAGCATCATCATCTTAAAAAGATGGTGTATGTTTTTACGAAGCTGATGTAATAGTATATTATTCAACAAGCGGGTAATGATTGCTTCTTACTCATGAGGATGCAGTTTGCCGACACGAGCCTTGGCGAGTGTCGTAAAGCATCCGAATGAGTAACAGCCACTACCCGCGAGTAGAATACTATGCTTTATCCAGTCTGATTGAAAAATGCAGGCATGTATGTGCGTGATAATGCGTGCATTATTCAATAGGAATGAATAAATGATGTTATGGTTCTTCCACTTTGAAAGCGAGTTTAATTGACCTGAAACTAAAGCAAACCATTTGATATTTCAGTTTGTTTCGTCCTATTGTGTCTTTGTTTTTTGTTTTTATTTAACGTCGGCCTATTTTTCCAATCGAGGCCTAACACCGACGCCGTTGAATACTCTCCTCCACTAAACCGAATTTTTTTTTGAACCCCTGTGTGTTCCCAATAAAGGGTAGGGATTTTTACTGACCACCAACTTGTTTTCGGAAGAAAAATCCGATCGCCTCTGGTGGAGATCGAACCCAGGACTCTTGGTATGGCAGTCGGACGCGCCGAGACCATCACAGCACAAGCACCTCTCCGAGCACATTACAGAATTATTGCAAAAATTCAGCTACTCCTGGTATTAATACTTAGTGAAAATTGCTATTCATTTCTTTAACACAACGTCCCCTGTCTGACAAAACAACTTAGTCGAATTTTAGTCGATTTTCAGCTTTAGATATCAATGAATTCATCTTGAAAAGGGCTTCAAATCTGTGCAGTCGAAAATAGCGTATTTTGAAAATTAGGCAATAAGTACAATGAAAATTGATGAAATGACGAAGGTAAGTCGTAAATAACAAGATTCTATCCGACAAAACGGCGTATATATGATTTTAAGTCAAAACAGCGCAAATCCATCTAATTCGAATGGCGTATGTCGACTTTTGTCATTTGAAATTGGGAAATTCTGTCTGACAAAACGACGTATGTCTACATAAGCGCGGATATGACTGGTCGAGAGCATCAAGCGCGACTTATCTCAATACTACGGAAACTGAACGGTTTTTTTATTTTTGAGATATGGAAATTTCATTTGTTTTAGGTTGAAGCCCAAGGTTTCCTTCACTTACGTCCTGTCAAAAAATTACCTCGGATGTGAACAGTGAACAAGCTGACATTCCCAGTTGCTCCCCCAAGTTCAGCACCTCCGCCATTTCTACTTTTTAGCGTTTAACAGCTCTGCCATTAGTACCGGACACTAATATAGGATTATCCTCGGGTTTGTTGCTTGACTCATCATTATTTTCTTCAGTTTTTCTCACCACCCGTATATCTGTCAACGAAGATGGTACATGGAGTATTTATTATTGTACATGTATGAGTAGGTGGTAGGTGTGATATGTACTCATTATGTATTATAGACAAACTAACCTTACAGAAAGTGACCTGACTTCACTTGAGAGATTTATTTGTCCATTATATCACGAAGTTACATATGTGCGACAAACACAAGGCCTTACCTGCACAGCTCCAGGAGCCAACGGAAATATGGGTCAGTAACTGTAAACAGACCTCAGGGCGCGCTCGCGACTAAATCGACACGGTAGAGCTAGGTTATTCACACACATCCATAACCCAAAGTAAAGGCAAAAGCTCTGAGTAAAATGCAGTAGAGCTAATCCAAAAACCGTTTTCTGCAACTATTACGCTACGGTCTTCAGTTTTTCTGTGATGGAAACGTGTGAAAAGTTTACAAAATGTGCCGGCGGCCTTTAACCTTTTGGATTTTACAGCATGCCTATGAAATTTCAGTGCCAGTAGTGACGAAAGTGACAAGTAGGACTTGAAAAATGCGGCTAACCTGTTCCCAAGAGGTGAGAAATCTCTTCTTGTTTCTAGTGTGTCTCAAGAGTTTATTTTTTCACCTGTAGGATTATTAATTTTCTTGGATGTTATTTTGTGTTTGTTCTGCTAGTGAGTGTGTAATTTGGATAATTATCAAGTTGGCGAGATAACAGATTCTACAGGTATTTACACCTGTTTGTCCCAGTGATCCCTGGTTAATTAAAGTTACCACTTGAAGTTCACCCTTAGTTATGATTATGAATGATTAATTATGTTGTTAGTATTTAGAATGGAGAAAGTCATTATTTTAAATCATTAGAAAGAATGATTTTTTTGCTGAAGTAGGTAGGTACACGATCGTACACCGGAAGTAGGATAGATTATTTAGACGACATTCAACTTTGTTATCACAAAAATTAATTGAGGAGCCTGATGCTTTCAACTTTTTTAAATTTGGGAGATCTCGAGAGTGATCCTTGATCACCGCCTTTGTTCTTTTTCATCTGAGCATTATCAGGAAGAGATCCTTCGGCAGGTAGATATTAAATTTTGTTGGTTTTATATATCTCTTCCCTCTTCCTCTACCTATCTACAGACAACTTCGTCAACTATGGTAAAAGTAAATACCTACCTGTTACATTGTGCACGGCATAGCGCAATAGTTGATTATAATGACCTCGGTCATAACAATAATCCGGTTATTAGGAGATAAAAAAAATCACAATCCTGCTATTGCCCCTTATAAATTAGTCTCTCAAACAAAATTTGCAAAAACTGCCCTCAAAACTGCATTTGTGCTATGTTTACCTACTACCTACATCATGCTGTTATCATTGCGTAAAGTTATCTTAGAAACCACACACAGGTATAATGATCAGTCTAAAAATATTTTAAAGTAAAATTTTACCTACGCGCCTACTTAAGCGTAGGTACCAATTACCATTTTTGTCATAAACTCCCCCGCTAAAATGTGTGTTGTGTGATGTGAGTGTGAAAGTGAGCCAACGAACTAACAAGCTTGATTTTTTTTTGGTAGATACGAGTATTAGGTTTGTAAGCTCATTTTGTAAGTTTTATCAGATACGAGGTACTATCCAATATGCAATTGATTTTTTAAATATTTTGGACCTCATCTTACACGTCCAAAAATTAGTTTCTCTTTCTATTACCATTTCGTCAGGGGGTAGACCTTTTTGTCAGTGAATTGTCCTGTCGGTAAGCCTTTCAATATCGGTCGTTTGTTCGGCGGTGAGTTGAAATATTGAAATAAACCCAGCCCCTGTAGCCTGTTGGAGCATTGGTTTAAAGCTCGGTTCAAAGTGTTAGTATTCTTACCTATATACAGGGTGATTCAATGGAAACAGCCACCCTGAATAAATTTTTGCCTGGTGAAATTTAGAAAACTTCCCGAGACCCGTCGATTTTTGTTTCGAGGGGACATCTAAAACATACTTTGGCAAATTTCTATTTTGAACCCCCTCACCACTCACCCAACTTCGAAATTCCAGTGACATTACGTGCCTGCGATACATCAAATTAAAGAGAACTAAATTCTCTTTTTGAAAAAAATTGTTGAAAAAATATGAACCTCACCCCTCGTTTTCCTGAAATTCTCTTGGATGTCCTATTTAATATTCTTGACCTCCAAATTCTCTTTAATTTAGTCAGTTTCATTCTGAATCGCATCGGAGAAGAGATTTTTTTTTAGAAAAGTGCTACCCAAATTCACCCTTTCGCTCTCTCTCACCCCAATTTCAAAATTTACCAAGACACCACCTACCTTGTCATACATCAGATTCAAGGAAATTCAATTCTCCCTCTGGAAACATTTTTTTTTAATTTTCAACCCCTCCCCTATTAAATTGGACATTCAGAGTATTTTAAAAGGGAAAGGGGTTTTTGAAAAATTTTAAAATATTTTTTCTGGCGAGAATTAAATTCTCTTCAATTTGATATATCACAAAGTAGGAAGTAGGTAGTGTCATTTTAGATTTTGGAATTGGGGTAGGGGAGCGAAGGGGTGAATTTGGGTGGCACTTTTTCCACAGAAAATTTTCTCCCTTGAAGCTGTGCAGAATGACATTGACTGAATTAAAGAGAATTGATTTTTTCAGAAAAGAAAGACAGATGCGTGCGCGTTCGCACCGCGCAGTTGTGGGGTCTAGCTATAACGGCGCCGAACATCTTCATGGGAAACTCCGTTCGTTATGAACAAACTTTTTCAAATATTCTGCGCGCTGGTCCGACAGAGATGTGCGCGGCACCACACTGCGGCCTTGTGGAACTGTGACGTAAATCGTGTGAGAGAGACCGCCTTTATTGAAAAAGTCCATTGAGAGGTCAAGAATTTCAAATTAGACATTCAGAGAATTTTAGGAAGAAGAGCTGTGGGGTTTGGGGTTAAAAAATCAGAAATATCTTTTCAGAGCGAAATTCAAATTCTCTTTAGTTTGATGTAGGTATCGCAAAGTAGGTAGTGTGGTTTGAAATTTCGAAGCTGGAGTGGGTGGAGGTGAGGGGGTTGAGATAAAAATGTGTCAATGTATGCTTTAGATGTCCCTCTCGGAACAAAAATCGACGGGTCTCGAGAAATTCTCTAAATTTCATCTGTCAAAAATTTATTCAGGGTGGCTCGTTTCTATTGAAACACCCTGTACTTGGAAAACAAGTGAAAAAATACTCGCAGTATTGTAGAGCAAGTTACACGAGCGTATTTCTTTTTGACGTGATTAATGAGCACGTTAGGTAATTTACTTAGAATTTTCCATCTGGCTTTTAGGGCCGTACATAATCAATGAAACGCATTGTATAGTATTGAGTATTGAGTTTCAAGGTGAGTTCAGTCAGCTTGTTTAGCTGCAAGTTTTAATTTTAGTCGCAAGCGCAGCGACGCCCATTGGCTCTTATGAACCAGTCTCCTCAGAACAGCCAACAAGCGATGCAGCGCTTACGACTGAAATTAAAACTTGCGGCTAAATAAGCTGACTAAACGCTCCTTTAACCAGAGCAGAGCTAGAAGTATAGAGAACTCGTTACGCTAGTTCAAAGTGGCGAAATAAAGAAGACGAAAAGTGTATTTTCATGTCAGTCTTCGCCACAAAACACGTATGGTAGGTTCTAAGCTTCATTAGAATCGGATCGATTTTTAAGAAGTTCTCGAGTATTGGAGACGACGGAAATATCAAACTCAGATACTCAGAATTATGATCCTTTACATGTTACCCACATCTACATTATAGCTACTTGAGCCTAGGTCATAGCAGGTTTATTATAGGCTACTTATTTGTTTTTTACATTATTGGTACTTTCCCCGAAGCTATAAAAGTAAGTAGGTAGGCAGGTACATTAATGAACACAAATGAATTATAACAGGATTGATAACGAACGTTTCATTTCGCATACTTCAAGCCTCTATTCACCTATAGGTATGATAAGATATTTTCCAAAAATCTATTACTTTATCGTGGCGTATCATTTGATAGGGATTAATCATTCTTTTATTGTATGTATCATTGACAGTATTGACTGCGGCTTCTCGTGATGATGTGTTTGATAAATTTTCGTAGCATTTAGTAAAAAATCGTATTAGGTAGCAATGATGTACTGAATTTACTGGATCAAAACTACTCATCAACCCCCTTCTAGCTCCCTATCCCCAATAGTTTATTAAGTTTTAATTTTGTAAGTAAAAAAATCAGTTCAAAAATGAATTTAATTTTTTTTTTATTTAAAGGGCTTCATGTGTCACCTATATTGAATGAAAGTGCAATACAAAGGCAGAAAAAATGGAGCATTCCGAACTAATCACGGAAATGCCGCACATCGAGCAGATGCCGACGCAAGAAAGACTGATCCTAGCCAGGAAAAGACGGAACTACCAGCTCAAAGTTTGGTTGCAAAAAGAAAAGGAATTCAACCGGAAAGCCCCAAAACAGCAAAAGGCAAACAGACGCAACATCTTTTTCAATGACAGTGTAGTGTTATTGGAAGCGGCAGCTAGAAATGATATCGATGAAGGTACAAGTATATGGCATTCAAATCATGTGTCTTAGCAGATTGAGTAATGTGAATTGTTTAAATGTTGAATGAGAATGAGATACCCATAGGCTTGTGAGATAGCTAGAAAAGGTTTTTGTCTTTGCTGATTACACCAAAACAAAAAATATTTTGAAAAGTTATCATTTCATGAATAAGAGACTTGAAATGTTTCTAATCAGACAGTGAGTACTTTCATGTGTTATTAGAAATTGTTTATATGTAGTTGAATGATCGTCCTCAAATGCAATAAATGTCGTGTCAAAATAGGTAAGATTCGACTAGCGAAAAAAGAACTCAATATCGTAAACGTTTGAAAGATATGAGTGTTTTACTTACAGTTGAAAACATTTACCCAAGTAATTTAAAAAAAATACGAAAAATCTAGAAACAGAAAGCAATCACAAAGAACTCTTCTCGCTCTCGCCTTTGCTACTGCGTATGATGACTGATGAGGCTTAAAAATGGTGGAACCAATTTAAAACACTGGATGGTTGAGTACCTCCACCTACGAGTCCACCTATACGTATTCAGGAAAAGGTATTTTTTAAGGCGGATTCATTTGTCGCTATAAGAAAACATGACCTTGGAGAAAAAAGGTCAAAATTTGTTTTCAATGATTTTTGTCTCACATTTAGTGAAGATTTAGTCTAATTTCTCCGATGTTTATGACATCACTTTTGATTCTGGTCACCAATGTCCATTCATTTTTCTGAACGTCATCAAATTAATGCTTGAAAGTGAGAATTTCATGTTGAAATTAATGGCATGGGTTTGAGATCACCCTGTATACCACTTACCTATCATGCTATCATGCTTTGCACCGAACTGATATAGCATTTAGAAAATGAATAGCAATTCTATGGCATTTACAATAAAGTTTTTGCTCCAGCAACAAACTGGATCTGGATTTCGAGGAAACCGTTTGAATGGGACTTTTTCTTGATACGACTGAAGGTTCATTTTTTATTGGTTGCTTGGGATTTGGTGTTGAAAGTATCATTCATTTATTTCTTGATTTGCGCAAAAAACCCAATATGTATATAGGTACCTACCTACTAAATTAATCACAAATTTTACTTTTTGTAACATGATCTAAAATTGAATTAAATTAGATCATAAACACAAATACTTGAGTACCTACCTATTCTAGTTTCTCTTGGAGCTAACCTCAGCTTTTGTGGGCGTAAAGCTCGATAATTTAATTAATTTGTTTTGCGGCCGTAACGCGAAGTCAACATGCATACCGGCAGATTCTATTTTACGCCGATGACATTATCATTAGATCCTAGTAATGCACTAAGTGCTATCATATTTGCATCTTCAGGACTGCATGTTTATTTTCTTCAAGTTACAAATCACCGCTGCGACTAGTCTAGACGCACCTTAATTGTTTTATAAAGGTTATTTTTTTTGCAGCGAAACGAATAATCATTTTTGTGCATTATTGCTCTCAGCCCAAACTCTATAAATGGAAATGTTTCAGTAATATAAATAATTCATGTACATACCTGATCAGTTTTTGATTATCTTTGAGCTTTCAATAATTATTATCATGAGAAGAGAAAAAAATGGTACATGGTTGATAAACGTTGATCTTGACATTTAGCCGTAATATCTGTAGGTACTATTCAAGAATGAATAATTTTGAACATTACTTTTATTATCGAATAAAGATAAATAGAGAAAGAAAAAACTACAACTTTTGATGATCTAACTTTTCCGATGTTTATGACATCACATTTGATTCTGGTCATCAATGTCCATTCACTTTATTGAACGTCATCAAATAAATGCTTGAGTAGTAGAAATAATTATTGTGAATGGAACTGAAAAATCGTTACTTTATCTTATTTTTTAGGATTAACTAGGATAACCTTCCTGAATTTTTGAGGTGATTGATTAGAAAATGCTGACGTTCATTTCCTCTACTTGTCCAAATTTCTTGCCAGTATTGCAATAGATTTTGATTCCAATAAAATTTCTAAAACTGTGAAGATGAAACCGCAATGTCTTCTGCTGGTTTCTCTAGAAAAATCAATTTATTATTATTTTCTTAAATACAGGGTAATTTATAATTAGATCAAAATAATAAACTATCGTATCAAAGAACAAGGCAGAAGTAAAAAAGAGCCACTTTTAATTTGTTCACAATTAAAAAAATCGGTTGTGGCACCACAATACTTCCCCGACTAGTATCCAGTAACCTATGGAAATTTATGTTCAAGACGCCTCTTTATCTTCTTAATAAGTCAGCAAAAAATTAAAAAAAAAACAGGAAATTTTGAATTTTCCGGAAAAATCTCAAAGCTTTTTCCGAATCATCTCATTGTAAATACCCCAAAGCCTTTTCCAAATCATCTCATTGTGAATACCTATAGTCAATTGAGGCTTCATTTTAAAAGCTCCATCATGTGAGTCCGCTCTCGATAAGCAAGTTTTGCATTTTCAGCTGGAAAACTCTCGTAAAATTGGAGAAATAAATTGTTGGAGAACGTCCAAAAACCAGTTATCTCTCAAGATTTGGTGGAGATCTGTTACCGGGATAAAAAGTTGTAAATTTGTAGTTATTCCAGGGTGGAAAACTCAAAAACCGTTAATCCGATTTAAAAATTTTACTCTCATTGTTACTCATTGTAAGCTGTATTTGAACCATGTTTTCAACACGGGAGCATGTCACCTTGATCTTCAACAAAAAGCTGATATTTTGCGTCAATTGGAGAATGGATGTTCATACGCTACCCTGGCAGTACGCTTCAATTAAATAATATGAAATAATTTAAAATAAACTTTTCATGGATAAGTCGCATAATTTTTAATGCATATTCGCAGCATTTTGATGGTTGAACAAGGTATCTATAAACTGAACACGTTCGGATTATAGATATAATTTAGAGTGAATTCTATAATCCGAACGTTTTGGTAATCCGAACGGGGTCTGCAAACTTTCTGTTCGGATTATCCAGACATTACTGTAATATCATCAAAATTTCCTTCAAGTTACAAGGACCATAACTTCTAAATTACGTCCATGAGTAAAAAAAGAATTTCAGTTCCGTGTTTGCAAAAAAAAATTTGATACAGGGCTCAAATACAGGGCTTATTTCAGGCTATTTTGTAGTCAATTTGTCAATTTGCAAAGATTTCAAGGTGAGTTTCTTTATTCGGGCTGCTATATCTTTCGGTGAGCCCAGCTTTGGCTTCAAATGGCTCATTGTTCATTTTCCAGCCGGAGACTCAGCAATTTGGTTTCCTTCTGGTCAGGAGGTTATTGGTCCTGTTCGAACCAAGTGGAGTGGGGCCTTATTCATTAACTTCTTACAAAATCAACTGAAACAACCTAATACCAAGCCTAGTACCTACTAAGAAAACCATGGAGAAACCATGTACTTATATTGGCAGCATTTTAATTTTATCCAGTTTTTTTCTTTTCTAGTGAGGCGACTGCTTCTAAAAGGAGTAAGCGCCGATTCGTGCAATGAAGATGGTCTTACGGCCTTACATCAATGTTGCATCGACGACAACGAAGCTATGTTGCTCCTACTTCTAGAATACAACGCAAACGTCAATGCCGAAGACAGCGAAAAATGGACACCTTTACATGCCGCGGCCACATGCGGCCACCTCAAATTAGTTAGGTAAGTCACTACTCATGACTCCCAAACCATCTGGTTAAATCCTCAACAATCCACAGTTTGGTACAGGAGCGGACTGAGCCTATAATTGGCCCCGGGGGCTAATTAAGGAAATACAGATAACGAGACGAGCGAAGCGAGATGCGCCGCAGCTGAAAATTTTTGCGAATAATAATAATAATAATAATACTGATGATAAGCACCTTTTTTTTGCTGATAACATGGGAAGCAGAGTTTGGGAATGGGGAGTTAGCATGCATAAGAAGATAGAAAGAAGTAACATTCTCAAAGATGATGCGGTGCAGGAATTTTTTCAGTTTTTCCCTCCAATGCAATGAAAACGAGAAAAAACGGGGTCAACCATAATAATTCTTTACAAAAAAAAAGTAACCAAAACTTGGCCCCTCCGACGTGAATAGCCCCGGGGGCAATCGCCCCCTAGCCCCCCTGTCCAGTCCGCCCCTGATTTGGTACACCCAAGGGTTGCTCAACTTTTATTATTTCTTCCAGAATTCTCATTGCTAGAGGTGCGAACCTGCTTGCCGTCAACGCGGACGGAAACATGCCATACGATATTTGCGAAGACGAAGCAGCTTTGGACTACATTGAAAGCGAAATGGCCAAACGTGGAGTCACTCAACAGTTGATAGATGACACCAGAGCCGCGACCGAGAGGCAAATGTTGATTGATTTGAAGAAAATCGTAACAAATAATGGAAACTTGGAGGCTTACGACAGTCAAGGGGCGACGCCGGTACGTTACAATACCAGTGATTGAAGCGGAAAATGGAAGTTAAAATTTGTTTTTCAGTTGCACATTGCCGCAGCGAATGGCTATTTGAGCGTGGTCGAGTTCCTGTTGGACCATAACGTACGAACCGATGTCAAGGACAAGGATGATTGGCAACCGTCGCATGCTGCCGCCTGTTGGGGTCACGTAAGCGAAACTTGCATAATTTGTAATTATTATGTTACACTCTCCCTGTGTATTTTTCTTAGCTGGAAGTTTTGGAAATGCTGGCTCAATCCGGAGCAGACCTCAATGCTAAAAATAAACACGATGAAACGCCCGCAGGTAAGTAAATGAAAACTTATAGAGGGTGTTTTATTGGTTCTGTCCGGCGCCAAAACATATATTTCTTATTGAGTTATATAATGCCTTAGCAGAAACAAAAAGTGATTTGAAGAAAAATTTGAAAAACGGATAGTGTCCTCTTGTAGTGCATCAACTGTAGGTAAAATATGTTCAATTTGAAATTTTTATTTTGGCATAGTCCATAACCAATCAAACAACCTGTATAATGTAGTCCTGATATTTGTTTTTCTAAGCGAGACGGTTTTTTTTTCAGATATTTGCGAAGACCCGGAGATTAAAGAACGGATACTGGAACTGAGGACCGAGCAAGAAATCAAGAAACAGGCCGAAGCTAAGAAAAAAGTCCGCCGATCGCAGAGTAATACTAGGACGCAGTCCGTCCGACGGACGTCCCTCAGGGACAAAGGTCTCACGGCTAGAAGAGACGCGGTTGAAGAGGCCAGGTTCAGGATGAAGGCTGAGAATCAAGTAAGTTTTCAGAATAGCCGTCCGGTTAATCCTCACTATTATTTCTAATAATGGAGTGTAGTTTAGTTTAGTTACATCCAGTTCCACCAGCGAATTTAATTATTGTTAGCTAATTGAGACATTTTCTCTGATGGATTCTAGATCAGTGCTGATTGAATGACCACGGAAAATGCATGCAAGCTGTTGTGGCCTAAACATTTTTCCATAATCTTTCGTGAAACTTGTATTTTCTGGGGTCACCAAGCCAATATTCACCAGAGGAAATATCTCAATTAGTTGACAACTATTAAATTCGGTGGTGGAACTGGCTATTAGTGTAGTAGTTTTAGTTTTTTCAGCTATAACCTTTTTGTGCGTCTTGTCAGATGACTTAATTCCAAGTCAGGTGGCGCAAAGTTGTTTAGGTGACGATTGCCCAATAGTGCGACTTGATTCGCCAAAACAGGTTGTTGTGCCGTTGTCAATGTTGTCATGATAATCCGGTGCAATTTCGGACGCAAATCGAACTTAAAACTGAGCTCTGGAGCTGTTTTTTAAGCCTCGACAGACGTAGTGGCAGAGGCTATTTGTAGCCGCTTTTTTTCGTGATAATTTTTTCCTTGTTCCTCGTTTCCCAACAAAATTCACCTAAATCTTCCGTGTCTTCCGAACGGTTGGACATATCCAGTTCATTCTTTCGTTAATCGAATCTCAACTATTGCGGGTTGATACCGACAACGTTTGAAGATGATCCGTCAAATATAGACAATCTTTAACAATAATAAAGAATGCACAAGTCGCAAAACTCATCTAAAATAGAGAAAACGCATATATGCCAACCTTTTCATCATCATATCTTTGGATCTAATGAAGCTATGTGCTTATTTTGTTTTTAATTGAAGTGCATATCCAGACCTTTGTCACAGTGTGACAAAGATTGAAAAACAATGGTTTATTATTTATTTACATTTTGCATGGTAAATATGAGTAGCATGCGCGCACCACTCCTTTACAGTTGTTGGTTGCGTCAGAAAAAAATCATATCTAAAAAACTGTGTCTTGGATCAAAAATTTTTGTTTTAAAAAATTCTGCAATACTGTAGCCCCAATCGCTTCGCTGGTTGTATATAGAAAACTGTGAAAACAAAATCTTTCCTCGCTGACTGTAAATCACAATGCATTCATAGCCGATGAGAATGTTTATAAACTTAATAAATAAATAAATAATAAACCATTGTTCCTTAATCGCTGTCACACTGTAACAAAGGTCTGGATATGTACTTCAATTAAAAAAAAAATAGGCACAAAGCTTCATTGGATCGAAAGATATGATGATGTTTTGGTAAATATGCGTTTTTTCAATTTTAGATGAATTTCGCGATTAATGCATTCTTTATTGTTGTAAAAGATTATTTATATTTGACCGATCATCTTTAAACGTCGTCGGTATGAACTCGCAATAGTTAAGATTCGATGACCGAAAGAATGAACTTGATATGTTCGACCGTTCGGAAGATACGGAGGATTTAGGTGAATTTTGTTGGGAAACGAAGAAACGAGGAAAAAAACCGGAAAAAAAAACAAAAAAAAGCGGCCACAAATAGCCTTTGCCACTACGTTTGGCTTAAAAACCTCAACAAAAGCTTCACATCGATACGACCTACGCGTTTCTGAAAACTGAAAAGTACCGTATTTTCTTGGAGTAGAATTCTGCAAAACTACAAACATTTTTATTTTTATCTAAAAACAATTGCAAAATATTCTAGACATCCCCAGTGCGAGGTAACACAAGAAGTAAAATCAGTGTATGACATAAAATAATTCGTTTTCAATCATAGAATTCTTTTGCGAGTTTTAATTTGAACTACTTTCAGGATTTTGAGTCACCCTGTATAGAAAGTTTTTTCTGTTTCGTCTGTTTTGGAAAATTCACTAAAGTCTCATCAAATAATAAAAATAAGAGGGGACAAAGCTCCAACCCTTCGACCTTCGACCCCCTATAGGTATCTCCAAAAATAAAAACTCAAAAAATTTCTCAACATTTTTTTGACACATTTGAAGCATTTCCCAAAACTGCCTTTGAATCTGGACCGCGAGCTGTGAAAACGTTTCATTTTCAAGATTTACAACTCACCCTAAAGTAAAGAAGGTCTTAAGTGTTCTTATGATTAAATTTTTGCGCGGTCAAGATGAGCAGCGCATTTTAGTACAATTTGCCATACTGGTGGCAAAAAGTTCGCTCCAGTGATAGTTACGCGTTTTACAATCAGGTCAGGTCAGGACAGGTTCTAAGGGTTACCAACTTCACGGTTATGTGAACTGGTGTCAGTTAGTTCAATAATCTTTGGTTGAATGGAAAACCTGGGAGCCTGCATATTATACAGCTTGAGTTGGGTGACGGACACTTTTACTTTTCGCGGACATCATAACTCGAACTCACATATCCGTAATGCAATTAAAAGTGCACAACATTGCTAAACAGTAAAACGATTTCACCAAATCCAAGCGTGGGGAAAATGAGCGCAAAACATCCAGACCAACGGGCTATTAATTAGTTGGCCGTACTTGACTTGCGTACATATTTCAAAAGTGGATAAAATAATTAAATAATGAATATTTTTTCATAGAAATCAACTGAATTTCATTATTTCCAATCGCTGAACATGTGTATGAAATATAATGCAACCAGGAAAGTTTTGTTATTTTAGTAGGTATGGGCAGTATAGTGACTTTTTCGTTTGCGGCAAGGTGCACTGTGTATGGTGTCAGTCCGGCGTGTAAATTTAATCATGTAGAATTTCTTCAGTGAGATTTCAAAACACATAAAAAATGCCCGAGTTTATCCAAGATGATATTTGACTTTGGTTTTTTTCACCATTCATGTGTGTTTGAACTGCGGTGGCGGCCAAGCTAAATATGAAGAGGTACAGACATACGGTGGTGTGTTTATCTTATAAAGTAAGTGTGAGATAAATTAAGTGATTCAAAAATTTAAAACACGCAAAGGTGTGTGTTCGGTTAGTGTTCTTGTAGGTTGTTTTTGAATATTTGGTTACGGCTGTGGCTGTGCATCTACTTCAGACTTCCTATTGTTTTCTGAAATTAATAAAAAGTTTATAGTTTGTAATGAAAATAAAATTAACTCAGAATTATTTATTTATAAGAAATACGCGATATACAGAATGATTCCGATTCGTGGACGCGGGCTTCGGGCAATAACAATAAGTAACTTAAACTGGTTTGTCTGTCACTCATTATTTTGGTTTTCGTAGTGTTGATTACAACTATTCTCAGGTGTTTAGATGCAGCTTTGCTGATTTACCCGCGCTCTATATTTTCGCAGGAGAATTTTTTTTTCAAAGTCAAGAAAAACTATCGACTTTTGTGGGAGGAATTATTTGTTTTCAACCGCGCAGAATGGCACTGGCGTGGCAGCAAATGTGCAGTCATGGTGGTTCCATTGCGGTAGGTGAGACGACAATGATAAGAGGATTGGTAAAAAGTCTTTTTGGGTCCTTCGGCACCAACTTATTGTCTTTTGTGGGAAAAAAGTAGAAGCGAGTGCACGCGTCATGCTCTCTCACGAGGAAATCAAATATTTTTAAATTAATTCTCGACACTTGCGACAGCTTGGTGCATCTTAAGATTCTTAGGTACCGGGCGGCGCTTAGGATTTCTGAAAATACACCTATTAATTCTGGTGTGTTCATAGTAGCAATGTGATCAAGGAATAAAAAATCTCTGTAAGTGGAAGTTTGCATTTTATTCTAAATTTATCATATTTTGCCAAAGTCATCTTTTAACTTAAAATTCGATTATAAAAATGGCTGTTATATTTGAGGAAAATTAGATATAGTCCTGGAAATACACCAAGACAAAAGACAAATAACCTCTTATATGTAAGGTATTCAGTTGTTTCAGTATCATGAAATAATATCTGGTTTTCGCCGAAGTTGTTAACGAGACTCCGTCCACGTCTCTTTCAGGATTGTTCTTTGGCCTCCTTCACAGCTTCTTCACTGTCTTTCGTTTATTCTTGTATTTCTCATTGTCTTATGCCGTCGCTTCTATAACCCTTTTTCGCTGAAATACCTATTCCATGTCTTCCTTTTCTTTTTAATGATTTTTTGAAACTTCCTGGTTCATCATTTTGCTTCATTTGCTATCCAAAGCTCCAACTCAAGGCAAAAATTCGAAAAATATAAAAATAATCTGCTCCTCGCATGAAAATCAAGGAAACCACTCCGGAAGCCCCCCCCCCCCAAAAAAACATACAAAATTAAAAAGTAAGCCCGGCGTTCACTAAATTCTGCAAAAAACCATAGCCTGTCCTAATTCATGATTTTAACGAACATACGGTATATTCATACAAGCCTAGATGATCATATCTGACCGAAATAATGAAACATTCGCTACTACAAACTGCATTTCAAGGGATTTCATGAAATGGTCACTACCAGATAGGGAAATCCCTCGTACGCCGGCCCTGTCAAGGGTCCCAACCGGGCATCGCTTCTCGAGAGTGACCTAAGGGCACAGAATCTGAGGGTATGTAGGTACTACCATAGTACTACCTAGTTACCACATGCAAAGTTCCATCCCAGTCCCGATCCCAGTAGAATGAAAAGAGCGTTGGTCCCATTAGCCTTCTTAGGTAGGTACTAACTAAGGGTGCAAATAAAAGAAGCATTTTGGACACGCTTATCTAGTATCGATCTATTCTCACTTGTGACCATTTCAATAAATACCTAACCTACAGACAGAATAGAAAAAATTAATACAAACGGGAATTTTTTATCTAGCGCTCTCGCCCGTGAAAACGATCGATCACTTTTCAATTCGAACTTTGGGTGAAGATATTTGTTACAATAAGAAATTCTTACAAACTGAATGGAAGTGTTCAACCGGTTCAAGTAGGTGCCTATTACGTATGGAATCGGTTTTCAACTGAGTATTTAGTTCTAATAATTATACCTACTTGTAATTAAGGAGTTTCGTCGATAGGTATTATATGTGTAATTCTATGTTATAGCGTTAATTTCGATCTTATTAGATCAGCCATATTAAAGAATAGTTTCAGCATTAAATATGTGCCAAGTTTCATTACCATTTCACGTTATAATTGCTAATAGAAATTTAAATCGTATCTGATGCTCTCTATCAACATAATGTTATACCTGATGGTGCGACTACTGAGAATAACATGCTCTGTTCTCTTAGTTTTCTGAAATCCAATGGAGTTTCACTACGTTACTTTGGTTTGCTCCTGGCCAGTTTTAAAAAAAAATCACATGCTAATCTAAAGTCTCAACTTGCAGTGTTTGGACAACTTGGACTCGGACTTGTCCATCCAAAACCCAGTGAAAAACAACGTGAGCACACCCATCAAGTCCTACAGTAACGGCAACAACACCCCCACGGAAGCGCCAGATTCCATACGAAATTCTGCCGAAGACCTATCGATAAGTCCGATCAAAGCGATTGAGAATCGCAAAGCTCCCGAAGGCAAAGATAACGATTCAGTATTAGAAGGTCAGCTCATAGACAGCAAAGAAAACTCCTACACGACAGACGTCAACGGAAAAGTGACCGTGCATGTCGTGGTCACCATCAACGGAAACGGCACTTTGGCCGACCTGAAAAAGCAAAGAATGCAAATTCGAAACAGCAGTTCAGATGTTAATAGTATGAGCTCACCCATGGGCAGCATAGCTGAGGAGTCCAACATGAGTCCCACGGTGGCTGATATAGTCCGGTTCACAGGTGAGACTACAGAGGAGAATGTTGGATATGCCAAATCCAAGAGGTGCTGTGTCATCCAGTAATTTTTACCAGTATTTCAAGCATTTATTTTTGAAAGGGGTGATTTGATGCAATGCTCGCAGCTTAAATTGCTTCTCTATGAAAACTTTGTATGATGCGACAACCTTTAGTTGTTGAACCAATTGATCTAGATTTGACCAAGCAAGATTTTGGCTTGAAAGTCGTACGCACATTCAAGATATTTATTTGCGACATGCTTATATGGCTGCTTCACTGGCAGTTTTGCTTCCTAGAGTAATTATTGTTTATTTCGAACCAATTACATGCCATTTTGAAAGAAAAAAAACAACAACTAAATTACCATATCTATGAGCAACGTTTTCATATTATTGCTTTGATTCACCCTGTATGCCAAGTTCAAAAATTCCTAGACAAACTAGAATAGAAAACTACTGAGTAGTTGAATGTGAAATTGA
The DNA here is from genome assembly GCA_949128115.1 of Anaspis maculata. Taxonomy (NCBI): domain Eukaryota; kingdom Metazoa; phylum Arthropoda; class Insecta; order Coleoptera; family Scraptiidae; genus Anaspis; species Anaspis maculata. The sequence goes on from OX421963.1 coordinate 50,511,919, forward strand.
AAGTTTAAGTCTCTGCCCAGTACTTACGACGTATGTACTTAAGTTTTTGTCTACTGTACCCTTCCTATAGATTGTAAAAAGTTGTTGTCCAGAACTTTACATTCCATACTTCGTGATAATGTAATTTTAGTGTACTTAAAACCCTATTTAATGTGATTAATTCTTTCGTGTTTTTTTCGAAAAGTTTTATAGCAAATTGTTGATGAGAAAGTAATAAGGAGAATTCTTCTACAATAAACAAAACACAAATTTAATCAAGACAAAACATAAAACCCTCAATAAATACTCACACACTGCCTTCTGAAGACTTCAGGGGCTAAACCGAATTAAACACCATATTAAATCAGTGCCTACTTGTAAAAATGGACGTTTAAAACATTTTTGGCGAGGCCTTAAAAGAATTATGAAACATCCAAGTGCAAGCAATAATCATTGTAAATAGTATATTGTGTAGCATTAGAGGATTCTTCTGTATTTATGTAGTTATTTGCTACTTAATTTAATGTCCTATTTATTCATAGAAATAAATATTGTTAATTTGTTGTATATTAAGACTCTAATTCCACTTTTTGATTGAATATATATTTTGTATCAAAATTTTCTAAAAATAGAAATTTTATTGTATCTGAAATATTTTTTCTTATTCACATATTTGAACAAGTTTCAAACTTGTTCTTCTGAGGTAGGATGGTGAGAAAGGCAGAAATATTGAAGGAATAGCAATGAGTTGGCAAGAGAGCAAATGGACCTATTGAACTGGAGATCTGCCTTTAAAGCATACCTACCTTTAAGTGCCTTATCACAAAAGAATACTGTAAGGTTTTGTGTTACATCATTAGGATACATTGTAAGATTTATGAACCGTAATTCATGTCATCCTTGACATCCCTGTGATTATTTGTTATTGTATGGTGTTGAACCTGCACAGAATATCAACTAGCTTTAATAGAGACCTAATATTACTTATCAGTGAACCATAACATGTTACGCATTTTACAGTTCTGATTTATTGATAAAATATAAGGCTTTTCTTGGGATTCTAGAAATTCTCGTTTATGGAAAAAACAATTCTGGAAACTTCTGCAGCGAAAAATCTTCATAATGTTCCAGTCGTTACGTACCTATTTTTGAACAAAGTGCAGACGTTTCGATTTTTGTGGTTTGGAAGCGCTCTTCAGCTTTAAGGTGAATTTGGTCAACTTATTTAGCCAGTCTTTAAGCAGTCTTCAAAACATTTTACTGATATGTGATGGAGTTATCTACATAGGTACTTTAGCATGAAGGTAAGGCAAGGTCAGGATCTCGGTCAGGATAGTAATAGACTTAGCACAGGCTCAGGTCAGAGCCCTATTTGTACCTTTAGGCGTTATTTGGTCAGAATACTATCGACACAGTCAGGTCAATGGGGCATTTTCCTGGCCGTACTGCACATGTGCGAGGTACAAGAAATGGCGGGATATTAAAAACAACCGGACAAACTAATGCATTTACGCAGATTTGTCATTAACAAAATTTCTGCACAGATGAAATATTATAGCATGTTTTGTCTCAAAAATAGACTAGCCTTGGAAATCTACCCCGTTGTATTACATTACAGTACAGGTGCATTAGAGTAGGATTCAAAGGCTTTTGTCCGGTTTTTTCAAAAAGCCCGCTTAAAATTTAGCGCATGTCCCTGAAATGATTGCTCAGGACAAGCCCCTATGCATCTACTTTCAGTATTAACGGGTCAGGCTAAAGTGTTTCACCAGTTAGGTCATGAGGTGAAGTTACTTTTAATACAGAATTCAGCATTCGCAGTCGATTTGGTACAGTTAAAGATCATTATCACTGTTTTAATTACAGCAGAAATTCGAGTTGTTTTGAAAGTAGAACGAATCAAGTTTTTTTTTAATTGTTTTGAACCTACACTGCATTTTTCACGAATTTTCTTTGTTTTCGTGGTATTTTACACAATGGATATGATATCTGTAAGGATCAAAATAGAAACAGTCTATATTGCCCGTTTTAATGAGTCTTTGGCCGATAAGGTGAAGATGAGTTTTACGATGATTCTCATTCCCGCCTGTGTCAAGTTGATAACGCACGTGCTTGAAAATGTCAAACAATTGCCCATTTCCTCAAAAGAATTGTTTTGTCTGATTCTACGAGTATACACCGAGTAATAATTTCTGTTTTTTTTTCGTACAAGTTTCTTGTTAAAATCAAGTGGCAAAATTCTAGATTGTGTAAGAAAGGCGATTTACTTCGGAAAGTTTGGTTGTAACAAACACAAAGTATAACTTCTGTGGTATAACGTAGAAAGAAAGCACGTGGATGTGGTCAGCAGTTTTGGCAGCAGGTGAAAGACGATGGCAACAAATACATCTTAATCGCCATGGACTACTTCAGCAAGTGGTCGGAAGCATACGCCTTGCCTAACCAGGAGACCCAAACCGTATCACAAGTACTGGCTGTTGACCTGCTCAGTCGATTTTGAGTGCCACTGGAGCTGCACTCTGACAAAGAATGGAATTTCAAACCCAATGTGTCCCAAGGCATATGTGCCCTGTTTGGAATATAGAAGACCAGAACGACGTCCCTCAACCACGTTCTGTTGGAATGGTGGAGCAGTTCAATAGGACGATGGAACAACATCAACACCTGTCGAATGTCGTTAACGAACATCAACGAGATCTGCGGCATGTATCTATTATTTTTGGCCGCGAATTCGTCTTCCTTGTAACTTGCAGTTTGGCAGACCCGAGGATAACCCAAGAACCGTCCCGGAGTACGTCGATGGCCTAAGACAACGAATGGGCATTGTACACGAGATAGTACGACGACGGATCCGTATTACGGCCGATCGGATAAAAACGCGATACGACTTGAAGGCCAACTTTGGGAGGGTTTCAAGCATGTGATCTTGTGTGGCTGTACAATCGGAGGATTTCAGACAGAGGATTTCTGAAGCTTCATCCGGCGTGGGAGGGACCATACACCATGGTCAAGAGGCCCCACAACCACCCACGACGTCGTGTATCGGATCCAAAGAGCCCTAGAGGCCTAGAGCCCAGAGTCAAGATGGAAGTTGTTCACCTGGACCGACTCGCACGGTATTGGGGAAAAACGAAAGGTCTTGTCATGGCAAGGAGGGCCAGTATTACGAAACTCGCTGGAGATCACGACGCCCAAATAAGACACATCTGCACAATTGGCGGCGGAGCCGTGCATCGGGAGTCGGAATATAGGGGACGGAGGGGCAGAATGAACCGGCGGGGTAGAACGGAATTTGCCATTTATTACTCTTATTAGGTGTGTCACCCCCTATCGCCGACTTCTGCATGTAATAAGTACTCCAATTTGAACTGACCAATAGCATACTGCATACTGCGTTGCGGCTGCGACTGCGTCACGTATTTTCATAGAGCGGCCATAATAGTTTTCTTTTTCTGAATCGCCACCACTAGGAGAAAATTCTTATCTCATATCTTCACGATTAAACGATATTGAACTATTGAAGTCGACGAGGAAGTCGATCAGTATTTTCTGCTAGATACACTGGTGCAATAAAAGCTTGACCCTCAAGCAATTCAAGTGTTTGTCTTCCCACCACAAGATCCAGCTTAGTCAGATCAAGAAAACTGTATAGGTACCAAAATAACAATATAAAAAATAAAGATATTTATTCGAAAATCGTCTCCTTCACCTACACTACCTACAGTTCGTCCGCTTGTCTCTATTTGCATTGGCAGAACCCGAACTAAATGACTTTATCTACTAGGTAGATTGAAAAATCTGTTGTGGGCGACACAAAACTTTTCCTGCGGCAATGCGGCATCCAGAGACGTCAGTAACTGATGATTTTGATCTAAGCGTCCCTTCGGCAAGGGGAGACTCAATTGGGAAATATTAGAAAAAAACTACCAAGTGAGCGACCATAAGACTAAGGGTGGGTTCAGTCAGCTTATTTAGCCGCGGTTTTATTTTTAACCGTAAGCGCTGCATCGCTTATTGGCTGTTCTGAGGAGGCTGGTTCATAAGAGCCAATGGGCGTCGCTGCGCTTGCGGCTAAAATTAAAACTTGCGGCTAATTAAGCTGACTGAACCCACCCTAACTTGAAAGAGCACTGCGGTTCAAGGAGTTTCAGGGGATGCAGAACCTCATCCGTCGGAATATTCAGTTTCACAGGGAGAGGTTTTATAGGTTTTTTTAACTGAAAAAACACTCGGAAAATTGTGAAAAAAATTGCTGGGGATATGTTCAAGAACTATTTGATTACCTATTGTTTGAAAAATAATTGGTGGAAATGGGTTCACGGATTTTAAATACCTGTGGCGGAGTTCTGATTATCTGCACTTCTTGGCCCCAAATGACATGTGAAATGAAATGAGCCTTCCAGCCCATCAAAAGGGTAGAAACCAAACCAAATCTTAGGCACAGAAGTTCTAAAAACTGAAAAGAACGAGAGGTGGGCTTAGAGGGGCTTCAAGAGACACAAGAAGACACCAGGGGACCAATAGGGCTACAATAATCAACCCAAGAAGACAAGGGCGCTCTCGTGTTGCCTTGTTGTGTTGCCTCCTGCTGAATTTCATCCCAATGGGGCCTTGCAATTGAAAAACTCAACATGAGGTCGCCACTACTGTATGGGGCGCCTACTTTGATGTGTGAAGTGGCCCTAAATGACAAGAAAACACGGGAGTTTGAGTAGTTTGACCAGTAACTGACAGTGACTGGAGACGTGAAGCACGAAACAGAGGTTATCCAAAATTCAAATCAAGACATAAAATGACGGACGCCAGTCGTTGAGGCGTCAACACCGTCAAAATTGTCGAATTTGCCCCCAAAGGTTGTGGCGCCCTCGGTGTGTAAAAGTGGCAGTGCAAGGCCCCATTCATCGGACAGATTTTGAATTATTGAATGGCAACGTTTCAAATTAAACATTTCTCAAATTATTTGATAGATGACAGATAGAGAAATAATTTCATATATTCTTAATATAGTTTTTCAAGGGCTTTCAGGTGACATATTGCAAGTCAAGTTCCGTGGGATATAGCTTCTGTCATTTTTTGATAGTGGCATCTCCGTTTGACAGAGACGACAGCTAAAAACTAATTCAGTCATTCGACAGCAAAACCATGTGTGCATACCAAATTTCAAGTCGATCAGATCAACGGTTCGGCAGCTATCGTGGGAGATTACAAACACACAGACAGATAGACATCATTCTGAAAAAGGTCTGAATCGTCTTGAGGGATCTTAAAATGAATATATCCGTCGCAATCTCAAAACTTTGTTCTGCACGATTGCAATACTTTCCCTTCCATGTTGGTGTGGGGCCGGGAAAGTAAAATTCGTAGTGGGTGGGTATAGATAATTTATCTTCGTGAATTGTAAGCTGGCTAATGGACCCGAATCCAAGGCCAAGAGCACGAAGAAGAAAAATCTTCGTGAATTATTGAATATTGTTTTTACACATTAAAAATTCACATCACACATCCAGTTCTTCTATGCCATATTTCTTATTTTCTCTCTAATGAAATAAACAGCATTTGCGGTTGGGGTTTTACTGAATATTTATATGGCTCTTGATAACTATGAGATTTTAATAGTAGTTGCACAGGTACTTAACATAACACACAAACTTTACAAAAACAATAGCTATTTAGGTAACAAATAAGGAAACGAGAGAATATAGCTTTCCAATAGACCATATTAATTATTCTCACTTTCCCCTTCCACTAGTCATTTGTAAGTTAGGTATGTGCCTGTGACCATGCGCACTGCAGTAGAAGATCTCGCGCGCCACAGCATGCATAGAAAACGGAACTTTGCTGTCGCTGTCAGAATTTACGATTTCAAGGTGTTTTCTTGATTCTTGGGACGTTTTAACCTTTTTAACCATACTTTTACGTGACGGCTGACGCTCGGTTCGCTTTCAAGCGCTGTCAAAATTCTCGTTAGCGGAAGTTGTGCAATAAAATATGGCGGGTAATTTGAAATTGTTTTGGATTCAAAAACCCCATTCTAAATTGCTTCGCATAAACTTCACAGCAAGATTTTCCATTTCAATATGGTGAAAAGTAGGTCAGGTATTTCTTTTTACACACTTGCTATGTTATACATTTTTTGAAATTGTCAATTTGCACCTTGAATTGATCATTTTACAAAGTCATTCAACATGCATATTCTTATGGGAGTTTCAACCCAGCACATGTGGTTGTCTCTCTCCCCGATCTGCGACTGCGCTCTGAATAATTAATATGGTCAATTTTACCTGAGCTGTTAGGGTTGGGTAAAATGGATGGTTACCATACATCTCCGGTTGACGCGTATTCAAACAGCTGTCAAATAGTGATTTAAACGGTTTTTCTTTGTAATTCCCTTTTAACTGCAGTAGGTCAATTTTGTTTTGAGCCCGTGCTGTAAGGTTTTGTAAAGGAAGGTCTCTAGCCCAATCAAAGCTCGAAAATTTCGTAAAACAATGAAATGTTCGATTCCAGCAGGAATCCAGATGTGAACAAATTTTCTTTTTCCTGCTAGCGAGCTATATAAGGCCGTGCCGTCCCATTCGGGGTAGATGAGGGACTGAGGATTCAGTATGAACTAGCAGGGCACAAGCACACAACTCTGGAAGACGTTATCGAGCCTTTCTCACATGATTCACACACTGGTGGTCACTTTTGATCATTTTGTTTTAACCCGCCAACTCTGATCCGGAAATGTGCCGCCTCCATAGACGGAACCTTACAGGTAAAATGGGAAACGTTTGTTGTTTCATTATAGTTTTATAATGACGTTCCAATGTGAAACTTTATGCTGCTCGCTTCGCTCGAGTCAGAATCATAATATTATCCATTCCAAGCTTAAAAAAACCATAGTTGCCTATGATATTTTTTCTTCAAGTTGGAAAATCTGATAAGTGGATGGATTGAAAAAGTCAAGATGATTTAATCAAAGTCAAAGTGATGTTTGCTTTGCTGGGTTGCCGTTTTAATTTAATTGTTAGGTCAGATTTTGATGACTTCATACAACATTTTCATTATTTGTTTGTTTTGAAAACGCCTTTAGGCACGTTATTTCAATAGTGAAACTTCAAGTGTGAAAGTTCAAATTTCAAAGGTGCAACAGTAAGAATATACAGTTTAAAAATCACCAAGGCGAACCCAGTTCCAGCGCCGTATAGTGTGATTTCGTCGCAAGTGATTTCGTGACCTGAGCTCGTCGCGCCTTGTAAGAACCTGAAAGTACGTTAATTCACTTTCTGTTCCAGGATCATGATCTGTGATCCTGGCCGAAAGAAAGCGGCTGAGGTCAGTGAGCAAAACTGCGACCTGCCGGAGACGCAGTCTCCAGAATGACAATTTGACAACACAGCGTATTTCAGGTGCAGTATTCAGGTGAAGGTTTCATGTCATATGGACCCAAATTTTAACGTAACTTCTCTTATATCAAGAAGACAATAACCATAAAAAATCACGGACATCAACAAAACTCGAATTTTTCATGGCCAGCTGTGTTTTTTTTAAAGCTTGAATAAACTTCGACATACTACCTGCAAAAAGAAGCAAATGCTATTCAGGATATTCTGCCAGTTTTGAAGGTTTTTTGCACCTGTTGCTATCTACGCTCCTACGCTCTACTAGCAGTTTGGGTTCGTGTAGAACAGCAAATTACAGATGAGCTTCAACTTGTTTTTTCTGAGAATAAATTCGGATCGACAATCCATAAAGCAAGAACTTTTTCTCAGGTAGAGTTTGATGTCAAATTCTATTGAACACTCGTTATAACTAGGTGTGTTCGAGAGTGTGCTTAGAATTTTGGAAATTAAAGTTACGGTCACCAAGATATTATAGCTCTGACACTCAACGCTATGACGGAATGGTAAATGGTACAGCCACCAATTATTCTGACCATCAAATGAGGCATCCTTCTCTTATGCCTTATGGGCGCGACATCCATTTGGAAAAGAGATTCTATATTTTGTGACGTCATGTACCTACTGGACAGAAGAGTGTGTTTGCTCTTCCTAGACATGGTATTCATCAAGCGATTAGCTTTAAAGTCATCAGATTGATGAATTTCTTTTATGAAGAGTGCTTAATTCCTGGGACTAATGGACGGACACTTCGCTCACTTTTAGTTTTTAGTGTTGTCTTCCGTGAATATACAGGGTGATTCACCCTTTTTTTGGTCAACATTTTAGGAGATGGAGGAAGGTCACAAAAATTATAGACTTTCTTGAAAAAAATTACATCGGAAACGCATAATAACGGAGATAGCTGAGGCTTCACCGTGGGTTCCACAAAAAAGATAATACGAGATTAGTTGATTTGCGATTTTGTTTGTTCATTTCTAGCTGAGTGATCAATGAAATAGCTGGTTTATCCCTCAATAATGAAAAGATGGGTCTAGTAGGTACAGATTTCAGGCATTTTTTGGGTTAATCGCCTAGCATTCAGCAAAAAAAAGTTCAGTTAATCTGCAATCAGCCTTGAAAGCCCTTTGAAAAGGTTTTTTGCTACAACTCCAAATTTAAAAATCAGACTTTGAATAAATTTAGTACACAAAGTAAGTCAATGCATACCACCAACAAGCTAGTCATATTGATTTTTATCATTTATATGATGCCCTATTAGGTTCTGCATCTCCCTTGGAATCAGCACGAATCCGTGCAGTATCCACACCAGAATCCGGCTACTGGCTCCAGTCCATTCCTTCACCCAACACCGGATCTCTGCTAGACAACACGTCTTTAAGGATTGCTGCAGCTCTTCGTCTAGGATGTGATGTTTGCCAACCTCATACATGTGTCTGTGGTTCCCCTGTGGACTCTAAAGGCCGTCACGGGTTGAGCTGCTCTAAAAGTGCTGGCAGATTTTCTCGACACCAAATGCTCAACGATTTGTTAAAAAGAGCTTTAAATTCCGTTGACATCCCTTGCCTACGTGAGCCCACTGGTCTCTTCAGAAATGATGGCAAGCGTCCGGATGGCTTAACCCTAATTCCCTGGTCAAAAGGTCGGTCTCTGGTGTGGGATGCAACCTGCGTAGACACCATGGCAGCTTCCTACATTAAGCTTACATAAAAAACGCCCAAAGCTGCAGCTGAAAACGCCGCACGCAACAAACATCAAAAATATTCTGACATCAAAAAAGCATATGAATTCGTAGCCTTTTCTGTGGAAACAATGGGCCCTTGGAGTGAAGAAGCTACAGTTTTTGTAAATTTTCTGTGGTCAAAATTGAAAATGGTGACTGGTGATCCACGTTCGGGTAGATTTCTCAAACAAAAAATTTCACTTGCCATTCAACGTGGAAATGCTGCTAGCATATTGGGCACCTTGCGCTCAATTTCATTCCAAAAAATGGAAGAAATATTTTATATTGTTACATAAATGTTTTTATTTATTTATACTTCTTTTTTTTTATTACTATATTATCTTTGTAAAATTTACCTATTAATAGTTAAATGTTTTACAATTATTTTGATCAATTTTTTTTTATTTTTCGTTTTTTTTTAGCGAAAGTAGTTGCTCAATTTTTGATGCTCTACTTACCATCATCTGAAATATTGAAAAGTGGAACACCTGTTAGTATTGGTAGGACTTCTTGACCTCATCTCGAAACTATTCTACTGCACGAAATTGAAATTGAATTTTCAATGAAATCTTTTCAGATAGCTATTAGCTAGGTAGTGTCTGGTAAAAAATGAACTTGACAAAGGTTGTTACCAGGGACAGCGACGTTAGTTTTTGTTATTCGCCTTTCCAGCATGCAGTTGTAGGTAGCTGGTAACTAAACAACCATCATTTACTTGATGTAGGGGAAACTAACAAAGTCATAATCGTAAAAGAATTAAGTGAGTACTTACTGCCAAAGTCGTGATAAGAGAGATAATCTCATTAAATACGAATTTAGAATGGTTAGCTTTAGGTATATTCTTATAAACTTAAAAATGAGAATTCACTTCTTGGTCAAGTTCATGACAAAAGTTTATTGTGCACAGACACATCAGATTCTTATCTTGAGAGATATTATCTTAATCACTACTTAGCTTGATTTTTAAGCACCTTGGTGATGAATGCAGTTATGATTAATTGGATTAACCTTATCAAGAATTTTGGTTTTGGCCACACTCAACATGCAAATGGTTCAATTCAAATTAATTTTTCAAGTACCATTTCCTTTCATGAATTTTTCAGTAAACTTCGACATTAAATTAGTTTGTGTTTTTTCAAACATTGACTTGCTTATTTCTGATAAAGATATACTGTTATTATTTTTAGCGGGGGATTACCGGGAACAATAAGGCAATTTGATTTTATTGTCGTCCCGTCGGCTCTGCTTCTCTATGAAATTAAAATTTTAAATCAACTACCTCCATTTTAAAATTAACAATAAAATGTGTCTGGTGGCTTTATCACGTGGAAGAGATTTTGACGAAGTGGGATGGATGCTCACGTCAAACAGGAATCAAGTCGGCTCTATATATCGTCACATTCTTGGTTGTGTCGTTGGACTGGCTGGTTGAGGGCAGCTCAGAAGTATACCTACCTGTTGGTGAAGCAAGTGAGTTTTCCTTTTATTTTTTTTTCGACTTGTTTTTTTTTGGCTGACAGTAGGTACATTCTGTGAATTATTTATTTCAACTTTTTTCTTTAAACCGTCACTATAATGTCAGTTCTATAAATTTTAAAAATCTCTTGAAATTTTCAAGGGTCGTGGTCACTTAGAAACGATTAAAATCGGCTTTACGATTGGCTCTTTTTTAACTTCTTCCAACTTTCAACGGGTATCGTACACAAAATTGGTCCACTGTCATCTGAATTTTTATGTGATGCTAGCGAAAAAAAAATCCTTACAGAAATATTTCATCCATTTTAGCTGCAGAAATTTTTAAAGTTGAATTTTATCAGTTTCGATATATTTTTCATTCAAAATTGAACCGTGAAAAAAGTGCATCAGTACACTTGACATTTTCGACATTATCGCTGACTTGGAGTAAACGCTGCATTGCATCACGAAAGTAATAAGGTCATGATGCATCGCTATCATTTGAATTTGTTGTCATTATTGTTTTTCTTGAGATTTTCATAGAGAAACGTTTGTTGAAGGAATTAAAAAAAATTGAAATAAAATAAATATCTTTTCAATAAACAGTTTCAATTTACAAAAACATTTTTGTCAGTCAATAAATTAATTTTGAAAATTGAGCTAAAAAGTAGATTGAGCGACACTTTCGTCTCAACTTAGGCGCCACTATCTTTCGTTTTTGTAATAATTTCTAAAACGCAGTTGGCACTTGGTGTTCCAAGGGCACCAGACACTCGTGTGATTGAAGTTGGCACCGTCTACAAGACCTTTTTATCATTTTAAAATCTTTAAAAATCCTGTATTATCGCCTCGTAAAACCAGCCTTGACAAGCTGTTTGAGCAGTTAGGTACCATTATATAATTAAATCAAAGACACTCAATTATTTATAATCTAGTTTAATCATAAATTAAAGTTGGACATTGTTCCACGAGAAAACAGTTAAGTAAGTACTTATCTTCATACCTGGCACATCAAGATTCTTGTCTGTAACAATCTGTCTTTAGAATATATAAAAAAAGTCACCAAGAGAGTATAAATTATTGACAGACAAGTTCTTGACCTGTGCTAAATTTTTCTTAAGACTTTTACAAATGATGGAGATGGCTTTGAGTGATATCTACATCTTGAATATAGTACATACCTACCTGGCGTTTATAGGAATCGAGGACAAGGCTGCAGTCTACTGACCGAAATGTAGTTTTTTTCAAATCCAGGATCGAAATAGAAACGACCAAAGAATGTTTTGCTCTTGAACTTCGATTCTAAAATAGAATATCAATTGAAAAAAAAGAATTTTCTTTCGATATTGGTCATTCTCAGATGCCCCTGAGCCTATTCTGAAAATTTGGTGAAATTCTGATCAAAACTAAGTTAGATTCTGCCACCTGTCTTCCCAAAGTTTTTAAGTGAAATCTCTCGTCTACATATTTACTATGTGCTTACTATTATTGTCGATAAACTAGTCACCTTATTTGGGTTTCGCTTATCAAAGGTTAAAATACTTAGAATTACGAATTTCCGATAAACTACTGCAAATGTTCAAAATGTTATAGTTGGTTCTAAAAATAAAATAAAATAATTTGTCGAATGCCGCACGAATTTTTCCATTAGGATTTCTAATTAGTGGTGTTTTATGTCATTCAAATACACATAATGTTTTCGAACAGTTTGAAAAATTTGACGGACTTAATCATACAAAAGTATTTGATTATGGATCAAGGAACTTTTGCTGGTGTGTACTTTGAACTCTTGATGGATTCTTACACGAATCTCCACATTGTGGTGAAGCAAATAAGTGAAAAATTTCCATCACTGATTAATCTAACTAATCGGAGTTTAATCAATTTTTCACAGAGAAAGGCTGAACAAATTAATTAATCTAGTAGCCTGGCATTTATTACGCTCATGAAACAATTAATTTTTTCCTGTACTTGTAGATAGGTACAGATTTTACTTCTTCTCTATGGAAATAGGGGGTAGCTTCTTTCATCTCATTTTTATCTTATAATTCTTATACAGTTTCATTGATGTCTTCAAGGGAAATCATCAAGTAATTCGTGAGGAACAATAAATTGAATTTAATCAGATGAAGTTATTGTTAAATGAGATGGTGATGCGATCTTTGAACGGCATTTTAAATATTTTTTCTATCCATGCGTCCTACACACGAGACGGGAGTCTTAAATTGATTATGAATTGTGTTGAATGATAAAATGATGATGGCTGATGTAACTTTAAAACGATTTCATATTTTAGAATTGGAGCTATTTTTTTCATCAGTGGGTATTACCTAGTAAATTAATTTTTTTTTTTTGTTTTAACTGTAGTGAGACTAGTTTCTAAATACAGGGTATCCCAGAAATTATGGAAAGTAATTTTGACCTGTAACTTCTAACTCAATGCAGTGGTGGCCTGTGTAGTTGATTTTTGAAAATTCAACTCCGTTGGACGGAGTTCAATTGGTAAAATAAGCGTTGCGAAATCAATCCGTCTGGGTTTATTCCTTGACGGATTCTTACCATTTTGGTCTCTTTCGAAAGCTACAAGGATGTACTTGTACTTAGGTTGAGCCCATTGGCATTTCCAAAATCCAAAAATAATTTTCTCAAATGTCAAAATTTATTTATTTTTTGAATTTCGGAACTGCCAATGGCTCAAACCAAAGTACATCCTTGTAGCTTTCGAAAGAGACCAAAATGGTAAGAATCCGTCAAGGAATAAACCTACACGGATTGATTTCGCAACGCTTATTTCACCAATATGACTCCGTCCTTAAAGAGCTACAAGCCATCAAAGTTCGACTTTATTGCCATGTTTTCTGCTAATTACTCATAAACCGCTTGAGGCATTGAACTGTAATTTGGCAGAGCAGTGTCTTAATCCATCGTCTGCCTTCAAGTTAAATTTTGGAAAAATCTCATCTCTCACAAAAAAAGGCCAATTTTCAAAAAAAAAACTTCACAGTCGTTGTTGATATCGTCCAAGAACTCTGTGGTTGAAATACTTTCTGGGGCCCACTGTATACTCTGCCAGGCAAAATTATTAGCAGTACACTTCATAAATTTTTATTGAAAAACTCAGGTTCTGGCATCAGTCACTTGCAGAGTAGTCATGACGAACTACTGCGATTGAACTCGAAACTGTATAATAGGCTCGAGTGATTCGAAATTGTGAAATGGTGATGTATGAATGCATGGTACATGATCAATTGAAATAAATGAATGCATCAACGTCACACAGCTGGAAGTCCGAAAACTAAGGTCTCAAAGTATTTTCGGTGTCTCCGGTTTTTTTTTTGTGCGCGATCGTACATTGACCTCTATAAAAATTGCAAGTTGCAGCTGCTACTTAAGCTAATTTTACATTGAGCAACAATTGCGTGCAATCGTTGCATGCAACTGTTGCATGCAACAGAATTGCCTAGTCTAAAACAAAATTGCATGCAACTGTGAATATGCTGTAATTTTGTTGCGTGCAACTTGCAATTTGTCTAGATGCACTAGATTCAGGTATTTTTGGTTTGATTTGTTGTTTGGTGTGCAAAGAAGAATGGAAACAGGGGCTGAGAAAGTACTAGGAGAGGATCAATTCGGGCTCAGACGAAATAGGGGAACACGTGTGGCCATTTTAGCTTCACGAGTTCTAGTAGAGAAAACAAGAGGAAAAGGTCTTCATAGGTTTGGTGGATTTAGAAAAAGCCTTTGATAATGTAAAATGAGGGAAATCCTCAAAACGACAGGGATAAAATACAGAAATAGAAGACACGAGAATACAGATTGGAAACGAAGAGAGAGAGAGAGTTGCAAATTCCTGCTATTTGGGCAGTCAAATCCCAAGTGATTTGACTTAGGATCCCCAAGTAGATGTCCCAAGTAGGAGGGACATTGAGCAAAGAATAGCACAAGGCCGAATCTCTTTCAACGAAAATGTTCAGAAACAATAAATTTAACAGTTTGGAACTTCCTCCATTCGCAGGAAATTTTTAAGAACTCTATATCTTCTTGGGCTATCTCGTTTTGCATGAAATGCAGGGTCCCTTCAGAGGATCTCCTATCTAGCCATGCACGGCTTCACCCACCACCTTCTCGGGCGACAGTGTTTTTCGCCAAAAACGGTAGCACCGGCAAGGACAGCAGTCATTATTATTGCTGCCATCATTCGACGTTTTTTGATGTCTTGGAATGAGTACCTCTTGCGTTCTCTTCGTATTTCTATTCATGGTTAATAGTAGTAATTGTGCAAAACAAGAAACTCTGCAAAAAAAACTGCACCACATGCATTGTTCCACCGTGTGTGACTTTTGTTGATAGATTCAAATGACTTTTGACTTTCAAATTTCCAATTGTTTTTCTTTAAACAAAATTGCATAGATTTGTTGCGTAGTGTAAAGCGTTACAAAATCGTACGTGCAACTTTGTTGCGCGCAATTGTTGCAGTCAACCGTTGCATGCAACAGTTGCAGTAAAATTGCCAAATGTAAAGTTAGCTTTAGTGACCTAATGCAAAATAAATGATCGTAACGTCGTCATGGAAATCCCGTAGAAAGTGCACTAGATCTAAACACGAAAAACCCAGCAGTCAAGTGAGAAAAAAGGTCGCCTGCATGTAGATAATGAGCATTTTATAGATAACTAAATGTTATCTATAAATATTATATGTTACATAATTAAATAAGTGATTAGATTAGATACCCCTACTACGAGCTTTTAAAGCTTGTGAGCAAATTCTCACAAAAAAAGACTTGCGAGTTTTATACAGCTGGAATTTAAAATTTTCGAAAATGGGAAGAGAACAAGTTTGAAAGAGTACTTATATCTCCGTCAACCTTGTCGTGCTTACTCATCATTCATATAAGTATTCTGCCCGTCCAGTGAATTTATGAATTTGAACTTCTCAGGGAATATCGCTAGAGCTCTGAACCGTTTCTATAATTATTATAGGGTGGCCAACTGGCCCAGAAAGTGATTCTTGTGATTATTGCAATTGTAATAATTTTGACCAAGAATAGTCGGGCATCTAGCCACGTGTGAAACTCTTCTAAAATGTTAAACCCTAAATTCGAAATGATTTTTTTTCAATACATTACCTTCAAAAATGTTTGAAATAATCTCATAAATATAAATATTTGTGTACTTACCACAATAAATTCTCTCAACACATCTATGTGACCTGTATAAAATTATATGGAATGCATGATTTTTAATGGGGCTGCAACCGTTGAATATTTTTCATCATTTCTCAAGAATGGCCCAAATCTTGAAATATGCACAGTCACTCCAAAACATGATAAATGATTTGATTCAAATCAAAGATTATACACTGCATGATCAATCCAAACAATTTGGTTCACAGAATTCTAATGCAAAGTGACTTGACACTTTTGTGAAACTTTAACATACTACCTATACCTACCTAACATGGTTATCATCTTCAAAAACGTATAAATTGTAGAAAGCCGCACTACAAATACTGTCACCTGCTGCAATAGCTAACGTCGATAACATAGTGTATCTCAGAGAAATCTTCAAACTAAAACGGTAAACTATAATTTCTTTCTTTGAAAATTGGATTTTAACGATCAACGATCCAATAGGTATATGATTATTTCCTGGCATAGCGGTCAAAAGTTGGCTGTTTTCAGAAAAACCACCAGAATCTCATATGTCTTCAATTATTATTGCAACAAGATCTGGGTCTTGGATCTTTCTTCAATTCCGTATAATTACAAAACCTAATTAATACTTTCGTCCATTCAAGATCAAAAGAATGTTCCTTTATTACAGGTTGTATAGTGCGTATCGTGCTACTTAAAATTCCATTCGTCAAAATGCCGAGCATTCTACACGAAACCGACGTCCCTTTTAAGAAGGCAACCTTCGGAATGGGATGCTTCTGGGCATGCGATGCCCTCTTTGGGGCCCAGCAAGGAGTACTGAGGACACGCGTCGGCTATTCCGGTGGCACCACCTTGGATCCCCAATACAGGAAATTGTAAGTTTTTCTCTTCAGTACTGATAATAATAATATTATATAATATTAGTAAAGCTGACTGACACAGGGATTTGAAAAACAGGGGCGATCACACAGAAGTAATCGAGATTGATTACGATCCTAAGGTCATCAGCTACGAAGACCTCCTTCAGCTTTTCTGGAACAACCACGAGTACGGTTTGACCACCATCATCAAGAGACAAGTAAGTTAACTGGTTTTTGTACGTCACGGTAATTCCCATCCAGTATCTACAACCAATCTTTTTACCCTTTTTTATGTTAAATCGATATTATAAAACGTCTTCGTGGAATTTAAAAGAGCATTCACATCGAGCCTGACTGAACAAAATCTCTTCTTTCAGCTAGCAAAAAAAAAGTTGTGGGGAATAATAAGTAGGTAGGTACCTATCTAAAGTTAAGCTGTAATCGAACCAGAATTCATAATAATTATTCGAGTATAAAATTTGTTTGAAGAGAAAACCTGAAAGTCATTGAGGGTAATTTCACGTCAACCCTCAAAATTGAATTCACGTTCTAATGTATCCAGGCGTCTAAAAAAGCAATTACTTTGATGGTGCAAAGCCGTTTTTTATTTTTTTTTCAATATTAAAAAAATGCTTTGCACCACATGGAGTGCTCTCAAGAGTACCCACCTATCATGACGACATGATTTGAAATTGTGGAAATTTTTGTAGGATTACGATCACACTTTTCAAAATTCAATCATAAAATAATAAAAGTGAGCATACCTTGAGGCGTTATTTGTATTATAATAGCCGGTTAAAATTGATTTTTTCTACATTGATGACCGAAGTGACATGTCCACTTTTCAGGGATAGTCACCGTACATGTGCACCGTACGGATGTCATTCCATCCGATCTAGATAATTGAAATGTTTATTTATTGCCTTTTCAGTACATGTCTTTGATTCTGTACCACGATGAAGACCAGAAAAGGATCTCTGAAATTTCATTGAAAAAAGAAACACACAAACGGAATGAGCAACTCACAACCGAAATTCAACCTGCAGGAGTCTTTTATCCAGCTGAAGAGTGAGTATAATACAAATCTGGATTCGAGGGGATTCAAATGAGTCATTTTTATCTTACTGTTATTAGTTAGAAGATTGGTAGCAGTTTCAAATCTTATAGAAAACATCTGGTCAGCGTTGTCAAGAATGTGAAACAATTGATATTTTGTTGTTTGTCATATAATTTCACCCCCGAAAGTTATAAAATTGTGTCACTTTCTATAACGTGACCAGTTCCAATTCTTCTGTCTCTTTTCCTTGAATGGGACACACGACATGTTGATGGTTTTTAGGGTCAGTTTATCAATGCAAGGTTAACAATTATTGGGACAATCCCTCCATGGCACTAATAAACTAGACCTTAGAAACATACACCAATGAGACAGACAAATGTCATGGCACGCGAGTCAGTCAATCACAGAAAATCAGTTTAATTGTTCAATTATTGAGCTAATTTTCTATGATTTTTTTTCCAGCTATCATCAGAAATACAGACTGCAGGAACATTCCTGGCTGTGCGAGGCCCTGGGGTTGACTCCCGAACTATTGCAAAGTTCCCACACGGCTGCCAGGCTCAACGGATATTTGGTGGGCGTGGGTCAAGCAGACGACTACGAAAAAGACGTACAGAAACTGGGACTTTCCGAGAAAATCGCCAAATACGTCCGAGCACATTTGGTGGAGAACGAAGGTGGCAGCTTGTTCTGCTAAATGAGTGATTTTTAGATTTTTCAAAAGACATCTTTTCTAATTTATTTAGTGCTATCAAATACTTTTTAATATTATTCAAATGGGACCACAATTCTATCATATCCATTGTAAGATTGTAAGTGATTTTATGAGTTCAGTATTATACCCTTAAGAGCTGGGCTGCTTATTTCTGTCTCGATTATAACGTTTTATGGTTTTATTCAATAATAATTATGATTGATTTAGACTGTTGATGCACGCAGACTTTTTCAGTGTAGAATCTTGTCCCAGTGACATATTGTGACAGCTAATTTTTGTACGCTACATCTTGTTCTCAAACTGCGAAAATATGTGATTGTTCGCCTGTTACGTACATATCTAGCATAAAGCCATGAAAAATGATCTGAAAAAGGAGTGTAATATTCTTTGAGGAATATTCGCAATAAACTTTGAAAGTGTTTTATTTAGTTTCATTTCTTTGAATTATCAATCAAAAGATCCCTTACTGCCTACCTAGTAGATTTGCGATGATCTTGAAGTACAGTCAGTTTCAATAAAAATTGAGACTTCCTATTAGAGTCAAAAGTCACCCGAGTAACTCTGATCGGATCACGGCCAAAAAAAAGCAATAAAAATAAACTTGACCTTTTACGTAGGTACGTGAGTGACCCCAAGGTCCCTAGTAATCGGTCGATATGACTGGCATTTGAGGAGACGGAAAAAGGGAACTTAGAGTCTCTATCGGGCAGTTTTGAGATTTAAAAGGAACGACTTTTGTCACATCACTTTGACTTTTGAGTTACCCCGAGTCGTAAAAGACGTACCTACCGATTTAATGAATTTTAGGCATCTTATTACCGTCACAGCAAAGCCCCACCTATAATCCATTCCAAGCTTAAAAAAAAACCACACCTTGCCATGCAAAATTCGAGTTTAAGTGGTGTCCCTTATTTTTGATGTTTATTGTCATCTTGATACAAGAAAGGTTAGAAGAGAAGAGAGTGAATAAACGTACCTCAGTTCTTACAGGGCGCGACGAGCTTAGATCACTTGCGACAAAATCACACTCCGGCGATAGAACTGGGTCGTCCTCGTCCATTTTCTAAGCTGTATATTCTTACTATTGCACCTCTTCACACTTTCACTATTGGAATAACGTGCCTGACGGCGTTTTCAAGACAAAAAAGAATGAAAATACTGTTTCAGTATCAAAATCTGACCTGACAATTACACTGAAACGGCAATCCAGCAGAGCAAACATCACTTCGACAAATTTGATTACCATCATCTTGACTTTTTCAATCCATCAACTAAAGATTTGTCCAGCTTTAAGAAAAAAAAATGGGCGACTGTTAAAAGGGGGCTTTACTTCAAAATTCACAACGGTGTTGCAAGTTCTTTTTTTTATTGATAAACTGTACAAGTGACATACGATATCAACCGCTTGTCATTCTTTAAACGTAGGTAGGGGAGTTTTTGATAATTTTATAGAAGGAATCAAAGACATTATTGTACCAGTAGGTCCTATAATACAACAAGATGTTTATTAGGGTCCTACCGTTATTTAGACCCGATTTTGTCTATTTGGTTCTCAAGACTATGAGCTATGGGATCCATCAAGGGTATGCTAGAATGAAGGAGGTGCAAGACATACTCATAATACATACATGCCTCTAATTTCCTAGTTATGTCTAGTTATGACATGACCCAGTTAACAACCAGAAAATTATTCTGATTACCTATTAACAAGAAAAAAAAAAGATCGCAAAAACCTTTTCGTCTAGTACTAGATGCTATGACGAATAGACAGACGGACAAAACGAGTACATTGGCGCCTTCTGACATGTGGATTCTTCATTGAATATGTAGGTATATTTCTAGGTCTGTGTTCTATGACCATGTTATAAATTTGAACGCAATCGGATAAAACTGCTACCTACTAATGTTTTCTTGCTAATGAGCGAGAATTTCTTAGTTGCGGTGCCAAAGTCCTCCAGTGCGGGGAGCATGCCGTCTGTTTACAAATTTCGTATACGAAGCTCAAGTATTATCTATTGTATAAACTTGCGTATTGTCATTCGTCTTGGCAATCGGAAACGATCGTAAAAAGTCGTGCTCATGGATGAAGGCCGCCATATTGTTAAAATTTCAGCGACGAAGGGGGAAGATGCAGTTATATTATGCTAGACAAAGACAAGAAAGATACGGCACTTTACGCAAGGCCTAGGGTTTTCGTATTTGTACGAAGCCAATGTTAGCTTGCGGGCTGTGCATAGGCACGGCTGCGGGTAGGGTACACAAGGAGCTGGTCGATTTTTACGAAATACGAAAGTGGCGTGCTCGCCCAATTCGGATACGAAAACGAACTTCGTAACCGATTGAACGCATGCTCTGCACGGGGCAGAAGACGCAAGGGATTGGGCGATATTGGCTACGTTTACACCGGTGGACTAAAACTGGACTGACCCAAATTCCACCTAAAGTAATTCTTCTCTTCCAGTATTTTCACCGGCACACTAACGCGGCCGACCTGTTTCAAAATATGAACTTGAGCTAAATAAATCTCAAAACTAAATTTACTTCAGTCCACGGCTAACCGGAGACCTGACCCAAGCTACTTGGTCCTAATTTGGTCCTTGTCTGCAATTGTTTACACCACGTGGACTAAATTTACTTTGATCGAATTTAGTGCTTAGGTCGCAGACCAAAGCCACGGTGTAAACGTAGCCATTCACTATTTACGAAACATGAAAGTGGTGTGCTAGCAAAATTCGTATACGACACGAATTTCGTAACCGATTGACGGCGTGCTTCCACCACAGGTATCTATCATAGACTATTTCAAAATGTTAAATAGTCGAATGACACTGGCGATGTCGGTCGGGAACACAATCATGCACGCAGCATAGATTTTCAATTTGCACGGGCGTATCGCGCTGAACCGTAGCTTTGCAATCGTTTTCCAAAATTCGTAACTATTGACCCGGGGGGTCGTATCGAAGTGGAATTTTGGTCACAATAAAGTTCAAATTCTTCTCTGAATATGATCTCGTACACGGGAATGGGTACCGTTCATGATTTCTACACGACTTGTGCGCTTCCGCATTTTAAACCTCGAAATATTGTTAGAGGACGGTAACCTTTTTTTTTCCTAGTAATGTAACCAGTAATATTGATTTAGGAAATTGGAAAAACTGCTGTTGAACAAGGCAATGAATATGTATCACTTTCGTCTGGCTTTCTTCCAAAAACGAGATTATCGCAATTTCCACTTCATTAATGGAATGGGCTGGTTTGACATTATGGAAAACGACATCAACGCGCCGATGTTCTTGTAAGTTAAAAAAATCGCACTAGTCGAATACTTTACGTCTCCAACAGTAAAGGATGATAGCGACATGGCGACTGATGCTGCTAAGGTTAATGATAAGAGTCATACGTTTCCTCTTTATTAGGTATACAACGATATCAAAAAGTGGTTTCGTAGGAGCTCCAGAATTTTCAAATTACATTGTGCATTTATTATACGTATGTGTCTCACCTCCTGCGCTCCAGCATAATCTTGATGAATAGCTCATAGTCTTGAGAACCGAACAAGACAAAATCATGTCTAAATAATGGTAGGACCTTAATCAACATCTTGCATCCACTGATCCTTGAAAAAGTGCGCTACGGAGCCTCAGACCCGTGAGGCCATATTCACTTGTTACATTAATGTCTCCTCTGTTTAGAGTAGATAACCAGCGTGGCTAGCTAATACGCAAATTGGCGTCATGTCGTCACTTTACTGACAAGCATTATTGCGCCTTGATCTTGAATACTTGAATTAATTAAATCAAGAAGAAACTAATTGAAACTAATCAATTTTCTAATGTATCCCATCAATTCCCGCATTACTTGCTGATTGATCTTGTTAAAAAAAATTATCAACATGTCTTTGATTTTCATAGCATTTATTATCATTTAATTGTAATCATTATTGCAGTCAAAAATAAATTAATCATCAATACGATAATAACAAGATATTATATTATGTACAACAAATTTATCTTTAAGTAATAGTAAAAATTAATATACCTATTTTCTCAAAATACATTTCCCAACAAAAGAAAAAGGTAGAATAAGTGCAGTCTACAAATTACCATCACTTGAAAATTATCTTGTAAAGTAAAAAATAATAATGGAAAAACAAAAACTTAAAAAGGTATATCCAAGTTGTGCTTTTCAATGTAACGCCTTCTGGCATTGGCGATAAGCTGGTCTTTCCTTTCCTGAAACGATTTGTTTCTGTCTTGAGCAGATTTGGCAAAACTGGACGCCGCAGTGTTGAACATAGTGTTATTACCGCCCAGCGGTGGCGAAGAAAATCCAGCAGAACTGCTTGATGTTTTGCTGGACGAGGTCGAGGGTTCGGACAGCGAGGCCGAAGACGTCCCCCCGATTTGTTCCGGCACAAATAGAACCCTTCCTTCTAAAATGTTCGTTATGGTAGTGTCGACATTTCTGGATTTGACTGGAAGGGAATGTCCAGTATAAATGAAAGACCCACTAATCATTTTCAAAATGATACACTTATTTATCAAAAACCGCAAGTTACCGAGAAAGAGGCTCTCATTTCTACAGTATTTTCCCGAAACTGCCAAATAAAAAAAAAACAACCAGTGGCGTGGAGTTATGGTGGGTCACCTTAAGTCAACTTTTCTTTGAATGCTTCTAAATTAATGACCCTCAACTCCTACGCCACTGGCACTGGTTGGATTACAATTTGGCAGGTAGGTAGATAATTTCGGCAAACCAGCCTATGCTAAATTTAGGCTAATTTTGTCTGATCGTTTCTAAGTTGAATTTTTTTGAAATCCGAAAAAACTGAATTTTAAAGGCTGTATCTTTGTCATTAGGCCGAATTTCGAAAAATGGTGTGTAAGTTTTCGGCATGTTTGACGAGATCTAT
Source organism: Anaspis maculata (assembly GCA_949128115.1). Taxonomy (NCBI): domain Eukaryota; kingdom Metazoa; phylum Arthropoda; class Insecta; order Coleoptera; family Scraptiidae; genus Anaspis; species Anaspis maculata. The sequence goes on from OX421963.1 coordinate 50,535,161, forward strand.
CCACCCTTGAATTTTGGTAAAAAAAAATCAGGCCGACGCGTAACCAATCAATTTTCACTGATGCATCCAAACATGGTCCAAAACGTAAGAAACCCCTCCTGACATAGTTTACCTATTTATTATGGATGAGAACGTAGACGAAAGGAACCTATCAATAATTATTGTTGATTTGATATCATTAAATTAGTAATTACGGGGTCGTGAGCGAACGGCATAAGCTTTCGTCTCAGTCGAAAAACGCGTCAACACTATACGATCGACAAGCTTCGTACGTGTAGATTTCAAAATATACTGAGGTGAGGTTTTCTGCATTTGATGGAGACAGGTATAGCAATGCCAACCATATCACGAAAATTTTAGTTTGATGAAAAGAAAAACAAGTACAACAAGAGTTGACAGAGTTGACAAATTTGAAGCATCACCACTTCAGTTCCACTCAAGCTATCTGAAAAAGCTAAACGACAGAATGATATAGAGAATACCATGACTGTGCCATGACTGTAGACTATAATAATTAGTTTCACGGCTCTTCTCATTAGAGTAAGCTATGAAAAAAAAAGTTGTTTGTACGATGCTAACGCCGTTGTCCAGATGTGCTATGTAATGCGACAGTTGTCGACCGTCACCGAACGTGATGTGCGTGTAAGTGAAAATTATTAAGATCACATAGTGGAAGTAAATAGAAAGACGTGAATTCCCTTGAAGTGAAAATTTGCTGCCGTCGGTAAGTGACATCGTCCTTACTGGTTGGTGGCTCTTTGCTATGCTGGTTGGGTTAGTGGAGGTCACTAGAGAAAATGATAGCGAAGCGCGGGAGTACTAAAGAAAATGTGATGAAAATGCCCAGTGGCCCCAGTAAGGTTAAGAAAACTTCCTTAGATAGACATTAATTCATGGAGTTGGATTGCAGATTGCACAAGGCGAGGCACGCGTGTGATGGCACTGTTTTGAGAAATTTTCCCAACATGAAACTGGTTCATTTCATGTATGTATCCCCTTGATACCTCTGCTTACTGTTATAGTATAAGCTAGAGTAGATAGTACTAACTACGACTACTCAGTGATGAACATCAGAAGATGGGACCACTGGGCCAATGAGCTGCAATATAAATAGCTTCGTGAAACTTTGTCAGCATTTCTATGTTATCGGCCACATTGCAGTTGGTTGCATGCGTCGGGAACTGATAACGTCACACTGGCGTGCGTTAAATTTATATATTTTCTGGTTTTGTTGTTTGAAAAAAGAAAGTGAGGACCACTTACTTTTTGTTGAATAATATTCTAAATCCACAAAATCTAAAAAATCTCAGCATGTCCATTTTAGCCTGGGACACCCACATCGGCTATTTCTTGGTGTCCGCTCGAAGGATAAACAGCTTAGATAGAGAAGATCATGAAAACTACTTACTCAAATCTTTCAAAATTGCGTTCAGTGGCACGTGTGGCAAAACTTCTTTCACTTGACTGGCCATTCTTCGCAACTCGCTGTCACTGGAAGGTCTCGAAGCGGCAGGACGTCTCTGTTGCTCTGCGAGCTTGCGTTTTTCCCATTCCAGTAGGTCGGCAGCTGAAAGCTCAGAGGCTTCAATCTGGAAAAAATGAAAAAGCCTTCTAAATACTTTATTTTTGAATGAGTTGTATAGTATAGTATTGTTACGAGCAGCGGTAAACACGCGATCTTTCTTGACTCTTCCACAGCTGCAGTGTACAAATGTGCGGAGCTCTGGAGATTTCTAGAGTAAACTCGATGGCATAGGAATACATGGAGACTCCAACGCTCGATCGAGGCACATCTGTCCATTTTGGCGGAGGCGCCGTTCCAGAACCCGGCAGAATTATACGGGTAATGTGTGATTATTCAGGAATGGTCTAGAAACCGCATATGCCGGGCCACTATGGAATTTGCTGGAAGAAGACAGAAAGTTCGGGAACACTATTCGGAAGCCTTATATAAGGCATTAGCCGGCAGCTCAGAGCAGTATTGAATTGGAATGCGAAGTGATAGCGAGCGATTAAAAGCGAGTTGTAATCACAGCGATAATTCCTGAGTAAATAATTGTTGGCGTGTATTCATTGTAGTACGCAGAAATAAACAGTGTGCGTTTTCAAACGATCGTCTCAATTATATTCGAACCCGTACGAGATATCGTAACCGTATGTTGAATGAACACAGAGTCAAGTACAGGGTGTTCTATGAAAAACCCCGCGAGTCATTCCTAGTTGCTTCAACTTTTCCGACCCCCCCCCCCCCCACTAATGGAAGGAAAATGATTGTGGTTGTGCGGAAAAAATAGATAACAAAGGATACAAGTATCAGTTATGAGGTCCCCCAAGATAAACAAGACCAATTTGAAAGTGACCTTTGTCTGTGTTTATGTATGCAACATCTCACGATAACTGTCGAGCAGTTGATCCGAGTGACTTGAAATTCGGCAGGGCTTCCTGGCGAGTACTTGTGACAACAGGAGCAAAAAGTGCATACTTTTTTTCCTAGCAGAAAAATGCTACTAGTTTGACCTTGAGATGCGACAATTATACCCCACGGTTCGGCAAAATGTGAAATAGTGAAAAAAATTGTCCACCAAATCTAACATCGTAGCTTGATCCTTCATTATTTTCTGATCCAAAAAAACTCAATTTCAAAAAAAATCATTGGTGAATTTGTCCTGTGGGCAATAATTTGGAATTTCATTTATCCCAGTGGGTTTTGCTCATGTTCATTTTTTGAGGCCCATGTGCAACTTGACGTTAAAATAAAGTGCTTGGGGCCAAATTGCTCCTTAGACCATGATGAACAAGAATCGCGATGGTGGACATCTGAGACCCACGACTGGGCAGCCGGAGGGGGGAGGGGGCAGAGAACGTGCTGAAAAAGAGATAACATTTTTTTAACTCATGAATCAAAAGAGGTGGAACTATCGAATATGGCATACACGCTCACTATTTTACGCCAATGAAGGTGCAGCAAACCGTTTCCGAAAATATCAAACCGTTTCAGAAAAATCTCGATAAAAGTATTTTTCTTCTGAGAATGTAATCATCAAAAACGGAATTATTGACGAATTTAGAAGATGAAAAGGTACAACTTACTCAAGTTAGGTTAGTGCTCGGGTTAGTGGCTGCTTTGGCAAGAAAAATTGTCATTTTGGTATCTCACGTGGTTCTGCACAAGGCCAGTGCCACATGATGGCTCATTATGAACCGGCAACGGACGGCTTTTATCACCAAATGTATTAGTTTTTGAAGCCACCTACCAAAACTATTGAATACGAGTTAAAGGGTCACTTGTTGGGAGCTATTTAAATCAAAGTGTGCTTATTTTCCACAAAAAAATCATCAAAAACGAATTTCTGATTTTTACCAATATGCATATATTTCCAACCCCTCTAGCTGCCAAAAATATTATTGTGTAGTTTTTTGTATGTTTTCAACAGTAAAATTTTCAGAAAAAAAAGTTTAATCGAGATCTCTCTGGAACGATTCAGTATTTTCAAAAATGGTTTGCTGCGTTATCAATGGCATAAAATAGCGAGATCGTGTGCAATATTTCATAATTCCAACTCTATTTTGGTTCATGAGTTAACATTTTTTTACTCACAACCACTATGGTAATTGATTCATTACATACCTAGTAGGAGGTCGGGAAGTGACCCATTGCCGACCTCCCAAGAAAGTGAAGAAATGGTAGCTTTAGAAGGGAAATTTCAAAATATGCATCCAACCAAACAATAAGTGTGTTAATCAGTATTTTCTGAACCACGTTTCAGCAAAATTAATCGGCCTATCTGGAAGTTATGACAAAAAGGTAATTTTCAGATTTCAACTTTTGAACGCCTGTAATCCTGCAAGCTGAGTACATGGTTATGAGTAAAATAGTATACATACTTTCGACGGTAAATACATCATTCCAGCTTCGGTGCCCTCAGCTTTCTGCCAGCTTTCTGTGCCCTCAGCAGTAATGATGTATTTCCCGTCTCGGTATGTAATATACTATTATACTCTATACACTGATAGAAAGGACCACCAGATTCCTCCGCTTGAAAAGTAGTCCCGAGCGTTACCCGCGAAATTTAAAATTCCAGTTAGAAAGAGTGCTTATTTCCGCTAATCACAGCTAAGTGCTATGGTAATTTTAAATGACACCAGTTTAATACCAATTTTAATAAATGAGAAAATAATGTTTCTGAATGAAGCTGATTTTATTACAAAACACTCACAACAGCCGAGCCGACTAAAAAAAGTTCAATGAAAATAGCAAACATCATAGAGAAATGGAGGTTAGAAATCGTACGTAAGTGTCAAACTCGCTGAATGTCATGCCATTGGCTTGGCGTAGGAATAATTTGCCCGGGTAAGACTACCAACCGAACAAAACTAATATTAGTTCCAAACGCGCCTATGTTGTTACATTCTTTGGTGCTTTTGTTTGCTATAGGTTACATCACTGAAATTCAAAAAAGTCCGTTCTATCGGTGTACAGACTACCTCTTCTTCAGCACGTTCCCTGTCCCCTCCCCTCCTTCTGCTGTCCAGTCACGGATCTATTAGATGTCCACCATCGTGATACTTGTTCGTCATGGTCTAAGGAACAATTTGGCACCAACTACTATACTTTAACTCAACTTAGCAGATGGGCCTCAAAAAATGACCATGAGAAAATCCACTGGGATAAATGAAACTTCAAATTAATTGCCCACAGGACAAATTCACCGATGAATTATTTTGAAATTGAGTTTTTCTGGATCAGAAAATAATGAAGAATCAAGCTACAATGTTAGATTTGGTGGACAATTTTTTTCGCTATTTCACATTTTGCTGAACCGTGACCCTTGACAGACTGGAAAACTTAATGATCATTAAGCGTAGATTACGATATAAAGGACCAGTGTGTCACGTCGTCATTTACTTAATGATCATTTAATAACGTCATTTAGGACCTTAGTGGTCATTAACTAGGAGTAACCATAATCGCCGAATAATCGCCGGTGGTCGTGCATCATCGCCGTGATTTTTGAATACCATTGGCCAGCTTTTCTGCAATGAATCGCGATATCTGTCATTTGTCATCGCGAATTTCTGGAATGGAAGAACTGGATTTTATGTCTTGCTTCTTGCAACAACATCTCTTGTACCAAATTATGAGATAATGCCCGTAGTGTGCACGTATAGGTGAGCACGTAAGCAAATAAAAACTCCAAAAACATAAGAAATGACCACGTATTCGCGGAATTTGGATGATACGAACATTGCAAACGGGCAGCAGGATATGGATTGGATTGGCGGCACTTTATTTTTGGGCAAAGTCGAATTTATTGATGAGGAGATATGAGTTTCCGTAAGTATCCGTGAGACAGGTATATAATTCCCGTAGCGTGCACGTACAAGCACCTACGAAAAATTGAAAAATCTCCTCGCTTTACATAAGAAATGAGCGCCTGCACCTGTTCGCGAAAGTTGGATGATACGAACATTGCGAACTTGTAGCACAGTATCGGTTCGTGGTACTCTACCTTTGGCAAAGTCGAATTTATTGATGAGGGAATAAAGGTTTCCAGAACGTCCGTCGTGAAAAATGTGAAATTTTGCAAAAGCAAGCGAAATGGAAGGTACTTATCCCAAAAGCAGTTAAAAATTGCAAAAAAAGCTTTAATGAACCACTCGATAGATACAAACATAATGAACTATAACATGCATCTGTCAGTTGCCTTGCCACTTGCCAGCCGCGTACATAAATCAGGGCCGCGCTTAAAAATTGGTTAGACTATGAGGCTATGCAATTTTGATCAGGTTATTGACTAAATCATCCAGTCTCATATTCTTCTTTTCCTCCATTTCTTTCGACTCAATACAAATTCAACATATATTTTGGCAACAAATGAAAATAGCATGATGTGTTGTGAACATTGCAAGCAATAATTACTTTGTTATTGCTTGCAATGTTCACACCACGCTTTCTTGATTGAATGGAATCTAAGCTAAATACCACCTCACACCTCACCGAAAATATGAAATTGATATTATAATTATAGATGATAATAAGGAAAATAATAGCCCAATACTCCGGACTATTCGACAATTTGACATTGACATTTTGGGGGGAAATTGATCGCCACGTCTATTCATGCGCTACGGCGCAAGCTCATAGGCTTATTACGATTTGCAGTGTGTCACCCCAAATTCGCAATCGTCATGTAACGTTAATGATTATTACACTTAATGATCATTAAGGTGCAGTCTGTCAAGGGTATTAGTTTTTGGGTTTCATCCTGTCAAACGAAAAAATTTTTTCCTGTCCGTTACTACCCGAAACACAACCCGCGTTTGGTGCAGGACTCCACTTAAACTGAGAGTTAGACAAGTGAATATGCCCTAACGGGCGTGAGGCTCAGTAGCGCACTTCTTTTATGAAGGATCAGTGAACGCAAGTTGTTAATTAGGGTCCTACCCTTATTTAGACACGATGTTGCCTAGTATGGTTCTCAAAACTATGAGCTATCCATCAAGAGTATGCTGGAATGCTAAAGGTGAACAAGTGAATAAGTCCTCACGTGCGTGAGTCGCAATAGCGCATTTTTTTAGTGCATATCTATCATTGATAGAAATGAAGTCCAGCTTGTAAATGAGAATGTTCATATGAGACAAGAGTAAGTTTCACGTTTCGTGACAATCGTTCTACTAAAAAGAAATTTCAATATGGCGGTGGAATCATGAAATTTCGCTTGAAAATACGAATGATCATTACGAGTCAAGGGTAAGTTTCAACTGTCACGAAAATCGTTCCACTAATAAGAGATTTCAGTATGGCGACCAAGATGACGGCGCAACCATGAAATCCAATGTGCTCATTTGTCCACTCTTAAAGACCTAAGCTATCCATCGGAGAAAGTTCTAGGGCTGTAGCTTTATTACCCGAGGAGGAGTTCAACTTCTTCAAAGTCGAAGTTCACAGGAAATCTTGTTATTTTTTTTATAATAATAACTATGTATGGATAACAAAAATAATGCCCAATGGCAACCCTTGGGAACATCAGCTATCCATCGGAAAAATTTCCAGGCTCTTGCTTCAATTATCGGAGTACAACTTCTCAATTTCTACACGGACAGACGGACGGGCAGATAGACAAACCGGCCTTATAAGCGTAATTTTCTTATGAAAATGCGCTAAGGAACACACACGCCCGTACAGATTTTAAATTTGCAGGGGCGTATTAGCCGAACCGTAGCTTTACGGCCGCTTTCAAAAATTCGTAACTATTGACCTGGAGGTCGTATCAAAGTGGAGTTTTTGATACTTGGTTCGTGTACAAAGACACCATGAGTTACCCATTTGAGTTAAAATCTTTCTTGTCTAGGATTCCGTTCCGTTCAGAGAAGAATATTCCAGGTGCCAGCAAACAACGAATAATCCTTTGCCACTAAGCCGCAGCTTCGGGATTATATTGAGAGAATCGTAACTATTGACCCATGGGTAGTACCGATGTGGGATTTTTGTTGAAATAAAGTTCAAATTCTCCTCTAAATATAACTCCGTATATGTATTATTGTAATTTGACAAGAACGGGTACTTGTCTGCATGTCCTAACTTTATAGATCCAGCCGGCTTCTGAAATGCAGCACTCATCAGCGATGCCGCGTCACACTAAACTGTTATTATTGTAATTGTTTATCATTATTTCATTGAGATTTTTCATGGTTCAAGAAAGAAGGTCATGAGCTACCCATTGGAGTAATTTTTTTTCGCAAAAATCCTTTCCTCTAGGACTACACGCTGTGACGGACGGACAGACGGACCGACAAACGGACAAAGCGAGGACATAAGCGCCTTCCCGCTTGCAGAAGTGCGCTAAAAAAATTAAATTTTGGATTTTTATGGAAATTCAAAATTTGGCTATCTTACGCCGGGTTGCTCACTTTTAGTTTAACTTTAAACCCGGTTTGGTTACGATGGAAATAATTGTTGCAACAATTGAATCTATGGCAACTGAACCAAGTTTCAAGTTGAACTCGAATAGAGCAACCCGGCGTTAATCCCTAGTAATTTGTAGCTTTTTCCCTAGTTTTTTATAGCTTTCCAATAAGCGCCTACTCCGTAAGTAATCGCTTGTGTGCTTCTCAAGCTATGGCTGTCAAAATAACGTGTTATATGATTAACATCAACCAGTATAAAATACCTACCGTAGAAGTAAATTACATGATTATTATTATTATATTATTTACCTCTAATCCAGAAGCAACATTTTGTCGTACAATTTCCGAAAACTCGGCAACTTCAAGACTCTTCTTCTCAAGCGGCGATAAAAACTTGATTCTGTAATTTGTCAATGGTGAAAACATGTAGAAGAAAACATCAGTCCAATAAGTGGCTCCAAGGACAGTTACAGAAATATCTAGGAAAGGTCTTCTGATGGTTACACAAATTGGCTGTACTTTGTTTGACAAAGAAAAGGGGAAAGTCTTGAACTTCAGAAGGGCTTTCCCATTGGTGACCTTGTCCTCAGGTGCAAAGTGAATGGGAATTTTTTCTTCTGTGATCAACTTCGTCATTTTCTTCTTAAGGGTTTCCACATTGCTTTGGTTGCCAAAGTCATGCACACCTAATCCTTTCGATAAAGATGGAAGCATTTCCTTCCCAGGCTGGAAACACAATAATCAAAATCAGTTCCAAAGTTGTAATTATCAATGAAAGAGTACTCACCGTAACTGTTCCAGTGCATGTGTGAACAGCTAAATGATCAAAAACTGACAGACTATTACTAACGTAGACTTCTACATCTTCTTTTTTCTCTGGATTTTCCACAGTCACCGATAATCCTAGTGATAAGCAAGCGATCTTATTGACAATTTTGTGGATAACAGGACTATCCGAAACGTAGCCTAATAGGATTATACTCAATGCTAATATAGTTCTTAAAATAACTAGGACTAATCCAACAGGTAAATATAACACCAAGCATAATATTTTCAATTCATTTTCAGGAAACCTGAAAAGAAAACGGTTGTAGATTTGGTAGGAAGGGCGAACTTGAACGTTACCTGTTATGTTTGAAGAGGTGCTTGATTTCTAAAGTTGTCATTTTTCTGTAACATTAAAAGAATATGTTACGTTTTAATGCAAAATAACATAACAGAAGGTTATATTTTACTGCCACAATGACGTAAATAAACGTTAATGAAATGGCAAAGGAAAGAAGGACGTAGAAAGCACGCGTCAAATTGACGTTTATCTGGTGTCTAGCTGTCAGTAGCTTCAAAATTCAAAAGTCCCTAGAACAATGTGCAAAAAAATATCGACCAAGAAGACCCAACTGGACCCAACCAAAGGGACCCAACCATGACCCAATCATAGATAAGGCCCAACATCTATGGACCCAACGGACCCAACTGCCAACTGTCATCATGGACCCAACCAGAGACACGCAGAAAGAGACCCAACACCCAACAGACGGATTGTTTGTTTCCTTATCCAGGAATGTTATCACAAAAAAATAGAAATTAAACAGATAGCTCTTATCCGGAATTTTGAAGTAGAGAGATGAGTTAGTTGAGACTTTCAGCTGCAATGTTGGCATTACTGGCAATGGGTTTATGTCCTTTGGGTTTATTATGGGGTTTATAAGGTCCATGGGTTTATATTACTAATGGCGTTTTTTCGCGAGTATGGGGAAGTTCCCTTTTTATTTTCAGTAGAATGACTTTTTGGAGCAAAAATAAAGTGACAAGCTGGAGCTGGAGCACTGCAAGAATACGGCCGATGGCTGCTGATAGTTTCGCGCCAAAACTTTGCAGGTGCCATCAGCCGACAGCCGTAGGCCGTAGTCGTAGGTAGCCCTCCAGCTTGTCACTTTATTTCTGTTCCAAAAAGTAATTCTACGGGAAATAGAAAGTGTATGGGATATAGACGAAACCATGACGTGGGTAGCGGGGAGCGGGAGTAGCACTTAAAACCGTTTTTAAATTTCATTCAAACCGCTGCATCGCTAATGGTGGCCTTACATTGAGCATCAAATGCTGCAGCTTTTTTTGCTGCCGAGCTCTCATTGGTCAAATGTTGGTCACTGACAGCAATAACAGGCGTCAGTTCCAATCAGAATTCTGCTGCAAAGAGAGCTGCTGCATTTGCTGCTCAATGTAAGGCCAGCATAATGGTGGCCTTACATTGAGCATCAAATGCTGCAGCTTTCTTTGCAGCAGAATTCTGATTGGATGGGCAAAATTCAAAAGTTTTGCCGCCATGCTGCTGAAGAAGTTGGTTGGCTAGTAGCATGGCGGCAAAACTTTTTGAATTTTGCCCATCCAATCAGAATTCTGCTGCAAAGAAAGCTGCTGCATTTGCTGCTCAATGTAAGGCCACCATTATGCTGGCTTTACATTGAGCATCAAATGCTGCAGCTTTCTTTGCAGCAAAATTCTGATTGGAACTGACGCCTGTTATTGCTGTCACTGCTGTCAGTGACCAACATTTGACCAATGAGAGCTACGCAGCAAAAAAAGCTGCAGCATTTGATGCTCAATGCAGTGATGTAAAATACCCGGGTTTTTATATTTGAGGGTAAATACCCGGTATTTACCCAAAATCGGGTCTCTAATAGGGTATCTATTTTCATTGATTATTATTAACAATTGTAGAAACAACAACAAACAATTATGAGTTTTTGCTCACAGCAGCAAAATAATAGTAAGTTCTTTGGAGGTTATGTTTATAAAGCCTTGGAACTTGGAAAAAAAAAATCAATTAACCTTTAACCGTCAACACTGTCAACCAAGCTGTCAACAGTGTCAACTTTTCTGTCAAACTGGGTAGGGTGGGCAGAGATGTGGGTTAAAAAAAACGTGTCCGTTTTTTTTGTTTCTTATTACGTTTTTTTTGTATTAAAACAAAGCCCCTTGTTTTTTTTGTTTTAATTGTTTTTTTTCTTTTGTTTTGTGTGATATTCCAACAATTTCCAGCTTCCTCCTCTAACAACAACATTTCCATGCCACGATTGCAACGCTCGAAGCTTGGGGTATGTAAGTTATGTTACAAACAGCACAAACAAAAACAGCCGAGCTGTCAATTATGCCATGCCTATGTCAGTTATGTCATGTGAGTGATATGTCATTCGCGGTTCAAGTGCAAAGTTGCGATTTATTACTATCTGTTTTATGCTAGGTATGTTATAAATACATGAAATAATATCAGAAAAATAGTTCAATACGATTTGGGTACGTAGATCACCATTTAATGAGAAAAAAATAAAAAAAACATTAAAAACAAAAAAAACCGGTTTTTATTTCTTAAAAAACGCCAATGAAAAAAAAAACCGTTTTTTAACATCTCTGAGGGTGGGTAAATATCGCTCGGGAAAATACCAGGAGCGCGATTCTGTACTTGCCTACCGACAACTATCGGATCGGTTGCTAGGGTGAGAACCAATCAAATTCGCTCCTGCCTAGCTACCGACACCGACAAGTGTCGGTAGGAGAGTACAGAATCGCGGCCCAGGTAAATACCCGATTTATATTCACCTACCTACCCGGTAAATACCCGACTCACATCACTGGCTCAATGTAAGGCCACCATAATGCTGGCCTTACATTATGGTGGCCTTACATTGAGCATCAAATGCTGCAGCTTTTTTTGCTGCGTAGCTCTCATTGGTCAAATGTTGGTCACTGACAGCAATAACAGGCGTCAGTTCCAATCAGAATTTTGCTGCAAAGAAAGCTGCAGCATTTGCTGCTCAATGTAAGGCCAGCATAAGGCCACCATAAAACCAGGAGCGCGATTCTGTACTTTCCTACCGACAGCTATCGGATCGGTAGCTAGGGTGAGAACCAATCAAATTCGCTCCTGCCTAGCTACCGACTAGGAGAGTACAGAATCGCGGCCCAGGGCCCCCCTGGGCCCTGGGCCCCCCTGGGCCGCGATTCTGTACTCTCCTACCGACACTTGTCGGTGTCGGTAGCTAGGCAGGAGCGAATTTGATTGGTTCTCACCCTAGCTACCGATCCGATAGTTGTCGGTTGGCAAGTACAGAATCGCGCTCCAGAGAATAAAACATAGCTTATGTGCCACCCCACCCCTGTGTGCCACCAAGGATGTGCCACTTCCAAAACGTCATGCGTCATTCTGTCAGTTGCTCAGCTGTCACTGTCAGTTTTGACGTTCCAAATCAACAAACAAGCAACAAGCTGCAAACAAGATGTTAAAACTTTGAAATAACTCATAATGTTTAAAAAAGAAATACTAAACACCTTCACATTAGTGGCAAGCGACAAAAATGTACGACTTTCAGCAGCAGCAGTCACCTTTTTCACGTTTCTCCTAGGCGTCTTTGTGAGGTTAGCTCCCCAGTGGAAAACACCATGGTTCTCCCCTTATAAAGCAATGTATTTCAGCCCTCTGGTCGGATTAGTCGTGTACGTAAGCTATATTTTCGGCTACGTCTTGTGCTGGTGTCTTATAAAATACCAAAGCAATGCGTCAGTGTACCTACAAGAAGCCGTAAGCTTTTGCTACCGCTCCAGCTTTACCAGGAAAAAACTGAGGCACTCTTGCAGCGTTTGTGATGACTTTTGTTGTCGGAGGGACAAGCAAAGTAAAATCATCACGCCATGGAAGCATTTATTTGTACAAAAAGACTTGAATCAAGCACTAGAACAAGTAATGATTTTACAATTTCAATTTTACTAGAATAACACAGTCGAGTAAACATTAAGCATCTAATAGCCAGTTCCACCAGCGGATTTAATCATTGTTAACTAATTGAGGTATTTTCTCTAGTGATTATTGGCCTAGTGACCACAGAAAACACAAGTTTCACGAAAGATTATGGAAAAATGTTTAGACCACAACAGCTTGTATGAATTTTCTAGAGTCATTCAACCAGCACTGATCTAGAATCCATCAGAGAAAATGTCTCAACTAGCTAACAATAATTAAATTGGCTGGTGGAACTGGATGTAAGAATAACATATTTTTCAATGCAGACGGTCAGAATACACAGTCTGGTCCGAAGACTGATCCTTCGTGGTACTAAAACTGGATACTCACTAGGAAAGTGCTGTGGCATCATAACTTTTTTTTTCAAATTGGCTAAATGCTTCATGTCTGCTGATTGTGATACCCAACAGGTGATGCTAATATTTGGAGTTTTCAGTTTTATAATAAAATATTGGACAATTTCATTGTGTCTTGGTACACACAGTTTACAAAAGATGAAGATTTTATCAACGAACTCAGGCTGTGTCTGAGGTACGTCAGTGCCACTTTACTGAATCGATTTTTGGATATTAACCATGCTGATATCATCTCAAAGAAGCTCTTGCCCTGCGTCGTGAAGCATGTTGATGATTATTTGTACATGCAGCAAATCATGAAGTTGAAGAATGCCCGCTTCAACGACGTCATAGTGGAATACCTGGGAAAACGATTGCACGTCGCAACTTCCAATAGGAAAAACGAATTGAGCTACCTGCAGCATTTATCGGCGGCACTCATGCCGCATATTTTACCGGAAAAGTCGCTGGAATGCCGAAATTTTAACGTTTTATTTCGCGAGATATTCGCCGGTTGGGTGTTTCTGCCCTTAATGGACGTTCTGGCCGATCCAAACATAATCAATTCGTTAGTGATAATTGCAACGACTTACGATTACAAAAACCTAAACAAATCCAAAGATAACAAAGAAACCGTGGAGTTCTTGGAAAATTTCGTGCCGTACAATCAAAAGTCGTCGTTCGCAACAGATTTGAGTTCCATCAAGGATAACACAAACTTGTTGTATTGCTTCATGCAGTTTTTAAAGCGTGAAGAGCACGTTCATCTTTTGCAGTTTTGTCTTGATGTTGGTAAGTTCAAAATCAACTTTTTTTTACTTGCTTATCTACCCACACAGCAGTAGTGGTGGTCTGACCACTGGTCTGGTCTGAACACTTACATCTCTTTCAGTCCCGAGCTATGTGGTGTTTTTTCTTGAAAATAAAACATTCAGCTGGAGGCAAACGTAATTCCAACACGACCCTGGGGCAGAAGCTTAATATCGGTTTTTCACCATTATAGTCCTTCCACCTGAACCGTGATTCGAGTGACATGAGCAGATTGTCTAGTTTAGCATTGTAAGCTTGCCGCCGTCTTACTTGGTGTAAATTGACTTGTCCAAAAGTTATTTCGCCTGTCAAACTGACATCAAAATGTTGAAATTTTTGAAAAATTGACCGTGTCATGCGTGGAAAAGCGACTCGGGGGCCGCAGAGACCACCGTCGCGTCCTTTGACTGTCGCGTCGTTGAAAAACCAAAACCGCACGGACCCCCTTCGAATTTTACAGCATTCAGGATTCATCTTCTTAGCAGGCAGGCAGCGCCGACACCAACTCGCCTCGAGCGGGCCCCAAAAACGGGGGCCAATGGCAATGGTGAATGACTATCATACTATACTTGTTTTGACAATAATTCTTCTGGGCTTGGTGCTTCTTTTTGACTGGAGCAGGCCAAAGAGTCGGTGATTCCATTGAGACACCTTGTCCGGTGTCATATAGGCAGAGTTAAATCAAAAAAGCCTTGGAGCGAATTGGGGTGCTGGGCGGGCAAGAAATTCGAAAAAAATTGTAGAAATCAGTAAAAAAATACGGGAAAAGGGAGCTAATTGGTGTGCTACTGTGTGAGTATGAAATTTGGAAAAAACACAAAAACAAGTAATCTAGGAGAAAGGAGCAACTGAAAAAAAAAGTCGACAAGAAAAGGAAAAAATAATGAAAATTAGCCTTTTCAATCTGTGGCACTGATCAATAATAGTATAATCGCTTCTCAACCTATGGCATTGTGATTATAATTTGAACAGTGTCGAGATATAAATTACCTACTTCGATGAGGTCTCTCGATGGCACTATAAATAAATGAAATGAAAATAGTAGAAAAAAATATAAGGACGTCCACGTACAGTTTTTCGCGCCCAAGTTGCCATGTGAGAAACTTCAGCTTATCGGATCATCAAAAAAAAAGTCGTGACCTGACAAGGTCCATGTACACAGCTTCTCGCACCTAACTCGCCATGTGGAAAACTCTGACTTACTGTGTCATGAATAAAGTGACCTGACGAGTTCCATGTACACAGCTTCTCGCACCCAGCTCGCCATGTGAAAAACTTCGATCTTTGTCACGATTGATGAGCTGCATGAGCTTGTAAAAAGTATTAATTGCAGCAATTTCCATTGTGAACAAAGCACGCACCGCAGGCAACAACTGTCAAAACACCAAACACTGAGCGAAAACGTGAAACTTCAAAAAAGAACAAAGCACAAGCTAGCGTAGAGTGGAAGTTCGGGATGCCATTGAGTCATGTTGCAATGTTGCAAACGCCGTTGCAATGTTGCAAACGCCATGAAATCCCGAACATGAACCAAAAGAGTACCTGCCCGACATGGTACAATACAGCAAGGACGCAAAACCCGCATTACAGTGAAAAATGTCTATTTCGTCGAATTCATCGTCGAATAGTGAAAACGGTGAAATGGAATAATTATTAATGTAAGTTCAAACCGTAATATTCCTCACCCCATTCAACTTCAAATTGCATTAGAAACAAAATGGTTGTTGAAAATGAGTATTGCAAAATTTGTGGTTCAACTCTACCTATATGACACCGGAACCGCGGCACTTTTTTGGAGTGACGGAATCGAATTTTTCAGATTGAAGCATCGAAAAATCGAGCTCGCTAAAAGATATTAATAAATTTTCCTCAACTCTCAAATGTCACAGGCTGCTAATAAGCCTTGATTTAATTACGGAATTTAAAAACCGGTTAGAAAATGAAGCCATTTTCCAGAAAAATGGAGCAAAGTGTCGGACATCACATCCCGCAAAAATTTTCCGTCCGTCTATAGCGAAAATACGTGGAAAATGCATTTCAAAAGTGGCCTGGGCGACATCGCTTGTCGTCGTGAATAGACCTATTCCATTTGTCAGAGCAGGATGGAAGATACAATTTTTCATTGCGAAGAAAAGAGAAAATGTGACATGATTGTTAGATTTCACCATCACCTCAATGCGCGATTCCCTCTGTCAAGCGCACGTCTCATTTTGTCAGTTGTTTGCGAATCGCAGTCATCGCACTTGTCATTGTCTCAACAGAAACAGAAGATTCTGGATCGGCAAAGAAACGGAAATTTTGTAGCCCGGGCCTGAGTGCTATTTTTATTGAAGGTGGCAATAGTAACATCCAAGTTAAAAATAAAAAATAAAATGTTTTTCTCTATATCGGCTTTTTCTTGCCATAGGAGTTTGCCCGTCCATTTATCAATTATACAAACTCTGAAAAGTGCAAATTTTGGACAACACAACACCCAGACTTTTCACCGGGAATCGAACCCGGGACTTCCGCGTCGCAGGCAGCCATTCGACCGCCTGCGCTACGGGGCCGTCTAGTAACATCCAAGTTCCTGCTAACGAGCTAAATGTTCACCTTGGCGAGAACCTCATTGGTTTGGAGGAAGATCCACCATGTGGGTGGCAATAGACCGAAGAAGTGTGACGTCACAACATGGCAACATGGCCGGCGGTTGACATTTTCTGGAGGCCAACGTCAAACGTGACATGACCGTGGGATGCACGGCACGTGGCATGCACTTGACGTTTCTCTGTTTGTGTTTGTCATGTGTTTGTCAAATTTTTGCGAAGGTACATAACGGAAATGGATATAACAAAAAAGATTCATATTTTGGGCTATATCAGGTGGAGGGAATCAAACTATATTGCTATAAACTAAAAACTGCTAACTATAAACTGCGATCCATTGCTCTTTGCATCTGAGCATCTCATGAACGAGATTGTCGACGGCGATTCTCCTGCCCAGTTTTTCTTCGAGGTCTTCTCGCTGCCTTGATGGACCGTTACAATGAAAACGAGCGTGTTCCGCGTTGTCCTGACGCTGAGGCTTTTGAAGCTCCCCAGTATTTCTTTCATCCAACATTGAACCAAGGCGTTCCACTGCCGTTGCCACTGCTCGACGAACTGCTCTCTGGCCTTGTTTCTGCTTTCTGGTTTGCTGGTGGGCACTGCACTCCTAGGCTTGTTTCCTCTAATCGCAAGCATCAGGGCGAAGGGTGGGATACCCGAGAGCGCTCGTGCTGCATCATGCGGAACCGTTCTGTAGGCACTGGTGATTCTGAGTGCACCTTTGCGCAGCTCTCTGTTAATGAGTTGGGCTATGTCTGGCCTTTTTGCAACCAAGTCCGCCTGTATGACGCTGGCTGTCTCTTAGGCTGGCAATTTCAGCAATGCTCACTGCCATTTTGCACTGACTTTTGTGACTTTTGTTGTGAACCTCCAGAAAATGTCATGCCAAACACAACCAAACATAGAAACGTCACGTTCATGATCCGTGCGTTCATGTGACGTTGGCCTCCAGAAAATGTCAACCGCCGGCCATGTTGCCATGTTGTGACGTCATCACTTCTCCGGTCTATAAGACCTATTTCTTATGGGGAACAGAGACGTTCAGACAAGGATGAACAATTTTAAGCCACACCCCTGGCCAATTGAAGGACTTCAATTATTAGGCGCGAAATTCGAAGAAGGCGATACTGTCACAATGAATTAGAATTGTCACTGTCACTTATGACTGCAACCTGTGTCGTGTCGCTACACTGATCGAATAATTCGAAAAATGCTCGTATATTGTGCGAAAAGTTGTCCGCACTAGTCCAAGGGAATATTTCCCTCAAATGTTTCGTTCTACGGTTTTCCTGCCGACGAAAATAAGCGAAATAAATGGATGGCCGCCACTGGAAGACACCGGCACCAGGAAGAATTTGAAGGCGAACGAAACAATTTCAGCTGTTTTACAAGTTGCACAAAGCCAAAAGCGGGGTCACCCAAATTACCGTTCAAAGTGCTGGGAATGCTATCTCACCTTCCTATTTGGCGATTACCCACTACAACTTCACAACAAAACCTCAATATTTTGCTTCAGTTTTGGTGTGCTCACGGCACTTCAGAGTGGAAGATTTCTATTCATCCAGTGATAGGTACAAAGATGACGCTGAAAACAAATGCTGTTCCGAACATTTTCTTGAGAAGCTTGTTTCTTTTTCTGGCTCCTGTAGCACTCCGCTTTTACCTCCAGGTTATTCACAAGTACGTCTTCAAAATATCCTTTCACACTATACTTCATCTCCTTATCACGCTGGTTCCCCTTCATTTGATGCTTACACTACACTTTTGTAAAGAAGTAAAGCGTTGTCGAGTCTGTAGGTTGCAGGTTGCAGCGTGGCAAGACTTTTGGTTCTGTTCTACTGACAACTGATGACAAATTGTAACATATCGTTGTCGGGGGTAATGACAAGGAGAAAGTCAGTGGCACTGACAGAGTTGCTACGGGAGATTGTGAGGCAAATCTAGCCAATGAGCGGCGATAGGAGGCAAAAGGGGCGTGAAAAAGAAATAGGTCCATTGAATGCAATGAAATTTTCAAAGCGCAATGTGTTGTCAAAAAAGTATAATTATATGTACCATGGTCACAACTATTCCTTCGGAAAGTTTTCAGCCAAGCGGGCGAAATGGTTTCTGACCAAAGGGCATCTCTCACAGGAGAGCAGCTGATTCTTTTGTGCTCCAACAAAGAATACGTTAACAAATTTTCATAAGTAATTGGTTTTGGTATTTTGAGAATATTTTTCCCCGTTATAAATTTTCAAGCAACAATCTCCAATATTTACTTTATATTAGGTATAAATACTGGGGCAAATAGGCCTCTAGTCGAAACCTTATAGAATAGAACAAATCAGTATTCAATGAAATTATTGATGTTGTATTGAGAAAAAGATCACAACACAACACTGTGTTGCAGCTTGAAAACTATGATGTTTGAGATTTTGATCAAGCAATGATATTTGGTAATTTATCCATCAGTAATATTCGATATTTTATCATTATCAATTAGTGATATTTGAACTGAAACAAACCAACAAGCGCTTGAGTTTTTGGCATAATAGACTCAAATATAATGTTACGAACATTATTTTCTTACAGAATTACCCCATTAATCTGGCGCCTCAGCTATAATAATACTTTCTGAACCTTGGTACCATTACGGACAAAAAAGTAGGACACTGTCATTCATTATTTTGCCGTTTTTGGCAATCGTAAATATATTTAATAAAAATAGGTACAATATTTTTGTAAATTTTATCACATGGAAAGATGAAACAAATTATCCTGGACGTGTTTAGTCCCTCAGATGGATCCACCACGAAAAACAGGAGTGGCAGACATGATCATATTTTGATTTTTCATCAGTATAAAAAAACTGCATCAATCTTGAATGTTGTGATGTTTATAATCTACAGATGAATTCAACAACAAACTACTTACACCTGAGCTGTCGAAAAAACAGCTGGAAGAATTACACCAAGAAGCCATGAAGCTGTACAACGAGTATTTGGACCAGACAAATTTGAATTTTATCGGTTGTCCAGATGAAATAGTCCATCAGTTTTATGCCCTCATCAAAGATGGGGTTTACAGTGTTGCAAAATTAAGAACATCAAAGCCTCTCTATCAAGCTTACGAGCACACGTGTAATGTACTGGAGAGCATTTGGTTGCCGTCATTTTTTCACAGCAATGAGGTAAATAACGCAAGAAAAATGTATAAATATTGTGACAATAACTACTATAAAATTTTCAGTTCTACAGCCACATTTGCGGGTCAAAAATTACAGCAACTTACAACAAGGTGTCGAATCAGTAAGTTTTGTTGGACAAATTAATTTGACTAATCATTACTAATTCTACTAATAACGTTTCCTTAGAACTGCTTTACTAATGAACATCTCGCCTATAAGATTAAGGTGAGATTGTTGAACGTTAAAAACAGGCTTTTTTGTTTGCTTTGGATTTGATTTGATTATGCTCTTATTTAATTTTACACTTTTCAAAGGCCATTTTCTGTTGAGATATGAGCTAACAAAAAAGTAGGTATGTTATTGTTTGCCAATAATTACTCTATAAAACTTTCTTTAACTAGGTACTAGCCGTAAATTACCTCATTGTTAACCTGTTCTTGAATCGCGATGCGATTTTCTAGTAGAAAAAAAACAAATAAACCACAGTTGAGAAAACCATTGTTGCGCCGACAAGCCGGATTCACCGAGCCGCGATGTGATGCTTGGATGCTTGATGGTCGGCCCATCCAAGCCCTGGGGCCCACAAGCGTAAGATTAATCGGTATTTCGCCAGACCCCCAACGCAGGTGCAGGTGTATGGAACCCGGTGCTTGCGCTGGTCTGTTGTTGATTAGTCCGTCCCCCAGCCACGCTGGCGTTTATCCTGTACATATTGCCGTACTACCGGTTGCAGGCGTTAATACTCCGAGAGGTCTGGTCAAAACGCCCAAGGGGGATCACTCATCTTGTCCAGAATTGGATGAGGCCGACCCATCCAAATTTTGACTTCGCTTCGCGTTGCTGCAATCGAGTTTTATCTCTACTGGAGCGGTGTACCACGTGCTATATAGTCATCAGCTATAATAATACTTCCTCAACCTTGGTATTTGTAGAGTAATGTACTATTTATGTGTAGATACACAGGTCCATGGTAGATACTCATTCACTTACCTATAGTTATTCAATTTGTATGTGTTATTTTACTTATTTGATTCTTTTCCAATGGAAAACTAAACCAAAATTACTGAGTAGGTTGGTAGGTATCAAGTTGGATGAAAAGCGATCAGCTGTGTTTTGAAGATGCAGAAAAATGGCTTGAAAAATGTAAAGTTGGCATTCAAAAAAGTGTATCTTGAGCACGATAGGTCGTCAGACGTGGGATCAGTAGAACTGGCAGCGCTCACTGAACTGATCTCACCACTTTATTATTTAATAGTTCAATACCACTTAGTGTCAGAAAACCCCCTTTTCCCTGATTATTAGTTGTGAAACAATTGACCCTCACGTTGTGTATTGTTGTGCCGTAGTTGATTTGTAACCCTTTCTGCCTGAATCATTTAAATAAATTCCCAACTCCCTTCACTCCCCCGTCATGCGAGTACCCCAGGTTTATGTGGAAGAGAACGATTAAATTAAGAATAAAAGACAACAAACACGCAAATAATCAAATATAAATAAATATTGCACCTCTTAGGGCCATATAGCGGGCACCTCGCATTTTTATGGAACAAAGCTCTCTGACTACCACAACATCAGACGGTCAAACCAAAACTGCACAGACACGTGTTTCGCCCATACTGGGGGCTCATCAGTGCGCAGGCGTTCAGCTCAACCATCCGATGCTGTGGCAGTCAGAGAACTCATGGTAATATTCACCCAAGAGGACTCCTAATATGTGAGTCCTCCAAGCGGCGCCATCTATCAAAGGCATTCCGCAGATGCTATATTTCAAGGCATCAGGCATGAGAGGGAATTAACAGAATTCCACGTAAAGCAACACCATCGCCAAGAGCATCGATGGTAGGTGTACACATGTATACTCGTAACTAGTCCAGGTGTTGAATATATGTCTCTAGCGCTTTGTTCTTAGCCGAAAGGACCTACAAGCACCTGTCGGAGACTTTGTCACTTTATGGAGGGTTACTAAAGCCTCCACCAATTTTCTGGTGTCTTGAAGGTAGCTGAAACCACGGTATATGAAAGCCCACAACTATTTGCAGGGTATTGAATCGGTGTGACACATCCGATGGCTATTCGAAATACCAAGAAACAAACTTACTAACGTTTATAAACAAAACAATTACTTCAACCCCGTTAAACAATTATAATTTGATTACAATGTAAGATAGACTTGCCTGGGTGCTTTCTTTTCTTCACTGATGCACGACAATTGTTAATAACTAACTTGGCACTATTGTTAATTTACTACTTCACGACAAATAAAAATCTTCCCCTGTCAACACATCCGTTCATGTCGAACGCAACGACGCCAGTCCTCTTTGGTCCTCTTCACCCCCGTCTTCCCTCTTCCCTCTTCCCTTCCCGGACCGATTCTTTTCTCCCACCCCCTCTCAAGCGGCACGACCCCTAGCCCTAGCCTACAAGCCGGCTTCTTTGGACTACGGCGTGACTTAAGCATCCTCCCTTGTACCATTTCTTTCTCGCACAATATCGCCCGTAATCCTAATTTATTCAGTAAAATTTAATTCCCTTATATGATTTCAAGCTAGCCATCACAGTACTTACCCACTAAATTCAATTTTCTATGATTTTAATACAAAATTTTCAATAGGAGCAGAAAATACTACGAAACACAGCACTTAGGAACAGTCGCAAAAATCAGCAGCGGTCTAGGCAAAATCAAAGGCGCCCTCAAAGCGACTCCACCAATAGAAGGTGCGCTGTACCCACCGGTGTTCTCAAATCTAGAAAATGGAACAGTTGAAGACGTGATCATTTCCGAAGGCACCAGTATTTTCCGCGATCTTAGCGCTTGGCGAGTCTCCATCTCATCTTATCAGGTTATTAGCAAATATTTACTCCAACTTTCTTCTGTTGAAAAAGTCTAAAATCAGAACTCTAAAACTGCCCGAAATATTATAGACAACGAACAAAGTCGTCAGCTTTTGCGTCAACGTCCAGAGGCTGGACGTAGTTCCCGATGAAGAAACCAAGCAGAACTGGGTGGTACTCAGAAAGGACCAAGATTTCTACACCCTAAAAGCAAAACTGGTGGAGTTTCACGGAGAAAGCGAAATTTGCGATTCGCCTCTGCCGTCCAGGAAGGCCGGCAGTTCTCTGGACATTAGGATGTCGAAGTATGAGGATTTTTTGAAGAGGCTGTTGCAGAAGCCATCATTGAGAGGAAGCGATTTGCTTCATACTTTTCTGACTACCGAAGAAGACTTCACCGTGGCCACTAGCACTCAGAATTCTCAAGATATCGGAAACATTTACTTATCCGTGGCACATAAATTGCGCAAGGAAAAGGGGCAGCATTTGGATTCGTTCATGGCCACGTTTCTGTCGTCTTCTACAGAAAAAGCGAAACAAGGGTAGGTGACATTTACAGTAGTTCTCACCCTAAATTATACTGAGCTAGATTGCTGGTACAAAGTTGCATCCCTATAAATGAATGTGATATGACGAATTTCGAGGTGTCTCTTTGGATGAAAAGTTTCCTTTTGACCTTAGCTACGATTATACTGTGATATTACTTTATCAAAAAATTGCAGCTTTCTGGCTTTATTCAGCCTATACAACTAATACAAAATAAAAGAATGATAATTTGTATTATTATTGTTGATTTTGCAGGAAATTCGAATGGGCAGAACTCGGTGATGAAGTTGACGTTAGAAAAGCTCGCAGCCCTCCGGCACTAAGAACATTCCGCAATCACATTTTCAATGATAATTTCGGTATTCCATTCAAAGTGCCCAAGGACTCGTCCAGCTCGATCAATCCAGTTGGGATCACCGAATGCACTTTTTATTTGTGTAAGTCTCGAGATACAATGCTAATAAGAGAAAACTAATGTTTTTGCTCTTGTAGTGAAGTACATTTTCAAAGTGCCGCATTTTGTTTTGAGAATGTACGCTGCTGTGTGCAGCGTCGCGCAAGATGCCATTGAGTCTTATTTGGGATCTCTGATTGAGCGTTCTTTGAAATCTAGTCTTTGTCCTGCAAACCTCACGTATCTTATCAAGCTCCTGGAAGGTAAGTTTTAATATTAAGATTTCAACAGGAAAAAAGCGCGCGGCATGAGCATTCACCTCAGTCAAAAGGCCCCAACACAAGTGGTTTACAAGCTACGTACGTGCACATTTCAAAAGATATTGAGGTGTGGTTTGCTGCATTCGATAGAGGAAAGTTTGGCAGTGCCAACCGTATCTTGAAGATAAAAAACAAGTACAGCAAGTGGAGTCAAGTTGGGAAGCATTACCAGTTTAGTTCCACTTTAGCTATCGGAAAAAGCCAAACGACAAATTGTAGCCTGATATCTTTTTTATTCAGGTCTAGAATTTCAATAAGATATCACGACCGCAGACCACATGGAAGAGCAAATGGTGTTGCGGATTCCACTGTTTCGCTGGCCAAATCTGATCAAAGCTGAACGCCTGGTGGCGCGCGGCAAAACGAGACTACACCGAAGTATTAAACGGTAGATTTTAAAAGAAATACTGCAATTTTGAAGACAACAAAATTTATCATGCAAAAGTCTGTAAGGCTATATTTTAAAAATATATAGTTATATAAAAAAATTAAATGCAAGTTCGTTCACCATTGACTCAAAGTTCAATCTTCAAAAAAAATAATGGGATGTAAATAGTCAGAAGCGAGGGTAAATGTAGTTTTCTACTACTACTTAGATAATTATCGTTTTTGCTGAAGTTTCCCGATTGCGTGATATTCTTTGCAAATCAACATCATATTGAAGAAGTTGACGGTTTGAGGGTTGCGTGCTACGTCTGGAACGGGAATGTCCTGGAGTTGAAGTCTGCTGTTTAGCGGCACGTAACCCCACGCTGGGTGCCAAATGTCACCGTGACGTTAGCTTGGGAAGCGCTCCTTACGATGTTGCTAAGCCACACGTGCATTCCGCCACTTTCATCACACCTTAGATCTTGCTTCCAGAAGCATAGATGTCATTAATTTGAAATTCTAATCAATCTAGATGTGGTCTTCCTCCCACGCACCCCTCCCACCAAAGCGGAACTGGAAAAGAGGAGAGAAAGAGCCTTTGAAGAACTGAAACATGTGATTCCTTCCTACCTGAGAAGAATCGTCGGAGATCAGTTTCCAACGGGAATGACGACTTTGCTAGAGATTTTGCAACATCCTCATTACAACAAGCAACTCATGTATAATCTGCTGGATCTTATCTTGATAGAAATGTATCCTTCACTTTTAAAGTCACTTGAAGACCAATAATAATAAGTCTTACGTTATTAATCATTTGATACTCAAGATTTGTTAAGTTTATTTACAATATTTAATAAGTATTATTTATTATGCCCACTTTTTAAAATGTTATTGTGATATAGCTTGTGATAGTCGTTAACATAAATATACTCTGTCTAAAAAAACGCTACTTCATTCTGATTTCTGAAGAAGTACCTATACAGGTGTCCCGAAATTGATGCAACAAAATATACAGGAAGGTAGAACATTGAAAAATAAGGGTACTTCCTTGATAAAAATACCCTCGCAAACGTTGTAGCGGAGATACAGGCCTTCAAAGTTGGTTTTTAGCGCATTTTCCATGTTGATAAAATCGCTATTGCAACCGCTTTGTCCGTCCGTCCGTCCGTCCGTTCCTCAAACTCCTCCCAAACTAGACGCCCTAGCTTTCTAATTTTTTCGCTATTACATAGTTGCCACTCCCAAAGGAGGGCTAGGCTATATTGAATGTCTATATTGCGCCGCCAACATAGAGAAAACCGCCCCCGATAAACTTGAAATAACATGATATTGCAATTTCTCCCAGACCTACTGCTCTGGTGTTCTCATTTTATGAATAATACATAGTTGCCACTTATAAACGTAAGCCCAGAAACATTCCGCCTTCAATATGCGCCGCCGATATGAAAAAATTGCTAAAAGCCGCCCCCAATCACTTTAAAATGGAAAACATAAACCCGAAGACAAAGCGATCTAATTCTTTCGGTATATGAACAGCTGACTAAAAATGGAAAAGGATGGGCTACTTTTGGTTAGTCGCCGCCCCCAGATTCCGCCCCCAAACGACAAATAGTTCAACTTTCACAATTTTACTGATTGAGATGTTCTCTCAAACATTTAGAAACTGCCAACTCAAATTGTGCAACATTTGCTTAGCCGAACGCTGCCGCTCCCACACGCCGTCCCCAAAGTAAGAGATAAATGAAAAACATGAACCCGAAGACATAACGATCTAAGTCTTTCGCTATATAGATAGCTGACTAAAAATGGGAGAGGATAGGCTACTTGTGATATGGCGCCGCCTCCAGCTTCCGCCCCTAAAAGAAAAAAAGTGCAACTTTCAACAATTTAGACTGATTCAGATGTTGATGTTACCTCAAACATTCAGAAACTGTCAACTTAAACTGTGCAAGAATTTCTTTGCCAAACTCTGCCGCTCCCACACGCCGCCCCCAGAGCAAGAGATAAATGTAAAACATAAACCTGAAGACATAGCGATCTAAAATTCTTTCGCTATATAGATAGCTTACTGAAAATGGGAAAAGATAGGTCACTTTTGATTAACCGCCGCCTCCAGCTCCCGCCCCCCAAACAAAACAAAAAACTTTTACAATTTTCACTGATTGTCATATTTCCTTAAACATTTAGAAACTCCCAACTCAAACTGTGCAACAGTTACTTTGCCTAATGCTGCCGCCCCCAAACGCTGCCCTTAAAGTAAGAGATAAATGTAAAACACAAACCCAAAGACATAACAATCTAATTCTTTCGCTATATGGATAGCTGACTGAAAATGGGATAGTATAGTCTACTTTTGATATGGCGCCGCCTCCAGCTTCCGCCCCCAAAAGAAAAAAGTGCAACTTCCAACAATTTTCACTGATTTGGATGTTAATGTTACCTCAAACATAGATAAACCCCCAGCTCAAACTGTGCAAGAATTTCTTTGTCAAACTCTGCCGCTCCCACACGCCGCCCCCAAAGTAAGAGATACATGTAAAACATAAACCTGAAGATTAACTATCTAATTCTTTCGCTATATGTAATAGATGACTAAAAATGGGGAGAGATATGTCACTTTTGATTAGTCGCCGCCTCCAGCTCCCACCCCCCTACAAAAAATGCAACTTTCATAATTTTCACTGATTTGTCATATTTCCTTACACATTTGGAAACCCTCAACTCAAACTGTGGAACTGTGCAACAGTTACTTTCCCGAATGCTGCCGCCCCCACACGTGCCCTCAAAGTAAGAGATGAATGAAAAACATAAACCCGAAGACATAACGATCTAATTCTTTCGCTATATGAATAGCCTACTAAAAATGGGAAAGAATAGGCTACTGTTGATTAGTGGCTGCTCCCAGCTTCCGCCTCCAAGCAAAAAAATATTGATGATTGAAAGAATTTTCATTCGAATCTGTTTCATTGACAAGTACCCCATTCTGATAACAAAAAATCACAATGAGTTTCGACTGAAGAGAGTGGACAAAGAATGATGTTTCTCCTTCAACCAAATTTCTTCACATTCATAATATGCCTCTTTAAGAAAATGCGCTATTGAGACTCACGCACGTGAAGGCATACTCACTTGTTTATATCAGTTTTTTTTGCACAACTTTTGAACCGTTGAACCAATTTCATTCAAATTTGAACCAACGTTTACTAAAATAGGTCTTTATTGAAGAATAATAACGCATTTCATCAAACATTTTTAGGGACCAAGATAAGGGGTACCTTCCCCCTTTTTTCCCTCTTTTTCACCCCCCTGAATAATTTTGGAAATGGTTTCAGTTTTCGGATTCTACGTTCAATTTAGAGAAAAAAGTTATTCTTGCAAAATTTTGACTAGACGCTTCATTTCCGAGATATTTGTGTTTGAAACTTTGGAAAACATCTCAAAATCGCCACTTTTCAGGGCCCAGTTTTTTTTTCTTCCGAAAAGCTTAATGTTTTTGAGCAAAAATGGTAGTTTATCAACTTCAAACACCTAGAAAACTTATTTCAGTTGAGGAATCTTGAGTTTTCTTGAATTTTAATTTTGAAGGCCTTGAAACTGGTGTTTTCGAGATTTTCTCCGAAGTTTCAAACCCAAATATCTCGAAAATGTAGCCTTTAATCAAAAGTTTGCAGAAGGAACTTTTTTCTCTAAATTGAACGTAGAATTCAAAAATTGCAATCATTTCCAAAAATATTCAGGGGGGTGAAAAAGAGGGGGAAAAAGGGGAAAGGTACCCCCTATTATCTTCGCCCCTGAAAATGTTTGATGAAATGCGTTATCATTGTTCGATAGAAACCCATTTTAGTAAACTTTGGTTCAAATTTGAATTTCAGTAACGTGACCAATAAGAAACAAAGAGCCCTTGGTTCTTGTTCTACTAAACTTCCTCACTATCAGTAAGTGAATAGGTACCTATAGTCCGGACGTTGAGGGAAAAAAATTAGGGGTACCTTGCACTTTTATACCAAGCATTGTCACTTTGCATGCCTGTTGCTGAGACCACCCTGGATCAATCTGGATGTGGGGACATCGGCGCAAATCGTGCAGAAACTTTATACAGGGTGAAGTAGAAAAAATTTGTTGAAAATTCGTAAGTCTTGAACCATAACCGATGGACGTAGGTTAATCAGGATATTGATGACGGATTTCATGTTAATGAAGATGCTGCAAACAATTTTGAAATATCTTGAGGCGTTTTCGAAATACGCTGGAAAAAGTGAAACTTCTTCATTTTTTTCTTCCTCCAATAAATCAGTTGTTTTTGGAGATATCGAGCTGCTACTTGATATTCCGACAAAAAATCATGTTTTTATTGGAACGCGATGTGGGGACATCGATAAAGCCTGCTAGATTCAAAATTAAGATCTTCAACTTTTTTTTCCATCGTGAGCAACATCTTCAAATTGCCCTTCGTGGAATTGTTGAGAAAATAACAGGTGACGACTTTGTTGGACACACACGATCGCTTTATAATGGAAAACTAGGTCCTGAATTGCGTCAATGACCTCTTCGCCGAAGAAACGTTATCAAGTTCGTCTTTCTTGATTTTTCTTCACCTCGCTCTCCACTTACGTGACAGTCATGACCAAATGGAACTTTGAATCGATGACATGTTTGTGATATTATAATCCACATTATTTTCTGAAGCCGGTCACTAAATTTTTTCATCATTAGCCAAGTGGTGTCCTTTTGGCGAACAGTTGAACAAAAAGTTTGCTTCGATTTTTACGAAAAAGGCAAAAACGGCAAGATCACTTCGTCTTCTCAAACCCGATTGAAGAAAATCTGTTACCAAAAATGCTACCAATTAATACTGAAAGAGGTCGGAGGAATGTGTTCTATGGGTAGTTTGAAGCTAACTCGAAATGGATTGTTCCATCCTAGTTCTGCAGGAGGGACGTCAAAAATGTGGCTACAGCTTATCTTTGGGGCGTTTCTAGCCATATTCAACAAAAACCGTTTCAAAGATAAGCTGTAAAAACATTTTTGACGTCCCTCCTGCAGAACTAGGATGGAAAAATCCATTTCGATTTAGTTTCAAACTACAGAACACATTCCTCCAAACTCTTTCAGTATGAATTGGTAGCATTTTTGGTAACAGATGTTCTTCAATCGGGTTTGAAAGGACGACGTGACCCTGCCGTTTTTGCATTTTTCACAAAAATCGAAGCAAACCTTTTGTTCAACTGTTCGCCAAATGGACACCACTTGGCTGATAATGAAATTTAGTGACTGGCTTCACAAAATAATGCAGATCATAATATCACTAACATGTCATCGATCCAAAGTTCCATTTGGTCATGACTGTCACGTAAGTGGAGAGAAATCAAGAAAAACGAACTTGACAACGTTTCTTCGACGAAGACGTCATTGGCGCGATTCAGGACCTGGTTTTTCAATATAAAACGATCGGGTGTGTCCAACGAAGTCGTCACCTGTTTTCTTTTCAACAACTCTACGAAGGGCAATTTGAAGATGGCGCTCACGATGGAAAAAAAAGTTGAAGATCTTAGTTTTGAATCAAGCAGGTTTTGTCGATGTCCCCCACATCGGGTTTTATTAAAAGCATTATTGTTTGTCGGAATATCAAGTTGCAGCTCGATATCTCCAAAAATAGTGGGGGGGGGGGGTTAGCGGAATGGTCTGTGCATTTTGTGATCAAAGCATGAAATTTGGCATACTTGTTCAGAAGACCCTCCTTCGCAATTCCAGATGTGGCGCCACGCGAGATGATGCGCCAGAGACACTGTATTGCGGTTAATATACCTGCTAGAGGTAAGTTCTGCAAAAATGGTTCCTGGCCGGTCTCTGGTACCGCAGTCGGTATTTTTTAGTTCTGTTTAGTTGAAACTACATGTAGAAATGAGTGAGGAGTACATTTTCACAAGCAAAGTTCCAAATGCTGCCTTTATACGTTGTTTCAATACATTCTAAGGCCAACTTTGTTTTAGTACAGGAAACATGGTAAAAAAATTGCCAATACCTCGACAATATATGAACGTCCTGAAAATTTGATATTCTGTCCAGAATTATGTGCCCTACTACATATCTGAAATTACTCAAAATCGCACCCCGGAGGCTTCGAGTTATTGGAGAGGGGGTCAAAAATTGCAACTCAAAATGAAAGGTATGGAACCCGATAGAACCCGTGAATCCAATGGATGCAAATACGTCGTAGTTCGACGCATCACAATCAGTTGATACAATTTTGGCACAAAAAGTGTCGATCATTGTTGAAGGGGGGTCGTGGGGAAGGGCGAAACTCGGCTGAGTGGCTCTTTTTCTTCCTGGGCCATAAAGAATCGATCACGACAAGATTGGTATCTTTTCCGACTAAATTCAACGTCCTGAACTTGAATCCGATGTGTAAATTTGGATAAAAACAAGTTCGAACAAGTTAACTTGAGAAAACCTGTTCTTTCTTCGACAATTTTCCCGAAACTTTTCTTTACTGTCAGAGATATTCATCTATGAAAATATTTCAGAGGCCATTCAGAAACTTTTCTTTACTGTTAGAGATATTCATCTATGAAAATATTTCAGAGGCCATTAGATTGAACTGTATTCTTAACGAAAATCATCCATTCAATCTGTAATTTTGTTTTCCGACAAAGAAAAAACCGATTTGAACTTTAGTCGGCACTGCCCGGCGTCTACTAATGACCAGAACACTACAGCATGCACCTTCAAGTAATAACTCAATACCCTGCATTGCGATTTACGACGATTTTGTTTATGTTATAGGGAATTCAGTTCTGCACAGATCCTCGAACTTTCAAAGATGAGTTATAATTTTTCAGATAGTTTGGGCTATTTTCATTAAAAGATGCATGGTGTAGTGTTCTGGTCAGTAGAAGACGACGCCGACGAGCTGTGCCGACTAAAGTTCAAATCAATTTTTTCTATCTTGAAAAACAAAGTTACAGATCGAATGGATGATTTCCGTGAAGAATACAGTTCAATCTAATGGCCTCTAAAATATTTTCAAAGATGAATGCCTCTAACAGAAAAAAAAAGTTTTATGAAAATTGTCAAAGAAAAAACAGGTTTTCTCAAGTTAACTTGTTTGAACTTGTTTTTGTCCAAATTCATACATCGGATTCAAGTTCAGGACATTGAATTTAGTCGGAAAAGATACCAATTTTGTCGTGATCGATTCTTCATGGCCCAGGAAGAAAAAGAGCCACCCAGCCGAGTTTCGCCCTCCCCCACGACCCCCCTTCAACAATGATCGACACTTTTTGTGCCAAAATTGTATCAACGAGATGTGATGCGTCGAACTACGACGTATTTGCATCCATTGGATTGACGGGCTCCATCGGGCTCTATACCTTCAATTTTGAGTTGCAATTTTTTACCCCCTCTTCAATAACTCGAAGCCTCGGGGTGCGATTTTTGTAAATTTTAGATATGTAGTAGGTAAGGCACTTAATTCTGAACAGAATATCAAATTTTCAGGACGTTCATATCTTTGCCGAGTTTTTGGCAATTTTTTTACCATGTTTCCTGTACTAAAACAAAGTTGGCCTTAAAATGTATAAAAACAACGTATACAGGCAGCATTTGGAACTTTGCTTGTGAAAATGCACTCCTCACTCATTTCTACATGTAGTTTCAGCTAAACAGAACTAAAAAATACCGACTGCGGTACCAGAGACCGGCCAGGAACCATTTTTGCAGAATTTACGCCTAGCAGGTATATTAACCGCAATACAGTGCCTCTGGTGCGAAATCTTGCGTGGCGCCACATCTGGAATTGCAAAGGAGGGTCTTCTGAACACGTTTGCCAAATTTCATTCTTTGATCACCAAATGCACAGATCATTCCATTTTTGGCCGTTAACCCCGCCACTAAAACAACTGATTTATGGAAAAAAGAAAAAAAATAAATTTCACTTCTTCCAGCGTATTTTGGAAACGCCTCACGATATTCCAAAACTGTTTGCAGATTCTTCATGAGCATAAAATCCTTTATCAATATCCTGATTTACATACGTCCATCGGTTATGGTTCAAGATTCACGATATTTCAACAGATTTTTTCTACTTCATCCTGTATAAAGTGTCTGCACGATTTGCGCCATGTCCCCACATCCAGATTGGTCCAGGATGGTCTGAGCAACAGGCATGCAAAGTGACAATGCTTTGTATAAAAGTGCAAGGTATTTCCCACCAACGTCCGGACTACTATACCTATTGAATATTTAATTGTTGCTGAAATTATGAATTTTCACAACCAATTTTCAATTTCTTATGAGCCAAATTATGGATCAATAAACTTTAAATTGAAAAAAAAGTTGAAAGTTAATGGATCAAAGCTTGCTCAAATTTTAAAACATTTGCGTAATTCGGTGTTTTTGAACCTTTAAATACAAATATCTCCGAAACCGCTGATCCAAATGTAGCAATGACACGCCAATTTTCTCTTTAGAATTGAACGCCGAATTCAATACTTTTAACGGTTTTCCAAAATATCCAGTGGCGTAGAAAGTAGGGGGGTAAGAGGGTTAGTACCCCTCCATATATCTACGGCACTGCGTCATTCTGACAGAATTTTTCTCAATAAATCACTGGGGACGTGTTCGTTAACCATATGTGCAAAATTTGAGCGAAGTCGGTCAAACTGTTCAAAAGTTATCAAGAAAAAAACAATTTTTTTCTGCAACTTTGAAGGCCTGTAACTTTTTTAATATGCATTTTAGATCTGTACTTTTTGCGGCGAGTCGACTTCTTTTTTTTATCCTCTATCAGCCCGCAAAGTTTGTCGACTAAAACCTGAACCACCCTGTAGAAATCGATATATTTTTTGTGGAGTCATTTGAAATTTTGAAGTTGGGGTGGGTGTCGGTGAGGGGGGCTATAAGATAGAAATTTGCCAATGTATTGTTACGATATCTCGCGTACGGGTTCGAATGTAATTGAGACGATCGATTCAAAACACACACTGTTTATTTCTGCGTACTACAATAAATCCACGCAATAATTATCTACTTGGAATATCGCTGTGATTATCGCTCGCTTATTCGCTCGCTTATTCGCTCGCTGTCTCTTTCAATTCAATACTGCTAGTGGAGCAACGATTGATGCCTTATCACGGTTCGGCCAAAGTCGAAAATGACAAAAAAAATTGTCCACGAATTTTAATACGTGCAAGTGGTTACTCACATGTTTTTATGTAAAAAAAACCGTTGAACCATAATTGTATCATTGTTAGTTTTTGATTTTTCTCAAAAAACGAAAGTTATGTGTCATTTGATAATGATTATCGCCCTCATCCCCAATTCAGCTAATCAGAACAGCCGAATATGACACACGTGACTCAGTTTAAGCTATGGATTATTGCATACTAGCAAGTGAAAAGAGTACACTAGGTAAAAGCACCATACTAGGGTGATTCAAAATTTTTGAGTTAGGATTTTATGATGATTTTTTCAACTGGCTGGGAATAATTCAAACAAAAACGGTTTTTCTTTTACTATGGCAAGCTTTCAGTCCCCTCTCCAACATATCAAATATCCTCATCTCTGGGACTGCTACAAATCTGTATACAGGGTGAAAGTTTATTATTATTCTTCACTTTCTCTCTTTCTTTCAGTTTAATTTGTTGAATTTAATTTTGAATGTTGACTGTTTGATTTAAATCTGTGAATAAAAACGCAGCTCTAGAAAAACTCCATATATTTGATGAATATGTTTGACTAGAAACTCTTGAGTTGTCAAAAGAACCATTCGCAGTTGTTGTGTGAGCCGATTTCACCAAGAAAAAAAATGTAAACGTGAAAAAGACTTCCCACCCTGTAAATTAAAATGCATCAGTTACAGGGATGTATTATTTTCATATGTTTAGTGTGACATCATAAGCTTGCGAAAGAACTAGAACTGGCCTCAATCTAGATCAATCCCACCAAGAAAAAAATTTAAGATCAGAAGTACTTTTTACCTTGTAACTTGATACACAGCAGAAGAGGGGACTTCAACATATCAAAAGTGCTCATCTCTGGGACTGCCACAAATCAGTATACAGGGTGGAAGTTTATTATTTTTATTTACTTGCTTTCTTTCTTGAGAGACTGATAACTGGGAAAAACGGTTTTTGGCTAGTTTTGTAGACTATTATGTTCTGTCAATAAATATATCAATAATATACCACCCAGCAACTGCTGTGTATCAAGTTACAAGGTAAAAAGTACTTCTGATCTTAAATTTTTTTCTTGGTGGGATTGATCTAGATTGAGGCCAGTTCTAGTTCTTTTGCAAGCTTATGATGTCATATTAAACATATGAAAATAATACATCCCTGTAATTGATGCATTTTAATTTACAGGGTGGGAAGTCTTTTTCACGTTTACATTTTTTTTCTTGGTGAAATCGGCTCACACAACAACTGCGAATGGTTCTTTTGACAACTCAAGAGTTTCTAGTCAAACATATTCATCAAATATATAGAGTTTTTCTTCGAGCTGCGTTTTTATTCACAGATTTAAATTAAATAAATTCAACAAATTAAACTGAAAGAAAGAGAGAAAGTGAAGAATAATAATAAACTTTCACCCCTGTATACTGATTTGTAGCAGTTTCAGAGATGAGGACATTTGATATGTTGGAGAGGGGACTGAAAGCTTGCCATAGTAAAAGAAAAACCGTTTTTGTTTGATTAATTCCCAGCCAGTTGAAAAAATCATCATAAAATCCTAACTCAAAAATTTTGAATCACCCTAGTATGGTGCTTTTACCTAGTGTACTCTTTTCACTTGCTAGTATGCAATAATCGATAGCTTAAACTGAGTCACGTGTGTCATATTCGGCTGTTCTGATTAGCTGAATTGGGGATGAGGGCGATAATCATTATCAAATGACACATAACTTTCGTTTTTTGAGAAAAATCAAAAACTAACAATGATACAATTTTGGTTCAACGGTTTTTTTACATAAAAACATGTGAGTAACCACTTGCACGTATTAAAATTCGTGGACAATTTTTTTTGTCATTTTCGACTTTGGCCGAACCGTGTTATATAGGTCTCCGAATAGCGTTCCCGAACTTTCTGTAATCTTCCAGCAATTTCCATAGTGGCCCGGCATATGCGGTTTCTAGAGCACTCCTGAATAATCATCACACACCTTCCGCGTGTTTGCCGTGTGCTCTGGAATATCTGCACCTCCGCCAAAGTGGACAGATGTGTTTCGATCGAACGTTGAAGTCTCCCAATCGCGTATACTTCTGGAATGCACCAGATCGCTCATCCGCACTTCTATACACTGCGATCTAATGGATGAAAGAATCCAGAAAGATCCCATGTCTACCAGCATGCACGGAATAGCCGCTCGTAACAGTATGTTTCAATAAATGTCCCCCTCGATGTAAAAATCGACTTGTCCGAGCTATTTTGAAAAAAATGAGAGCGGACACTCCGCATGCACCTCAGAACAGCCTTCTGTGCGACAAACGCTTCGGTAGCGTGAGGACTTGAACCCCAAAAAATCAAACCGTAAGCAAGCACCGATTGAACCAAACTGAAATAGGTCAGTCTCAGAGTGTCAGCCGTAACAGTACCTCTGAGGTGTCGAATCAGATAACAACTTCTACTAATTTTGAAGGACACATTGTGAACATGTTCCCCATAGCTCAGTTTATAGTTGATTGAAACACCCAAAAATTTTGTGGTCGTCGCCTGTTTTATAGACTTCCCTCCAACTCTTATGAGGGAGCTGCAGTCGTATGTCTGGTTTTTTGTTTTAAAAGTTGTAAAAATTGTTTTGTCAATGTTCAAGCTAAGACCGTTCAACATACACCACCTCTCCACCTCCCCCATAGCCTCAACATCAGAGTCAACAGAGCGGGCTGGTCTCTCTCCTGAAAAAAGAAACGTAGCGTCATCAGCATAAACAATAGTTTTATCAGACAATCCACAAGACGTAATCATATCATTTATAAAGACTAGGAACAAAATAGGCCCCGGAATTGTCCCCTGAGGCACCCCCCGTGGAACCCTGCACTCATCAGACTTCACACCTCTAGTGTTACATCCCATATAGCACAAGTACATCCATTGGACGTCCATAGGCTATCCTGAAATGGACATACGGAGATCCATTGGACGTCCATAAAAGGTCCAGTGGATGTCTTATGGACAGCTTATGGACGTCCATTTGGCACTAAGTTGTACGTCCCTAAAACGTCCTTTATGGGATGTCCATAAGATGACCATTTGTGATAAATTTGGACATTCAAAAGACGTTTCTCAAAAATAAAGCGTTTCAATCATTGAAAATATTTATTCTTAAAAAAAAAGTTTCAGATAACAATAAAGCAAACCAGCATAGCTTGGGTTGTTGTTGCCTTCGGCACAGCTTGACTTGCTGACGACTCTGGCATAGCTTGGTTGTTGATGCTTTCAACATAACTTGGCTTGTTGTTGTTGTTGGAGCTTCTGGGATAGCTTGATTGTCTAAAGCTACTGGAATAGGTCTCGGCCTCGGGGTAGGCAAATTAGGTGAAGGAATTACATTTGGTTTCAGTTTCTTAAGCAATCCAATTCGCTCGTAGTCATCATCCAAGAAATGATCTGAACGAACATGCGCTGCTGAATAATGAATGTTTGTTGATCCCTGGCCTAGGAAAACTGAAACGATTCTTTTGTAATAAATAAAAAATGGAATAAAAACATCGGAATCGTACATAATAGGTTATGTCCTTCTCCGGTTATGTCGGATATTTCCGTTTGTCGAAACGTTGCAACTGGGCACAGAACAGGACGGCATTGTCGATTTTCAATAAACACTATAAAGTCTTCTTGGTCAAAAAATCACTGGAAAGCACGGAGGAAACTTTGCATAAAGAAATGCGGGTTTGAGGAAAACGACGCGACGCTATCACAGTGACAGTACTGATAGTAGTGACACTGAGTGACACTCAGGGATGACAAGTATTCGCAGCTCTGCCAACCGACAAGAATTAAAGTTACTAAAAGGAGTAAAAGGTACTGTTGATGTACGTAAATTATGTTAATTAAGAAAAATGGCTTTCTTTCAAATTACCGCAATAATAATAATGATAATAATATGATATTAGGCCTGGTGGCCTAATTTTTGAATTGTGAGTCAACTCTCAATTTGTTTTTGTTGCTGAAAAATAATAGCTGTAGGTACCTTGTCACATATTTTTACACTTTTTTATGGCAATGGACTCTATGTTTAGATGTTGAAAATAAAGAATGTCCATAAAGTGGTCCATGAAAGACATCCATGGGTCGTCGTTTCTGTACATCCATAGAATGTTCCCTAAATGGATGTCTTATGGATGTCCAAATCAAGTCCATGGACATGAGGACTTGATATGTACTTGAAATGGACGTCCATAAGATATCCTGTGCTATATGGGATGTAACTTGGGTTCTATCTCTAAGATATGAGGCTATCCAGTCATGTGGTACACCCCTTATTCCAAGTCGATACAATTTATCCAACAGCAACGCATGGTCCACGCTGTCGAAAGCCCTACTGAAATCTATGTATACTGCGAGAGGATGTTTTTTAGTGTTCAGTGCTTCATAGAGTGCTTATGAGATAGGTATAGGGGTAGGGGTAGAGGGTAGGTAGGTACTTCTAGTAAAAATGAAAGAGGAAGAAAGAAGCTGTCGAATGGTAAAATCAAATAGGTGGCATTCCATTTGAAAAAAAATGACTTTATTAGGTACCTATGGCACTTTGCGAAGTTCGAAAAAAGAAGTGCACACCTGTTGTACTACTGAATCTCAAGTTTTTTGTCATGAAGTTATTCATCTTCTGTTCGATTATTGTTGTGCAAAATTTCATTCCTTGATTCCAAAAAACGAGGCCCCTACGATTAGGTATTCAAAATGAACCTTGAAATTTAAAGAACTTTAATTTTTAATTTTCAGTTGGTAGCATTGCCTCAAATTCAAGCAAGAAGTCAAGAAACGAAAATACACTTTTAATAGCGCTTGGAAAGCTGAACAAGAAAATGAATCTATTAGTGGGGTATTTGAAAAACCTTAAAAACCACAAAATACTGGAACGCAGTGACTTTTGGCGAGTTTCAAGATCGAATACGCCATCTGACGGCCAACGTGTAAACGACGTTTGTGCACGGATCAACTGCAGATTTGTGTGGGCTCTTGTGAGCGTTGCGGTGTTTGGGGACTTTATTTGATTCCATCTGACTTAATGCGGCGTTAATTTTTTCCAACAAAGTACGTGAGCCACGCACGTTTCATTATCTTGGATATATTAGGTGTCGTCGATTGCAAAAGCATTGCATTTTTAAATAAGAGTGACACGTGTACGACGACTGACAAGCAAAAGTGGCATATAATGGAAGGTGGCAAGATAGATAGTGACAAAAAGTGGCGGAGAATCAGTTGTGTTTCCGAGTGCAAGTCGCGCTGTGGAAACCGGAAAAAGGAAGATTTACATTTTCACCGTTTCCCGTCGAAAGCGAAAAACGCAAGTTGGGTAGTCAAAATGACAAACAAACTCGGCACTGTGGAAAATATGACTACGAGAAAAGCCTGGGGAGTGTCGCTGAAAATGGGAACTTTATATGGCTGCATCGAAGAAGCACAGCTACGATATTTTTG
The DNA here is from genome assembly GCA_949128115.1 of Anaspis maculata. NCBI lineage: Eukaryota > Metazoa > Arthropoda > Insecta > Coleoptera > Scraptiidae > Anaspis > Anaspis maculata. The sequence goes on from OX421963.1 coordinate 50,573,861, forward strand.
CATGTCCCGGACTTGGGACCGGCCATTTTTGAGTTCCACCGCAATACTAATTAACCACGTTTCACGTCTGGAGGACATTAAAAACCGCTTACTACTGATGAGATTTTTGAACGCGCGGGCAACAATCCGTGCTCTATCCGACATGTTTGTTTACATGCGAAGCTAGGGAACCTGATTATCACGTGACCGGCCGGCCAAAGCTGTCGATAATCTAGCAACCCTATGCGAAGCGCATCAGCAGCGCCACCATCGGTAATGTTACTCGCCAATTGAACGTGCCCAATGCAGTGGCGGGCCAAGGAAATTGGGGGCCCTGGGCGGAATTGCGAGATGGGGCCCCTAAGGAGCGAAAGTTGAGAAGATGAAGGGAGGCCGGCAGACTTTTTGGCCCACCTGTCCCGCTGGGATTGAACAAAAGCCCAAGAAACAAAAAAGGAGATGTTGACTGCTAATACCAAAACCCAGATCAAAACTAAAAATATGAATTGATCATATTAAAAAATGTGCCTCGTTATTCTAATCTTTTCATATTAGTCGGTCAGATGTAGGTACCTACTACACAATGGCGTAGCCAGAATTTGAGGGCGGAGGGGGCCAAGACAACGACGAGAGCGCGAGTTGGCAAAAGGTAGCAGGCGAAAATTTTTGGGCATAATAATAATAATGCTGATAATAATAATCGGTATAGTTGATGTGTTTTGCGGTTTCGGTTTTGACTTTTTTTTTCACCAAAATTACTTGATGATGATCATTTCCCACAGTAAGTTTCGTGTACAATCTACTTATCTGTGATGAGTAGACTCAGATCTCGCTTTTGAGAAAAAATTATAAAACAATAATAACCGCAAAATTTCGAAGACTTGTGGCCCCTGTCACTCTGATATATCCAGTGCCGGAGCTCCTTGCCTGAAGTGGAAATAATTCTAAGAGGTTCCGTCCTTGGGTTCCGTGATACAGACACGTTATTGCCTGTCTGTATTAGGCCCCCAAACCCTGTTTGTCATGGGGCCTGCCAAGATGACTTTGAAATGGTGGAAAATAATGTTACTTAGGTGCCTAAATTAATAATGCCAAAAAATGACCGCCTATATGACCGCTAAGGGAAAAATTGAAATTTTTGGATTTCATTCAATTTGTTTGCAGTATTTTTTAGGTAATTATTGACGACCACTACTTTTCGACTTCAGCCACCAACTTTTCACGGTAGGTAGACACCACCACAACATCACGTTCGTCGACCGTAGTTTCCTGGGGAAACCACTATTTCCACTGTAAAATGTGCCTTCTTTCCATTACTTATCCACCAATGTCCTACGACGTAAGTACCGGCAAGAAGGAAGCGTCCTACATAGCTGGTTTAAGTGGTTGCCTAACTCCTAGAAAATGCTAGTCGAGAAGTAGTGGTCGTCAATAATTACCAATTTTTACAAACAGAAGAATTTGGGGGCCCCTTCAGATGATTGAGGCCCTGAGGCCCGGGGCAGACCGCCCCCACCGCACCCCTCTTAGTCCGCCACTGGCCCAATGAAACTCGCTGACCATTCGCGCATAGACTCATTCGCGCGACCGCTAGAGGGCATGCCGTCGATTTTGATTTTTGACGTTTATAATCTGACACTTCAAGACATTTAAAAAAGAAACATGGACGGATCTTGTCATAGGTCTTGTTTGCTCTGCTGTCATAATACCAAATAGTTCGCTGTCGCCTCAGCTGGCCACTGTAAACTCTTAATTTGTCCGGAATTAAGGTTGAACCAACACATCTCCATGGTGGACAAGAAATGAAAACACTCGGTTGTGATACTGAAGACACCACAACCGTAAGTCACGTCGCTAGTCCCCAGGAAGTAACAGATTTACTAATTAACACCAAAAGGGGTCACGATTTGATAGCATGTAACGATGATCTGTTGAAGACTTTCAATGTTCTGAAAACGGCCACACCCATGGGGCACAAGGGCCACTACCAGCGGGTGTTGCTGAAGAACAACGTAACGCAAGACTCTCGAAGCCAAAGTTTGCCCAACTGTTCGGATGACAAGACCGCACTCAAGCTCGACCTGCCAGTTGAACGCTGTGATACGCCGAAGAACAACTCGAACGAGCCGGGGAGCCCCTCGGAAAGCTGGTTCAGAACATGGCCGGAGCGAAAAGTAGGAGACAACAGCCCGGAGAATGAGACAAGCCCAACAGACAAGAACAATACTCAGCAGCAAACAAAAAATTGTGATATCATAGAAAATGGTAATTTTAAGTACAAGTTGAGTCTGAGCGAAGCTCTGCAGAACATATCATTAGCTTATAGTCCAGTAACAAGACAGTTGCACTTGGTTGAAAAACCTCCGAGTTTAGAAGAGAGCTCCAGCGAAACAAAGTCGGTAGATGAAGTAGACAAAGCTATTGGGAATAGCAAAACTCACAAGCGAACAGAGGCAGGTTCGTTTTCTAGTACGATTTCCAGTTTGAGCGACTTGTCGCCTTTGGGGAGCTTGTTGGAGTCTGACCAGCGATCAGTGAGCTCCGATGATTGTCAGGCTAGGCCGAAGAGGAAAAGTTTGACTAATTTTTTCAATAGGTCAGTTACAGCAGACACTTGTGCCGCTGGAATGTTGTTCATGCTTTAAATTTTATTTCAGGAATGTGTTTTCGTGGAAAGCGACGTATCCCGTCTCAGCCGCAAGCTCTAGTGTTTGGAAGCTCTTCAGTAAAACGTCCAGAGAAAACTCGAATGGTTCACCACATCATGTTGTGGCAAGCTCAACAGCTCTTATACAACATCCAAGGTGAGTTTCTCCTTCATCTTAAGGCTACTGAATAAAGCAAAATTCAACTCCATTGAATTATTTTCAATTAGCACCCTACTTCATGAATAAAAGGAACATGTCAATATAATGAGCAATGTGAGAATCAATCCAAGGCGAGCTTTCCTATTTACAGATTATATTAGATATTATTATTGTTAATTAATTCGGGTTATTTTTATTCACATTGCTTTTATTAACATTGTTGTTGACTATTGGAGGAAGCGATGGTTAATATCGCTATTAAAAAAAGATTATCAAGGCTGCGGCGGCACCTCTCATCCGTATTTGTTTCTGCAACCTTATTGATTATACAGGGTGATTCAGTCTAAACCTACGATACTTTATAAAGATGTTCCTCTCATTTTCCTGATTTAGAAAATACAACATGATATAAATAAGTAAAAATCCATTTAGCCTTGTAGTGGTGTGTATAAAGTTGAACATATATTGGTTATCTTAAAACTACACCACAATTTTTTGTATTTTTTTCTTTTTACCAACCGGTTTCGCCTTTCAGCATTGTCAGGGCTTGTATAATATATAAAAGATATTCTTATTTGAAGAAATTTGTAACAGTTTTACAAATTTCTTGTAAATATTATACAAGCCCTGACGATGCCAAAAGGCGAAACCGGTTAGTAAAGAGAAAAAAATACAAAAAATTGTGGTGTAGTTTTAAGATAACCAATATACGTTCTACGACATAATACTCGACATAATATCATAATAAGCCTCTCACTCGCTCACTAAAATAGATACAGGATTTTTTATTTTTTATTTTTTTGTGAACATAATTGCCTCATGGACAGTTCAATGAAATTCGCTCCAGCTCCAGCTAAACCATTGTTAGCTTGCAGACACCACCTACTTGCCTACCAAATTTGAATTGAATTCAAGCAGTTGCATCCCAGTAACCAGGGGTTGAAAATTAAGTAACTTTCCATTTTTCCAACATTAAAGGTGCGTTCAGTCAGCTTATTTAGCCGCAAGTTTTAATTTTAGTCGCAAGCGCAGCGACGCCCATTGGCTCTGACGAACCAGCCTCCTCAGAACAGCCAATAAGGGATGCAGCGCTTACGACTAAAATTAAAACTTGCGGCTAAATAAGCTGACTGAACGCACCTTAACTCAGGTCACTGCCACTATTGCCACTGGTTGGATTTTGGATTTGATTGAAACTTGACAGGTGAGTAGGCAGTCTCTTAAAACTAACCTAAAGTAAATTAGAACATGAGTTAGTAATGTTCAAAAAACGGCAAAATTGAACTTTGACACCCTGTATATTTTACTTTTCCGAGCCCCCACCCACATGGAAGGGAAAGTATTGTAATCGTCCAGAAAAAAGTTTTTGAGAATTCACCGGATATATCCGTTTAGAGGTTCCCCAAGACGATTAAGACCACTTTCAGAATGTTGTCTGTCTGTTTGTATGTCTGACTGTGATCTTCCACGATAACTGCCGAACCGTTGACCCGATCGACTTGAAATTTAGTATGCGGGTATGGACATCCATGGAATGAGCCCATTAGTTTTTGGCTGTCATTAGTCAATAACAGAACTGTCACTATTAACAAATGTCAGAAGCTATATCCCGCGGAACTCGACTTGCAATATATAATTTGAAAGCCCTTGAAAAACTGTATTCAGAACAGTTAAAAGTATTGCCCTATGTGTCATCGTGTCATCTGACAAATAATAAAAAAAATCAAACTTCAAAACTTGACCATAAATTTGTTCAAAATCTAACCGATGGATTGGAACCAAAGGACCCCGCACCATTCTTATGGAAAATGACTCGGTCATATGCAATACCAATGGCAAAGTTGAGCAGGGAGCACAACGCCAAAAAAAAACAGGTTATTTCTGCAGTTCGGGTTCTCTACTATTTCCCAGTCGGGCGCTACGAATTTTCGAAATTTTTCCTGGTCGATAACACTTGAGACGGCTGTTTGGACGGGTTTTAACTGGGAATTTTGGTGTTCGGTGCCGGACTCACTTCGGGCGACATTTCCTGCTGGGTGATCGAATTTCCGTGAAAAATTCAAACTGATGTCGAAAGTAGATTGCATTGGGCGTCGCGTAGGCAAGGATGTCTATACTATGGCTGGGTAGGAATCATGGCCGGTTTTGACGCAAAAAGTTTAAGGCGAGATTTGGCAATCCCGACGGGCAAAGTGTCATCATCCGCGACCCGTAACCATAGTGACGTTCAGTCGGAGCACGCTCGAAACTGTCGTTTAGAAGTATGCTGCCAGGACTGTCAGGCCAGGTCTTGTAAAATGATAGCAATTAGTCAATTACTTGCAACAAAAAGTGTGTTATATTGTGGGGTTCGCTTGTTGTGCACAAGAAGCTGGCGGCGTCCGTCACGAATGTCACGATGACAATCCCGACGGGCACAGTGTCAGATCAAGCTTCAAGATGGCGGCATAAGTTTCCCATCCAGCTATTAGTATAGACATCCTTGTAGATGGGGAGCTAGCGACGGATTTTTAAGCCTCGCCAGTGGCGGAGGCTATTTGTGGCCGCTTTTTTTTTTCCGTGATTATTATCATTTTTTTCCTCGTTCCTCGTTCCTCGTTTCTGAACAAAATTCACCTAAATCTTCCGTATCTTTTGAACGGTTCAATATATCCAGTTCATTTTTTCGCTAATCAAATCTCAACTATTGCAGGTTGATACCCACGACGTTTAAAGATGATCGGTCAAATATAAACAATCTTTAACAACAATAAAGAATGCACAACTCGTGAAACTCATTTAAATAGAGAAAACGCATCCTTTCCAGTTTCCATCATCATATCTTTAGATCTAATGAAGCTTTGTGCCTAATTTTTTTTTAAATTGAAGTACATATCCAGACCTTTGTCACTGTGTGACAGCGATTGAGAAACAATGGTTTATTATTTATTTATAAGGTTTCTAAACATTTTCATCGGCTATGAATGCAGCATGATTTTCAATCAGCGAGGAAAATTTTTATTTTCACAGTTTTCTATATACAACCAGCGAAGCGATTGGAGCCAAAGTATTGTGGAGTTTTTTAAAAGAAAAAATTTTGATCTAGGACTTATAGTTTTTTAGATATGATTTTTTTTTCTGACGCAACCAACAACTGTAAAGAAGTGGTGCGCGCATGCCACTCATATATACTATGCAAAATGCTCTATATTACTACTGAGATGGGCATTTTTCGTATGAAGCTGAGCTGAGCTTTTCGCTGAGCTGAGCACAGAAATAATCAGATATTTGCTTTTTACAAAAAAAAAAAAAAAAAAAAAAAAAAAAAAAAAAACAAGGCACCCGTTTAGGCTAGCCGAGTTATGGGGCTAAGACTGCCCTCAACGGTACAATGGTATTAACGTAAAATAGGTATGATGGAGATGGAACTATTCACCCCTAATTTCTACATCGAAAAGATTCTATTCCAAACATTTGCTCTGCTCGTGCCTTTCAAACTTTCAAACTATTTAGTTGAATAATCTCCCATTTTTACCGCAAATCGCAGATTCTTACGTGTCACATACAGTTTCTGTTTTTATTTCATTGCCTTTTTTTGCATTAATGACTACTTATTTTATCTCAGGTCACATTTGGCAATTATGTTTCGATATCATTTCAGTGAAGTTTTAGAGTAGGTGTCATCATTATTAATTTTTTGCCAAGCAAAGTTCAAACAGTTTAGAAGCTAACAAAACAATAACGATACTTCTTATTGTATGTATGTATGTACCGGGTGTTTATAAACGTCTGTGATCGCATCGCCTTTGGAATCCGCTTTCGATCACTACAATTGCGCCTGTTGCTGCGTTTTTCGGCCTGACCCATGCCTGCCGCGATCACAGTTTCTTATAAACACCCCGTATGTGTGTACGTGTTCTATGTGTACTTTTTGTAATAATGTACCAAAATGATTTATTGCTGCGAAGACCTTTTTTTGGGCGAGGCTTCCTATTAGACATACCGCAAGGTGGGGAGATGGACTGGTTCATATCATTTCAACAAAGCTACAATGTTAATTTGAACATCCCCCTACACCTCCTGATGACCAGAATGAACATTTCCCGGCTGGTAGCCGGGGCCTTTGTCCGTTATATCTCTTTAACGAAAAAGAAAAAATTGTAAGTGTCCTTCATAACGGGCTATTTTGAGACGTCAAAGGATTACCCTGGTAGCTCGATTAAAAAGGTTTGAGCGGAATGTCCGCAGCAGCTAGAATGGGCGCGAGGCACGAACCGCGAGTTCCAGCGAACCATGTCCAAAACGGGCCCGGGCTCGAAACCCACCAAGTCCGATTTTTTTCTGAAGAAAATTGTTCCTTTTGATTTTTAAAGCAATCTAAATTCAAAATACTTATTCCTTACTGGATTCTTGACTTTTTTCCGATAATTCAGTATAGCGTTCGCTTGTTAAGTATCTAGTCCGTGTGAAAAGTAACAAGAAAAATTCGAAAAGGCGTTACTGAATTATCGGAAAAAAGTCAAGCATCCAGTAAGGAATCAGTATTTTGAATTTATATTGCTTTAAAAATAAAAAGGAACAATTTTCTTTAGAAAAAAGATCGGACTTGGTGGGCCTCGAACCCGGGCCCGTTTGGGACGTGGCTCGCTGGACCTCGCGCCCATTCTAGCTGATGCGGACATTCCACTCGAACCTTTTTAATCGAGCTATCAGGGTAATCGTTTGACGTCTCAAAATAGCCTGTTGTAAAGGACAGGTACAGTTGCGGCCTCATAAAAGTTTACACCGACGGCGATCGAGTGGCCATGCCAATTCAATTTTGACGTAATTTTGAATGAGCATGGCCACAGGATTGTCATCGGTGTAAACTTTTATGAGGCCGCAACTGTACAATTTATTTTTTTTCTTTCAAGAGCTATAACTGCCAAAGGCCCCGACTACCATTTGAAAATTCAACATTTGAGTGACATCGAATTTGCATCGAATAAATTTCTCCTCAAGTCGCCTTTGATTCCTGAAAATCTGACAAAAAAACATGGCTAGCGAGGAGAGCAAGGCCTACCTTGAGGAGAAATTTATTCGATGCAAATTCGATGTCACTCAAATGTTGAATTTTCAAATAAGCAAATTGAGGCAAAATTTTAGAAGTCTTCACTTTCCGTACATTAATATTTTGTTAGCATTGGCATTGGCAGCTCATCAATATCAAGTTCTTGCGTGTCTAATAATAGAAGTAAACTACCTATTATAAGGCTTCGTTTTATCAATACACATTGTCACTGAAGGAAACCGCTTTGCTTCCTTTTCCGGAAACTACATATATAACAATAATAATTGAATGATGTTGTACAACAATTATTATTCCATTACTATTTTTCAGTATTCTCACTATTTTCCTAACTTAATGTATCCAGATTTTCATCCTCCATCATCATCAGTAATAATTATTATTGTTAATAGCGTCAATAGGTATTATGCACCAAGAGTGAAGTGAATAGGGACCAATTGACCAATTTCTTCAAGCAGTGTATTCTAGAATGATTTTCATTTCAGTTTCACCCACTCGGGTACTTGCCCAATTTTTTTATTAGCTTAATCGATAGTATGGTTGAAAATAATGTACTCGTATTTTTTCTTTTTCTCAAATTCCCAAAACTGCGGCCGTCGTAATGCATGATTTAGAAATATATTTGTGACGTCACAAATATACTAACCAGTCCATCTCCCCACCTTGCGGTGTGTCTAATAGGAAGCCTCGCCCAAAAAAAAGGTCTTACGTTTTCAGGAAATACTCTTCATTACTCTTGTTGATGATTAAAAGTGTTTTCAGTCAAATCTATTTCATTGGCAAGTACCCATTGCCTTTGATCTTTAAAAACTTGAAATCTAAAGCTCAATTTATTGTAAGCGATTTTTCGCGATGAAGCTGATCGGATCGGAGAGAGCGATCAGTGGAGAATTCGGCTCGAGACACGTGTATGTTTCAAGTTTCATGAGAATCGGTTCACTGATAACAAAGTATGGTGGACCAATATGTCGAACGTTTAGATATACGAGCCCCGTCTCAGTGAAATTGGCACATATTCTTTTAAAAAAATATCTCGAAAATTAATCAAAATCTTGCGGGAGTAACTTTTTTCAAGTTAAGTTTAAAATTTTTCCCAGGCCGTTACTACCCGAAATGGCCACTCACCCTGGTTTTGACCAGGACGACCCGCGTTTGGTGCAGGACTCAACTCAGACGTCCTGTCCTACTGGGGGTTCGACTTTTTTTTCGAAAAATTGCAAGTGACATCGAAAGAAGATTGCATTGGGCGTCTAGGCCCTAGTCGTGTAGGCCCATTTCAAATGCGACACGGGGGGGGGGGGGGGCATGGGCAAACCCCCCGAGTACATCACGCCTGTAACCAGCAGTACGGCAATATGTAGAGGAAAACCAACGGCACAGTCAGGGAAGTGGACGAAGTCGGAAACGTACCATCGCAGGGCGTGGATGTGTCGGACATTTAAACCTGCGTCGGTGGTTGAAGACAGTCCAGGTCAACCATACGCTTTTAGGTCGCAGTGCTTGGATGGACCTACCATCAGACAGCAAATGTCCTGGCATCACATTGTGGCTCGGTGAGTCCGGCTCCGGGAGCCCGGTTTGGGAAGGGGTACAATGGCCCAATAGCGAGGCCTACGTGCCAGGTGGAACAATGTTCTATCAACTCCCCCCCCCAGTAAATCCAGATCTCCCCCGAAGACATGCAGTTCTAATTTGGCCCCTTCAGCAACAATAAAATTATTGTACCATGCAAGCAGAAAACATCTTGAAGTGTTCAGAATGAGTAGTTTGTTTCGGAGACAAGTTGATTTGCATTCGATTCTCTTCCCCAAACCGGAATCCTGGAGCGAGATTCAGATTTGGGTCACTTTTAATGCAACCCTTAAAGTATTCCATGCTTGTTTTAAGCCGATTATCATCCTCGCCTCTTTTTACTTGAAGTTTTAGCTTCGAGGTGAACCCTAAGATTTTAAAAATTGACTCACCAGTAAAAAAATTTGTCTGCAAGGCTAAAAAGTTGATTTTTTGAGATCGAGTTTGAGATCATCCTGTAAATAAGAAATAGCGGAAAAGTCAAAGCTCAAAAATTATTAGGTGGTAATAATTTCCAAACACCTAACCCGTTTCTTGCCGGGACTGTTTTGACGGTGTTAACAAGTTGGAAAAAATGAAAAAAACATGTTTTGCTCTGCTCGGCATCAAAAACCTCGACAAGAATTTGTTGAAAAGCGAGACGCATTTGATTTAGGTCTTCGCGGGCTCGCAAGACGGTTAACCTTGCAGACTAAAGTGATTCCATGCAGCATGGCATCACCAAAGGTCACCATGTTTTTGCGCGCAAAAGTTGAGATATGTAGGATTGTAGATGTATGATCCTCAATAATAATTAAAGAACGGACACATTTTTAACTGTTGTTTCTTATTGCGTACTTGTACTTGCATTATAAGGAGTTATCAATTTCAGACCGTCCAATTTGCCGGCAAAATCACAAGAAGAGGAACAGCGACACAGAGATGAATACAATGCCATGATAGCCGCCGCCAAGAAAAAAGAAGCTCAAAACACCATGGCCAGGCAAAAGTTGCAAAAACTACAGTTGCAACAAGAAGAACACCACGCCACCGCCACGAAACATTTCACCAAACACGTACTTCCAAACTGGGAAGCCATGTAAGTCCAGCGCCTGCTGAAGTTTGAATCATACTCTTTATACATGTCTTTTTGTTGTTGTTCTAGGAGCACGAATAAGAAGACCAGAGATCTGTGGTGGCAGGGCCTTCCTTCCAGCGTCCGCGGCAAAGTGTGGCGTCTGGCCATCGGCAACGAGCTGAACGTGACGCCTCAGTTGTACGAAATTTGTCTCAGTCGTGCCCAAAATCGCCTCAACAGTCCCGAACCGTCCCACTGCGAATCGGACATCGACCAGGAGAGCAGCATGGACGTGATTCAGCTGGACATTTCCAGGACTTTTCCGCACCTGTGCATTTTCCAAGAGGGCGGTCCCTATTCGGACATGTTGCACGCTTTGCTGGCCGCCTACGTGTGCTACAGACCGGACGTCGGCTATGTACAGGGGATGTCGTTCATAGCGGCCATCCTCATCCTGAACATGGAAGCCTACGATGCCTTCACGTGTTTCGCCAATTTGCTCAATCATCCGCTCCATCTGTCCGCCTTCACGCTGAACCAGGAGCAAATGAACGCATACTACAGCGCCTACAACGAGGTGTTCAGCTACAACTTGCCCAGGCTCCATTTGCACTTTGAGAGCTCTAAACTGACGCCGGACCTGTACCTGTTGGACTGGATCTACACGATTTTCGCCAAAGCGATGCCGCTGGACGTGGCGTGTAGAGTCTGGGACATTTTTCTCAGGGACGGCGACGAATTCATATTTCGAACTGCTTTAGGTAAGTTTTCTGTACAGCTGGTTCAAAGCTATGACCCCTTCCAAGTTGTCCTACCATTCTGAGTATTTCCCCCTGGAAGGCTGTGCTAGAGGCTATGAATACTTGTAGTATGTATTCTTAACTTCCAAACCTCTTTTGATGATAACCCGACATTTCAGGCATCCTTCATTTAAACCAAGATATCCTTCTGGATATGGACTTCTTGCACGGAGCACAGTTCCTCACCCGCTTGCCCGACGATTTGTCATCCGATTTGCTGTTCAAAAGCATCCAGACGGTAACGACAAGCATTGGAAAACAAACTTTTAGTCAAATTGTCGATAAGTACAGTTCTCTGTTTCAGTAGTTATTATTAATGCGACTGAGAAGGAATTCAAAATAATCTTACTAATATTTTGTACATAGGCGGTGCTAGTAGTGTATTCAACATAAAAAAAAAACATTGATATTTTGTAGTGTCTTGTGTGTTCCGAAAGTAAGTATGGACTTTGAATTTTATGAACGAGAACAATGAGAACAAATTTTAGAGATGCAGATGTGTACAGATGATAATTATCTTGATTCTTGATTATAGCATAATCTTGAAGTCCACGTTTTGAAAACCACGTTTAGTCGTGACTGAAAAGTACATAGCTTCTTGTCAATTGATGCACTGATGCTTAGGCCTATAGCTATGCACAGTGTGGAAACGTGATAGTTGAAGTACATATTTTACAGGAGCCGCCTCAACTGCTACAGGGGTGTCTCACTTTAGAGGTACCTGCTTTTATCTACGAAGGTGCCTCAGTGAACTGACCTGACCTCGGCTAACTTGTATCATTATTATTAGTACTTTGATCAGCTGCAAAAGAACAAATACCGTTGGTAATGACATGAGAATGGAATTCATTTTTAAATGGAAGATTATTAGTTTTGGACATGGATTTTTTTTTCAATGGAATAACATCGCACGTGGTGCGCAGATTGACAGGAAAATTCAAAACTTAGTAGAAGTTGTTTCTAAATAACTATGAATCTCAAGGGTGGGTAGGATCAAGCAAACTTTAGAGGAAATATTTCAGACATATTTCAAGAACTTTACTGTCAAGTCTAGCTTTTATCCAGCCTTAAGTTGGCTATCATTATTTCGGAACACTCTGTATATTTTCTCGTGGAATGCCTATTTGTATATAATTATATAAATATATATCACAATATTATATGTTTTGTTATTCATGCTTTTATGGCTGTTTGTTGTTTGAAATTATATTGCATTTAGTCTGGGAATTTCGTATGCTGAAAAAGGGTGAATAACGATCAAAAATTAAACCCGGGCGGATTTTTTTGTATAAGCCTTATTAAGCATGTACTTATAGCGTTTTCGAGTCGCTTGAACTGAATCAGTTCAGCTCTTTAAGTCCGATTGGTTCTCGAAAATTCCTGGCCAATCAGTGATGGCGATTTTCGAGCTGAACTAGCTCAGCTCTGGTGACTCAAAAACGCTATTAGTTTATGGTAAAAGTCCTCAAGGATACGGTGTGGGCTTCCGCCCTTGTAACTTCAGAAAGAATTTCAGGATCAGTTTGACGTCATATTTTATAAACGGGTACTAGGAAAAAGTCCTTGAAGAAAAATTGTTGGAAATTTTATCTTTTACAAGAACAGTCTCCACAGATTTCATCACCAGTCCACCCCTTCAAATGTAGGAAAGGTACCTAAAATAGTCCAGATATAAAGTGCTGGAAACTCTATGAACCTTAAATTTCATGTTGCCGAAATGGTTGTTACTTGTGTTCGTTCTGTTTTGATTGAGACTTGTGGCCATCTTTCCATCAAGTAGCATCTCGGCATGTTAAAACTCAAGGTCCATACAGTTTCCAGTACTTGGCTTCCAGGCTTTCTCCCTTTTTTGCATTTTGAAGGAGGAATGGACTGGTGATATAATGTGTGAAGACTTTTCTTGCAGAAAATACAAATTTTAATTGCGGAAATACACGCTTTATCCTTGAGGACTTCTACTATATGTTGAACTAAACAGATGCTTAACTGAGCTTATATGCAAAAATCCGCTTAGGTTTAATTTTTGCCTGCTATTTTTTCTATAATTCCTGAACTAATTGTATGTTTTGCGAACAAAACTCTTATCTTGTAAAGTAATAGTGCTAAGTGTATCAGAATCTTTATCATTCAACATTAGTTTTATCATATTTATTTCCGTCCGATTGGAATCTCTCTTTGCGAACAGTGCTTATGGGAACTACTCAAACTTGGCCTGGTGCTTATTGCTTGAGATCTTACGGAGCCCATACTCAGTGGTCACTTTTCTCATTTATAATGACAAAATATAATGAACCTAAATGATTTTAATAATAATAATGAAAAAAGGCTGTGTACTCAAATTTTTAAAGTTGTTATTTTGTATAAACTTATAAACGACGGGGACAGTTAATTAATGTTGGTTCATGGAAATTACGAAAGAAATATAAGTAGAGATACTCATGTTTTCCAAATGTTGAAACAATTTTTTATTGAAAAGCGCTTGATTTGATGATTACAACCTGATATGTAACTGTGGTTAATTTTTTTCAAGCTGTAAGATGTCTATGTTTGTCTTCTAAAGTCAGGCAATATTTTTGTAGTAAAACGAAAGGTATTAAAAAATATAATTATATTTATCATCTTGAATTATTTCTACTTTTTATGTATGTGATAATATTTATGAAATACAAAAAATATATTTTTACATTTTAGTTTACAGCTGTAACCTTCTGGAGTCGATGAATCTTTTTTGTATAAAGTATTAGTTTAAAATTGGAAAAATAATTTACCTAATGGAATAAATGTATTTAATTTGAAAGTGTATTTTCGTTTAAAACATTAGAGAAAAACTGTAAAGTGAAGATAAAAACAAAAAGCTTGCGGGTAAAAGTGGCTCTTTTGTGGTTTCCTAAATTATATTATCAACACTGATAATACATTCATACATCCGCTAAAAGAGAAACGATAAACTCAAATACCTACGTTTTCTTGTTACGAGAACGTGAGAAACGTAGAATCAGTGGCTTTAGCTAAAGAAGGCACTAAAGGCGCCCAGGAATATTTACTTCCAAGAGACATACCTAGTAGATTCAAGTGAGTCAATTGGTGATCCAGAATCCAAAATCACAATGATTTTGGTTTCCACCCTGAAAACTCGAGATATCATACCTACCTTTATTCAATACATTTTATTTGAGCCTGAAAATAACCATGTAGCGTGAACGTAAGAAACTTCAACAGTCGATGAACGATTAACCCTATACTATTACCACAAATGGTGGATGCGCTGATCAAAGACGAACACGACGTGATTAATTCCTGATGTGCTCTTTGCCTGATGATGAAATTGTTGTATTCATATTAAACTAAATGCAAAATAACTATTCCCAGTGCGAGTAACTGTTCTACAATTATATAATCCATGGCCATAATTATAGTGGGGTCGGTACAGAATTATACGCTGCATTTTTGAGTAATGCAATGTCTTTTGGCACACATGTTCTTAACACCTGTTTAAACAATTTTGTCCATCGCCGCAAACGAAATTTTAGTTCAGATACTGTATACAGGGTAAAGAAGAAAAACAATTTAAAAAATATGCATCTTTTGAACGGACAAAAGTAGAGTATTGCAGGGCATGTCATATGATGCGGAATTTGATGGTTGTTGAGGTACACCAAATCACTTTGATATATTAATAACCGTTTTCGAGATATTTGAAAAAAAACTGAGACCTGTCAAAAAAACATTATCCTCATTATATCGCTTATTTTTGAAGATATCAAGATGAAATTTTGTATTTGCTTTATAAAAGACGTCATAAATGAAGAACACTTGCAGTTATTTTTCTAGGCCTACTATTTTTCTAAATAAGACTGTCAACTTTTTTGGGGGGGAGCCGCCATCTTGTTTTGTGAATATCAAGCTGATGACCAAAAAATGACTGATAGTCATTGGGCTAGTATCATGCCATCACTCTATATTGTGAAAGATCACCTCGGATAGACCATCATACCATTTTTGCTAAAAGAAACATGACGCACTGATTTTATCGGGTTCCTCAGAACCAGAGGATCTACTTCCAGCCATCGAGCCATTGCAAGTAATTGAACACCGCAATTATGACCCCTGATCATTTCTCAGGTTGCTCACCAAGATTCATAGCCATAAGTGCAGCGGTTCGGTTTTAGCAGCTGTTTGAATTAGGAAGTGTTGCCTTTTCGTGAAAAAAACAGAAAATTACGAGGTCTCTGGGTCAATTCTTAGGTCATTGGGAATAGATCCTCCACGGAATGTAGATGAATTTATGCTAAATTATTAGAAAAAAGTGCATTCTATAGCATAGGTTTAAAGAAATGGCTGAAAATTGTTCGAAACGGTTTCCTTTGTCTTGTTTTATGGATCTTTTTGGCGATTTTCGTGCCTCCAGCCTGTTTAGATGATGGGGTGAAATTCTCCAATTTCTTATCACCCTGTGATGTCATCTGCATAGATCGCCACCATTCCAACATTTTCCAAAGCTGAAGAAGGAATCTGAATAGAATATATTCCAAAATACATTGCGGGATCAAAATGTATGAGGTTCTCTCCATTATTAGTGTTGCCCCACCGCATAATTTGTTCGCTTCCTACCTACTGCAAAATAGTCTTTCATGTTCGTCCTACATCACATGAGTACATCCTGTGCCAGTTTTTTAAGACCTATACTGAAGAATGCACTCCTTTCTAATAATTTAGCATAAATTTATCAAAATTCCATGGAGGATCTTTTTCCAATGACCTAAGAAATGACCCAGAAACCTAGTGATTTTCTGTTTTTTTCATGAAAAATCGACACTATTTTATTTAAATAGCTGCTAAAACCGAATCGCTGAACTTATAGCTATTGTCATTGCGGAGCCTTCAGCTCCCCAATGGTTACCGTTAACCACGGCTGACTTCGGTCCCACAGTCTTAATAATAGAAGGCGACAGGATGTCAAGCGCGTCAGTCAGGGGTGACGTGTGTTCCTTCTGAGCTGCACCAATTTTGCGAATCAATCTTCATTCTCCCTCCGTTCACGAGCTGATCCGTTCTCGATGTTACCGGCAGTGCGTCGGCACGACCCTCACCGACCCTGAGCTAGCCGAGCGGTCCGCGTCCCCAAGTACCGGGGCGTTGACAGAGTGGCGTGCCCAACTTGGGGCCATAACTCGTTTTTTCGTTTTTGGAACGGAGAAGCAACGTGGGGGAGCGCCGAGAGTCAAAATTTCACGGGATCACCACCTGGAGCCCTGTGGCGGATTAAAAACGCGACTGGTGTCAAGCCCAGCGGGTTTTAATCGTGCTGCGGGTTTCCCAGCATCAAGGGCGCTGCCTTGTAGCGTCTTAATCCAAGGCGGATTATGGCCTGCTTGGTGGTGCTCGGGACACGGTAAGGCTCTGCCCCTAGCCACCCCCCCAAACACGTTTTCGTCCGCGGGACCAGTACTGCAAAAAAGCGCGACACGTACGGGACCGTGAAAAAATGCGGCGCGCGCGCATTTCGGGCGTAATTCCGGCAAGAACATCTGCGAAGAAGACGCCGACGAAGAATGCGCCCAAGAAGAAAACGACCGAAACGCCTCTCTCTGGTCTAGGAGTCGGAGCAGGGGATGTAGCCGCTGCCGTCTCCGCAGCGTCTCTCCTAGTGGCGCCCCAACCACAACAACAACAACAGCAGCTGCCGACCGCCGAATATGCGCGCATCGCGAGCGTCCTCGAGAGCCTGGAAACGCGTTTCCGCTCCAACGCTCAGCCGGAAATTCCGCCATTCGCGGGGCTGCCACATGAAGATGTAAGAGAGTACCTGAGAGGTGTGGAGGAATCTCTCACCACAGCCGGAACGCCGCGACGAAAATGGTTGCACCTGGTAGCCGACCAGCTCTCCGGAGAAGCCGCTTCCTGGGTGAAGCCGTACCTCCAGGTGGACCTGGCTTGGGAAGAAGTGAAACAGGCTCTTCTCAACCACTTTGATTCGCCGCAACGACGCGGACAAGCCGGTGGAAAGCTCCACACCGAAACGCAGAACGGCGAACAGGTTCTGTTGTTCCTAAGGAAGAAGGTGAAGCTCGCACGGAGAATCGCACCGTACCTTCCTGACGAGGAACTCATCGGCATGCTGATTGCACTCACGGATTACGATATTAAGTACCACCTTACATTAAATCCGGTGAAGACGCTGGCCGAGCTGGTGGATAAGGCACAAAAGGTAGAATCCTTGCGCGAGGAAGCGCCGAAGGTCACGACGGCAACCACACGGCAAGTACCTGCAGGCAGCGCGACGTCGAATCTGCCGCCGCCATGTCGATATTGCCCCGAGCGGCATTATCATCGAAATTGTCCTGTGCTCCAAGCTCGGCGCGAGCCGCCACGTGACGCGTTCCGTCAGTACCAACAGCACCAGGAAAACCCCACCGGGACGAACGACGCGCGGGCGTCGCAACGTCCCCAGCACCAGTAATTTCGCTGTGCGCCACCTCTTCGGACAACGCTCCCCTAATTCTTCTTCGACTCGACCACCATCAAGTGCATGCCTACCTCGACACTGGCTCGACGCTAAACTTAATCGACTACACGCTCGTCAACGACCAGCAGATCGACAAGACCGCCACTTTGTCCGTAGGCCTCGCAAGCACAACAGTTGAGCCCTTGAGAACGGAGGGTACCGTCCGTCTGACGTTTACCGCCGAAGAGGCGCCATACACCGCAGATTTCCACGTGGTGCGTAGTCTAGCACATTCCGTCATTCTCGGCAAGAGTTTCTGCCACCAGTCCGGAGCCGTCATTGATTTCCAGCGGGAGTGCCTCCACCTCGGAAAACAGCAGCGACGTACCGTCTTCTGGAATAAGGACCACGCCTCTCGACAGCGAAGAGGATCACCTTTATCTGTCGACGACGTCCAGCACAATTTCCCGGAGCCTCTCCACGGAGCTTTTCAACAGCTCTTGACCGATTTCGTGCAGACACTTAGCCAGGACCCGCGTCCTACGACGACGCTGACTACCACTCACAAAATCCGGCTCAAAGACGAAACCCCATTTCGAATTCGACCGTACCGGACCACATCCGAAAAGAAAGCCATTATCGAGGAGCAGGTGCATCAGATGTTGAAAGACGGCATTATCGAGCGCTCGAACTCGGAGTTTTCATCGCCGATTGTTATCGTCACGAAGAACGATAAACCAAGATTCTGCCTAGATTACAGAAAACTAAACTCGCAGACAATCACCGAGCCGTCTCCGATTCCGCGAATCCATGAGACGCTCAAAGACCTAGGTGAAGCCAATGTTTTCTCTACTCTAGATTTAAAATCAGGATATTGGCAAGTGCCGCTCGATCCGTCTTGTCGTCGATATACGGCCTTCTCCACCGTGGATGGCGGCCATTGGCAGTTCAAGGTCATGCCCTTCGGCTTGGCCAATGCGCCTACCACCTTCCAACGTATGATGGTGCAGGAAGTGTTAAACGGCTACCTTCACGAATTCTGTCTGGTGTACATGGACGACATTATTGTCTACTCGAAGTCGACAGAAGAGCACCTTCATCACCTACGGCTCGTTCTGGAGCGTCTCCTGACCCATCGCCTCCGCTGCGGCATCAAAAAGTGCAAGTTTGCATGCTCGAGCATCGAGTACTTGGGCCACACCGTAAGCGACGCCGGAAATACGCCGCTGCAAAAGCACGTGAGGCTCGTGCACGACGCAAAGCAGCCGACGAATCGAAAACAACTCCAGAGTTTCCTTGGAACCTGTAACTGGTTGCGTGAATACATCCCACGGTTCGCCGAAATCGCGGCTCCGCTGACAGACATGACGTCGCCGAAATGCCGATTCTCCTGGGGAGAGGCACAGCAAGCCGCCTTTGAAGGATTAAAAACCGCCATGGCAACCCCGAGAACGCTAAGCCGTCCCGACGCTGTTTTACCCTTCGTCCTGCAGACCGATGCAAGCAACACCGGCATGGCTGCCGTGTTATACCAAATTAAGCCCAACGGCGAGAGAGCCATCATTTCGTTTGCCAGTGCACGTTTCAACCGTACAGAACGCCGCCTGCACATTAACGAACAAGAGTGCCTTGCCATCTTGTGGGGTGTCAAACAGTATAGACCGTACTTGGAAGACCGACCGTTCACGATTCGAACTGACAGTCAAGCGCTTTTGTGGCTGAATAAGGCAAAAGATTCCAAGGCCAAGCTCACGCGCTGGTCGCTGCTCCTGCAGGAATTCAGCTATTCCGTGGAACACGTACCCGGCCGAGCCAACGAGTTAGCGGACGCTCTCTCACGGAATCCAGAGCCGAATCAGTCGCTAATTTCCGCCGATTGTACCACCAGAATGTTGCCTCCTGAGTTGGCCGACGGCGCGCCACAGACGTCTAGCGTTGTCGAACCCGATCGGCGCGAGCACGTGTTCCTGACGGACGTCAGGACATTGTCGGACGAGGTCAAAGAGGCTCAGGTCAACTCCAGGACGGCACAGGAGATGATGCGCATACGGCGCTCTCTTCAGAACGATCCGGATACCGAGGACTGGCATGCCGGCTTCAGGGCAAATTACGAGGTGGAGGACGACGTGCTGTACAGACTAGCGGACGATGGACGTCGACTGCTGTATGTACCTTCCGAACTACAACCCCGAATTTTCTACGAACATCACGACGCTCACTTAGCGGGCCACCCTGGCGAAGAAGAAACGCAGCGATCGATTACCGAGCAGTACCACTGGCCAAGCGTCGACAAGGACTGCCGTGCATACGTCAGATCATGTCTAATATGTTCGCTGGTGAAGGGCCGATCGTCACACATTCCCGCGGAACAGCGTCCCCGTCAACCACGTGAGCCATTCGAGGCCGTTGCCTTGGATCTCATGGGACCGTACGAAACTTCCGAAAAGGGAAATCGCTTCATTCTCGTCATCACCGACCTTTTCACACGTTGGATCGACGCCTGGCCGCTAAGTGAGACTTCGACTAAATCCATCGTTGCCACGCTCGACGAACACTTTTTCCCGTTGCATGGGTACCCGCGTACTATCATTTCGGACAACGGTCCTCAGTTTTCGTCCGCGTACTGGTCCCGCGCCTGCGATAGGTGGCAGAGTCACCACTGGACGACTGCCGTGTACCATCCGCGCGCAAACCCGACTGAGCGTCGCAACCAGGAAATCAAGAAGGGCCTTCGCTGTCGCCTTATTGACCGACCGGCTACCGAGTGGGACGTTCACTTGCCAGCGACCTTATTCAGTCTCCGTCGGCGTCGGAACGCCGCCACCGGACAAAGTCCGGCGGAGCTGTTGATCGGCCGCTCCTTAAGGTTTCCTGGCGAGTGGAAAGCCGCGGAACCCCTGCCTCGAGCATCGGCAGCAGAACGTGCCGAAGCCGCCCACGAACACCAGCGCGAATATGTTGAAGCTCGCCACCGAGTTCCAGATCGACCTGTGCCCGACTATTTGCCAGGCGATCTCGTTCTTGTCCGGCATCCTCCGGCTCCAGGAGCATTTCATCCGAAATGGCTCGGTCCTCACTCCATCGTGCGGAACGTCAGTCCCGGCGCCTTCATCGTCAACATCGACGAGCGACTCGTCAAGTACCACGTGGATAAACTTAGAAGAGCTCCAAGACGACCGCGTCGTCGAGTGTAGTGTGCGCCCTACCTCCGTCAGTACGTTGCCTTATGGCAAACAAAGAAAACTTAGTGTCGCGACCCCAGGACATGTCCTCTTGCCACTCGTTGTGACCTTGACACCTTTGTTTAGCCTTTACAAGTGCGCGCCTTGTCCCAAAAATGTTCCCCTTTTTAAAGCGAAAGTTCTCCGCCATGTTAAAAAAAAAAAATGTTACTTTAACGTAGTTACCCTCAGGTGTAATACATTAGTTTAAGGTATTTCTACGGTCGTTCATTGTTGTAAAATGAATTTGTTAAGTTTGAATAAAGAGTGTGCCCTAAGTCTCAAGGGGGGGCGACTGTCATTGCGGAGCCTTCAGCTCCCCAATGGTTACCGTTAACCACGGCTGACTTCGGTCCCACAGTCTTAATAATAGAAGGCGACAGGATGTCAAGCGCGTCAGTCAGGGGTGACGTGTGTTCCTTCTGAGCTGCACCAATTTTGCGAATCAATCTTCATTCTCCCTCCGTTCACGAGCTGATCCGTTCTCGATGTTACCGGCAGTGCGTCGGCACGACCCTCACCGACCCTGAGCTAGCCGAGCGGTCCGCGTCCCCAAGTACCGGGGCGTTGACACTATGAATCTTGGTAGACAACCTGAAGAATGATCAAGGGTCATAATCGTGGTGTTCAATTACTTGCAATGGCTCGATGGCTAGCAGTAGATCCTCTAGTTCTGAGGAATCCGATAAAATCCGTGCATCATCTTTCTTCCAGCAAAAATGGTATGATGGTCCATCCAAGGTGATCTTTCACATGATAGAGTAACGGCATGATACTAGCCCAATGACTATCAGTCATTTTTTCGGTCATCAGCTTGATATTCACAAAACAAGATGGCGGCTCCCCTCCAAAAAAGTTGACTGTCTTATTTAGGAAAATGGTAGGCCTAGAAAATAACTGCAGCTGTTATTCATTCATGACGTCATTTATAAGGCAAATACCAAATTTCACCCCGATATCTTCAAAAATAAGCGATATAATGAAGATAATATTTTTTTTGACAGATCTCAGTTTTTTCAGAATATCTCGAAAACGGTAATTAATGTTCCAAAACG
Organism: Anaspis maculata; assembly: GCA_949128115.1. Taxonomy (NCBI): domain Eukaryota; kingdom Metazoa; phylum Arthropoda; class Insecta; order Coleoptera; family Scraptiidae; genus Anaspis; species Anaspis maculata. The sequence continues at coordinate 50,595,844 of OX421963.1, forward strand.
GTTTGGTGTACCTGAACAACCATCAAATTGCGCATCATATGACATGCCCTGCAATACTCTACCTTTGTCCGTTCAAAAGATGCAATTTTTCTAAATTGTTTTTCTTCTTCACCCTGTATACAGGATCTGAACTGAAATTTTGCTTGCGGCGATGGACGGAATTGTTCAGACAGGTTCTAAGGACATGTGTGCCAAAAGGCATTGCATTACTCAAAAATGCAGTGAACAGGACTTTTTCCGAACGTGCCGACTCCACTATTATTGACCAATCTCATTTTAAAATCATTTTTTGACGTTTTGACGTTTATGTCAACCGACGAAGCATCTTTTATGTGTGAAAATTGATTTTATATAGGTTGACCTGGCCACCACTGACTGTAGACAGGCTGTTGTCTAGTTGTCACTGAAATGAGATGAAAATAACACACTTGAACCATCTCTATTTGGTTTTCCATTAGCATAAAACAGTAAAGCGAAATCAGGAACACAGTAACACCAACAAAATAATATAGGTTATTTATGGCTTTTGCCGTTTTTGGGTAGTGTTGTCATTGGTCAGAAACGAAACGTCGTGTTTCAACGCATGCCTATGTCCTTGCAAATTCGCCATTACGCATGATGTCACGGTACAAAGAGCCAGTGAAAATTGGAAACCCTAATTTTGAATGATGCCACCAGAAATACCGTGCATTAGGTCTACTCGTGCATAGAACCACTTTTATAGTTTACACGGTTCATCCCACTGACGTTCATCCAGTTCCTGCTCCATTTTGTTAAATATAGATATAGAGGTGGAAACTTCGGCGAGTGATCATCAGTGGTTCCGCACAAAAGATCTTATAGGTCGCAGTCCAGAAAGGATCCTCCAAGACCATCAACTAGTCTGTTCGTAGAAAGGAGAAGCCGGATAAAAGTTTAAAAAGCTCTGGGATTCTTTTGCACAAATGGGTCGTCGTGTCATGTTTTGTTCAAACAGTCATTTTTATAAGTCTCGATCTTCTTTCTACGCTCAGTGCTTGTCCACGCATTCGACAGTTCCACTGTGAGATGACACTATACTGAGTTGTCCCAAACTGCGCTAAATCATGACGTCATGAAAGAGACGATCACAAGAAAGGTCAATATTGCAGGTCGACCGCCGAATGCACTGAAAATTACATGAAGTGATTTGATTGCTTCCATTTGCACATGAGTACATGAGCAGAGATAAACAGCGTTTTTCGGTGGGAAAATTTGTGTGTACTGAATGCACTATACAGGGTGATTTTTTGAAAAGGATCCACCCCAGATTTCTGACTGCCAAATTTTTTTCCAAGAAAACGCCGAAACAGGTCGATTTTTATTTTGAGGGGGACATCTAGGACACAAATTGTCAAATTTTCATCTTCAACCGCTTCGCCCCCACCCTACCCCACTTTAGAATTTCAAATAGCACTACCTATGTTGTGATACATCAAATTAAAGATAATTAAATTCTTTTTCTGTCAAACAAATTTTGAAATCTTTTTAAGCACCTCAAACCCTTCTCAAAATGTTTTTATTGTGAAATAAAAGGAATAAGTTTCCCCCTATCAACTACCGATCCTTGAGAAATAGATTTTCCAGCAAAAACAGGTCGATTTTATTTCGAAGGGGACATCTAAGACACGTATTGTCAAATTTTCATCTTCAACAACCTTAAGGGTAGAGAGATGTTTAGAAAACTTGAAATTATTCTTTACAGAAAGACAATTTTATTATCTTCACTCTTCAGTCTGATGCTCGGTCTGATGTATCACAAGGTAGATGTTGCTATTTGAAATTTTAGAGTAGGAAAGAGTGGGGGCGAAGGGATTGAAGATGAAAATCTGGCGATACGTGTCTTAGATGCCTCATTCGAAATAAGAATCGACCTGTTTTCGCTGGAAAATCTATTTTCCGAAAATCAGGAATTAATAGGGGAAAAGGTCTCATTTAATTAACGATGACAGAATTTTGAGAAGGGTTGGGGGGTGACTTAAAAAAAAAAGAAATATGTTTGACAGAAAGAGAATTTTCTTACCTCTAATTTGATGTATCACAACATAGGTAGTGCTATTTGAAATTCTAAAGTAGGGTTGGATGGGGGCGAAGGAGTTGAAGACGAAAATTGACAATGTGTGTCCTAGATGTCCCCCTCAAAATGAAAATCAACATGTTTCGGCCTTTTCCTGTAAAAAAAATTTGGCGGCGAGAAATCTGGGGTGGGTCTTTCTCAAAAAATCACCCTGTTTAGAAGTAACTGCCAGCACAAACCAATAGCAGACCTTCATGGCCAGTTGCCCTGATGACGAGGGCGGCAAAGTGCGCACTGGAAAAAAGCTCCAAGTTGCTGCCAGCTGTAAAGTAACCTTAAGGCGCACTTGAATCTCAAATTTACGATGTCAAGTTTACGAATAGGTATACTCATGTAATTCGTGCCAATAAAATGGCTATTGTTATTTTAGGAATTCATATAAAAACATAGTACACACGCCCCCTAAACGTCACCATCGTATAATTTTTAAATAGACCATGGAACAGTTGTTTGCATTTGCTTTTTGATGTGCCGAAGTAGTCCAGTGTGCTCAATATCAGTATTTTCGCGAATCTATAACTTCAAACAAGTAGGCAGTGTTTTTAGGGAATAAAATTAGAATTGGAAGTTTTCAAAATTTATCACTGGTGAGGTGGTGTTTTGCGAGGGGGGTTAGAGGGCACTCAATCCCTGGGTTTACCCTCTGTGAGGCTAGCTATAATTTTTACCTAATTTGCTTCATATAATGATATTTTTCTTTATTGGAGAAACTCCGCAAATCCGTCCCCGTTTAAATTCCAAAAGAGATAAGTTCCACCATACTTAGGTACCGAGGGAGCTGTTTATAAAAATAAGTGATTATTATTGTTATGATCAAAAAATATTTACTTGGCTGATGCATCTTATTATCCTTATTATGGCTGTGTGAGTGTTTGACTAGGTACCTACTTTATAATCGCTGGATATTTTGCCAAAGCAACATCCGCACATGCCTTCGAATTTTCCGATAAGTCCTCGCTGTAGTATTACACTGACGCACCGGAACAATCAAATTAAACTGCCAGGGAGTATCCAGGCAAGGATTGGCTTCATTGTCCAAACCGATGTAGCATCATGTTTTGGACGACAGTAATAATTAGAGGATATTTTGTGATCGTAAAAACGAAAACCACTCCAAATCGTTGAAAATAATGTGCTCATAGCCATAAAATTCCCGTGAAGTGCAGGTACTTAGTAGCTTCTAAGAGGGAGAGATTCCACACGAGCTGCAGTAGTCGCATAGTCAGTTCAGCAACATCGGCAGTTCTGTGAATTACAGTTCACGGTTTACCTTTATGAAGTGAACCATGTAATTACGATAATACCTGGCGACTACCCGTGTTTTGATCTTGGACAATTGTCGTGATTTGGAAGTGCAAGGAACTCGGTGAATTTGGAGGATTTTGTAAATTTTAGGTAAGTACTTTCTTTGCGCAAAATAATAATGATAAAAAATTGGCATATTTGAAAAATGTAGTCAAAAATTTAATTTGAAAATACACATTAAAAAAAAAACAGCAAAATTTCTTATTGAGTTAGAAATCTTACACCCTTATTGAATTAGATACGAAAAAATTACCTATACTGAAAACCAGCTTTATAATTTTTCAAGTTTTTATTGATCATCCAGGATAAGTAACGGCGATAAGAAAAATATCTAGAAAATTGCGTCCAATTATTATTGTTCATTATTTATGTTCATTATCAATTTTTTTAATTAACTGGGTGTATTATGCAGAACTCTCATTCAAAGCCAATTTTGAAAATTATTTGATCAAAGGGCCCGACCCAATGAAAAGGTACAAAGCAATTTCAATACAGCAGCCTTATTTTGACCTCTTATCGAAAAATGAGAAGTATAATGGTAATCACAAAAAAATTGAAATTCTTCGTTTTCCGAAATCTCCGTACCTATACAAAAATGTCGAGAGATCTGTCAAGAGAAATATGTTTTCCGCGTCGGTCAGTCTGTGTCACTAAATTTTTGTCCTTCGATTTATTTCTAAAACGTTCAACTGATCTCGACCAAATTTCGTAAGCACGTAAGATCCATGGTAAAAAGGTGAGAAAATAAGCTTTTCGTCAGATATCAAACGGAGTGTGACTCAAAAAATGAAAGAATTTCATGTAGATTTTTTTTGGGGGGAAACAGCTCACTTCCAGACCCTCAAAAAACGCCAGTCAGAATCTATGCTTGAGGTTATGACCAGTACTGTGATTTGTTAAAAATTAGAGGTTTCAAAGCTCAAACGCATTCACACTTACCAACTCGAGAAGTACCAAACGGATTTCAAGCAAATTCAGTTTACAGGGAGAGTACCACGCGAAAGCAAATTGTGTTGTTGTCAACTCCACACAATTTTTGGACATTCATCATCATTTTTTCAATAAAATAAAAAGTAAATAATGCCTCCACTATTAGAGCATCAATTGAACTTATTCAAAACTTCTATGAAATGACATAAAAATATAAGGTCGCGAGGAGGTAGGTACCTACTCTAATTCGTGAACATTTATTAAGGACGGAGTTCAATTGGTAAAATAAGCGTTGCGAAATCAATCCGTGTGGGTTTATTCCTTGACGGATTCTTACCATTTTGGTTTCTATCGAAAGCTACAAGGATACTTTGGTTTGAGCCCACTGGTATTCCCAAAATCCGAAAATATTTTTTTGAAATGTCAAAATTTAATTTTTTTTTTATTTCGGAAATGCCATTGGGCTCAAACCAAAGTACATCCTTGTAGCTTTCGAAAGAGACCAAATTGGTAAGAATCCGTGAATGAATAAACCCACGCGGATTGATTTTGCAACGCTTATTTCACCAATATGACTCCGTCCTTAACACATCTTGTAGATCATAACTGAAAAACACAGTGAAATGTATAGTTACGATCTCATAAATTGAACACTTGACATTACCTGTCATTCTTATTTTCCAAATTTTGACCGATTGTGAACTAATCTCCTTATAGGAACTTGGCTAGCCATAGAAGAGAACATCTGTTTTGTGCTCTTGGAAAGATCGGATAGAAAAATCAGAGAATATCAGCTCAAACTGAAAAAAAAACACTGTCAGTGTCAAAGTGTTTCCATTTATGAGCTCGTAACTGTACTTTAGTTGTTTTGAATTGATTACTTAGGAATATCAAACCTTCGCTGTGAAGACAATTGAAATAGCTCCAAAATGATGTGTCACTCAACCCCAATTGCCATTTGAAATTTTCAAAGATGTTTCTTCTCCACCTTGGTTCTGGAGATAAAACGGCTGAATGAGTGGTTGTGTGGTTGACACTGTTAAATTACTTATACGTCTCCCTCAAACAAAGAAAATCGGCTTGTTCATTCCAAGAGTTTTTCGAGCAAATTAGGATGAAATGCCCTTAAACACATTGTGTTTTCGTTGAGCAGCTGTATCTTTAGACCATATTCAAATCCAGACACGAATGTAACAACACAGCAAAATAAAGCGCGACAATATAAACAAAATCAAAATAATGTTACACAATTTCGTAAAGACATGTAAAAAGAGCAAAAACACAACAGTAATTTTTAATAGGCTTGCAACTCTGGAAGTAATAAACATTATTATTATTACCTATAGTTTACTTTTTACGCAACAAGACTGGTGACAATGTGTTTATCCACTTACTTACAAATTGAGCTATTTGTGCTGAAGCACTTTTATGCTGGATAAATATAGTGGTAGGTGAAAAATTCCAGCGAAGTCTAGTTTATGGAAAAACGGTGGATGGACTTTCTAATGCAATGGGGAATTTTGTGAAGCTAGAGCGTAATGCGACCACAAAGAAAATCCTTCAGAAGACATCTTCCAAATATAGCATCATCATATAGTCGGCATTCTGCATAGATATAGAGTTGTGCTTTCAGTTCTCAGTGTTCTTTTGCTTGAAAAATTAAATAAAATTTGAAATAGGTAGGTATTTGTCGAACTCAATTTGGGTGGACTGCTAAAAACTACAGCGACAGATTTGTGAAACCTTTATCAATATTAATTGCACGAGTTGATTATACCAAGTATATTCACTTGATAGCAGGTACCTACCAAAAATCTCGATCGTCCATCAAAATGAATAAGTAGGCATATGATTTTCTTGAAAAACGCAAGGCAAACAAATTTCAGGAATTGGAGCAATAGAGTACTTAATTGTGGTTTAGCTCCCGGTAAGGAATATGGTGAGAAGACCTGTCCGAACAGAAAAATTCGATCGCCTTGTTTTCAAAGTAGAAAATGCACTTCGAATTGATGTCGAGTATTAAAACATCCAGTTCATACTTGCGGTGCACTTTTATCTGTCTTTCACTTTTAAATGAGATGCATTATCATTACAAACAATCTCTTGTGTGCATGCACTTTTTATAAACCATCAGGTTTGCAAAGAGAGTACAGGTAGCTTTTTGCAAAGCTACGAGGTCAGTGACTTGAATGTTCCTTGCACTTGATTTTATAATTGGTTAATTAATTATGAATTTCAGCAACTTATCTCGACAAAATTCTGTAACATTTTGCGTATGTTAAGTAGGTACCTACCTAATATGTATGGGTTGGAGATTTGTAGGTACATGTGATTATTCAAAAATTGTATCTTTATGATCTTCTGACTATTAGGTATGCAGGAAATACAAGCCTAAGTTTATAAAAAAACACTGGATATGTACCTACGTTTTAATTAAATTTTTTCTCACAATCTTTGAAGTAAGTCTAGCATAACGAAATAATAGTATGTGTAAACTATCAACGTTTCGTCAAATCGCAACTAGGAGTCAATCTTTTGAAAATCTTGATTTTTCATGCAAATTCACCGGATATCCAAATACCACCCTCAAGCGGAGCTATTGAAATAATTGAAAATGCATTTTTGGTGGCCCGTTTTGTCGTCGTCATGCGCATTCACCATTTTTGCAGGTTGGTCGCCTGATTAGCTATTGAAGTCTCCATTTTAGAGGTTCCGCAAAGAACTTCCTGAAAAATTTCTACACTGCTCGCCACTTGTACCATTTTCCACATTTGTTAGACTTGCCGTCCATGTCTCCACCATACCTATCTATACATATATGTATGTACATATTTGTCTCATTTTGCCAGACACGCGCTTTCCTTTTAATAGCAAACTTTATCATAATCAACTGAGTGCACGACTTTACTGACAACTACAGACGAAAGTGATGTACATCTTGATGTGTGTCCTTCATGTATGCTATATTATATACGGACCGCCTATACATACCTACATATACATAGATGTTAAGTACTTACCTATATATTTTCAAAGATCAAAGTGATGTTCAGATTTTTATTTGGTGGGGGGGGGTCTACTTAGCTTGGACCATTGTCTTGGACCTTCTGAACATGCCTTTAGCGTACCAACCCTACGTGACCCCTGTAGTCAGTAAGCTCAACCCTCTCTTTTTGAAGACGCATGGTCTAATCCGTTTCAGCTTTACCCTTTGCTATCTCTACACTTCCCCATAATAAGTTAATGGGTGATCATTTGAAGACTATCCACCCGCAATAACTCCCGATTCTTAGTGGATGTTCTTCGAGCAAAAACAGGTCAATTTTTAAATCGAGGCAGACATCTATACATTGGCAAATTTCTATCTTGAGCCCCTTTGTCCCTACCCACTCCAACATCGAAATTTCAAGTGACAGTACCTACCTAACTGCGATACAATAAAGATAATTGATACCTCTTTCTAAAAAAATATTTTAATTTTTTTTAATCCCACCCGATTTTTTCCAAAAATTCTCAGATTGTCCGCTTTAATTTTTTCGACCTCTCAATTATCGTCAATTTAGTCAGCGTAATCCTAGAGAGCATCAAGACAAAAAAATTTGGTGGAAAAGGTGCTACCTAAATCCACCCCTTTGATCTCCCCTGCCCAACCTCAAAATTCAATAAAGCACTATCTACTTTGTGATAAAGTACATCGAATTTAGAGGATATAAGTTCTCTTTCTGGAAAGAGTTTTTTGAAAATATCCAACTCCTCCCCCATCAAATGGACATTCGGAGAATTTTAGGAGGAAAGGGGGGTTTTTGAAAATAATGTGTTTAGGAAGAGAACTCAAGTATACTTCAATTTGATGTGTCACAAATAAGGTAGTGTCATTTTAAATTTCAAAGTTGGAGTGAGGGGGGGGGGGAAAGCGAAGGGGTGAATTTTGGTGAAACTTTTTCAACAGAAATTTTTCCCTCTCGATGCTATGCAGGATGACGTTGACTGCAAGGAAGAGCATTGAGGGGCCAAGAGTATTTGGTTGGACATTCAGAGAATTTTAGGAAAATGGGGGATATGAGGTTGGAATTTTTTAAAATGTCTCTTCAGAAAAGGAATTCAATTCTCTTTAATATGATGTATCGCAAAGTAGGTGATGCGATTTGAAATTTTGAAGTTCGGGTGGGTGGAAGCGAAGGAGTTTAAATTTTTTTTTTCCTAATGTGTATGTTTCAGATGTTACCCTCAATATAAAAATTGACCTGTTTTTGCTAAAAGAATCTTCACTAGGAATCAAGAATTATTAACGGGTGCATGGATAGTTTTCAAATGATCACCTGTATCTGGTCGGGTAACCTCCATCAGCTCTGTTTTTTTTTTATGGTTATATAGACGAATCTTATCCTAGCTTACTTAATGAAAGATTTTGTTACTGTACCTACCTACACATCTATGTGTAAAATGAGAAAATGACAGTTTCTCAAGAACATCAATTTGTCAGTTAGTAATCACCGCGTTTACATCACTGTATAAACAAAGTAATAACACCCGTTAAGTTATTGAAAAAATATTGTCATCTTGTTTTCGCCGCGACTACATCGACATTCTTGTATTTTGTATTTGTTAATTTTCAAACAACAATTTTTGACTAATTACTAATTTATACCAACCTGAAAACACCTATAAGCAATTAACGCTATTGAATTAGTATAATTATTGGAATTATCTGAATTATTCATATTATATTCAGGTGTAGATACCTGTCCACCTAATTTGCGGATACGCAAATAAATGTACTTACGTCTGTCCGCCCTTTTAACATTTTCTGTCTTACTTTGGTTTCTCTTAAACCGGTACATTGTCACAATCCCATGTACTAAATGCATTAAGCTAATTAACGCTGATTAGGAGCATGATGTGATTTTTTGGTACACTTTAAGTTGCAATTAATTAATAGGGTACGATAAGCCTATAGGTAGGTATGAGATTTTAAATTGGATAATAATTATTGAGCAATAAAACTTTTATTATCAATAAAATTACTTGTAGAGCACAATGGAAAAATATCTCCACCTTAGGGTACTTCTGTAACTATAAAACATGACACAGTCGTGTGTTTAATAAAATTATTGGAGAAATTTTTGTTTCAAGCATCACGCAGACATTTGTGCTTTATCTTAATTGCGTTTAGGTGTTTTTTCATTGAATGTCATGAAAAATGAAGTGCTTACCTACCCGTTAATTTCCACAAACTATTAATTTTTATTCATCTTCCGTAGGTATACAGGGTGATTCATAGTTAAATCACTTGTTTTGGAAAGGGCATGAATCGTACTAAACAAATTTTGAAAAACACAAAATAAAAACAATCCCTATAATATTCTTTTACAGATTAACTACGGTTATGATTACTTCTGTAAAACATTTCTCATCACTGGAGGAACATAGTGTCGTAACTTACATCAAGCAAATGCTGACGAATGCTGAAGAATAACTTGCCAAAGTTAAGTCGATTAGCTTGGATCAACCAAAAGAATTGAACCCTGTACCAAGAAAGACTTTGTGAGTACGGAACTTGAATTCTTTTATACACGTGAACGTAGTTTAGAAGTTATGATCATACGAACTTCAAGGAAATGTTGATGTTATCTTACTTATCTTCATTTAATTCATTTTTTGTTTATTAACGTTATAATCCAAAAGCGTATGTCAAAAATAGTACTAATGGTTGCTATTGAGTTCGAAAAATAGTGAAACTCAAAAGCAGCATTAGAAAAAAAAATAAAGCATCAATTTCCTAACTTGTTTTCTCCCTCGATACGGCAAAGTACATTATTTTGATCTAATTATGAATGAATCACCCTGTAGGAAGATATTTGTTTGAGAGACCATTTCCATTTTCTTTTTCATTTACGTCTTTCAATCAAGTTGTGGAACAGGTTCTTTGAATGAATAAATATTAAAAGTTCAATTTTGCATTTCAAATTTGATTTTGTAAAATGTCCCTCTTGCACTTGGAACTTTTTTAAGATACCTACTTGCAGGTTGCAGATATTTTAAAGTATTCTACCTCCTCTACACTTTGCCTTCACCAATTCATGAATTCGGGGCAGCCTGCTCAGAGGGCTCTTTCAAAAAAACTCCTTCAGCAAAATTCCAGACATTTTTTAATGATATTTATTTCTTCAGGTGTAGGTACTTTACTTGTGCAGTAAATTATTATTTCCAATAAATTGATCATAATTTGACCATATAATTAATTTATATTGCATAAGAGCTGCTAAGTAGCCATTCAGTGGTAAGATATCTCGATGTATCGTGAATTTTAATTGCAAATAGGCACATTCAGTCACTTACACATAAAAGGCATTGTTTTCTTCATTCTTCAGCGAAATAAGCACAGCAGTAATTTATTAATGTATCCTTCTTTACGCACAAGTGGATGTGGTTCTCGATCGTCCTAGACCTAGACCATTAACGCTCACTCTGTAGAATTATTATTAAGTATATTAACAACAAATAGTTACACTACACTACCGTGATTCTTTTTAATAATATATAATGTATAGTCCTATTTGAGTTTACAACTGTGTTTAAAAGAGGCAAAAGTCACATCTATTTCTTGAAAACCAAAGTCTGTTAAAGAGGCAATTCTGTATCGGACCAATTGGAAATTTAATTGAGAAACATCCGCTATAATACTTACTGCGTATCTTCTACTAACTTACAAAAGTCACGTAAATTAGACTAGAATTATTTTTAAAAAATTCACATCCAAGAAACATTTTATATAACATTTTGGCAACAAGGCAATCTGGGATATTTGTGCCCCGCTGAATACGAAATAGTTTGTTACCTACTCAAATGTATACCTCTGAAATACCTCTGAAATACCTCTGAAATTGTGACAGGAAATCTACAATATGGAAAGAAAGTAAAAAATGCCGGAATTTCGACCTGTTACTCATATGAGCTCAAATACATCCCATATCAATTCACCAGGTTCATGTAGTACTACATTGACAAGCCAAGTGTCACTGAGTCTGAAGGGAGGGGTTAGCCGGAGGCCTTTTGCCCTATGTCCTACGCATATGTTAGTGCAATTTCCTAATTTTGTTGATTTTGGGTTAATATTGCCAAGTTTGGTGTCGTTTCGGCGTTTACAACTATTTTCCACATTTAGAACTCAACCAAGGGCTCCACATCTCGGTTATAGACAATTTTAAAGTAGTTTCACCTAAAAAACCATGTTTCTTGATTAATTTTTCTTCTCATAAGTCAAGTTATGTATATCTTCGTCGAAGGTAATTATTGCTGTCGAAATTCTCACGTGAATCATTAGCTACAAGGACTGACATCGAAAAATGATGAGCTGCATGGGTCTTTTATTTCTACAAGATCTTGAAGTAGATTTGTTTGCAAGACCATTTGACTTTGATTTTCGACCGATAACTCAGACACACTTGCTCCATTTTCGGCATTATAACTTTTATGTAGCTTTAATTCCATTTTCTACCGTTGTGAGTTCTAGAGAAAGCATTTCTACTCCCTAAAAATGCAAAAACATACCTAGCTATTAATTTGATGGCTTCACCAGAGTGCTGATTTTACGGAGGAAATTAGGAAATTCTCGGGTGAACTCACCTTACACAGCCTTTGCATGCGATGAAATTTCTGATTTATTTGAAACAAAATGCTAATCATTCTCTCCATGATTTCAAATGTAAAGCACTCAAGCCTTATGATCCATGTAAGAATTTTGAAAACAAATTCCTTACGCAAACATAACCAGATTCCAAAAAAGTAAAATCCAGTCCATCTCCCCACCTTGCGTTCAATAGGAAGCCTTACCAAGAAAATTGGTTATCTTCAGAGCAATCATTATTATTGTTTCGTTGTTATCCTAGAAACTCCTTAAAACCTGATTGACAAAAAAATACTAATAGTAATGCTGAACTTCAATGGAGGGATAGCGAAACATACTTGCCAAATAAATGTCAGCTGAGACTAAAGAGCCATTTATGCAGAAAGTAAGGAAACGAAAGTAGGTAGAAGAAAAATTGTATGGAACACGTAAGGGAAACGAGTTGGTATTTCGCTAATTTTAAAGTAAGTATCTATGAAAGATCGACATGAGTAAAGCAAATGTCCGATCGAAATAGGAGACTTTTTGATATAAAAATCAGAGAGAAATAGTTTCATCTCCATCATACCTATTTTTTCGTCAACACCATGGCATACACCGTTGAGGGCGGTTTTCGCCCCATAGCTCGGCTGGCCTCAACGGGAGACTTGTTTTTTTTTGTTATGAAGAATAGATATCCGGTTGTTTTTGTGGAAAAATGTCCAACCAACTTCTATGTAGTGAGTTTCGCACAGCATGGTCGATGCCGATGCCGCATCGTGCGCGCTATTCAAAAGTGCGTCACAAAAAAATCATCTAGTGAGCCGTTAGTCCTAAATCAAAAGTTCCTCAATTCTTTGGCCTTATTTTCTTCGCTGGATGTATTAGAAATTTCCGTAGACAAAAAAGTTTCTCGATTATTGAAAGTGATGGTGCATTGAAAGCAGATCAAGATATGTATTTATCTGCTGTGTAAACAGTGCAAGTAAATTAATCAACTCTTGGTGAGGCTTCCTATGGAACACACCGCAAGGTGGGGAGATAGACTGGTTTGTACAATCGTTTCTTCATTGTTGTTGAACTGTCACAAAGATCTTCATGTGGACTTCAATTGAATAAAAAAATCAGACAACTGCCAGAAGATGAGGCTAACGGACATCGCAAACCGAATCTAAATATTTGGCGGAAATCAAAAGCTACATCGTTTTTGGAACAGGCGAAGTTTTCTGAAAAAATTGAAACCAGGATCATTCTGTAAAGCACTTAGCCGGAGAAACGTTGCCCCTAAACTTGTCTGCCCTTATTGCTCGCACAATAGGCACCATGGGTAGGAACGCCCCTGCTATAATAGTGTTTCATTTCAAAGGTTGACCAGTATAACATATCTCGTTCACTTTTTATTTTCAGTAACATGACTTTTTGGAGCAAAAATAAAGTGACAATCTGAAGCTGGGGGCTACGGCTACGGCTGATGGCACCTGCAAAATTTTGTCTGTGGTGTTTTCGCTGGACCACCCTGCAGGCATACTAGTAACTGGTGTTACAGCTGATAAAGAAGACCACTGGGCACTGGGCCCAACAAGTTGATGCTTTTCACTCGGCTTTTCATCTTTGACACTGTTATGAAAACTTAAATTATTCTTAAATAAGCAATTTTACGGCACTCGAAGCATTGATTTGCTCCGTTTACTTTGATAACGGAGGTAGTTATTCACAAAATGCATGGAATTTACGCAGACAGAAGCTCATATCCTGTTTAGTTTCCGTCAGTTAAGAGTAGTGTATTGCATGTTGTTAATTAGACTTCTTTAGATCGTATAGCTAGTATATTTACTTACAATTATTTTCTGTTTTTGCTGTTTTATAATAATTATTACCTAGTAGGTAGGAATGGTAGGATAGACATCATTAGAATATCTGAAGGCAAATATTTCTACGCAGGTAGGTAGGTACTTATTTTAACAGATTCTCACGTTCGCTTGGGGGTGCGGTGACGAATAAACGGCCAACAATGCTTTATTGCACTTGTAGGTGTCTTATTCTCGATGATTTTGGCAGCTTTATGTAGCCAACTAGTGGCCGGGGTAGCTGTGAAAATACGGCATTTGATGAAGAAGCAATTTTATTTGACAGGATTGGTCTTCAGGTTCCTTAAAGTCGATCCATTCTAAGCACGTAAAAAATCATCTCTTAGGGGGGTTGTCGGAGCCCCTTGAAGTTTTGGGTTCAAATACTTCCTACCAAATCACCGTTGATTATTGCTGTATCCATTTGAAAGAAAGCACACAACTCTATTGTGACTATTGACAGCAGCGGTTTTTGTTTCACTTGGGTCATTCGTCGCACTTGAAAAAATATTTTCTTCACCAGGGAGAAATCGAGGTAGAAATAATCAATTTTCATCTTTTTCCCCATAGAAAATAATGTTGTATTGACATATTTTGTATCATTCCCAATGAATTCGCAGTCGCTTCATCCTTATATGAAGTCCAACTTGCAATATTGGCATTTTACGAAGGACAGCCCGCAAAAAAGTGCAACAATATTACAAGAAAAATCATGAAAAAAATTCTGAAAAAAATTCTGAAAATTCAGATTTTTATAAATGGAATGAAAATTCTGACCACAAAATTGAAGAAAAAAAATACCATTGAACTGAAATATAATGTTTGAGTCATTTCAGAATTTTTCTTAGTTATTTGGACCTCTATCCCTTGAAACAACCCCAGATTATCAATGAGATTTTTTAAATATTTTTCCATCAATTCTGTGGTAACATTCAATATGAATCCGAATTGGCAGAATTTTTGTTGATTATTTAGATTTTCATCCCCTATAAGAACAACCCTTATTCATCAATGAGACTTTTTCATCATTTTTCTTGTAATCACGACATGAAATATGACAACTTGACAGGGTTACAGGGTTTTGGACGGAAATTGTCATTTTCGTCCGACTCTGGGGCACCGGGCGAGAAGAATAAAAACTGATTCTTTGAGTTCCACGCGAGTTTGGAGGTTCAGTCTCAATGGAAACAGTTAGAAAATATTTCGGCCTATTCAACCTATGTGTTATTACTAATCAAGTGGGATGAGAAAATGCAAATAATAGCTGTTGAATTGGATATTACAAAAAGGCGCACTTTTTTGTGAGCTGCTCTTCGTAAAATGTCGATATCGCAATTTTGACTTCATATATGGATGGAGCGACTGCGCATTTATGGAAAATGATACAAAACATGACAATACAACAATCTTTCCCGTAAAGAAAAAGATGAAAATTGATAGTTTTGACCAGACGAAGAAAATATTTTTTCGAGTGCGACGAATGATCCAATGAAAAAACCAATGCTGTCAATATCCACAATACAGGGTGTCCCGAAATTAATGCAACAAAATTCACAGGGAGATATAAAATTGAAAAATAAGGAAACTTACTTATTAAAAATATTCTCGCAAACGTAATAACGAAGTTGGTTTTTTAAAACAATTTTTTTTTGCATAACTTTTGAACCGTTGAGCTGATTTTATTCAAATTTGATCCAAAGTTCACTAAAATAGGTCTCTATTGAACAATGACAACGCATTTCATTAAACATTTTCAGGGGCGAAGATAATAGGGGGTACCTTCCCCCCCTTTCCCCCTTTTTTGCACCCCCTGAATATTTTTTGAAATGGTTTCTATTTTTGAATTCTATGTTCAATTTAGAGAAAAAAAGCTACTCTTGCAAAATTTTGATTAAAGGCATAATTTTCGAGATATTTGGGTTTGAAACTTCGGAAAACGTATCGAAAACACTACTTTCAAAGGCCTTAGAGAATAAAATTCAAGAAAACTCAAAATTCTTCAAGTGAAATAAGAGTTTCAGGTGTTTTAGGTTGATAAACCACCTTTTTTGCTGAGAAACATGCAGTTTTTCAGAAAAAAAATTTGGGCTCTGGAAAGCGGCGATTTTGAGATGTTTTCCAATGTTTCAATCCCAAATATCTTTAAAACGAAGCTTCTAATCAAAATTTTGCAAGAGTAACTTTTTTCTCTAAATTGAACATAGAATTCAAAAAAGGAAACCATTTCCAAAAATACTCTAGATGTGTAAAATAGGGAGAAAAGGGGGAAAGTTTCCCCTATTATCTTCGCCCCTAGAAATGTTTGATGAAATGCGTTATAACTGTTCGATAGAGTACTATTTAAGTAAATTTTGGTTCAAATTTGAATGCAATCGGCTCAACGGTTCAAAAGTTATGCAAAAAAAACTGTTTCAAAAAACCAACTTTGAAGGCCTGTATCTCCGTTATTACCTTTGCGAGAGTATTTTTATTTAGGAAGATCCCTTTTTTTTTTTCAATTTTTCACCTCTCTGTGAATTTTGTTGCATTAATTTCTGGACACCTGTAGAGTTGTATGCTTTCTTCAAGATAGATACAGCAATAATCAATTGGCTATGTTGCAAAATCGAGTTCATTGAAAGGAGGCTTGGGAACTTCCCGTGATATTAATATTCCAGGAATTTTAGGAACACCTATAAGTACCAGGGAAAACCGGGGAAAACTTCAGGCTGGTTATTGAACTTAGTTTTGCAATACCAATGGATGGTGATAAGGTACCTACTTACACCGTTATACGGACGATTCTAAAATCTTGATTTTTTCAGATAAAACTGGAACACTCATAATAATAATAAAATCAAATGCCTATATGTGTTACAGTATTAAAAAGAAGAAAGAATAGGTATTATTTTTGTATTAAAATCGCTCAAGTATGAAATTTGGAGTGCATTGTACTAACCGCTTCACTTTAGATGTGTTTTTTTAATCGATGAGACGATAGATAGTTCGGATCAGGATACGGTCAAATAACGACACAAAGTCAAGGTTGTGGTGGTAAATAAGTCGATTATAATTATTTTGATGATCAGACACATGTGTATTGTTAATCAAATGATGGTCTTTTTTCATTTCGTCAAACCAGTATAAAGGGCGAGATAGAGGATAGAGGGTGTCCTTAAAAAAAGAGGAGTTTTTGACAGTTCCTCTATGATCACCGAAATGTCAAACAATTTCATTGACTAGCCATAAATCTTTTAGGTATAGTAGGTTCACTTGTACCGTGATTCTAGTAGGCTGGGCAAATTTCAAAGTTTGGCATTGTAGACTTCACGTCCAACTGCCTAGTGTGCGCCTGAGCGTCTGGCTTCGAAAGATAGGTTATGTTGGTGTGATGGTGTGTTGACTGTTGCTGTCAAAAATGGAAAATTTACCGAAATCAACTTTGCAAATTGCAAATATGGAGTGGATGTTGTTCACCTTTCACAAGTTCCGCAAATTTCTTGTTCCAGTACGATGTCCTGAGCAGTGAAATCAAGTATTAACGCCGATGAATCCCATCCCCACAAAAATTAGGAGGGTTCAGCTTCCCATCGTTTCCAGCCTTCCAGAGTGTGGGTACTTCTTTTAAAAACCAGGAATAGTTCACAATGCTTCCATAATATGTGGTTTTTGAAAATAGATTCACGTCTTCTCCGCAAAGCTGAACGTTATGGGGTACATGCCCAGCACCCATTCCGACCACTTTTTCTCCCAGAAGCGAGTTCTTGATGGCACTCTTGAGGACTTAAAAATGGGCACTGGACGTTATTGTTCAAGACACAAGCTGAGGCGCAAACACAGTTTTCACAGTAATGGGCATAATTTCACCACAATTTTCGTGAAACTCGTGATTTTCAGTCTATTTGACACTCGATCTGACAAACGGTAAAGTTGTTGATCTTGTCGTCAAGCTTAAACTTTCAAATATCAATACAACCAACTGCCAAGTTCTAGGGAGTTTTCAAATATCAGATTTGAAAACTTAAAAACAAAATCTCACAGCCAACTAGAATCACGGTACAAGTGAACCTACTATACCTATATGCCGTTCACGTTTTGAATTCAGTAGAATGACTTTTTGGTGCAAAACTATCAGCGGCCATCAGCCGTATCCTCCTAGCTTTCCAGCTTGTCACTTTAATTTTGCTTCAAAAAGTCATTCTACTGAAAATAAAAAGTGTACAGGATATATAATAGTGTAGGTACAGATTTTTGAGGGAATAAAAAAACAATTGTTATCATTGCAGTGCACAAATTGCACAGTACATACAGGAAATTGCGTTATTCGCAGCAAAAAATTGAAAGAAAAATATCAAAACAAGTGAAAGCAAGTTGCACATTGTATTTAGTGTATCTGAGATCTTATCTGGCAAATTGAAACTTTGGGAAATTTTGCAATATAAAAAATCGTATGGGAATTTTTTTCCAAAACAGTAAAACAAGTAGGTGTAGTACTAGAAATGGACTAGCCTTAGTTCAGCCGCTGAGTGAATATTATGAAGACACACAACTGGTGACATTTCTCAAACTGACTTCGGTTTTGACAAAAGATATCTTCAGCTGCAAAGCCCACAAGCTGAGAATATAACTACGATTTCATCCTGAAGAAACATTTAGAAGTTGAGGGTGATCACACATAAAAACAAAGTCTTTCTAGTACCTACTTTACCATTTAAATTAAAAACATGTTGCGACTCTACCCGGCCGGCCAGTCACAAAAGGCCCAGTTACGCATCTTCATAAATATTCAATCAACCGTTCTGCTTGGGTATCAAGGGCTCAAAAAGGTTTAAATGCATTTTTGTCGAAGGTTGTTCTTGAAAAAATTCAAGTGACTAAGTTTAGCGAGAATTTTAGTTTACAAAATAGGTAGGTACTGATAATAATAATTGAAGGAAATGCTTTGTATGTCCGTCGGCTTTAACTATATGTCGTACCTACCTAACATGAACTAAGGCCATAATTGGGCCACTTTGCATTAGTAGTGCTCACTGGAATATTAACGAAGTTGACATTGAATGCAAGTAGGTACAGCACATGACATTTTCAATGTCAAAATGCATATTAAACATAATTCTATAATATGATCATTATTGTTGTGCCGAACGATGAACCGAATCAGATTTTTTGTTAGCTCATTTTCCATTTTCCAACAATGGGTAGGTATCTAGCTACACATCATTAATCTGGAGAAAAACAAGGTGCAATACCTGGAACTCTCACGTAGGTACACTTTATAAATTTTTTACTACTGCGGCTTTTTTTACAAGTGTTTTTGTGAGCTAACTAGGTCGTCCCAACTCAATAAAATTGTGTAAGTAGGTAGTTATCACCTTCGTATTTGAGTTTTCTTTCAAAAAACAATCATTTCCACGATAAGTGCGTTAACTACTTGGATCTTTTAACCATTCACCGCAATTATGTGAAGGCGGTATTTTAGATTTAAACGGGCGTGATCGGTCTATACAGAATGACCCAGAAGAATGGATAGCAGAAAAAGTATTCCAGCCCTTGGATAACGTTGAAGTCGACTGAAAAGTATTTTTTTGATTTTTTTTTTGTTTTCTTTTTGTCTCTTTTGTCACCTAACTTGGGAACCGCTGATGGCATTTTTCAGAAATTTGATTTGAAGATAGACAAATAACCGAATTTCGGGAAACCTCTGCATATCAAATGGAGAGTTTATGAAAATAGAGAGTCTATGGTTTCTTTTCGACTGCTATCATTTCTGGGACACCCACCTACTTAGGTAGGTACCTGTCGATACATAGGGTGATTAAAAAATGTAGGACCATCTTGAAGGTGCGTAATATTGAAGTATAGTAGAGTGCTGGAAAATTATTGAAAAAATTCTGTCTTTTAATTTTGAAGTTGGTTCTTCGATCACTTCTATTTTCGTTGTTTCAAAAGATTTTGGTAAACTTTTTATGGAAAAGCAATAAGTACAAAAAATCAACCTCTGAATCTGTAATGAATTTCTGTTCTGTTTACATGAATCATGGAAATTTTTATTTTCTAAAAGTGCCTGCAAACAGTCACAGTGGTCCTATAACCTATGCAGAGCACATCAAAACACAATTCATTTCAATAAAATTTATTTGCTTCTGGTTTTTTAGCAAAACCAAATTTTTATAGTTTAAGGTGCGTACAGACCTGAGCACTTTTTCGCGGACGAACGTCCGTGCGAACAGTGTTCGTGCGCGCACAAATGCTCAGGTCTGGACGTGTAAATACGGAATTTCAACGCGCACGAACACTGTTCGCGGCGGACATTCCGTGGAGTGGAAACAACAAACACACATTTTGTGTGCGTGCGAACGCTGTTATGTGCGTGCAAAAATTGATGCCGAATTTCAGTAATTATTTCGATTCAACTCAACTGTGAGTGGTCTGGTGTTATTGATGGGTCTTAATATTGATTCCGTTGCCTCAATGAAGATGCCCAATAGGTTCAGTGCGAGGCTTTTCTCGATATATTGAGTGCATGATAATTTTCTTAAAAAGTTAAAAACCTTACTGAAGAGAAAAAATGAAGCTTACAAAATAAGAGAAGGCAGAGCTAAGCTCATGTGGAGTGATACTTGTTGATACTTGGCGTCATCCAGATTTTCAACGAGTCAGTGTATGTAACAAAGGAAAGCAGAAGAACCAGAGTGGTTTCACCAATAATTGAACCTTTCGAAAAAGCCAATGGCTCTGTGAAGAAGAAAAAGTAACCATAAAAAAGCCATCTGCGGAAGACCGAAGAAATGGGACATGCAGAGCTTAAAATTGGGTGTTCGACGCGTATGTACCTTACTTGAAAATATCACACGAGTGCCGTCCAAAAAACTAGCGATCCTGTAGAGGATGGAGAAGTTGTCAATGGAGAGAATGACCATCTGAAGAAGGCTATTGGAAGTAAAATGACTGGGCATCGGAAGACACCAACGACCCTGAAAATCTAATTTTGAACATCTCCAGTAAACCATATGATGGCGGTGGAACGCATTGCGGTTGCGGAGCCATGGAATGGACTTGCAAGTTAGTTATCAGCGAGTGGTTAAACTTGTCAAGAACCACCCAATGGCTCAGAAAACTATGTTCCCGAAAATTTCAAATGATTGAACGACCATCTGAAGAAGAACATCAGAAACGGTATTTTGTATCCTCCTAGACCATCCGAAGAATAAGTACCTTGAGAAACAATATTTTGTGATCTCCTAATAGGCCAATAATAAGTCATTGGCAATTATTTCGACAACCCAAAGACGCCAACCAACGGGTCTGTAGAAAAAAAAGATAAGGTCTTTGATCACCTCTTCCCAAACGGCCATGAATCGATATTATGGTTATGGAAATAGGAAATGTCATTTAAAAGTAGGTAGTTGAAGATCATCCGAAGACAAGCGGACATGACAACAATGTTAATATTGATACGAAACTTGTTGGAGACCACGACGCGCGAATAAGACACGTACCTACACAATTATAAATGGCGGAGCAGCCGTGCATCTGAAACTTGCCAGAATATTCGCGAAGCCGATCGACTTTTCCAGGGCTATTGCGAATGGATTGCTGCTTAATGCTGGAGAACACAGCAACGACATTATGAGCGACGAGAACCTTGGCGGCTTTTCTGAGTAAAGCTGGAATATTCTCGATTACAAGACGCTATACAGGGTGGTCCAGGTTATAGTAGCAATAATTTACCATTCGATGGTCCGTCGAAAACTAGGTCGACATGCATAATTAAATTTTGCTCCAAAACGCGTCCTAAAGAAGATAGAGCCCTTCAAAGTTCTGTTTTTAAAATCGTTTTTTTACAATAACTCTCAAGTCATTTGAGCGATTTCAACCAAATTTGGTACAAATGCTCACGAAATAGATATTTCACTCATCTTCGATCACTTGACGTAGATAACTTTTGTCAAAATTGTACAGTGGCGTAGATACGGAGGAATTGTTCAACTTCTCCCACCCCATTTTCTACGCCACTGGATATTTTTGAGAAATTATACATTTTTTTGAATTCCTTGCTCAATTTAGAAGAAAATGTAACTTTTGTAAAATGTTGATTAGAGGCTTTATTTCCGAGATATTTGGGTTTGAAACTTTGGAAAATGCCTCGAAATCGCGACTTTCAAATGCCTAAAAATTAAAATCCAAGAAAACTCATGATTCCTCAACTGGAATAAGTTTTCTAGGTCGTTTAAGTTGTATGATGTGGGATTAACTTATGCCCTAGTTCCCTTCAAAGTTTATATATGAAAGATTCTCTCACAGACTCAAAAATTATGGCAATAATCTTTTTTTTGCCTCTTGCGTATTTTCATGGGACTTATGTTCAGTGTTCCTTGCGAAAGAGCCTTAATCCTTCACCTTCCTTCTTAACATAATACCTAAGAGAAGGACCGACACAATAACATCCAATAACATTATTTGCTTGATCTGGTGCAGAGCCGCCCATTTCTTCGTGAACAATTTGATTACAGCGTCAGTACCCATTTGCGGCACTGAATGAAGACTTTTTACTTACATTGTTGTACTCAAGAAGCTTTTTTCTATATAATAATATAATCTATCGAAGCTATGTGATGTATGAGGCCTAATATTTGCAAACCATCCTTAGTAGGGCCTGTATCGCATGGTGTTTTTGATTAAAAGTTGCATTGTCCTATTTCGAAACAATTTCATGTAACCTCATTTGTTCTAAAATTCAAATACACCACATTGTCTAACACTACACAGAGGCAATTCAAGCAGATCAAAATTGTTTCAGTAATGAGTAATGACCAAAATTTGTGCTTGACTGGAAATTTGTGGCGCTTAGCTTGTACAATGAAATACCATCGATGACCTTTTAGTTCAATTTTAGTGTTGAAATTTTTCAGGACTCTGCCAAGTCCATTTGACAAAGAGTCAGCCTTGATACATAGCTATGATAATGATTCAGCAGTCAAGTTCCAATAATTATGTCTCCACTGCATAAATATGTATTTGAAAGAAATTTAGGAAAGCAAAATGGAACGCAAAAGCACAAAATATTGATAACACTAATAATGACACAAGAAAATACAAAAGAGCCTGAGGGACAATGGACGTTTCAACTCTGTAAGCAATAACACTTTGGGCATTGGAAAAAAATTGCTCATCATTCTAACTTTGGCGGAAGGATTGATTCTTTATTGAAGAATTATTTAACATGAACACATACGCCACCAGCCATCTTTGGATCAGAGAACCACTGCTCACTTGTTCCACCATTTATTCTATTCTTCAGAAAACGTGTTGGCATCTTTAGGTGTAAACTACTTTGAATATTGATCCAAGAAACAAGGAATATTTCAAAACCTAAAATTACGCATCCGAGATCTATCTTTGAAAATCAGTACCTGCCAGAGGACACACCAAATTGGCATTTTCTTTGAGAATAAAACTTTTTCGATGTCTTCTTCAAATATAACGTCGCATATATACCCTTCTATTTTGAAAATTTAACATAGTCCATCGCTGGTCGAAGATTTCGCGTCTTTTTCATTTTTTGGCTGTGCAATTCTTTGGTTTCCAATTTTTGTGGGGCCACCTATCAACGTGAACCTGAAAATATTCTCAACGTGAGCACCGCAGAACTTGGCTCTAAGCGCCAGCGAAAAATTTTTTCTGATATCGCTTTTAGTTCTTGAGATTCGACGAGTTTAGTTCAAATTCACGGGATTTCGTGATATTTTCTAGAAGAACCTAAAAACGGTAATTCCAACGGAAATCCGTAAGGTGAGTGAAAGATAAGAAGATGGTACAAGCCCCTTTTGAATACCTATAGAATGAGTATGTTTTGGGTTTCCTAGTCCATCATGAATTTTGAGCGTTTTTCATGTGCGGACGGCATTGTGCGTCGCGAACACGAATCCGTGCCTCGGAACGGGCTCTGTGCGTTGAAACTGTGCGTCCGCGAACATCATGCGTGCGTGTGTCCCGTCCACACGCACGCACGTGTCCGCGAACACTGTTCGTCCGCGAAAAAGTGCTCAGGTCTGTACGCACCTTATGACTCCCCTGTGAAAACAGAAATGCGATACAGATTCAGAGGTTGGTTTTTGTACTAATTATTTTTCCATAAACAGTTTACTAAAAACTTTTGAAACAACGAAAATAGAAGGAATCGAAGGACCAGCTTTTTGTCCCTCCATAACTTTGAAACTAAAAGACAGAATTTTTTCAACAACTTCTCCGCACTTCACTACACCTCCATATTACGCACTTTCAAGGTGGTTCGACACTTTTGAATCACCCTGTATCATTGGCTAGACTCAAAATGCGGAGTCGCGTAGGTATTTAATTTCACTTTCCTGGCCCCCACCTACATGGAAGGAAAAGTATAGTGATCGTGCAGTTGAGATTTTGACGAATATACAGGTGTTTCGCAATTACGGTTACTAACTTCTAGGGGAGATTCCTCATCAAAAATGGACCAGGAAAAAATATAATTTTGATGTCCTAAAATGCTCCTTTGATCTCAAAAACGAAGCCTGTCATCAAAATTTTGCAAGAATAATTTATAAATATACTCTTGCATTTTATAAATGAAACGTAGAATTCAGAATCAAGAAAAATTTGGAAAAAGTATCAGGGGGGTAAAAAATAGGGGAGGAAATACGAGGACACCCCCCCCCCCCATTATCTACAATCTTGAATTTTCTTGAACACGTTGCTATTTGTTCGATAGAGACCTATTTCAGTTAATTTTGTTCCCAATTTTAACAAAATCGGTTGAACGGTTTAGAAGTAGGTAATGTCAAAAAATCGATGTTAGAAAGTGAACTTAAACACCCTGTAACTTTTCAACGGAGCATTTTAGGACATCGAAGTTTAATTTTTTCTGGTCCATTTTTATGGGGAATCTCCTCTAGAAGTTTGTAACCGTAATTGCAAAACACCCGTATAACAGAATCGACCCAAAAAAACATTGAAAATAAAGGGTGGGTATCAAAAACGATGTAGAGATATTTCGGTCGCGGAATTCCGACCAGGGACCGGGAGGAGAATGAAATGGAAATCAACGTTGTCTTCAAAAGAAAATATATTCTAGACACTCTGTGATGAATGATAGATTGAAGGTTGCTTGTGACAAGAATTCTTGGTGGAGCGATCAAGTTATAACTGCATGGTTCTTCAAACGTTATTTTTTTTCCTATTTTTTTTGCGAAGCATGAAGCCATCTTTAGTTAGAGAAAGGACTGAATCAATTTTTTCGAAATCGGACAAACAGTTTTTGAGTTTCACAGACTTAAAAAAATGCATTTCCTGCAACTTTTTCATTTGTGGACCAATTTACACCAAACAAACTTTCCAATGAAACCTAATTTATTTGACAATAATTTTCAAAATTGGGGAATTTCCGAGGGAATTTCGTCTTTTTGTGCAAACAGAGACTTTTGAGGACCAATCCGGCACCAGTTGTATGCATAAAACTTTGTATGTACCACGGATATTTTGTAGATTACGTCACGGGTTACACGCTGAGCTTCAAAATCGTGCTCTTCATAATACTGATTTATATGTATGTACTTTCATTACAAAACGCTCCACTCTCAATTTTTCTTTCAATTTTTTTTTCTCCAGGTCGATTTTAAATTCGAGGAGAACATATAATTAGAATAATTTCAATTTTTATGCTCAATTCTCTTAGACAGGGTGACCACCCTTGTAAAAATTGAAACAGCATCATTTTAAAGGCTTTCCAACTCTCTTTATTCCAGTGTGAAAAAAACTAATACTATTTTGAATTGAAAAAATCGTAACTTGAAGATGGGTTATTCGATTTGATTTCTTTTTGCACTGAAATGAAGATATTTGAGAGGCTTGAATTGCAATGGGATGAAGCAAGAAAATTGAAATTATTCTTATTATGCGTCCCCCTCGAATTTAAAATTGACCTGCCTCGAGATTTTTTGTGGCAAACATTTTTAGAGGAAAATGGGGAATGCATGAGGCGTTTCAAAATGAAAGCCTTGTATGCACCCTCAACAACAAAAATAACTATGTATTTATTTATTGAATGCATTGCAATTGTTTGTATATTATCAAGCATACTATACTTTCCAATGTAGGTATTAGGAGGAATCTCACAGTCATAGTTATTTTATTGTGAATGGTTAGGCATGCCACTTGAAGAAGTAAACCGATTGAGATTGGTATTTGTCGCACGGTATGATAAGTATGTAGAAAAAATCACAAGATATGTGATTAAATTCTTATCATTTTGGCATTGTTACATTTTTCCTCCATCCAGTTAAATTGACATTTTTGAGAAGTTCATCCAGTTTTTTCCTCA
The DNA here is from genome assembly GCA_949128115.1 of Anaspis maculata. Lineage (NCBI taxonomy): Eukaryota > Metazoa > Arthropoda > Insecta > Coleoptera > Scraptiidae > Anaspis > Anaspis maculata. Next base: position 50,621,958 of record OX421963.1, read on the forward strand.
CAGAGTAGACAGCTGCGTGTTTGTGCGCGGTTATAAGTTTTTTTTTTTGTGAATATTCAAAATATTTAATGGTATGTTATTCCTTTCCATGAAACTGTGATTTTATGCACGGTAGATCCTTTTTATATCAAACAACAACTATGAATGGTACCTGATAATCAAGTCTTTTTGATGATTGGACCCTAAAAAAAAAACGCTAAAAGTAGGTGTCTAAATTTAATTGCTACTTTCAAAAACGTGTAAGTACACACATACCTACTACTTAATCACCAATTTGAATTTTTTCTGTATTTATGCTTAACTGATAGCTAGGTACCTAAAAACTGAAGCCTAACTACCTATACCCTACTCACTCACTCTGTTTGAGTATTACACTGTTGATATAATTGTTAAATTTTTCCTGAACACTAGTACCTAGGTACTCTACTCAAGTTTCAAATTGCAGTGTTCAAATTTATCGTTGTTTTTGTTTCTGGGAATGCTGCTTGACTTCATTAAATTTTTACTGTTAAACACTATATGAAAACTCAAAACCTACTTATTCATGATCACTTACCTATTTACTCTTACTGTCGAATTTACTTACTTGCTCGAGTCAAACCCATTTCTGATTGTTAAAAAATATTGAATTTACAGAATAAGTCAATGTATTTTTCAAGCTTTATATCGACAAAGAATGGGCATTTGTTGACAGCTGGCTGGACTCGCCAAGAGAGCTTGCAACATTTCTGAGATTAAAAAGAAATAAATCAAAAAATGGCCACTCAATAAGAGAACTGAGAAGCTATGATAAGAAAGTAAAGCAGGACTTAAGCTAGACAATAACGACCTTGAACTCCTTGTTCCTTAGAACTCTACTAGACTCATCATGTACCTAAGCTTCTTGAGAATTATGTCAAGGATAAAAAATAATTATTGCCGTGATAGATACATTTTCAGATATAGGTTCCAGTTTCTCAACAGTCATTTCAGATCACTTATTCATTATTGTTTCAGGAGAGAAAAAACGTGATGATTGAATGCTAACTCACAGCAAACACACAAAAAAAATCAAGTTTCTACCTTCCTATACTGATGAAGTCACTTGTTAGATATGGGTACTTGACAAAGAAATTTTTGATTAAGTGCAGGTACTTGCTCAACGTAATTGTTTCAAAATTGGGTCTATCTGAAGAAAATCTACCTTTTGTTCATAAGGACACTCGTAGATATGGAACAAAAAAATAACCTGAAGTTGGATTAACTGGACAAAAATGGATTCATGTAGGTACCTACTCAAAATGCTTCAGTCCTCAGCGGTCGCCAACCATGTTTTTCACCAGATTTTTTGACATCATGAGCCACTTTACATTTTCTTCTATCACTCAAGGTATAAGGTACTAATTGAGAAAAAGTAGTTTTCAATGAATTTGGTTGAAATTACAGTAAACTGAATTATGCTGCAGATCTGAGTGAGAGCTAGCACAGGTACTACTTATAGGGGAGGATGGTGTAAGATGCGAAACGATAAGAGAAATGTCTTTTACTCTTCTCAAGATGAGATTGAGAAATATGTTGCTCACAGAATACGCCCCGAAGATTATTGAAGAAATTAAGTCAATCCTATGAAGCTGACTTCTTAGCTTTTCCTGGTGACTTCTAATTGGGTATAGATTACAAAATAACAATCATGTTGCTTACAGAATACGGATTTATTTTGGTGGGTTGGTAGATCCAAGGGTATAAGTCGTTGCTGTAGAAAGAAAATGATGAAAAATGGCAAAACAGGATCTGATCTTGCTTAAGGACGGAGTTGAATTGATGAAATAAAGCGTTGCGAAATCAATCGCTGTGGGTTTATTCCTTGACAGAATCTTACCACTTAGGTCTCTTTCAAAAGCTACAAGGATTTACTTTGGTTTGAGCCCACCGGCATTTCCAAAATCCAATTTTTTATAATTTCCTGTATATTGGGAATGCCATTCTAAATTTTCTGGATTTTGGGAATAGCAGTGGGCTCAAACCAAAGTACATCCTTGTAGCTTTTGAACGAGACCCTCGAAGAGACCTAAATGGTAAGATTCTGTCAAGGAATAAACCCACAGTGATTGATTTCGCAACGCTTTATTTCACCAATTCAACTCCGTCCTTAATTAATAAGCGTCCTCATCTAACACCTTCCCTTACACGTAGAATTATGTACCTATCTTTTATACAGGGCTTAATTCCCCCCTTCCTAAGGCTGCTTTATCCGTGCGATGATTTTGCACAAGATTAATGCACATTTTATACCAGTTGATTGGCCCTGAGTGACGCGAAAATCAACGCTGTCTTCATAAGAAAAATTCATTCTAGACACTCTGTATGTGATGAATGATAGATTGAAGATTGCTTGTGACAAGAATTCTTGGTGGAGCGATCAAGTTATAACTGCATGGTTCTTCAAACGTTATTTTTATTCTTATTTTTTTTTGGCAAAGCATGAAGCCATCTTTAGTCGCCCTCACCTAACACCCTCCCTTACACGTAGAATTATGTACCTATCTTTTATACAGGGTTTAATTCCCCCCTTCCTAAGGCTGCTTTATCCGTGCGATGATTTTGCACAAGATTAATGCACATTTTATACCAGTTGATTGGCCCTGAGTGACGCAGAAGATTAAGAAAGATTAGGACATTTAGGAGTCATACTAGTACCTCATCAATAAAAATCTAAATATTTCCATCTTTATCATTTTATTATCACTTGTGAAATCTTCACAAACTGGAGATCATCCAATGAGATTACTTATACCTACAAAAATAAAGAAACATGGTAATCTCCTAGAATGTGCAAAATTATTATATCAAAAATATAGCACCCATAATCCCCTACCAATAAAAACACACACCTACAGCAAGATAAGCTGTGCATATATTATTTCGTAGGTACACATCAATTGACACCTTACAATAATGTTTTATGGACTGTTTTCCGCACACATGTACCTTTTCCACGGACAAATTGATATTATTTCATGGGTATTAGTGTTAGGTGCCTACCTATACCAGCACAGCTTTATTTATCGCTTCATTTGAATGATAGGGTCCATACTTTTATTGCAATTTATCTAGTAAAAGATCAGCGATCAGTAAATAGTAAGAACCTCATTTTTGGTTTTGAGATCCATGAGAAATTGTACAAGCCTATAGGCAAGAACTAAGAGAACGATAGCGGCTTTGAATAATTGTGGGCACCATTATACAAATAATTTTAGTATCTATAAGTACCGACAACATAATATAGAGGTATAGATAGAAACAGACTGCTGTCAGTGTCAGAATCTAAATTTTTACAATTTTTACAAGGATTTTTCTCTGGGAAAATTTCAATGGAATAGGATTTCGCATTAACAAAAAAAGATACAGGCTGAAGTGGAGCTAGTTTTTTTTTGCGGATAAATCCTCGAAAACGGATAAAAAGTCTCGAAACATCACTGATACTGGAAATGCAAATGTCAGAAAAACGGACTTTAGGTATACTTCGTATATTAGACCAGTGTCAAATCATGTGTAGAATGGAACTAGAGATATTTTTTCTCGATGAAAACCCTAGCCATCTCTCTCTTCAACTCAGTACTTACCTACTGGTTAGTTCTGTTATCAGATAACTAAAACGTGGAAGGTGTAGGTACTCATACCTAATTATGTATCTATTTGTTGTCATGTCAGTATTCAGCAACCTGGCGATCAGCCAATAAATCATATTGTATAGATAAACAATAATAAAACGTGGTTCATCAATGCGTGGTAAACTCAATTTTGTGCAAAAAATCCTGTGATGCTCAATTCATGAACGGCAATATCTATTGGAAAATGGCCCATAATACGCTTCCCTATCACATAAGAAAATGTGTTGTTGTGTAATTACGGATTTTTGCGATAAGTAAACCATAAAAGCTGATTTTGTGGTTTGTTTTTGATGATTTATTCATTGAAAGGTATTTCCCAATCGTACGTGAGCGCTTTGGAGTTTTCGATCATTCAGTTTTGTTTTGTTTTTTCAGAAAGATGACGGCTGAAGATATAAAGATGGGAAAAAGTACGAATAACCTGGTCACTGAACCAAAGGGCACTGATTATGGACAGGCCAATAAACTACCCCAGTATATCGCTGCATTGTCAGGTAAGCACTATCTGATGATTCTGATTCTTCACTTCAAAACAAAGGCATATTGACCCCTTTTGCTTCTTCCCTGCTTGTAACACCTACTGACTAATAGAAAAAGAAAAAAGTCGAACGAATGTTTGCGGAACAATAATGAATCCTGCGCTAACCACAGGTCTTTCGACGAAAAATTGCGAAATAATACAACAACAATGCCATGTAATATTCAAATGCAAATAAAAATCAGATCCAACTTAAAAAAATAAAGCACTGTTAGCCCCAAGAAACTTAAATTCGTTTTTGATTTGAAAGATTATAGAATTCCGATGTTTTTGTTCTGTTTTGCAACAGGAACCAGCCGAGCAGGGTGTTCGCACCCAAGAGTCGAAAGCAATTAAGAAAAATGATTCAGGTCTGTCAGAAACCCAAAAAGGTTTTTATTATTAGAAATATGAGGGGTCGAAAGGTGGGGTTTCACTCCCTCCTACGTTCATTGCCTATCTGATGAGATTTTAATAGGTACATACCTAAACTTGTTAAAACAGACTAAGAAAAAGAGAAATTCAATTTTTCAGTGTGTCTTCAATTTTCATTTAAATAATATTTACTTTCATGAATACTGTATTTACAGAATGTTAGATTCACCACGTAACAAAAATGTTGAACTAAGTTTTTTTTTTCTCAAGTCCGATCTAATAACAAGCTTACTAACATCACGTTAAAAAAATGAAAATATGAAGAGGCAAAGCTCCACCCTTCCACCCCCACCAATAAAAGACCCAAACATGTTTCTACATTTTTTCTGACACATTTGAAGCATTTTCCTGCACAGCTTTGACGGGGGTGGGGTGAATATCACTCTTGACGGTATTATGGCTCTGGTTTTTCGCATTTTCTGTACCCAAATCATTGACCTGACGCAAGTAATTGTAGGCGCGAAAAATTCTCCGAAAAAACTGGAAAAAAAGTAGAATGGAATGTCCTCTATTGCATGCTTTTGTGATGCACACCCAATTTGACAATGAAATTTTGATTATTTTGGAGAAAATGTTGAACTAATATCAAGTGAGTTGAAATCTGGATAGTTTTAATAATAAGGTTTTAAATCGGATCAAATCGAATTTATGCAGCAAAATGGCAAAACAATGACCGTTAGAACCATTTACGTAATTTTAGAACGGCTTAAGTAACGATTATTGGCAAGATATTAAGATTTACGGGAGATCGTAGGAGACACCGACGCAAGAGTAAGACACATCTGCTCAATAAATGGTGGAGGAGCCACATATCCAGATTGTTGTACATATTGCGTTTTGGTGAATTTAGTTCAGTTGGTTAAGAATAATAATCGGTAAGAGTTAAGAGTTTATTATTTAATAACAAATACATAATACTTCAACACATACATAGGATCCCAGAAGTCTAATTATCGTCGCTGTCGCTGTCCAAGTCACAGACATTAGTCTCTTGCGTTTTCAACCGCTCCCAGTATTTTCATCGTCCTCTTCTAGTTCTAACGCACATTCAACAAGTTTGAGGAGTTGAGTTCTATTGTGTGGGGTAAGTGTATTGTGGGGTATATGAATGTGGTGTATATTCTCCTTCCTCAAAGACCTATAAGACCCCATAATGATTTATTCAAACGGATTTGTGGCATTGCGCCATAGTTTACAAAAATTATGAGTTTGTTTTTGTTCTACTTTTCACTTTTTGATACAGCACAGCTGAACAAGGAGGGAAGCTTATACATCTGCACCTCCGATCGATTTTTCCTCGTGATTGATGATTGGAAAATAATGTCACTTTCGGCCCGTGGGTCGAAAATAATGTCACTTTCGGTCCGTGGGCCGAAAATGACGTACCTATGAAGAGAGGTGATCTGATCTAAACAGATGTCGCGGAGCGCGGAGTGTTGATGGATGCGTTGTTTGAAATGGTTGCCTATGCCTACCTGATAAAAACGTTTGACGCGAAAAACTTTAAATAAAGCCAGTTATTCACATTTAAACTGGATCATTGTGAATAAAGTCCTATACATACCATGGAGTAAAGCGTCATTACAGCCTACGGGATTCTATCTTACCTCGGCACGCCTCGGTAATATATTTAATCTCTTGGCTGTAGTAATGAGACACTTTCCACCTCGGTATGTAATATACTATTATTCACAATCATATTAGGAATGCATTCATTACTAACTCTGACAAGATCAGGAATTAACTCATTCCTTACCTAGGTCAGTAATGGAAATGGCAGCGCTGGCCTTCGTGATCACTACCACTACTGGCTGCCTGAAGACTCTCTGTGCCCTCAGCAGTAATGATGTGTTTCCCGTCTCGGTATGTACCTAATATACTATTACTATTACGGCACAAGCTCTTCCAAATCCAAGACCCCAGTCCAAGAGCTAAAATTTTTGGTGGTGTATAAACCGCGGGAAAAATCGATCAAAGATGCAGGCGGTGAGAACTTCTATCCTTGTAGAGCTGTGCTGTATCAAAAAGTAGAATGAACTAATCAAGTTTGTGAACTATGGTGCAATGCCACAATTCCGTTGGAAGAAATTATTTTGGGATCACCGTTACATGCAAGGTGAGTATTGGAGGAAGGAAAATATACCCCACGTTGGTTTGACGGGCCTCAGTTCTCCGAACCTGTAGAAGGTGTGTTTGAAGTCAACGATGAGGATACTGGAAGCAGCTGAAAACGCAGAAACTCATATCTGTGACTCGGACAGCGACAGCGACGATGACGGTTATAACAATCAGAGAGAACCCTTACAACTACAGTATGTTCGTTAAAAAATTCAATAATGGGAGGCCGTGGACTGATGATAACCTGGCCGTTTTCGGATCGAATGGCCTGCGTCACAGCCTCCCTTTATTGATGTTTTTAATGAACATACGGTATTTAGATTTTTTGACACGCTAAAATGATAGTACATAAAAAAATAGACGTTAATTTCCATCATGTTATGTTAAACTCTCGGGTACCTGGGTACACACAATGTGTTGATAAAAAAAATAGACGTCCAAAATCAAACAGATTTAATATGAGTAATTGGTTCCTTTTGTATTACCTAGGTAGGTATATGTCATTTGTTGAAATAAGTACTCATATGTATTTGTTGAAATGATATACTCGTACCTATTATTATTTGTTACCCCTTTTGACTAAATGTATCAAAATGGTTTCATTCCGCATTATTAAGTTCAAGTCTCGGTTCCAGTCAACTAGAGGATATCGTGACTCGTGACTCGTGACTCGTGAGCATAGGTTATGGTAGGTACCCACTTTAGTGCAAGTGGTATATGTATATCTAAAAACACAACGATACATTTTTTAGGTACTGTTGAAAATAATAAGCACATCTCAGGCGTTTTGCGATTTACCTTTCTAAATTTTTTTAAGCATTTTTTTAGGTGTCTAGGAAATGAGAATTTGATGATGAATAGGCGAATCAATACAAATTGGAGTTCACATTAGGTCAATCATCATATTATTTATTGGGCAAGCATGCAATTAGGGGCTTTTTCAAACAGATTAGCATAGGTAGGTACTTGTTGTCCTGGGCATCGGAGCTATATACAGGGTGATTCAAAAATGGCGCATTTCCTCCCGTGTACATTGTGGGAGACATTGAGGGAGCACGGAAAAAATAGTAAAAAAAAATTGGCTCATTTATCCTTCGAGTTATGAAGAGGTGAAGTTGAGAATTTAACTTCTTCAATTTGCATGACTTCAAAGCAAAGCATTGTTACTTGCGAAGAGTCACATGTCGTTAGTAGGTCCTGATTGAAAATTTCTCTTGCAACTGAGATTTGAGTCGTATTTTCATATTTCAAAATTCGTCTTCCACCCCAAAAGTGCCGTGAAAATACATTTGGCAAGTATGTTTGGTATGGTCTGGCAGGTTCTACAGAGTTTCCAGGGTAACAATCCCAACAATACAATAATGCTATTGTGATGTACCTCTTTGATCTAAAGGTGCCAGGTAGGTACTAATGCGATGCTGCCAGATTGGACAGATTTGTTTTTGTTAATAACTTGCAAATCGAAGCCGATTAATTTTTTTTCATTATTTTTCCCATGCTCTGTCAACGTCCATTATAACGTGCCCGAAAAGAAATGCGCCATTTTTGAATCACCCTGTATACACAAGATTTTATTCTATTACATTTTGCTTCTTCTCTCACCTCAGAAATGGGTCTCGACCTGTGAGGTGAAGTAACCAAATAATAATAATAATAATAATAATAATAATAATAATAATAATAATAATAATAATAATAATAATAATAATAATAATACTAATAATAATGAGATAAATAAATGCAAAAATTTAGTTCTACTTACCTTCTTTCAACTCCCGCACTGTGAAAAATCAAGTCGTCGGCTTCGTAAGACAACCATTTGAAGGAATTCCTTCATAATTATTTACATAAGTATGTATCTGAAGTCAAATTGCATTTTACATATGAGGTGAATGAAACGTTACTCTAGCTCTTTGTCTGAAAAAAAATACATAATCTAGGGAAACTTCAACAAAATCTGGAAAACCCAGGGAGCTCCGGGGAGTTCAGTCGTAAAAAGAGGCTCCTCGAGAAGCCCCTTTTTCACAAATCTCTCCAGCTGTTTACCCCCTTGATCGGTATGTAAATGCTCGGCTTTTTGAAGATTGATCTTCTCAATCCATCAGTAGTCATTTTGTGAGCCTTCGAGAGGAGTCAGAGTTGCGGATGAAGACTGATGGGTGATAATATCTTTTTCAACTAATGGAACGTTTCATTCTACTGTGTAGGTGTTTTTCTGAATTCACATTTATTGATTCGGGATCTCTCAGCGTAGAGTATGTCCTATCCTAGCTCCCGCTGATTTTCAATTAATTGCATTTGTTTTCAAAATTTGTATTTTTGCTTTTTTTATAGTATGCATGGGCTCTGTGGCAGCCGGCACGGTCTTGGGCTGGACCGCCAACATATCCGACAGCCTGAAAAAGGGCGACCTGAACGACATCCGAGTCACCGACGACGACCTCGGCTGGATCGGTTCTTTCATGGCACTAGGCGCCATGCTCATGTGCTTCCCCATAGGCCTCATCTGCGACCTGATCGGCAGGAAGCTCGCCATGCTTCTCACCATCATCCCCTTCTCCGTCGGCTGGCTCCTCGTCATCTTCGCCAACGGCATCGAAATGATCTACGTCGGCCGGTTCCTCACCGGCATGGCCGGGGGCGCCTTCTGCGTCTCCGCGCCGATGTACACCAGCGAAATAGCCCAAACGGAAATCCGAGGGGCACTCGGGAGCTACTTTCAACTTCTGCTGACTGTCGGTATCCTCTTCGCCTACATTGTGGGCAAGTTCTGCGACCCCCAAGTGCTCGCCATAATCTGCGCCTGTGTTCCGCTCGTCTTCGGTGTGGTTTTCTTCCTTCAGCCCGAAACGCCTGTCTACAGTTTGAAGAAGAACGACGAAAAAGCCGCCCTGGCTGCCCTGAAGCGGCTGAGGGGACCGAACTACAACAGTGAGGCCGAGATGGCCGACTTGAAAGTACAGCTGGCCAACGAACAAGCAGTGAAGATCTCGTTCAGGGAATCGTTCAGGAAGCAAGCCACAAAGAGATCTCTAATCATCTGTTTTGGTCTCATGTTATTCCAACAGTTGAGTGGAATCAACGCTGTGATTTTCTACACGGATACTATTTTCAAAAGCGCGGGTTCGAGCTTGGCGTCCGCGGATGCCACGATCCTTGTTGGATGCATGCAGGTGGCTGCCACCTTTGTTTCATCCTTGATTATTGACAGGTTTGTATTTCAATTTATCGTAATTTGTTCGTTTATCCGCTACATTCCCAAAAATTATCTCGTTAATAACTAAAAACATCCATTGCATAGCTACCTTACAGAGTTTTGGCAAGTCTTTATCTCAACAGTTCCATTAAACGTATGATGCGTCGATTCCTTTTTGTCTACCACTGTTAAAACTACCTTATTGAAAAAACTACTCCTTCCAAAAAGTACTTGGTTGTTGGTTCTTTGTCTTTCTAAGACAAGTGGATTTTTGTCAATTTTTCCTCCAAATGGGATTCTGGGAGTAATCCAGATTCGGGTCACTTTCAATGCAACCCTATATTTTGAATGTTTGTTTTGAGTCGATTATAAGATAAAAGCTATCACTGCAAAACCAAAAAAAAGGATTTTTTAGGATCACTCTGTAAATGCAGGAGTTATAACGGTAATAATTCAAAGAATATTCCGAAATATGAGGTCTGTTCTCTTCTCATGCCTGATCTGACGTTGGAATTAAAAAAAATAAAAAATAAATGTTTTTCTCTTTATCGGCTCCTCACGCCATAAGAGTTTTTGCGCTTTATTATCAAACGTACAAACTGTTGGAAAATCACTAATAAGCGCAAATCATGGACATACACAAAAAAAACTTTGGATTAAAAAAAAAGATCAAACGGAAGCATGTTGTATGTTTAGAAATCTTGCACTCTAGAAAATAGATGTGGAGCAGAGATAGGTATACATACTGATAGATGAAATATTGGGCCTTTAAACAATCTGAACAGAAGGCAAATCGTTTGTAGTAATCCAAAGTATTTTTTTTAGAGATTTTTGCAAATTTTGATGGGGGTACTTGTTTTAAGCGGCACTTTATTTTAATCGGATCCTTAATCTTCAACATTTTTGATACCTACCTCAGGTAATCGGTACCTCTAGGTACCCTACAGTTTTAACAATCCCGTGGCTAGTTTACCCAGTTAATGTCAAAATTTTACTCATGCAGGTATGTAATCTTAGTTTCAAGGACACTCTTTTTTACCCAAAAACTACCCATTTATTCGTATCCAAAGTCTTTTGGATCGGCTTCATTTTTATGCAATGACTTTATAAGCGGAAATGTTCACTTCACATATACAATAATGCATATTCGTGTGATTCCATGCCTCGTTCCATGCCAAGTCGCGGAATAGATAGGTACTAAGCTCAAAGCTTGTTTATTTTATTCTGGTTTTTTAGTTTATTCAGTGAAGTTTTTAAGTGTCAATGCCAAAATCCAAACGCCACAGGAAATCAAATTTTTTGTCTTTTCAGGTTCGGCCGGAAAATTCTGCTGCTGATCTCCGACATCTTCATAGCCATTTCCGCCCTCCTTCTCGGCATATTCTTCACCCTGAAGGACAGAGACGTCATCTCCCACGATGACGTCCAGAGTATAGGCTTCCTGCCGATTCTTTCGCTCTGTCTCTACGTAGTCATGTTCTCCATCGGCTTCGGTCCGATCCCGTGGATGATCTCCGCGGAACTTATGCCAGCAGAAATAAAGAGCAACGCCAGTTCGGCCGCCGGAACCTTCAACTGGTTCTTGGCGTTTTTGGTGACGAAGTTCTACTTGAATTTGAACGAAGCCATCGGAGGCGACTCGACGTTCTACATTTTCGCCGCAATATCCACGCTCGGAACCGTATTTGTGTTCTTCTGCGTGCCGGAAACGAAAGGAAAAACTCTGGAAGAGATCCAAGTGATGCTTAACGGCGGTCAGGCGGCGCCGACGACGTCGACCAACAGAGGGGTAGACAACGAAGCCTACACGTACTGATTTTAATAAGGACAATGCAATTCCAATAATTTTTTATAAAATGATGTGTAAATATTTCTATATTATTACCTAGTCCTATATGCTTTAAAAGCAAATTTTACTATTTATAATTTATTGAAAAACTGCGTATGAGTGAAAAACAAGATATTTTCAAGTTTTATCAATCTGGTTGTACTCCATATTTTAATAATCTCTTTTAAAAGTAAATTTTTAAATAAAGAAGATAGTATATTTCTACAATATATCAAAACCGTCGACTGACATATTTCAATGGCCACCCTTACACTATCATACTGCTTCGTCCTTTGATGAACTTCAGCTGACCAGACCACATTCACTGACATGTGTGTCGTGTAATAACGATGCAACGCTCAATAATGAAATAAGCAGTTTCTTTTTAGGTACTCACAATATTTTGTGCTACAATGCATTGATTGTCAGCTGTAAAAATGAAACGTTGATGATGGTCACTGGAAAATGTGTTGAAAATTTGTTCAAAATAATGGTGTTTTTCCGCCCAAAATATTCTTAATATACTTGATGAATGGATGTTGACACTGAGCAAGGTTGTTCGTACAATAGTCCAGGACAATTTTACTCTCAACACAACTCGAACATTAGGTGTGGGGCCAAGCAGGGGGCAATTTTTCAAGTGGTTGTCACTGCCTGTTTTTCGTACGTTGAATTTCGTCAGAATTTGTTCAGAATTTCAGATGTGAAACCTGTTCTATTTGCAAGTTTAAGCCCCTAAATGTGATAACGATATCAAACTTCAGTTTCCGAGTGAAGTAAAGTCTCTCTGGACGTTATACTTTATGTGCTTGTGTTATGCCTGAGTTTCGTAAATCTGCAACATTCAATATAAAAACTTATATCTTCAATATTCGACTACCAATCTGAATACATCCAAAATCGTTTAGAGATAAGACATCACACTTCATAATTTTTGTAATAGAACATTGGAAAAACATATTTTTTAAAAATGGGGGTACGATGAAGTTGTTGCAATTTTGCACCATTTTACGTATCACCCTGTAGAAAATCCACATAAAGTTTCTCAACATTCACTATTATAGGATAAGTTACGAAAAGATTAGGCTAGTTAACGCAACAAACAAAATGGAAATCGCAATCGGCAGTCGGGAGATATTGGCCTCCAAAGTCGAACCATTTTCCCGATACTGACAACTTCGTTGTCTAGCAGTTTAGTTGTAGAAAAGATTGAATAATTTTTTTGAGGGGGAAATCTGAAATGGAACCAACGGTTTTCGGATTTTTCCTCATGTGAAAACTGCAAACTTTTAACTTTTCTTTCTGTGAAAAGAAATTCACCATATTTTTTTTTAATTTAAAATGATGTGCAGCTTGGCTTCTATTCCCATTTGAAGTTTTTGAGAGGGTACCTACTTAAATAAATAAATAAATAAATAAATATGCTTTATTGTTCCTTCGGCCTTTTCGGCCATGAACAAGTAAATTAAAAATAAAAGAAATTACAAAATATATGGAATTCTCTGTTCCCGTAACATCAAAAAAACAAATAAATTCTGACCATATACCTACAAATAGCAAAACTCAACGCACAACGCTAAAAATAGCAAATATCTCAACTTAATCATCTATCAAGGACCGTATCTTTACCACATGACTCAAAAAGGAGTGGACATAGCCCCAAACGTGTAAACTTGTGGAGGAAAGGATAGAGTGGACGTCCATTAGGTTTTTTGATTTTTTTCTACATTCACCATAGATAGGACACTCAAACAACACATGTGAAAGAGTTTCATCCTTTCCCAGGCAGCAGTACGAACATTTCTCCCGAATTTTCAACTTGTGTACAGCTCGACCGACAAAGAAAGTACAGTATTCACTACTCGTGGTACGGAGTTGCAAAGCTAGCACTCTCAGATGGTGAGGAAAATCGTAGAGTTTACTTGTAGAGCTTAGACGTTCGTAAAATTTGAATTCAGGGAAGTGGACAGATAAAAGCATTGAATCTTCATCACTCGTTCTTTGCGCTTTCTGAATTTTGTTCAAGACGTGATCCACCGCTGCGTCATCCACCTCAACCACCGTGTCCAAATCCATACCTCACCCGTTCATCAACTCCTTCATCTGAGAGTACCAGTTCAGCCTAATATCGTTTGTCGGTGTCCCGTCCAGGTATTTCAGGTGACGTAAAGCCCTCGCTGGCAGCCTGTTGGATTTCATTCTGAGAATTCTATTCAGCAAACAGAGTGAATCCCTCACAACATAATAAGAAAGTTTAGTTGTATTGAATTCTAATCTCAAAATGTGATTTGCCGTGGTCCTTTGGAGAAAATTGCAGTTCTTGAGGAATTTACCTTGGACCACCTCCATATTTTCCAAATAACGAAGTCCCCAAATGCCTACACAGTAGTGTAAGGTTGGCATCACCACAGCCTGGAACAGTTTCCTGTAGCTCACCCAGCTATGAACCCTATTCCTCAGTGAAATTCTTCTTACAAGTCCCGAACTTTGATTCGCTTTGTTAATCTTTTGTTTGCAGTTTTCATATAAAAGGCCATTATATCTAAAACAAACCCCCAGGTATTTGAAAGAGTTTACAATCTCCAAGTCAGTACCATTGTACACAAATTTTGCTCTTGTATAGTTCGGGCTATTTCTAAATATCAGGACCTTACTCTTTGCTGTGTTCACTTCGAGCTTATTCATCACGTTATATTGATGTAAGGCGTTTAGACTACGTTGCAGAGAATTAGGGGAATCCGCGAACAAAATCAAGTCATCGGCATACAGCAATACAGTCACATCGTCTCCACTATCTATTGGAATTCCCTTGACACCCGCTCTCAGTAGGAACTTCTCTAGGTCTGCCAAAAACAACCCGAATAGCAAAGGACTAAGGCTGTCACCTTGGAGAACGCCCCTTGTGATCGTTACTTCCGCGTACTGACCATCCCCCACGTTTAGTTTTATGGCAGCTTTGAAATACAGATTTTTCAAAATTCTAATAATTTTCGAACTTATTACGGTACCTACTTAGTACTCACCTGTCTAGGGGACTGGAACGGCAAGATTGAACATACGCTAGTTACATGTCCCCTCGAAAAGGAAGCAATTATTATTAATCATATGTATTTAGGTACCTAACTACTGCTCAACAAAAATCGACATAATTTTGGCTTCTTTCCAGAAACAAATTGTAAAGCGAAAAACTGGAAGTGAATTCGTTTAAAAAATCACTTGTATACTTTGAACCACACTGCACGAGACAGTGAATGAGACACATAGGTAGGTGTACACAGTTTTTTAATCTCATGAATTGAAAAGATCTTTTTTCATGTACTTGTAATACATAATAATATTCCAATGTTTGGTAAATGTTACATCCATATTTTTCAATTTCCAATTTGGCGATGTCCTAAAAAAAAAAACAGGAAACATTAGGTACCTGCCTAATGAAAAACAAAGTATAGGTTCTTAATTCAACTCACTTGAATGTATCTCTTTTTAGTAGTCTTGGAGTTCACTTTCCGCCAAATATATGTCCAGAACTGGAACCACCTAAATTCATCCCAATACTGACATGGAAAGCAGCCATAAACCATGCTGAAATTCTACCCACGACATTTAAAGCTCCCACAGACACGAACAGAAGGCCTAATTTCAGAGAATTTCTAGTGACAATTTGCACCGCAGACGAAACACTAGCATAAATTTGACCAATTATAGGAATCTGTTCTATAGCACTGACAATGCTGACATGACCAAGAAGGATTCGTTTCACATTAATTCTAGCAAATATTCTTTCGATGAGATTGCCAGAACCGGAGGAAAGCACTTCTTCGTCGATGCTGATGCCTACGACCACTTGTTCCAAAATCCTAACACCAGCTGTTGAGTTGAGCATTCCCAAGAGGTTCAGAACTAACGTCGGCAGAGAAACACTGTAGCTTACAGATTCTTTGATTTGGATCAAGACCTTGACCACCAAATGCATCGACTCTTGTCCGTTGGAAGAGCGCAAAATTTCAATAACTTCTGAAATGTGTACTGAACCCACTATCAAGGTGTTGCTCTGGAGATTTTTGACAAAAGAGACAAAACCGGCGAGGGTTTCCGATCCTTGCATGCGTTCACTGAGCTTGACCAATCCGGCAATTACACCTGCCCATTGTTGTTGAACCTCCTCTCTTGCACTCACGCTGTAGTAAATCAAAGTGTGAATCAAAACGTCTAAATGTATTTGGCCATGGATCACCAGTATAGCTTGGTAGACGACTTTGATTAAACCATTAAGTCTTTCAGATGATTCACCTCCAAGTCTAACCATCCAGAACAAAAGCCGCTCTTGTGAGTTAAGGACTGCACCAAGCACCACAGGTAGGTCCACCTTTTCCTGGATTTGTACCAAAATATGGATCAGAGCTTCAGCTCCCGAAGTAGCGGCCAAAATTATGGCCCAATCAAGCTCAATTTTTTTCTCAATCAGAACGGCGACGCCTCCTTCAATTTCTTCAAAAAACGCGGCTAAGCCAATCATGACGTTGTAAAACCAAACTATGTCACCACGTAGATGAATCACGGTTGATCTAGTTCTGCTGATCAACACTTGTAAAACCTTCACATACACAAGACTGAGATTTGCGCTTATGCTGACCAAGATTTCTACAGCCTCAAAAGCAGATTCCCGCAACCGGACGGAATATTCAGCACTAAGATGTATCAAAACTCCTGCTACTGCCTCAACTGCAGCTTGTCCCGCTTCTTTCAAGCTAAAAGATTGCCCAACTTTCTGTCCAAGTTCTAAAACTACGGTCAATGAAGAAACCTTTTCAATATACGCGCTGAACGATCCCTTTGAACTAAGCCAAACCTCTTGCGAGACTCCTGCGGCAATGTAAGCGCCCGACTGGGCTCTGATGTCTATCACAACGACAGCTCCGGTTGAACCATCGAAAACTGCTACGATATTCGCCGAAACGTCTATGGCTAAAGCCACATGGGCTGTTTCGTTAACCACAGCTAGTATAGTCCTGTTTTCGTTGAAGACTAGTGTCAGCTGGCCTGTCCCGTTACTTTCTGTTGGAAAAAATGCAGTTAACAACAATTCAAGAGCTATGGCACCTAGGCTGCACCTAGGTGAAAATTTCAATTACCAGAACCGGGTGAAACTGGAACTGGACATATCCATCCACAATGTTTGTTACTGTCTTCAAGGGCTCTGGTGCGTATGTGAGAACGGTGTTCGCTTGAGGATGCTAGCCTAGCTTCATGTGCCAAGTGATATGCTTCCAAAAATTCTTAAAAATGCAAACAATGAAATTTTAGGCCTGTTTAAATTTGTCTTTGAACTTCTTAGATTTGTGAAATATTATTCGAAAAAAAATTCATATGAAGTCTTTTGTTAATTTATGGCTCCATATGAAGTTTTTTCGAAATTTAATTTTTTTATGACCCATTAGCCCCTCTCAACTTTGCAATCACTTGTTTAGTCTGGGGGCATAGGGTCAAAAAAGGCTTGGCCGTGTGCAACTTCGTGAAGATATATGGAGATATGTCCTAATCGACTCCTGGGCGATCAAGGACCATGAAAAATTATGGTGGAATATTGACATCTGCTGCAGGCAGATATGGTGGAGGCGCCAAAATGGGCTTCATCTGGTAATAATAAACTGGCTGTAGCTCGTTTGTTTTTCAACGGATTTCAACATCTGAACCGTCATTTTGTAGACAAAAAAATTCTCTTCTTTTTTATACCTGAATTTACAAACGTCATTTCGGGAAACTGTCAAAATTGTCTTTATAAGATATGCTAAATTCCGACCTTTTTTTTAAGGTTATCTGATATTTTTGAAACTTGACAGTATTATAGATCTTGAGGTGCCCTTTCCGAATTCCCACTTTTCCACTCCGTATATTTGCCGTCTTGGCCGCCATATTAAAAAGATGGCGCCCAAAAAACAGTTTTTTGTCACCATCTTCATTTCAGTCAATGTGAGGTGGAAGCGTTTATATGCGAATGGAAGCTTATTCAATTCTCTACAATTTGACACCTTACTCGTGTACGTGCTATTTCCGGTTCTTGGGCTATGACTTCTAGAACTCCCTGGAGCATCAACTTTTGTCATCCAATCAGCATAATCAAGTTGATCTTAGCTCCACGTGGCAGTCAAATTGACCATAAATAATGATAAGTTGTCAACCACAGACCATTAATATCCAGAAAATCAGTCATGGTAACAGTTGTTATGCAACTACAGAGTGAACTCTAAGGGAAAATTGAGCTTGAAAGAGTATAGCTTGAGAACCGAAAGTCGCACATGAGTGATTCAGATGTCAAATTCTAGAGAATTTAATAGACCTCCACTTTTGATATGAAACCGGAAATTTTATGACAAATTTTCCGGAAATTTTCTGAAAATAATTTTTTTGGACGCCATCTTTTCAAAATTATGGCCAGAACAGCAGAGACACGAAGTGGAAAAGTGGATATTCTGAATAATGACCCCAAATTTCATCATAATAATGAGTTCCGAATATATCTGATGTCCTTCATATACTATATTATCTTTTTGTCTTTCTAAAGTCAATTTACTTTCACAGTTCACCCTGTAATTACACAAATAACATTACCATGATCGATTTTCTGAATTTTTCATCATCTATGGTTAATGGCCAAAAGCTATTTATGGTTAATTTGCTTACTACATGACGGTGGTATCAATTTAACATGCTGATTGAATGCCGAAATTTGATGCTTCCGGAAGTACTGAAAGCTCTAACTCAATAAATGACTGATATGTCAAATTGTAGAGATTTGAATGGGCTTTCCTCCGCATATACACGTTTCAATCTTGAGTCAGTTGAATTCAAGATATTGACGAAAAACTGTTTTTTGGGCGCCATCTTTTCAATATAGCGGCCAAAACGGCAAAGATACGAAGTGGAAAAGTGAAAAATTCGGAAAAAGCACCTCAAGATCTATGATACTGCCAGGTTTCAAAAATATCGGATAACCTTAAAAAGATGACGGAATTGAAGATATCTTATGAAGACAATTGTGACAGTTTCACGGAATGACGTTTGTAAATTTAGGTATCAAGTAAGAAGAGAATTCTTTTGTTTACAAAATGACGTGTCAGATGTTGGAATCCGTTGAAAAACAAATGAGCTACAACCAGTTTTTTAATACCAGATGAAGCCCATCTTGGTGCCTCCACCATATTTGCCTGCAGTAAATGCCAATATTCCACCATCATTTTTCATAGTTCTTGATCCTTCAGGAGTCAACTAAGACATAACTCTATATTTCTTCACGAAGCTGCACACGGCACGACCTATGCTCCCATACTAGTTGGATTTGAGTAAAATTCTAGTCATGGGTGGATAATTGAGAACAAATCTCTGGCAAGTAACAGCCAAATACCTCAACCCGTTTATGAATTATTAAAAAAAAGCAATAAAGAAGTTAAACTTTGAAAGGCTGCATCTCCTTTATAAGGCGTCTGAAAGGCATGTTTTCATGATTATTGAGTCAGCCTTGAAATTAATAGGGTTAAAGTCAGGACACCTGTAGAGTACAGGGTGTTTCATATCCTCCACGGCAATAGTGTTTTACAGGAAAAGTAGGTACTGGTCCTAGAGAAACAAAGCTGTCATGATCTCTTCTATTAACCACTATCTTTTAGAAAAAGGGGTCTTTTGGAACACAGGGTGGAACAAAATTATAAATGGCTACGATTACACAGGTGAACTAGAGCCGGAGTGACCCAAATTCCACCCAAAGTGATTCTTCTGTTCCAGCGTTTACACTGGTAGACTAACGCGGCCGACCTGTTTCAAAATAGAAACTAAAACTAAATAAATTTACAAACTGAATTTAGTTCAGACCACGGCTAACCGGGTACCTGACTCAAGCTACTTGGTCCTAGCTTGGTCCTTGTCCGTGATCGTTTACAACACGTGGACCTCGACGTGGACTAAATTTATTTGGATCGAATTTAGTCTTAGATCGCGGTCGCGGACCAAAACGTGTAAAGGCAGCCAATATCTAGGCTTTGCACTAGTTATTATTCAAACATACCTACATAATATTCTGCTAATAAATGTTAAGATATCTCATTTTTCAATCAAAAATGGTAGGTATATTATACCTACCCAGAAGAACAAATAGAAGACATACTGACTTTGATTGACGGTCGCATAAACAAAATCCAAGTAATAAAACAATGAGTTCACTTTCCCAAACAATACGATTCAAGGATGTTACTTCACAGTTACAATAAATGAGATATATACAATCTTTATTGGCAAACATAATAAATCACCTAGCAAAAATCAGGTAAAGTCCTGAGAACTTCTTTTACCAAGATGTTTTTCAACAACCCGAGTAACAACCCTTTATTCCAGAAAACCCATTTTTCTGAAAGATCTTGGTTGATAAAAGATATAATGGAAATTTGGTTCTCCTAGGTAGCGTAATTTTCTAGTAAACCGCGATTGGCGTGGAGAATGAACCCTGTAGGTAGAGCGAGAGGTAGAGGAACTAAGGACAGCGATAAAGAAATAATTTCCAACAGGGTGAAAACGGGCTTTAAACGATTGTAAACGGATTAGGGTACGACATGCCAGTTATCTGAATTTCCCCCTGGCGCAGATTACTGGCTTCATCTAAGACTTCACCATCAGCAACAAGGAGTTCAAGAGCTTGGTTGTTGTAGAATATATTCTTCCAGCCATTTGGAATTATTCATTTCCTTATTGTCCCAAAATTTTCCGGCCGCGCCCCGCGCGTCAGTACCGACTTTATTACACCACCAGCAATATCTACCTATCTACATAAACCCGCCCTAAATGCAGTTTTACGACACTATAATAAGCGAAACTAAACTCTGTCTTTATTATTTTATTATAATATTTCGAAGAGATAGTAAACCAAAACCTAGCAAACAATAGGTAAGTACCTATATGTATGTAGTTTGGTTGTTTAGTTAGTTGCAGCAATGTTATATAGAGACCCTAATTTCACTTCAAATAATACAACAACTATGATACACCTCAACGCAAAGTATAGGTACCTAAAATAGGTATACCTACTTAACTAAATTCAGGCTGAACAGAAATTTTAAGAAAACTTACCATGTCCAAAAGAAGTTAGCAGCAAAGAACAAAAAATAACGGCAACAGTTTGCGTTTTCATTATGAGAAGCCGGGGTAGGTAATTAGTTCAAGCTTAGATTTTCAAAAGTCAGACCTAGAGCGACACATTTATATATCTATACCTGCCTACTTTCCACAAACATTTTTGAAATATGCTCTCTTTAATATCTTAGAGTGCATATTTATGCAAATAAGGAAATAAGGTTTTCTGCATACTTATGAAAATTGTCTGGTCTTTTACGGTGCTGCTATCGGAAAATATGTTAAAATAAATAATGTTCAAAAGCGCAATTTACAGATTTTATTACAGAATAGATTACCGATTCGATAAAAATTGCCACGGAGGAAAGGACGTTCTTTGATATGACGTTTGTTACATGCGTGGATACCGTCCATTCCTCGCGGGTCTGGTACATTTCACCGACATGCCGATTCACCGACAAGACATTTTACTGCAGGACAATCAACCGATTCCGACTTTACATGCTTCCACCGAACATTCGGTAAGAAGCACCAGAACAAAAGAATCAAATCAAGTCTGCAGTTGGAGTTTTCCACCATTTCCCAGTCGGGTGTTACGGATTTTAGTGACTTTGTCAAAATGAAACCTGCATATTCCGTAAAATTAATAAAACTGCAGTGCAAACTTCGACCTGCAGTACCTAAGCCCCACAAAATATTAATTTAAGGTGCAGACTTGGTGCGAAGAGAGCGGCTGGGGAAGTTAGATGAATAATAGACCGAAACATCACTATAAATACGTGAAGACATGGAAATGTAATAAACGAGAGGATTTTGAAGATAGAACTAGAGCTAGACAAGAAAAAAAAACTTAGCGCTCTTACACTGTATGAACCAAATGAAGACGCAACAACAACAATAAACGACCCATTTTGGGAAAGTGTAGCAGAAGCAGTAGAAGAGGCAAGAGGAAGCATTGTTGGGCTGGGAGATCTGAATGGGAGAGTTGGTGAAAAAAGAAGTTGACAAGATATACCATCGGAACACACTGGGAAGCAACAAAGAGCAACAATGGGAATCGAATAATAGACTTCTGTGTACAGAATTCCATTCTTACCTATCCCTGGAGACAGTGACGGATTAGAAAGCAGTGACGCCCTAGGCTGATTCAATTCGGCGTCCCCTCCCCTCCACTTTTGGAACTACAACAATTAATGATGAAAAAAATCCACCTTGATTTTTTCTTCATTTTTCAAGATTGAATAAAAAAATGTACAGGTTGTTTAAAAACAGAACAAAACTAATACGATCATAGAGTAGCACACTGTGAGTAGGTACCTTTGTAAAGTGTTAAACACTAGTCACCACTACTGACTGAATAGGCCCTCTTTCAGCCTGTGGGCAGGTGATTTTCATTTCTATATAAATAGTATATTGGTAGAGGTCTGTCTCCTTGAGAAAAGTCATTTCATGTTAATTGAAAGATGATGGGTGACATTCATTCGCTTCGTCACTAGAGCTATAAACGAAAATTTAACCTTTTTCCCGGTGTCTTACGCCGCTGCCGCGCCGTGGGGCAAAGATCTTGAACATTTTTCGTGAATTCATGCTTTTTTTTTCAATTTCGCCTCGGTCGGCGCCCCCTTTTATCGAGGCGCCCTAGGCTGCAGCCTACTTAGCCTATTGGTTAATCCGTCATTGCCTGGAGGCCGCACACAGCATTCGGTCCACTACATTCTCATGCAAGACAGCAGTCTTGTTGATCCGTCCGTTGAGCTCGGCATCAGATTGCATCCATCGATTCCCCTTCCGCTCTTCCTGGCTTATTTCTTGTGGCGGTACAGCGATTGCCCTTTTTGTC
Organism: Anaspis maculata; assembly: GCA_949128115.1. Lineage (NCBI taxonomy): Eukaryota > Metazoa > Arthropoda > Insecta > Coleoptera > Scraptiidae > Anaspis > Anaspis maculata. The sequence continues at coordinate 50,644,659 of OX421963.1, forward strand.
ATTGGACAGTACAGATTTGTTGTCCACATTCATCTGAAACGTTGGAAGCCACAACGATCTGCAGTAATTCGACGTTGAGAGGGAATTGCCCACGTTGACTTCGTCTGGCAGCCATCCAGGTAGCATCTTCTCATAGGTTGTCCATGGGCTTTTTCCATCGAAGTTCGGCAGCTTCACATGATGAATACCTGCTGAATTGACTGTCGTAGCATCAGCGGCAGTTTTCGGGACCTGTTGCTCCAGCTTCGTCACATTGGCTTCCATCTTCCATCGCTTCCAATCTTTCTACTACTATCGCTACCACCGCAACCATTTTTCCTTCCATTTACACTGCCGTCGAAATACCGCGTTTGTTGTTCTACAACGGGTAAAACTTCTTCCCTCTCATCCAGTCGTTCACTTTCCTGTCCTTCTAGAAGATTCTTCATTTTTCCATTTTCCTCAACACGCTTTTTTTCCGGTTCTTTCAGGAGGTCCTTCAGTTCTTCTTCATCTTCTTGACGCCTCTTTTTTTGTCGAGTCTCCTGTTCTTGAAGAAGATCCCTGATTCTTCTTTTTCTTCACTTCGTTGATCATGCAGAGGATCTCAGAAGATCTTGCTGTTGTTGTAGAAGATTCTTGGATTGGCAGCGGGGGCTCTGGTAAAAGGAGATTTAGCAAAAGAGAATTTAACGGAACACACGTGTACTTCAGCTTATAAAAACAATTAGACAGCGACCTAGGAGGATATAAGAATAGGGAGGGAGTATAACCCAGCTTGTGGGCGGGGGGAAATGAAGCCGGGAGACGTAAGGGGTGAGGTAGCAACTACGCCCAAATATTGCATCTAGTTACAGGAGTCTTTTGACTTTTGTGAATTAATTGACGTTATTGAAATAATTTGAAACTATTTGAGGTTAGTGAGATTTTTTTGATTGACATAAAATGAGTCCTGCCTGATATCTTTTATCTTTGTGCCTGGATCTTGTTTGGATGGTGCTTCATCTATAGGAGCTGAATAGATCAACTTTCCCAGGTGTGGGAAAGACAGAGGCGCTGGATACAATATCATGTATGAAGAATACCGAATACCTATCCCATCAATGCGAGCCGGAGCTGCCGAAGGGAAGATACCTACCTGTAGTATGGGGTCGCCTAATGTTTCAGTAGAATGTTAGGCAAGGATGAGAATGACCAGCAAACTCCAAAAATAATGAGCAGAAAATGAGCAGTTCGATTCTTTCCTCCTAGATTATCACGTATTTGTGAGGTCAGCATTGTTAATACACCTAATGATGATCTACACTCTGTGATCTACACTGAACAGTGATAGGAGGTAGGTACTCTGGAAACCCCATCATCAGCCAATTCTAAGGCCTGTGTAGACTTCAAGGTTCATGGCAAAATTACAATGAAAAGTACCCACCTAGGTATCTATCTTGGTGGAATTTCTATCCTGCTACGGACTATCACCTACCACGAAGTTTGTGACGAAAATGCTAATAAGTAGAAGCAAGTGAAACCTGTGATGAAATTCCTTTATGTAATCCAACGATCATATTTAGGAAGGATGTGGCTGGATCTGGTGCAGCACAAAGCGTCATAGACTGACACTGACAAGAGCGACAGATCGCAGAACTTGACGTGGCAGTATTCAGTTTCAATGGTAAAGTGATAAAAATTTTGGGCGTACAAAGATGGCGGATATGACATTTCCATGGCTTCACTTTTTATGACGAACCCTCCCTCCCTATTCTTATATCCTCCTAGACAGCGACAGACATTTTGTTATAACTTTACATGACAATTCTGACATATACTTAAAATTACAAGGGCATGTTCCGTTTTAGTAATATTCGTACCGAAACTCCGGTTACCCGGTCCGAATTGATAATATTACTTGTATTATTTGTAAATCGGACCACGGTTATTTTAACCAGAGGGAACCGAAGCGACCGGCGTTTGAGCTTGGTTACTCCGGTTAAAAACATGGCGGATGACATTACTTGCCAATTTTGAAAGTTGGTTTTGAGTTTTGTCATGACACGAATCACGAAACGATCCCAGAAGACTACAAATTACTTTCATACCGTCCGTTTACATAATTTTCTGCGATATGGTTTGCCCTTGGAGCCAGGTACAGGCATACCTACAGGAGGGTACCTGCAGAAGAAGAGGCAGCTACCCTATACGTTGGCGGCCCAGCAGCGTGTTCTGAATTCTGCAGCCAAAGTCAGACACACTTCTCAAGCTTGCTCGGCCCAGGCCCTCGTTAAAAATGTCCATCTTGAACGCGAGGTATGTCTTGGACTGGAATTTCAATGTAACCCCATGTAGCAAAATGATAAGGGTTTAAGCAACGTAAAGGTAGGTATATAGGTAGCGAGGTAGGTAGTAAGAGAGCTGGAAGCTTGTGATGTGATTTCAAAACATGTAGGTACCCTTCACCATTTTCTGCTCTGCCTGCTTTGCAGGCAGCCTGGATGTTCCAAAATCAAATTTCAACGTTTGACAACTTCACATTGACGGAAGATTGACCAGAGCGTTCCGAAATAACCGGTAACCATAAGGTACCGCTTTTTCGGTTACCGGTTCGAAGAGTTGTAAAACGGAACATGCCCTAAATAAACACTAAAGTAACTACACACGATGTGTTGTGTGTATGTCTGGTTGCAGATGCAGAGGCTTAATTATTAACACTCCCACGAGACTCTGGGATTCTGCAACACATACTTCATTACAAAATAAACTATCACAAACATAAATTATTCGTTAACATAATATTAAGGCATTGTTAATCCTATTAACAATCTCAAATTGGCATGTCGGTTTCTACTCAAAGGTTTAGTAAATATATCGGCTAACTGAAAATTAGTAGTAACAAACTTTACATCAATGACACCCGATTCAAATTTTTCTCGTATGAAATGATATTTAATGTCGATGTGTTTGGTACGCGAATGAAACACACTATTCTTGATTAATCGGATGGCACTCTGATTATCAACAAAAATTGCGGTTGGCAGAGCAACATCTTCACCAACATCACTTAACACGCACTGTAACCATACAACTTCCTTGCATGCGGTGGCTGCTGCGATGTACTCCGCTTCGGCTGTAGATAGGCTCACCGTAGGTTGCCTTCGGCTGCACCAGGTGACTGCTGACTGGTTGACTCGAAAGATGTAGCCAGTCGTGGATCTTCGAGTGTCACAGTCTCCGGCGTAGTCGGAATCTGAAAAGCCATCAAGGAGAGGGCCTTCGACTTTCGATGAGTACCTGATTCCATACTTGGAGGCGCCCTTTAGGTACTTGATTATGCGCTTTACGGCATTCCAATGGGCCGCTGTTGGGTTGTTCAGATGTCTGCTCACAGATGATACAGCAAATGCAATATCAGGACGGGTGGCGGTGGCAGCAAACATTAGAGAGCCGACGGCTTCTCTGTAAGGTACATTGCTGTTGAGGGGCTCACCCAGGTCTTGACTTAAGCGAGCATTTGGATCAGCCGGAATGCTGATGGGTTGACAGTCCTCCAGGTTGAATTTCTTCACAATGTTGTTAATGTAATTTTCTTGATGAATGAAAATCGATCCGTCTGAACTGTCGCGAGTGATTTCCACACCGATAAAACATTTTGGATTCCCAGTCACGGTTACTTGGAATTTTTGTTTTAAACCACTAAGAATGTACTTTAGTTCGGTATCACTACTGGATAATAATAGTCCGTCATCAACATACACGAGAAGGAAACTTACTGAGCTTTCAGTTTGTCTTTTGTAGAGGCACTGGTCAGCTGAGCTCTGTTGAAACCCGACGCTCAGCAGGAAGTTATCGAAAAGTTCGTTCCATACCTTCGGTGCCTGTTTCAGTCCATACAGTGACTTAATCAAACGACAAACTTTGTTTGTAGGCACGTCTGAACCAGTTGGAGCTTCAATGTAGATTTCTTCCTTCAGTTTTCCGTAGAGGAATGCAGTTTTGATGTCAAATTGGCTCATCAGATACCTGCTCTTAGCTGCGATGCACAAGAGCACTCGAAGTGTGTCAAAACGGGCCGTTGGGGAAAATGTTTCTTCGTAGTCGATTCCCTTGACTTGTTTGATAGGCCAGGCGGTATGTCGGTAAAATCACTACAATCTGGAAAAAACTCCGACCAAAGCTTTTATGGTGTCAAACTTTTCGTAAGGTCAGTAGTTTACTACCACTGAGTTTCCGCCCAAAAACGAGTTGTGCTGATTCCTCCACATCTGCGCGAAGGTAAAGGATGCCTCGAAAGTGCAAAAAGACCTGTTAAACCTTCCTACTTTTTTGTTATATTTGCCTAAATGCAAACGTACAACTCTTACGCAAACATTGGAAGCATCTGTCATCATCTCTGTGCCAGTCTTACTGTTGAAAAAAAAGATTTCTTTGTGCGGATCAGATAAATTACATTTAATTGTCTTTTCACACAAGAAAACGATGGAGCAACATGTATTTTGGATGTTTTCTAATAACTTGTACTCACTGAGCCCTTCTATGGCATTAAAATTTCAATAACAGCATTTTTGAAGATGTTGCCAGCAAAAAAGTTATTAATTTTCACCCGCCTGTTCAGCAGCAATTTTTCCAATTTTACCAAACACCGTTTCCGGAAATTTTATAAGGAATGAAAAGCTCAAACTCTTCTCTAACGATATCGTGCCTGGCTTAACCGCGGCACGCACTTGAAAGTCTAAAAAACTGTTTTCTTTTCGAGAGGTCCTGTTTCACCCGTGTGCGGCCGTGCCTACTTGACATAGACCGGACTGATTACACGAGCTTAGAAATGTACTCTTTTCCAGCTTTAAAACGCGACCATTATTATTGAGACTTTGTACATTGATTCATGAAGAAATCATACATTATTTTATCATTAATGGTCGTGTTTCAAAGCTGGAAGAGAGTATATTTCCAAGCTTGTGTAATCAGTTCAGTCTATGTCAAGTAGGCATGGCCGCACGCGGGTGAAATAGAACTGCTCGAAAGAAATCAGTTTCCTACACTTTCAAAAAGCGTGCCGCAGTTAAGCCAGATATAATATCATTAGAAAACAGTTTCAGCTTGTCATTCCCTATAAAATTTTCGAGAAAGGTGTTTGGTAAAATTGAAAAAACTGCTGCTGAACAGGCGGGTGAAAATTATCCACTTCTTAGCGGGCAACATCTTCAAAAATGCTGTTATTGAAATTTTAACGCAATGAATGGGTTCAGTAAGTACAAGTTATTAGAAAACATCCAAAATACATGTTGCTCCATCGTTTTCTTGTGTGGAAAAACAATTAAATGTGATTTATCTGACCCGCACAAAGAAATCTTTTTTTTCAACAGTAAGACTGGCACAGAGATGATGACAAATGCTTCTAATGTTTGCGTTAGAGTTGTACGTTTGCATTGAGGCAAATAAAATGAAAAAGTACGGGGGTTTAACAGGTCTTTTTGCACCTTCAAGACATCTTTTACCTTTGGGCAGATGTGGAGGAATCAGCACAACTCGTTTTTGGGCGGAAACTCAGTGGTAGATACCTACTGACCTTACGAAGAGTTTGACACCATAAAAGCTTTGGTCGGAATTTTTTCTATCCAGAATGACCTATCGCCTGGCCTATGAATCCTTTGGCACATAATCGAGCTTTGTAGCGCACTTCTTGATTGTCTGGAGAGCGTTTTATTCGAAACACCCATTTTGTTGGAATTGCGGTTTTGTTTTCAGGCAGGTTTGCAATCTCCCACGTTTTGTTTTGTTTCAAAGCCTCCAGTTCTTCTTTGATAGCTGCTTTCCATTTTTCTTTGTCATCACCATTTACAGCTTCTTCATAAGTAGTGGGGACGATCTCAGTAAAGTGCAATTCTTCGTTCAGCTCGTAATTTTCTTCAAGAAAGGCAGGTGGTCTACGATTTTCTCTCAGCCCATACTTTCGACTTCTGCTTGCGTTTTCTTTAGTCGTTCTCTTCTGTGTTTGGCTTTGGCTCTTGTCTTCTTCGTCTTCACTCTGTTCGGCACTCCCATCCACTTCAGGAGCTGCTTGGCGTTGATCTGGAGCAGTAGCTTGACTTTCGATGTTCTCAGGTAAAACAACAGTAGCGATCGTGTGTTTTCTTTCAAGAACTTGATTTTCTTCGTCGAAGATCACATTTCTTGATACTTTTACTCGTCTTGTGTTTGGATCGTACAACCTGTAGTTCGTCGAAGTGCCGTCATAGCCTACAAGAATTAGTTTTTCGCTTTTCTTGTCCAGCTTGCGGCGTAGACTATCAGGTACGTGTAGATATGCTTCTGACCCAAAAACTCGAACATGAGACAATGTTGGCTTCTTGCCCGTCCACTTCTCATACGGTGTAGAGTTTTTCGCTTGACCCGTTGGTGTACGATTGAGCAGGTACACGGCTGTGTTGGCTGCTTCGGCCCACAGGGCTTTTGGCAGGTCTTTGGTAAAAAGCATTGCTCGTGCACTTTCCATGATTGTGCGGTTGTCTCTTTCACAACGTCCGTTTTGTTGAGGAGTGTATATTCCTGTTGTCTCCAGGACTATACCTCGATCTCTGAACAGCTTCTTGACGTTTTCGTTTATATACTCGGTACCGTTGTCCACTCGAACTCTCTGCACGTTACGACCGTTTTTCGTTTTGCACATATTCAGAAAATTTTTGAAGCGCTCGTAAACATCGCTTTTGTGCTTCATGAACATGATTTCTCTGTAGCCTGTGCTGTCATCTTTAAAAAGGACGTAGAACCTTGCTCCTCCGATAGATGGCTCGCTCATCGGTCCACAAACGTCACTTGAAATCAGTTCGCCCGGCTGGCTTGTGCGTCTCTCGATTGGCGCGAATTTCAATTTGTGCTGCTTGGCGTACACGCAGCTTTCGCAGAAAAAGTTATCCAAATCGGAAACTCTCACACCTTCCACCAGGTTCTTTGAGAACATTTCTTTCAGTGCTCCCACGCTGACGTGACCCAGTCTCTCATGCCACTTCTTCAAAGATGCAGTTGCAATGTTAGCTTCGGCAGTGATGTTCTTTGCTTCGACACGTATCAGCAGTCGATATAAATTGTTCTTTTCTCGAACGGCACGAGCAACTAGAGCGTCACCTTCATAGATCTCAGCTTTTGCATTGTCTTTCACGATTTTGAATCCTCTTCGCGTGATGATACCTTCGGAAAACAGATTTCTTCGCAGTCCAGGCACATAGTAAACGTCGTGCATTTCAGCAGGCTGCCATTCTCCATTCAGCCATTTCTGGATTTTGACAGTGCCAATTCCCTTCACCTCAAGCTCCTCATGATTTCCTAGCTTGACCGTCAGGACCCCAGCGGCATCATCCTTCAACGTGGAGAAGAACTCCTTGTTGTTGCACATGTGGTGTGTGGCTCCACTGTCCATCAACCATCTCTCCGACTCGAGCATCGTCTCGTCCTCGACTTCGATGTTGAATGCTTGCGACTGAGGCTGGCTGCCGTAGTTTCTTCTTGGAGCTCTACAGTCCCTTGACGTGTGCCCCTTCCTGTTACAGTTGTAACATTTGCCTTGGAACTTCGATCTGGGCTTGAAACTGTTGTTCTTTTTGACTGTCTGAGAGGCCAAGAATGCAGTCTCCACTGTGGCTTGGCTATTGAGATTCATTTCTTCATCAATCAACCTTGATGTTAGATTTGTCAACGTCTGTTTGGCTTCCTCCATGGATAACCAGGCCTGTCTAAAGGGCCAATACTTCGATGGTAGAGTACTCAGGATCTTCGTGATGATTGCGGTCTCGCTGATTTGGTCTCCAGACTCCTTAATCTGCTTGGCTAGCGATTCAACTCTGGCGATATGTTGGGCCATAGCGTCTGTTGGCTCCATTCTATACTGGTAAAATCTTTCATGGACCAGCATCTTATTCGTTTCCGTTCGCTGCTCATACACGGAGCTGAGTTTTGTCAGAATTCCCTTCGATGACTCGCAGTTCTCTATAATGGAAATTTGAGTTAATTCCATTGCTGAAGTAATTATACACATGGCTAGGGCGTCCTTCTTGTCCCATTCCTTGAGTTCGTTGGCTTGTGTTGCAGGTGGTTTCGGCACCTCACCGTTTGCCACTCCGTTCACTCCTCTTGCCCTTAGAGCGCATCGTACTTGGAATTTCCACTGCTGGAAGTACGGTCCGCTAAACTTGGCGATCTGGATCGCACCGCCTTCGCTCGACATCGTGGTGTATGCTTCTTCAACTCTTCAAGTTGAGAAGACCGTTCCTACCGATTTCTGGCGACACGAGGCTGCAACGCTGTACTTTCTTTTCTTCTCACTTTCCTTCACAGAACCCAAACGCAACGTGGGTCCATAACCTCTTGGATTGGCAGCGGGGGCTCTGGTAAAAGGAGATTTAGCAAAAGAGAATTTAACGGAACACACGTGTACTTCAGCTTATAAAAACAATTAGACAGCGACAGACATTTTGTTATAACTTTACATGACAATTCTGACATATACTTAAAATTACTAAATAAACACTAAAGTAACTACACACGATGTGTTGTGTGTATGTCTGGTTGCAGATGCAGAGGCTTAATTCTTAACAAAGATTTTTCAATTCTTTTTTTTCTTCCGATGCTCGCCAGCGCGTCTCCTAATCCCGTCTTCGGCATACTTCTCATCTCCGGTATTAACAAATCAGTTCCACAATGTTTCGAACGTTCTGTACTCGCAGGCCGAATTACTGTCAATGATCACACTTCTGACACCATGTTACGGATTTCGCGGTTGGGTTCTTTTATAATTGAGACGATCGTTCCTAAACACACACTATTTATTAGTGTGTACTACTATAAATACACGTCAACAATTATTTGCGCTTGGGTATATCGCTTCAATTTCGCGTTTCTATCCGCTCGTTGCTACTTTGGATTTAATACTGGTCCGTCAGTCGATCCCATCAGCGCTTATATACCTCCGATGGGTATTCTGGAAGTTTCCACAGGTTCTCTAGTGAATTCTACAGCCGCGGCATGTGGCTTAGGACGTCTCTCGCACTTTTGCGTGTATTTACCAGCGTGTTATGAAGCGGCGCCTCCGCCAATTCGACAGATGTTTCTTACTCGGTCATTGGGATCTCCAGTGGAATCAAATGGTTGAAACCTTCGCGTATATGCTCTCGAATGCCTAGAGCTTTGCAACTAGTCTACGGTCAACTAGAACGTCTACTGGAAAGATCAGGTGTGCTCTCGAATGCACGCAAGGCTCGCCATTCGTAACAATATAGGTACTTGCTGCGAATCATAATTAGAAAAAAGAGTGAATGAATTTATGGGGAGGAGGATGTTTGAAATTGGACCAATGAGTTATTATGAAGATGCTGCAAATCTGCTTCAATGTTTCTCTCAAATTTCAACTTTCCACCTGAAAGAATGTCTCGGACAAAAATTTCCATAGGTTCCTATAGATACTATAGTCGAGAAAGTATTGTGGTGCCACAACAGATTTTTTCTATTTTAAAAGCAACCTTATTCAAATAGAAAATTGGTTCTTCACGAAATTTGCCTTTTTTCCCCAAATACATATAAAAATGTTGAAGTACCAAACAAGTAGGAAGGTAAGTAGAAAAATTATAGTGCATTATCAATGCACTTTTACATAAAATATCAGGAGCCCACTTAGCGGTCCACAGCGAAATCAGTCTACAGCTCATCTGTGCTACAGCTCAAACGTCCCACCGGAAAAAAGTCCACGACTCATTTATCCCAGAGTTCTCCCACCGTGAGGACATCCGCTGCTAAAACCAAAACGATCCACCGGAAAAAAGTCCACCACGCATTCGCATTTATCCCCGAATTCTGACACCGCAAAGACATCCACTGCTCAAACGGAAACGGTTCACCGGAAAAAGGTCCACCACGCATTTATCCCCGAGTCTTCACAGTCTTCACACCGATAAATCATCGCACGGCTCAAATGCCTCCCCGGAAAAAAGTCCACCGCTCATATGCCACCGCCACTGCCATAATATGCCGCCTACACCCATAGACATTTCAAAACTAGTAGATGGTCTGTTGAAAGTATCTTTGGTTACATAACTATATTGGCATATTTGAACCTGAATAATGCTGCTCCCGTTCACCAATGGCGCTAGTGTCGAATTCCAGTTTCTAAATCCTAGTGATTTTATGGCTGTGTTGTTGGCCAGTGTCGATTTATCGATCGGCATGTTGCGAGCGATCAAGCCACGCGATTGGCCCAAATTCAAATGTATGAAGACAGTCATTTTCAACGTGATTTCCGTTGTATGTTCGATTATGTTCATTTCCATTCCGCCATTACCCGAAGTATGAAGCAGGTGCTTTCCACCTAGACGGTACAAATACCACCAGACGGCACATGTTCCATAGTGTGGCACAAAATTTTAGGTGATCCAATGAACGGCACAGAACCGAGTAGGAACACGTAGATGGAAAGCACCGTTTGGCACCCGCACATGCGTAAATGGCAGGTGTACCGAACTTGGGACTAGGTGGAAAGCACGCAGTGCAATCTGTGCCCATTGTTCGATTTTTGCTTTTATTCCGTTTCGAAAATGGTGAAAAGGAACAAATTAAAATTATGCTGTGTGTTGGAGGTTGGAGTTTCGTGATGTGGGAAACGGCGGGGGCGAAGTCTCATCGCCTTTCTCAGGTGGTGGCAAGCTCCAGGAGCTGAGAATTTGCGACGTCCATTTTGTGGCGCATTTTAAAGTTCCCGGTGCCAGCCGGGCAAGTTCCGATAGCACCCTTCGATTTATTCGGCAACTTGAAAAAAAATAAACATGTACCAAGGTTATTCCATACTCATTTTCAAAAGAAATATAGTTTTCTGGGTTTAATAAAGATGTTGTAAAGAATATTTTTCATGTAGTTTTCTCACCATTTCTTTAATATGACCTTTACTTTCACTTTTCATCAAATTCTGTTGTTATCGAAGAAGTTGGATTTTTCCACTCTCCCATAACTACAAAAAAGATACCTAAAATAGAAAACGGAACTTTCAATCATATGAAATATTTTGAACAATATCGGCCCATTCGAATTTCCCAGTGCCGCGCAATTCTAGTTTTGCTCCCGTCCGCTTGATGGCGCTCGTAACTTAGCTCCACCTTCTAACATGGCCGTTACACTTATATGTTGTATGATTGCTCGTTTTCTAACAGTGATCAGTAAAAAGTTTGGAGATGCAAAGACAAAGAGGTATAGGCTATCTGATTTCCACATGATTCTAGTGGGCTGCGGTTCAGGCCGCGATCGGCCGATGGCGACCAGAAACAGAGCCCAAACTTCATCTAGTTTTGCAATAACTGTGATTCAGCGCGCATGCTCGACTCCAACCAGTTTTCAAGTGGTTGGAAAGTTTTTGCTGCAAGAACGCGTAGCGAGCGGTTCCAGTTGAAACTAGGGACACAACAACTTGTCAAGTTTTCCCCGCCAAGCCGAGGTCTTATTTAAGGGGTTTCTGATGCGACTAAAAAAGTTGTCGACGGAAATCGGTTTTATTTTATTTTTTTCGTCAAGTACAAACTCATCCAAAAAAAAAATGTACAGACATTGCTATCAAATTTTGAAAATTTCCAAAATATTTTGAAAATATTTGAATTTGATTTTTGAAAATTCAAGAACTAGATAGAATCGACAATGTATCTTTCCTCAAGAAAGTCGCATGCAATTTGAACTTTCTATTTTCAAAAAAAAGGTACCAAAAATGACTTCTACTAATTCACTTTTTCATGTCTACGAGAAATCATTTTTGGTGCCTTTTTTTGAAAATAAAAAGTTCATATTTGGCATGCGACTTTCTTGAGGAAAGATACATTGTCGATGCTATCTAGTTTTTGAATTTTCAGAAATCAAAATTAAAATTTTTCAAAATATGATAGCAATATCCGTACATTTTCTTTTTGGAGGAGTTTCTTCTTGACGAAAAAAAAATAAAACCGATTCCCGTCAACAACTTTGTTAGTCGCATCAGAAACCCCTTAATAAATTTACCGAATTAATGTAAATATGTAACTTTCAGCAGGTAAAACTATTTTAAATTAACCTCGAAAATGCGTCTTTATTTACCTTTACTGTCACACTGTCACATTACGCGCCACGCCATCAATCAAAGATCGCCCGATTGCGAAGAAAGGCGTACGCATGCGTCTGATCACCAGTTTCTTTTTAATTCTCAAACTGCTCTGACCGTCCACAAACTGTTTTCGAACCGTTGGAGGCACCTGCCCAAACAGCTTACCAACAGTTGGCAACTCGAAGTTTACACTGCCCGAACGGCTTAACGGAAGCGCGCAGAATCCAAACGGTTGGAAACGGTTGTGTATCGCTGCCAAAACAAACCTAATGTCTATGGGCGAAGTCACCTGACAGTGGATGAATGCGTGATGGACCTTTTTGCGGTGGATCGTTTTAGCAGTGGATGTCTTCGCGGTGATAGAACTCGGGGATAAATGAGTCGTGGACCTTTTTCCGGTGGGACGTTTGAGCTGTGGGCTGATTTCGCCGTGGACTGCTGAATATGGACCCAAAATATCAAAATGATCTACAATGACGTTTGCAGGAAGGATGTTACGATTGGTGAGTGGTCCCGCGACAGACATGACGATTTTTTCGACAGATTTCGACTTTTCAACATACGGAGAATTCAAAGAACGAATAAAAAAATTGAACTTCCGCGATAACCTCGGCGATAACCATACTTTTCACTTTGAATAATTCGATGAGAAGTGAAATTTGTTGTGTTGGTACCAATGGTACGATACATGTTCACTTGATGCTATAACGTCTTCATCACGTCACGTCTTGGCTATATGGAATGTGTATCTACTTCTTCATACTTTCTTGCTGTTTTAATATACGCCAGAGTTGGTAGCACTCGTTCACTACTTGATGATGAGCACCATGCAGAAGATGAAGCCTCTGGGCAGTGGGCATTTCCATTCCATTTTCTTTACTACTGCCGCGTTTGGGCATATCACTTTCTGCAGTGGCCTATTGGTCACCACTGTCTAACAGCTTCAGCGAAGAGTAACCCGCCATCGCCAGTAGAAACAATTTTCCCTTCGTAATCTCGAAATTTTCTCTTGCGTATACATCAGCCGTGAACCTGATTGATTATACATGAACAAGTCGCTGCATAATCGTCAGGAAAGTGAAGTATGTTCAGCTCTAGTGATTCGAGTGAGATATGATTTCCTGAATTTTTCCTTCCAAGGACGTTGCGTGGCGAATCCTTCAGCTAGCTCGAATCACACTAGGATTGACCGTAGGTACTTTATCAAATTTGTGGTTCCACAACACAATGTGGGTTTCGCTTGTCTTTCATTTATCAAGCCCGCGTTTATTCTAGCCATGATTATGTGACTTATTGAACCGAGTATTGAACCAACATTTATTTTTTCAAGCACAAATTATTAAATTCAAAAAAATAAAATAAAAACAGAAGAGGCAGTTATCACAATATATTCAAGGATAATAATAATAATAGCTGTGTGATGCTTATAAAGAATAACATCTACATGTAAAATATACAAGTAATAAAGTTCATAAAATACTATAAAACATCTTTTTTTCAAATAAAAGTACCTACGTCGGAAGTGTACTTGAGCAAATACCACAGCTTCATGCTCTGAAGATTTTCTTTGACCAGCACACGGAGGGAGGAATGCGTTCAGAAGTTTTTCGCTCTACACTGGCCAAGTTATGAGGAAATCCCTTTTGACTGTCCGAGAAAATAAAGGCTATTGAATATTTCAAATACATTCATTATGAACCTTATTTGAATTCTGATGAAGTGATAAATGAGCTCTGCAACAGTGCCAACAGCTTTTCAAGCTTTACAATCAACAAAAATATTTTAGTAGTAATTTTGAAGATAATTATTAGCAAATCATTCAATTTTCATACACAAATTGCCCACACCTACCCCAGTTGCACCAAACAATTTAACCATGGAGTAGCTAATTGAATATTTTCTCTGGTGAATTCTAGGTCAATGCCAGTTGACTGGCCACTTGAAATACATACAAGCTGTTGTGAACTGAACATTTTCTCATAATTTTTTGGAAAACTGCGTTTTTCATTGGGCACTGCACATTCACCCAAGAAAATGCTCAATTAACTATTCCATGATCACATTTTTTTGTACAACCGGGGAATAATGACTTTGTTGGTAGGTTTCAATTATCAAAATTGAGGCAGATTAAATTTTTTGAACACCCTGAATTTCAAACAGCCTAGTTTTCAAGAAGAATGCCATTCATAAAGCTTGCATCCTTAAAATTTGACCAGGATAAAGAGTTTTCTATTAGGTATAACCCAATTTCAGTGGAGGATAAAATCACTTTCTGTACACAAAATCCTCATGAAACTCATTAAAGCCTAGTTCATATAGAGGCAAATCGCGAGTTGCGAACAGTGAATACTATTCCTATTGGCCAATTTCTTGTAGTAATTTGGAACTGAGCAATAGGAACAACACTTTCCTGCGAGTCCGCAACCGTCATTCGCCGTTTTCAGAGCTAGGCTTTAAAAGTGTTGTTCCTACTGAACAATTTCTAATTACTAAAAGAAATTGGCCAATAGGAACAGTATTAGAACGGTATTAGCTATTCGCAATTCGCCGATTATATGAACTAGGCTTAAGGCGGATTCTCATAATATGCGAATATTTGCAAAATAAGAGAATGCGAATATTCCTGAAATCTTAATTTTGTCTGTCGAAGGGTCAACAAGACCTTCCATAATATCAACTGAAATTTGACTGTCACCGACATTTTTCTAGCGAATATTCGAACATTAGGATCCACCTCAAGTAATATCAGTACTGGTACCTTAATTTATCGTCTGAATACAAATACAATATAAAACATTACGTATACAATGTTAAAATACGCTTTACATATAAAATATATTGTATGTAGGTATGTACCTATGTATAAAATTAGCCTAGTTTTATCACTGATGTTCACACAGGAATACCACCAGGACCTGAGCTAGAATCTTCAGTTCTGACACTTGAATATGATCTGTGTAATTTATTACAAGTACAACAACACAAGTCTTTCATTAGACCTCCCAAGCTTTCACTAGAAGGGCTTCGGTAAATCCCGGCGGACACGTCCTCGAGATTGGTGTCGCCAATAAAAGTTTGCAAGTCGCTTTTCGGGAAACCGTTTTTATAATACAATTTGATGGTATCATAAGCGTCCATTATGACAGAAATGAATAAACTTAGAACTATGTAGATGTACAAGCTTATGAAAGTATAAAGGTAAATTCGGCTGAACCACCAAAGCATAGGCGATTTGTTTGACATAATGGAAAAGGTGGCGAACATGTCGTCTCCATTTATCAACGAAAACAAGCATTCAGATGTTGTGGACAAAGATCTGAATTTCAGGTGGTAGGGACCTAAGATGAGCCAACCGCAAAAAGTGAATCCGGCATAAATTATCAGGGCGCACAGCAAAAACCTAGCAACTTGAGGAGCAGCTTTTTCCAAAGTCAAAATTACTACGTTGTAGGTTTTGAAAAAACCTAACCATCGTAAAACACCAAACCACACCAGCATATTTCCCATACCTAGAAGTAAACTGCAAACGTTCCACTGATCGCTTGTGAATTCTCTACGTTCAATTTGTTCTTTGATTGCTGATCCAATAATGATCAAAATGTCGTTTATGATAATCATAATGTACCATAAATTGAGGAATTTGTTTCTGTCTTCTGGAGATAGCGGTCTTCGAAAGTTGTTAACAAAAAAGGTGTTTGTGATAGTTTTCAGTTGTTGTGCCCGCCATACAGCTCGACTGCACAAAATAAATGAGCATAAGCAAACCAATATCACAAGGTAATTCAAAAGACTCCTAAAAAACGAGTTAATTTCACTATCGGTGACGTAATGTACATCGCCTTTGCACATGAGCCGGATTGGTTCGGCGTCTAGATCCAACTTCATTTGCCCGTCGTGATCTTCGTTATCAAATGAAATCACAACGTCAAATCTGTAACAGTTCGGAGCCGACAAGCGTCCAGCGGCTTTGAAGTTCACAGTTTTCAAAGAGAAGCTCAAAGTAGCTCGGACGAGGGCCGAGAAATTGATTTCTTCATCTTTTAAGTACTCTTTTGAATCGAGCAGTTGCTCAGAATCTTGCGAAATATTGGTACAAGACGTGACTATTTCCGAATTGAACACATACGATTCGTTGAAACCAAAAATTGTGCCCTTTTTATATTGAGAAAGGCACAAGACCATGTCGGTCATACTATTGTCTTCGTTGGCGTACGAGTACGAGCCGATGGCGTGGCTCAAGTTGGCGTAACCGACGTACGCGTAATCGATCGTGTCGTAGAACTCCTGGATGTTGTACAGGGCCAGCGGACCGACGGCCGGCGGGTAAGCGTTGATTTCTCGGGTCGAGTCCCAGCCTTTCAGGAACAAATGGGAGAACGTGATCCTGTTGTCCCAGGTGTAATTGACGTGGTTGTATCTGCTATACGCAAACAGGCACAGCTGCATGGTCACCAGCATAATTTTGAACAGTTGCACGGCGAACTTGTAGGGGAACCGTCGTTTCGCCTGCCATTTTTCGATGGGATTCATGAAGAAAAACTGGAGTTTGCGGCGCATTTTTTCTTCGGTCAGGAGGGCCTTTGTGGAGCTGTGACAGGAACTGTGGTGGACAATGGACGAGCGCTCGCCACTGCCACTGCTGTCGCTCCGGGGGCGGATTTCTGGAGAATTGTTGTCTTCCATGTTGCTATCACTAAAACATACGCCACAGTCACAGTTATTTGCGCCGTCCAGATGTTCAGCAATAGAATAATATAGATAGATGATTAGAAAACAAAACAAGTCACTTTAACCTTGATTGTTGTTGTCAGAATGACATTGGGGCATGTGGTCGTGTTTTGACAGAAAACATATGTGATGTGTCACATGTCACATGACAGAAGAGCGTTGGATCGCAGGGCTGCCAATACTACTGGCTGTAAATTTCTAGCACGATAATGGCACGCCGCACGATTTAAATTCAAGAGCGTAGGTAATCGTAATCGAGAACGCACTCATCAGTGAGCAGGCAACTAGTCCAGGAATTTTAATTTTGGACGCGAAAAACGTAAATAGCTGGCAAAAAAGACATCCAAACGGATTTTTGCAAACAGGTGTTCCATTTTCAAACTTCCCACCAAAAGCTTCCCACCCCAGACCATAGATCCCCAGACTGTTCGCCGCCAATTTTTTTCACAGGAAAACGACGAAACCGGTTGATTTTTATTTTGAGGGAGACATCCAGGACATGTATTGCGCAATTTATTGTCAACCCCTTTGCCCCACCCCCCAACCCTACCATACTTTATTATGCTGGCCTTACATTGAGCAGCAAATGCTGCAGCTTTCTTTGCAGCAGAATTCTGATTGGATGGGCAAAATTCAAAAAGTTTTGCCGCCATGCTGCTAAAGAAGTTGGCTGGCTAGCAGCATGGTGGCAAAACTTTTTGAATTTTGCCCATCCAATCAGAATTCTGCTGCAAAGAAAGCTGCAGCATTTGATGCTCAATGTAATGGTGGCCTTACATTGAGCATCAAATGCTGCAGCTTTCTTTGCAGCAGAATTCTGATTGGTGGGCAAAATTCAAAAGTTTTGCCGCCATGCTGCTCAAGAAGTTCACGTCTAATCAACTTCTCTAGCAGCATGGCGGCAAAACTTTTTGAATTTTGCCCATCCAATCAGAATTCTGCTGCAAAGAAAGCTGCAGCATTTGCTGCTCAATGTAAGGCCAGCATAAGGCCACCATTAGGCATTCCGGGCATTCCCATGGAGGTCATAGCAGTATGGCCAACTGTTCGGAATTGCCCGCCAAATTTGAACCTAATAAAGTGCTTTCCTTTTACAACCTAAACTAAGTATTTTGACCTAAGTTGTTAGTGGTATCTCACTTTCGCGCATGTGATTCCTTGCTTTTTCTCTCTCTAGCTTAGATCAGATCAGTGAGTTTCCAAAACTTGAAGAAGAGATGTCCACTTCAAGGCCATGGACGCGATTGCGCTGTTCGAACTTCGAACTTGATCACGTGGTCAAGTTAGTTTGAAACGAATATGCGATATTCAGCGGCACGAGCTGCGCTGTAGATTCGCAAAGCTAGGGGATGGAACTCATGCGTCTGCGCGAGCTAGGAAAAGTCAAAACCTGCAGATTTTCAACCATCGATTCAACAAAGGAAAATAGATGACAAGAAACTCCTGACTTCCATGCTAGATTATGTGGAATGATGTTGTCCATGTGCATTGCTGTCGAAAAAATGAATTCCGCGCGTAGTGTTCCAAAAAGAACGAGAAAGCCGTTTTCAGTGTATAACTGGTTGCCTAGAAGGTGATGTTTTTTGGGAACACACATGAAATATGGAACTGTAATGTTCTTTTCGTACGGTTTTTGCCGCCAGGCACTGAACAAACTGCCTGTCATTTTTGAAAAAAAAAAACAGAAAACACAAAACCTCTGATATATTATAGGTATAACCCGATATAAAATTTCAGTTACCATTTGTTTACATGCAGTTTCATGCCACTGACAGACAGGACGGCAACCGTAAGGCAGAGAAGAATACCAGAAGTAGGGCGGTATTTTCAAAAACACACCAACTGATAAACACGTTACCATATTTTCGCTCATTGTGTATCTAGAACTGATCCATCATTGCTGGTCTTGAACACGCAATGAAAGATCAAGAAACACTCTTTCTTCCATAGCTTATTTGAAAGTTTCATTTCCAGCCATTTCAATAATAGACAATGTTGAAATTTCGCTTTTTACATGTGTTAGCATACGGCACTATTCTCAAATCCCCTAGCATGGTTGCGCCAGCGCAGAAATGGCACTGAATTTCGCCTATTGATAGGGGACATTGAGGTAACTGTGAACACTGGATGTATCACAAGAAGTGATGAACGTGAAAACGAACATGATCATCGTAGGATTCGTAGGTATGATATTTGGTCACAGTTTTCAGAATGAATTTTTTAATGTTGATGTTCTGCCGAAAATTCGGTACTTTTTTATAGAACCCATATTTGATTGCGTTATCTTAGACACTGTTCCCCTCAGTGGCGTAACTAGAGGGGGGTTTCGGGGTCAACCCCCTCCCCATTGGCCATCGAATTCCCTGAAAAAATTTCAAATGCGACGCTTTTTTATTCGTTTTGCTCGCATATTCGCATATTTTTCAGTCGTGACCCCCCCATTGGACACTTCCAGTTATGCCACTGGTTCCCCTACATCAGTTGAAGTATATGTTTGGTTGTCTACATTTGAGTGTGGTTTCCAAATTTGTTTTGGAGTTTACTAGAACATTCAATGCTAGAACGCAATAGCGAAGGTTACTGTTGAATGTTGTGTTGCCTATTATTATGCTCCAAGCACGATGTAGCAGTTCCAAGCTTCATCGAAATTCGAAAGTAAAATATGCTCGGTAAAATGAGTACCTACCTAGGTGCATCTCATTAGATTACGTTGTTATCGAGTGTTAGAACGGTCAATTAGAACACCAACATTGCAATAGTGACTTTGTGAATATCTAGAATAGCGTTTGACTGATCTAAATTGAAGTTTTTGAAAATATCCCTGAAATATTTATTCAGTTTCTTATTTTTTTTCTTCGAATCAGCCAAAGTGTGTGTCAAAAAATTAACGAATCGCATTTTATATCATGTTTTATGGTGGCCTCTGAATCTTATATCAGATTTTGGAAAGAAGAAATTCGAAGCTATGAATAATGTTCAATGATCTCAAAAATTAATTTCTTTTTCATTGCGTGTTCTACAATAACGGATGAAAAAGTAATAATGAGGAGAAATTATAATTCGAATAATTTTAAGGGTGGGTACTCGCCCCGTGCGAAGTACAGAGTGGGGGTAACGAAACCGATCACAGCGCTTTATGTGGACAAAAAGAGCAACATTGATGGCTCGGCGCTGCATGATTGGGCTGTCAATCTTCTGATGTTTGATGTCATTGATGTAAATTTGACCGTGGAAATAATTGAAATAATTGACAACCATGGGTCACAACAGATGCCACGTGGTTGACTGACAATTTGTCAATGACCAAGTCTATGTTGACAAAGCACTTAACCACAAAATAATGACAGTCCAGGCCAGCGATCTGCCATTTATGACAGTTCAGCCATCTGTAATTTATGACATGAGTGACGTTTTGCGCCTACAAAGTTGCGTACGCTAGGTGACGCTGGCGTCGTGCACGGAGCGAATATTCATTCTTTGAGATTATTCAGTTTTCGAGATTATTCAATTTTCGAGATTATTTGATCTTCAAGTTTATTCAATGTTCATGACCACCTGACTTTTGAATAAAGGCGCGCTTAAGGCGCGCTTGCGCGCCTTTATGACCTAGTTGTAGTAAAAGGAAAGCCCAGGAGCTAGGGAAAACAATCAGGAAATAATTGTTTATAGGCTGGAAACTAGCTTAAAACGATCTGTGTACTAACCTAGTTAAGGTTTCAACATTATACTAGTTTCTCCCCTTTCGGAAATGTCGGCGTCATGTCGCCATCATCAATAAGAAGTACACCAGCGTGATTTTTGCCGAATATCTTACTTAATTTTGGGTCATCTAATAGCAAAAGATGTAGGGAGTCATTTCGAAGCCAATGAAACTCCCTACAGTTTGATCTTCAACTTAACTTTCCTTGACTCAAAAAACTAAAATTTCGATTTGACAAAAACATTTCAAAATGACATTTCTCGAGAATCCTTGAAGCTCTGGTGCGGTGATGGTCTTTAACTTTTCCTCTTGAACCGTAGATTACGAATATTGAAAAGTGAAAAAACGTCACATTGTACATACCGGGTGATCATTTGAAAACTATCCACCTGCAATAACTCCCGATTCCTAGTGAAAATGTCTTCGAGCAAAACAGGTCGATTTTAATATCGAGGGGGACATCTAAAACATACATCAGCGATTTTCTATCTTCAGCCCCCTCGCCCCCACCTACCCCAACTTTGAAATTTCAAATGACATTACCTATTTTGCGATACATTAAATTCAACAAAATAAAATTCTCTTTCTGAAAAAAAATTTCTAAAATTTTTAACCCCACCCCTCTCCCCCCCTAAATTCTGTGTCAAATTAAATATTCTTGACCTCTCAATTCTCTTCAATGCAGTCAACGTCATCCTACACAGCATCGAAAGAGAAAATTTTCTATGGAAAAGGTGCCACCCAAATTCACCCCTTCGCTCCCCCCTCCTCACCTTAAAAATCCAAAATGACAATACCTACTTTGTGATACATCAAATTAAAGGAAATTGAATTCTCTCCCTGAACACAATTTTTTCGAAATTTTCAAAACCCCCGTTTTCCTACTAAAATACTCCAAATGTCCAGTTAAATGGGGGAGGGGTTGAAAACTTCAAAAAAAATTGGTTTTAGAAAAAGAATTTAATTTCCTTCAATTTGAGGTATCACAAAGTGGGTGGTATTTTGTTAAATTTCAAAGTTGAGGTGGGGGAGAGCAATGCACAGTGGGACCAAATCAGTTGTCGGCGGCCAAAAGTCTGAAACTCACCAGATCGTCTTAGAATATTGAGGTCATTATAGAAAAAATATTGAAAAAATTGCAATTGTGCTCGGGGGTGAAATTGGGGTTTGGGGTTGAAAAAAACAAAAGAATAACAGAAAAATTTCCAGTTCAGCGAATTTTCTTAGAATATCAAGGCAATCAAGGGAAAAATATTGAATAAAATTCATTGACCTTTGGGGGTGAGATATAAGGGTTGAAAAGAAAAATAGCGAGAGAAAAACTTGAAATTCATCAAATCGTCCCAGAATATTGAGGTGATTATGGAAAAAATATTGAAAAAAATTCTGACTCCAAGTTTTTAGTGATGATAGAATTCAAATTAGAAAACATGTTCGTAACGAAAAAACAGAACTTTTCACTTTTCATGTAAAACACCCCTAGAAACAACCCTGCTCTTCCAATATCATTGAAATAATGTCTTGTTGAAAATCTTAACACGATTCCGCATCAGTCCAGTGAAAATCAGCGTTCTCCAGAAATTTTGAATTTTTGTCTCTTTATACATTATATTTGAAAAAAAATTGTTAATCACGGGGACGCACGTGGACGCATACAATTTCTTTCGAAATCAACTTGAAAAAGGTGTAGCTTTTTGCGAAAGAAGTTGTAGGCTGGAGCAAGGTGGAACATTTTTTGTAAGCCACTGCAAAAATGGAACTCTTTGAAAACAAATTATCCGAGCATCGCCATTTGAAAAAATCTATAATTCTGAAACAAGTGAACATATATCCTGTGTGAAGTATGATTTAGTTTAAATAAACTTCAAGTGAGCTATGGTAAAATTTACAGAATGCTATCTGGACTCTGAAAAGCACAGTCGGTAATAGCACTTCAGTCACAAAATGCTATGAAAGTGTTATCAGTAAAGCTATTTTAAAGTCCTATGTTTGAGGCATCACACAAAAGTTATGAATTACCTTGGAATCTCAAGACCTTGGTAACTTATAAATCAACTATTTTTCTAAATAATAGCAAAAATTTGGACCGAAATATCAAAATGACCTTGCTCGACTTTTGGCCACTTTTTACGGCACTTGGCCCACTGTGCAATGGGGTCAATTTGGGTGGCACTTTTTCCACCGAAAATTCTCTTCTTTAAAGCTATTCAGAATGATGCTCACTTAACTGAAGAGAATTGAGGAGTCCAGAATATTGAAAGGGACACTCAAAGAATTTTTAGGGAGAAGGGGAGTAAAGTTAAATTTTTTGAAAATATCTTTTTCAAAAAGAGAATTTAATTTTTTTTAATTTGATGTATCGCAAGGTATAGGTAGTGTCGTTTGAAATTTTATTTTTTGGATGGGTGGGGGCGAGGGGGCTGAAGATAGAAATTTGCCAATGTATGTTTTAGATGTCCCCCTCGATATAAAAACCGACCTGTTTTTGCTCGAAGAAATATTGACTAGGAATCGGGAGTTATTGCAGGTGGATAGTTTTCAAATGATCACCCGGTATACAGAGTGTACTAAAGGAATCAGATCAGAGAAATTTTACACATTTCTTCGATTTAGCCTATGCGAGAGCGAGACTCTAATAAGCACCTATAACAAAGTCCAATATCAATATGCATCTGGTCTGTAAGCTTCACCTAATACACTCAAGAAGTGGTCAGCTCAAAAGCTTTCCTGTAAAATGTTTTAAACGCCCACTCCACTTCTTGAGTGTATTCCGTGACGGATTAACTAATAGGCTAAGTAGGCTGCAGCCTAGGGCGCCTCAATAAAAGGGGGCGCCGACCGAGGCGAAAAATGAGAAAAAGCATGAATTCACGAAATTTTTTGTAGTTTCATGTTCCATATTGTTGCAATAATTTTGGGCCAGCTAGAGAAGTTGGAAAAGTACTTTCCGGCCTACTTATAGTATGCTTCTCTATGATTGTATTAGTTTTGTTCCGTTTTTAAATAAACTATACATTTTTAGCGCATTTTCCATCTTGATGAAAATCGCTATTGCAACCGCTTTGTCCGTCCGTCCGTCCGTCCGTCCGTCTGTCCGTCCGTTCCTCGAACTCCCCGCAAACTAGACGCCCTAGCTTTCTAATTTTTTTCGCTGTTACATAGCTGCCACTCCCAAAGCTAGGCTAGGCTATATTGGATGTCTATATTGCGCCGCCAACATAGAGAAAGCCGCCCCCGATAAACTTGAAATAACATAATATTGCAATTTCTACCAGACCTAATGCTCCGTTGTTCTCATTTTATGAATAATACATAGTTGCCACTTATAAATGGAAGCCCAGAAACATTCCGTCTTCAATATGCGCCGCCGACATGAAAAAACTGACAAAAACCGCCCCCAATCACTTTAAAATGAAAAACATAAAGCCGAAGACATAGCGATCTGATTCTTTCGGTATATAAATAGCTGACAAAAAATGGGAAAGGATAGGCTACTTTTGGTTAGTCGCCGCCCCCAGATTCCGCCCCAAAGCGATAAAAAGTGCAACTTTCACAAATGTTACTAATTGAGATGTTCCCCTTAACATTTAGGAACTGCCAACTCAAATTGTGCAACATTTGCTCAGCCGAACGCTGCCGCTTCCACACGCCGCCCCCAAAGTAAGAGATAAATGGAAAACATGAGCTCGAAGACATAGCGCTCTAAGTTTTTCGCCATATGGATAGCTGACTAAAAATGGAAAAGGATAGGCTACTTTTGATATGGCGCCGCCTCCAGCTTCCGCCCCCAAAAGAAAAAAAGTGCAACTTTCAACAATTTTCACTGATTTAGATGATAATGTTACCTCAAACATTTAGAAAGTCTTGACTCAAACTGTTGAAGAATTTTTTTTTGGCGGTGGGCGGGTATCCGTGTAGTCACTGGCCGTACCTCTTTAGCGCCGTCTTAGTAGGCTAAGAGCCATTTTACCACCCACCATTTTATGGACGCATCAACAGCGAGGTTATTAGCACCCTTTTTTCGGTGTCCCTATCGTTTCACAACTTTTCCCTTGACGTGACTGCACGGTGGTACACGCCAAGGTACTAAAGAGCGCATGAAAATTTTCATCTGGTCCAGGCCGGATTCGAACCCATGATCCCTGGAATTGCTTCCAAAGACGGAGTCCGCCGCGCTACCGGCCGGGTTGTGCAAGAATTTCTTTGCCAAACTCTGCCGCTCCCACACGCCGCCCCTAAAGTAAGAGATAAATGTAAAACATGAACCTGAAGACATAGCGATCTAATTCTTTCACTATATTGATAGCTGACTGAAATTGGAAAAAGATAGGCCACTTTTAATTAGCCGCCGCCTCCAGCTGCCGCCTCCAGCTGCCGCCTCCAAACAAAAAAAATGCAACTTTCACAATTTTCACTGATTGTCACATTTCCCTTACAGATAGAAACTCCCAACTCAAACTGTGCAACAGTTACTTTGCCGAATGCTGCCGCCCCCACACGCTGCCCTAAAAGTGAGAGATGAATGAAAAACAAACCCGAAGACATAACGATCTAATTCTTTCACTATATGGATAGCTAATTAAAAATGGGAATGAATAGGCTACTTTTAATATAGCGTCGCCTCCAACTTCCACTCCCAAAAGAAAAAAAGTGCAACTTTCAACAATTTTCACTGATTTACATTTTAATGTTGCCTCAAACATTCAGAAACTCCCAACTCAAACTGTGGAAGAATTTCTTTGCCAAACTCTGCGTCTCCCACACGCCGCCCCCAAAGTAAGAGATACATGTAAAACATAACCCTGAAGACATAGCGATCTAATTGTTCCGCTATATAGATAGCTGACTAAAAATGGGAAGAGATAGGCCACTTTTGATTAGTCGCCGCCTCCAGCTCCCGCCCCCAAACAAAAAATGCAACTTCCACAATTTTCACTGATTGTCATATTTCCTTAAACATTTAGAAACTCTTAACTCAAACTGTGCAACAGTTACTTTGCTGAATGCTGCCACCCCCGCACGCTGCCCTCAAAGTTTGAGATAAATGGAAAACATAAACCTGAAGACATGGCGATTTCATTCTCTCGCTATATGGATAGCCGACTAAAAAATGGGAAAGAATAGACTACTGTTGATTAGTCACTCAATATTGATGAGTGAAAGAATTTTAATTCAAATCTATTTCATTGGCAAGTACCTACCCCATTCTGATAACAAAATACAACAATGAGTTTCGAATGAAGAAAGTGGGCAAGGACTGGTGTTTCTCCTTCAACCAAATTTCTTTACGTTCACAATATGCCTCTTTGAGAAAATGCGCTACAGAGACTCACGCACGTGAAGGCATACTCACTTGTTCATTCAATCTTTGAAAATTGAAGAAAAAATCAAGGTGGATTTTTTCATTAATTGTTGTATGTAGTTCCAAAAGTGAAAAAGGGGGGGGGCGCCGGAATGAATCAGCCTAGTGCGCCACTGCTTTTTAATCCGGCACTAGTATTAAGATTAAGGACGGAGTCATATTGGTGAAATAAGCGTTGCGAAGTCAATCCGTCTGGGTTTATTCCTTGACGGATTCTTACCATTTTGGTCTATTTTGAAAGCTACAAGGATGTACTTTGGTTTGAGCCCATTGGCATTTCCGAAATGCAAAAAAAATATTTCAATTTTGACATTTGAAAAAATTATTTTTAGATTTTGAAAATGCCAATGAACTCAAACCAAAGTTCATCCTTGTAGCTTTCGAAAGAGACCAAAATGGTGGAAATCCGTCAAGGAATAAACCCAGACGGATTTATTTCGTAACGCTTATTTTACCAATTGAACTCCGTCCTTAAGTGAAGCTCACAGAGCAAATGCATATTGATACTGGACTCGTGATAGGTGCTTAGAGTCTCGCATAGGCTAAATCGAAGAAATATAATAATATGTGAAATTTCTCTGATCTGATTTGATTCCTATTTAAGGTGCGTTCAGTCAGCTTATTTAGCCGAAAGTTTTATTTTAGTCGCAAGTGCAGCGACGCCCATTGGCTCTTATTAACCAGCTTCCTCAGAACAGCCAATAAGCGATGCAGCGCTTACGGCTAAAATTATTACTTGCGGCTAAACAAGCTGACTGAACGCACCTTTATACCCGATTTCACAAAAGTGGTATGCAATTTGAGTTCGGTACCTACCTACTAGACACGGGATTTAATTTTTCAAGTGGAATAAATTGCAAACCCAGTTACTTTGAGGGAGAATATGATGGGGATTCAAAATATGGCTCCAAGCGATTATTTGTATTCGCGATTTAAATTAGTTTTTCCCGCCACAAAATGGCTGCGAAAGGCGGAATTCAACTGACAGCCCGAGGTGACATGAGATGACTTGTCGCTAATTTTCTATAGCAAAGAAAAAATTTGACAGTTCCGGTAAGATGTGTTCTATAAGTCAAAATAAAGGCTGTATCATCTGTGTTTTTGTATCCAAATAATCGCTTGGAGCCACATTTTGTATTTCCATCATAATCTCCCTCTGAAGTTACTGATTTTGCATTTTATGCCATTTCAAAAATTTGATCTCGTGTTACGTACCGAACTAAAATTTGATACCACCTTTTTCAAATCGCAAAGAAACGGATCGATTCGCCGGGTAGTGCCGGGCGCAAACCGGCTAAAACCCCTCTGAAGACCTTGTAGTTAACCTGCTCCCTGGGACCGCGTGAGCATTGCTTCGGGGGGCAGCTGGTCTCATTTGTTTACACACGGGGTTTTTTAGTAGGTACACCTGTATCTGTACAATGTGACGTTTTTGACTTTTCAGTATTTGAATCTACGGTTCAAGAGGAAGAGTTCAAGACTATTGCCGCGACTATAGCTTGAAGGATTCACGGGAAAACTCATTTTGAATTTTTTTTGTCACATTGAAATTTTAGTTTTTCGAGTCATGTGGCCAAGAGCTTCCACGACAATGACTCTCGTTTCCAGAAGCTCTATCTAAAAGACCGTAGGTCGCAGAAGTTGAGTTGAAAACCCAAACTGTAGGGAATTTCATTGGCTTCAAAATGACTCCTTACATATTTTGCTGTCAGATGACTCAAAATTAAAATATTAGGCAAAAACCACGCTGGTGCACTTCTTGTTGATGATGGCGACATGACTCCGACATTTCTGAAAGGGGGGAAATTAGTATGTTAAAAAAACCTGAACTACACAGCAAAATCGAGCTAATTGGCGACATGGCTTTTTTAGACGCAGAAAAACGACTTCCTGACATAGCGCAAAATACCGCATAGTGACTAAAATCTAAGAATAAATTTTTCGGAAAACGGGGCTTTACCAGCTTGTTTTGCGCCTCAAAATTCCTTACGCCTCAAATCAGTAGATGCCTCTTTCACCTCGAATAATTCGACACTGACACCCCCTTACTGCTGGTACCCGGTGCGGACCGCACCCCCCGCCCCCCGCTTGGTACGCCACTGCATGTCCTTAATGCGTCTACAAAGTAAGTTCGAGTGGAAAAGTGTGCCTTTGTCTTCATGAAAAAGCAAGCCAAGCATGTTAAAAACTTCGTCTGAAACTTGAGGGTTCGCTGGGTCAAAGAAAAAAAAGTTTTCTTTTATAATTTAAAAGTGCAAGAATGTCTTCAACTCTTCACTTTTTGGTTGTAGTTTATTGTTACGAGAGGCGATTTTGGAGAACACGAGATCGTTCTAGACTCTTCCACTAGGTCGCAGTGTACATGTGCGGAGCTCTGGTGCATTCCAGAACACGCGTGTAGGCTTTTGCCCGTGAAACTGAATAGAGACTTCAACGGTCGATCAGAAAACATTAGCCGCTTTGGCGGAGGTGCCGACATACCAGAGCACACCAAAATCTGGACTCGTCGGTAAACCAGCAATTGGCCCTATCGTTCATGTTCCAGTCGACATGTTCCCTAGCGAACTGCAACCGACATCTCTTATGCTGTCGTGTCCATTTTGGACGTCTCAAGGGACGACGAGCGTGAAGACCCACGTCATGAAGTCTTCTTACCGTAGAGTCGAAACGTTGGCGTTGGCATTGTACACGTTAACTTCCTGCCGTATCTTTGTGGCGTTTATCATTCGGTTCCTGTGTGTACACCGTTCTTCTCAGTTGCCTATCTGCAGCAGGAGTGGTAATCCTTCCTCGACCTCCACCATGAGTATATTGTGGCGTGTGATTTACTCGGAACCTTTGGACAGCACAATACACACTGCTTCGTGACATCTGGTATGTACATTCTTGCAGCATCCCTGATAGAGGTGCCTGCTTCTATTGTACCATCAATAACTCGTTCTAGTACAGCTTGTGGTATACGCGGCATTACTGTTAAAAACAATTAATAACTAAAATGTCATCATGACACCTTATTATCCATAGCATACTCTATTGATACAGGTACAGACACATTATTGGAAAAAAAAACACCCCTTCGCATATCTGAGGTCATATCTCAAGATTGAATAGAGACAGAGCTAAATTTCAAAATGGAGTCTGTAGCTGAAACATGTCTTCATAAGACGAGATATGAAGCATAATTACAGGGTGACCACAAAAGTAAGAAATACGGATCAAAGTTGGGGTGAAAAACAAGTGTTGATGAATCACCCTGTATACAGCCCAATAAGTAGTTAGATGAAGAAATGGTATGACGAGTGAATTGTCGAAGAATGAGGTAATTCAACAGTTTAAGAGTTTTTGGAATCGGTTATCCAAGTCAAAAGTTAAAGGTTCTCAAAGTTGGTGATTTTTTTTTGTGTCGCACTTCAATTGACGAGTAGTTTGATTGACGTGATCAAGGCATGAAAACGAAAAATTAAGCTATCGAACACTGAAGACCGATATAAAATCGCTTATGGAAATCAAAAGTTATGGTGATTTTAGGAATCGTCTGAATTTGCTTGTCCCCTAGATTCTTTTATTTTGATGTGTGTAAATAGTATAGAGATGTACACAACGCTCAGTCTAATCTACTCTCGATATCAGTTGGAATTATTCAAAAAAAGTCGATCCCCGAGCAGGAATGAATTTTTGAGTGGAGTCCTGCATCAAAAGCAAGTCGTTCCTAGTCAAAACCCGGGTGACAGGCCCTCTCGGGTGACAACGGCTAGGAGAGATTTTGAAAATTCGTAACACCCGACTGGAAAATGATGGGAAACTGCAACTGCAGACTAATGGTGCTATTCTGTAAAAAATCACATTCCATAAACGCTCTGTTATGTAAAAATTCCTGTCGGCCATTGGCTGTTGCCTAGGTAATAACAACGTAGCAGAGCCTTCAGGGAATGTATTTTTTTAGAGAATCACACTATTAATTTGACTCGGGTACATGACACTTAGGCGACACACGCAAATCGAAACGAAAAAATAGGCAAATCACTCAGACTGGCGTGTGGAATGATAATCTAAAATTTAATTTGCGGATTATCCAGAAATTTTTACAAAAAAATGAAGAAGGAACAACACGTTCAAATAAGAACAAGTTCTGTTTCTGGACGGTGTTGTATTGGTTGCCTACATCACTTCAGTGAAAAATTAGCCTAAGTACGGGGTACAGTGACTTATGACACCAACAAAACAATGTTGCGCAATGTTGTGAGTGGCTTGAGATGGGCACCGCACACCGCATAGTAAAGTAGTACGACGGATAGATTTTGAATAACTAAATGGTTATGTTTGGAATTTTGACATTTTTCATTGTTTGACAGATGTATTTTTTCCCGTTATATTTTGATAAAATTTAAGACGTACCTACTTTTAATTCGCTAAGAACATGGAATGTACTATACCGACTCCACAACTAATGGTTTTGGTGAGAAATGGAATGCAAGGGACATAATTCTGTGGGAGGCAACACACATCAGGTAGGTATTGACTGATTCCAAATAATGTTAGTACGTAAGGGAGGTTGGATTGGTCTACCTATTGCTCTTATTACAAGCAGTGTAATATAATGCCCATCTTACTCAAATCAATGATATTATCTCCCAGGGACACAATACAGTTTTCAAACTTTGCAATGAGCCTTTTGTCCGTTTAGATGAAAGACGACAATGGGCGTCGTCTCCAGATTAGCATTGCAAAATCTACTTTGTGTGGGACCTGTACCTTACATTGTTATCTAAGCTAATGAATTTATATCAGATTCTGCTGCGTTTGCTCACATTTCATTGACGCACAATCATCGCACAATAATAATTCGACAAAATCTTGAATGATCATCAGGTGGCGAATTGACGATATGAATGTTCTAGTATTATCGACGGTGAAAGTACAATATGTCGTATCTCGAAAAGTGGGTACTATTTTTCAGGAGACACTAAAAACTTTGACGTTTGGGAAGCCGTTGAAGGTGCTCATTAATGTGTGACGCGAGGTGTGACGTAAACGAATTGTCTTCAATATTGTTCAGTTTACTTCCCACTTCCCATATTGCAGGAGATAGCGACACAGCCGCAAGCGTTGCACTGGATGAATTGAAGAATTAAGCCTAGTCTACAATATGGTCTTTAGTTGCAAGTTGCAAGTCGCAACGTGGAAGTGAGGTTGGAATTGCAGTCGCTAGTCGCAGTGAAAGTTGGTTCTAGACCAACTCTTGCGACTAAAGACTTGCAACTTGCAACTAGAGACCATATTGTAGACTAGGCTTTACGATATATTGCTACAACTTGAGAGTTGCGACATATTGGATTTCTTCGTGAATGGTGTAGGTATTTCTGTAACAGCAAAGCCGAATTTTTTTTTTAGGCACATGCCCCGTGATAATAATTATGCTGCCATTGAGCGCAAAAACTGAATTTCGGTAAAATCGGACATACGGCATATTGACTTTTACCGTCAATATTTGAATTAGATTTTTTGCTTGAAGAAAGTAGTTCCCAAACGGTTTTTTCCTGTAAATGTTTAGCTCATCTTTACCTGTTTAATATGTTAAAGCATACATCCCTGTGACACGTATACTACTTAGTATACAGGGTGAAAATTAAAAAAATAAACTTCAAATTTTTTTATTCCGGAGAAATAATTCTCGAGAAAAGCAGTCTATTATTATCCAGCAACCTTATGGTCTCTTATTGAACATGTGAGAAATTTTTTTTTCAAGAATGTTTTTCTCCTTATTGGTTTTTTCTCGCCATAGGAGTTTGCCCGTTTATTTATAGGATTTATAAACTCAGAAAAGTGCAAATTTCGGACAACACAACACCCAGACTTTTCACCAGGAATCGAACCCGGGACTTCCGCGTCGCAGGCAGCCACTCGACCACCTGCGCCACGGGGCCGTCATGTGAGAAAAATTCATCCTTGTATAGTCACTGGTATTCTACGTTCCTACAGGGTGAAATCAATTTTTTTTCAATATACTCGTATTCTATCATCATTCAGATGAGTGTAAAATGAGGTCTGTTGCAGTTAGAGATTTATGGTGCTATTCTGTAAAAAATAACATTCCATAAACCCTCTGTTATGTAAAAATTCCTGTCGGCCATTGGCTGTTGCCTAGGTAATAACAACGTAACAGAGCCTTTATGGAATGTAATTTTTTAGAGAATCGCACCATTACTTTCCCGGTCATCAACATAGAAAAGAAAGTATTGTGATCGTGCAGGAAACATCGAGTTTTCGACGTATACAGGTGATTCATAATTGGCGTACCAGAGTCCAAGGCATCAGTTTACGGAAATGCTCCAAAAGGGCCAGTAAAATGTAGAAAACTGTTGGTTTTTAATTTTTTCAGATATGGGGGGGGGGTCAACGGACCCACTTAACGTTTGAAGTGCTGTGAAAGCTAAACTAAAAGTCACATAAGGCTTTTAATTATTATGCATAATCTAAATAATAACATTTATTACCTAATATGAAATAATTACGAAAGCAACGATACAAAAGACATATTAAGTTTAAAACAAGATGGCGGCGAAATCATGAAATTTAGCTTGAAAATAAGAATGATCATACGTGACAAAGGTAAGTTTCAAGTTCCATGAAAATCGTTTCACTAGCAAGAAATTTTAATATGGCGGCCAAGATAGCGCGATCATGAAATTCAGCTCGAAAATAAGACTTATTATACAAGACAAGGGTAGCTTCCAAATTTCATGAAAATCGTTCCACTAATAAGAAATTTCAATATGGCGACCAAAATGACGGCGCAACTATTAAATTCAATCTGCTCACTGGCCACCCACCAGGACCTGAGCTATCCATTGGAGAAAGTCCCAGGGTTCTAGTTTCATTCTCCGAGGAGGAGTTCAACTTCTTAGAAGTGCACAGGAAATCTTTGTTTTGTGATAATAATAATGATAACTATGAATGTATAAAAAATAATATTGCCCATTGGCCACCCTTGGGGACATCAGTTATCCATCGGAAGAAGTTCCAAGGCTCTAGCTTGATTCCCCGAGGAGGAGTTCAACTTCTTAGAAGTGCACAGTAAATATCTGTTTTTTAATAATAGTAATGATAACTATGCATGGATAAAAAAAGCCCATTGGCCACCCTTGGGGACATCAGCTATCTATCAAAAAAAGTTATAAGGCTTTAGCGTTATTCCTCGAGGAGGAGTAAATAAATAAAATAAATAATAAATAATTTTTTTATTAACCCACTAGTACATAATAACAAAAAAGAAAATAAAACTAAACTTACTAATAAGGGTTAATCACAAGGGAACCATTCAATTCCTCCCTCTGAAGCTCACAGCCCAGAGAGAGGTCTGATCTTCCATGATTCCCTTGAAAAAACGAAAGTATCAATTATAGCATCGCAAGAACAAAAGTAACAAAAGAAGAACAAATTTAACATATTAAATACCCAACTAAAAGAAAATTTCTAATATAAAACAACATGAACAAAAATCATTATGAATCCCACACTCACACAATTGTTTATCACCTGCATACTTTCATTTCTGCTCCATATAAAACTACAGGAAGCCTACATCAACATGGACCTCAACCTTTGTTTAAACTGCTTATGAGTGAGCGATCCGTACCTCAAGTCGACGTTGTTCATAACAGCTGCAACATTGTATGAAAATGAACGCTTGAATCTTTCAGTTCTGTGCTGAGGTATAGTCAACAAATCTTTACGTCTCAAGTTGATGTTATGCACTTCAGTCCTAAATGACATCAGATCAATTAAATACTGCGGGAAACCCCTCAAAATCAATCCATGAAAAAAACAGGCAGCGTGCAAAAGTCGTGTACTATCCATGTTTAACCACCCCAGTTCCTTTAGTTTGAAAGATATATGTTCTCTGCGTGAAATACCAAAAATAAACCTCATACACGCATTCTGCACAACCTGCACCCTACGTCTGTCAGCGCTATCCAGGCAAGGTCCCCAAACCACGTCGCAATAACAAAAATGAGAAAGAACCAAACTGTTGGAAAGAATAATTCTTAGCTTGCGGGTTAAAAAATCTCTGCTGTTGTAAAGTAACTTCAACCCTGAGTAGGACTTTCTGAGGCAATTATTTATGTGCGTTTTGAAGCGCAGCGAAGAGTCCAGAGTTATCCCCAAATTCGTTGCTTCGGCAGACGGAATAATATATTCGTCATCCAGACTGATGGTCAAGTCATTTAGTATTGCTTCACGGTCGACACCACCCCCAAACACAAGCAACTTAGACTTGGCTGCATTTAATACAAGCCCGTGGTCCCTAGAGAAGGAAAGAAGACTGGATAAATCAGCGTTAAGCTTTCCAACAGCATCATGCAAAGAAGACTTCGGAAACGACACATAAAGTTGGGTATCATCTGCGTAAAGATGATGACGACAAAACTGCAGTACGTTCGGAAGTTGGGAAATGTACAAGGCAAACAGCAAAGGGCCAAGGATGGAACCCTGCGGTACTCCATATAAAATATCTCTAGGATCTGACATTTTGACACCCATCCTCACCCTCTGCCTCCTGTCCCTTAAGTAATTTGCGATTAATGTCTGACTGAGAGGATGCAAGCCTAAATAGTTCAAAATTGAAATGAGTACGTCATGATGCAAAGTCTCGAAAGCTTTGCTGTAATCTAAGAGCATAAGCAGAGTCATGTCGCCCTCATCAGCCGCCCTGAAAATGTCATCAGTTATTTTTAGAAGGGCAGAAGTACAGCTGAAGCCCTTTCTGAAACCAGACTGAAATGGTGGGAGTAGTCCATGCAGATCAAGGTGCTGCTGAAGTTGAAATTTAATAATCTTTTCAAAAATCTTCGACACCGCAGGCAAAATGCTAATGGGCCTCAAATCGTTGAGCTCTGTGACTTTCTTTTTTTTTGGTAAGGGTAGAACAATGGACTCCTTCCAACATTCAGGATATACACCAAATTCAATGCAATAATTCACAATGTGAGTCAAAACAGGAAGAATATAAGGGCAGCATAGCCTTAAAAAACCGATAGGTATGCCATCTGACCCCATCGCACTGGAGCCTATTCCATTGATAATCTGAAAAACTAAATCTTCTGAGACACGTTGAAACTCAAAGACATTACCAATATTATTGATGGTGTTCGTACTATAAAAATTTATAAGATTGAGTTTATTTTGGAGTGGTATGTTGGCAGAAGGAGGATTATTAAAGAATACATTGAGACGATCTACATCATTCAAATGAGGTGGAATATTATGCCTCACAGGATTAATGACATTAATTTTTTTGAGTTCCTTCCAAATATTGCTTATACCACCGTTCCGAATCTTGAACTGCAAATATCCCTTTTTCTCTCTACCAATTGCAACATTTGCATAATTACGCAGTTGCCTGTATTGATCCCAATTACCAGGAGTTTTATGATTTTTATATTTTTTCAGAGCTTTGTCTCTCAATTTCAAAATTAGTCGGAGATTGTCTGTCAGCCAAGGTTTATATTTACTATTATGTTTGAAGGTTTTAAAAGGACAATGTCTATCCAGTAAGTATAGCATAGATTCATTAAAAAAAGTAAGCTTGTCATTTATATCATCAAGCTCTATTACATGAAATAACGGAAGAGAACTCAACTCATAGTTGAGCTGCTCTAAATCAATATGTGAAAAGTCTCTCATTGTGATCATAACATCAGATTCCAACTTAGCCTCCGACCCTAACTCTACATAAATCACATTATGATCGCTTATGTGATGCATCTCTATCGAACCTTTCGCTTTTAGCATTTTATCGTCACTCAACAAAATGAGATCAATCAGGCTGACAGAGGTTCCCGTTATTCTTGTTGGTTCATCAATGACCTGAGCCAAGCCAAAGGATTTCAACATTTCGCAAAAGAATCTTGCTTTTGAACTATTAGTCTGCAACATATCAATGTTGAAGTCACCCACACAACACAGAGTACTCACGGTATGCATAATCGTTGAAAAAGTTTCCTCTAGCTTGGTCACAAAAAATGCATTCTCCATGCTGGGCGGTTTGTAGACCACACCCAGACCCACGCTGCCCCCCTCAACCCCCAATCTTATCCACAATTGCTCAATATCACCTGAAGACTGAATTAAAGTATGCTTATGACATGATTTTATATACAGACCCACTCCTCCGCCCCTTCCAGGACCACTTCTGTCCCTACGCAAGAATGTATACGAATCAATTTCAAAATTGTGAGAAGCAAGATTGGAATTTAACCACGTCTCAGACACAGCGAAAATATCATAATTTTTTTTCCAAAATATGATCTTTGAGATCAGCAAAATGAGAGCTGAGAGAGCGACAATTGAGATGCCCAAAATGCATTTCAAAAAAGATCAGCCGAAACAATAATCGACCAGGTACAAAACGCTCGCAACCCAAAAATAAACAATGAAGCAGATAGCAGATGAAATTTTATGAATGGAGATATTAACTCAAACAAAAACACTAAGTAAACAAACAATGTAGTTCAAAAGAAAAAAGTTCAGTCTGATTTAAAGAGGAAAAAAAAACAGATAATTTTACTTGTGTTCGAAAAGCAAAGAAAAAGCTAATAGATATTGAAAAGCGAGTCCATAACTTAAATTTGAAATTTATCAACATCAGACACCGAGAAGAATTTACAAACTTTGTCGTTAGCACTTTTGCACATGATTATGCCATTATTAGTCCACACATTACTTTGGCCGAATTTTTCCACAGCCGCCTTCACTGCTTTTAGCCTTGATGAAGTAAGATCTTCTCTGATGACAACGCGGGAACCTTTTAGATGTTTCTTCTTGCTGAAAATTTCCTGTTTTACACGATGGCGGCAGAGACTCACGATTAGTGGACCAGGCGCATCCTGCTTCGGACCCTTCTTCAGGCGGTAGCAATTATCTATATCGACAGCCGATACACCAAGGTGAAGCTTAGTGGAACACAAGTCAATAAAAACCTGATAGGGATCCTCATCCTTTGTTTCCTTGACATTGTAAATCCGTAGGTTTCTGCTCTTCAACCTTTGCTGCAGGTATTCGTTGGTTTCTTCAGTTTTCCGCAGCTGTTCGGCATATATATTCATTCGGTCCTCCAAAACAATGACACGAGCCTCCAGCTTCTCCAAAATTTTACTTGAGAGGAGATCGGTGAGCTTGGCTAGAAATCCGTCGGAAAGCAACACCTCCTCTACAGTCTTTCGAATATCTTCACCTTCTGATTTTTCGGAACGATTTTGAGCTCGATTCCCACGCTTCTCGGCCATTGTTATTATTGGTTACTGGACTCGCTCGGGCACGTCTACGCTGCGTCGCTACACATCAGCGAATGTACAACTTCTTAATTTATACACGGACAGACAGACAGACGGACGGATAGACGGACAGGCGGACGGACGGACAGACAGATAAACCGGCCATATAAGCGTAATTTTCTTACGAAAATGCGCTAAAAATAAAATGAAAGAAAATTACCTTTGCTTCGCTCTGCCCCACCTGTGGGGCAGAATGGGACTCAACTTCAACGGAAATAAACAATGAACAAAAATGAGGATTTCAATTAAATACAACGGAAATAGATTTCCTCAATAATATAGATATGAATCAATCGGCAAACAACGTTCGAAGAGGTGTTCTTTTCGTATACCCGCTCCCTAACGGTTTGTATCATCTTGTTTTTCTTATTATTAATCTTATTATTATCAATCTTATTATTATGAGTCACTCAAAGGGCAGAATACTTTCGACATGATTTTTTTCACGATTAGACTTCTTTTGTTTCTTTTTTCGCTGCGCTCGGCGCCTGAACTCTCATTCTCCGTCACATGAATAGTGGGAGCGGTACGCAAAAGCATACCGCACTTTGGAGTGCAGTAACGAGATTTTGCATGGGCGTACTTTATACCGAAACAAGCGATTTGACCCGCAGCACTCGATATTTTGTCCCTTAGGGGGCCAATGGGGACCCTTCAAATTTTCAAGATGCAAGAACTTTCACAAAATGATCATTGAGTATCGTCATGTATGTCATAAGTGAAGCTTACGGGTCTATTGAAAATGTTTTCATCAAATGTCGTCGTGTCCAATTCATTCTTCACATTTGAAAAAAAATTCTTTCGCAGAGGTCAAAAAAACTGTTGACTGAAAAACTTAGTTTGTTTATTTTTTCTGCTGTGCAAGGAAACGATAAATTCATATGTTTTGTTGCGTTCCCTAAATCGCATTCCGTAAGCCCAAATATGAAGACAATTTTTTCGCAGTATAATTTTCTAAAGACTCTTCAGCCTCATCCTCAGGTGACCCTGACCTCATCAGTACACCTTTTTCAACTGCATTTTTTTCAATGTTCCTACTGGATAAGACTGTCAATTTTCGCAGATATGAGAAGATTGAACTCTTTTCTTAGTAATTTCCATGCTATATGGCTTCAAAACGCACAAGAGAGCCCTAAAACTTTTTTTTTCTGCTGGGCCGTCAAATTTTTGGCATGTTGATTTTGTAGTAGGGGAAACGCGCAAATAAATGAGATCTAGTCCAGGCGAATAAGTTCTACCGGAAAATATACCTACTTATACCTAACGACTCTGCGTTTTGTTGTAATACAATAAAACACGGCATGGAAGAATATTTTCTGTTGAAACCAAGTCGCCTGCGCCTGCAGCTTGGATTGAATATTGGTTCGCGTCTCTCCTACTATTAAATCAAAATATCGTAAGTTGGACGGCCCAGCAGAAAAGAATTCTTTTTGGGCTCGCTTGGGCGTTTTATAGTCATGTTGCTTCGCAACTACCAAGAAAAGAGTTCGAGGTCTCCATTCCTGCAAAAATTACGAGTGATATCCACTGGGGACATAGAAAGAAATGCTCTTGGAAAAGAGGTACTGAATAAGAGGTCACCGGTCACCACTTCTTTGAAAAATACTATTACAAGAAAAATTTCTTCATAATTAGGTTTAGGGAATGCGATTTAGTTGGGAACGCAACAGAACATATGAATGTATCGTCTTCTTGCATAGAAGAAAAAATAAAAAGAGTTTTTTTGACCTCTGCCAAAGAATTTTTTTTTCAAATGTGAAGAATGAATCGGACACGACGACATTTGATGAAAACATTTTCAATAGACCCGTAAGATTCACTTATGACATACATGACGATATACTCAATGATCGTCATGCGAAAGTTCTTGCATCTTGAAAATTTGGAGGGCCCCCATTGGCCCCCTAAGGGACAAAATATCGAGTGCTGCGGGTCAAATCGCTTGTCTCGGTATAAAGTATACCCATGCAAAATCTCGTTACTGCACTCCAAAATGCAGTATCAATGTGTTTTTAGGTGTGTACCGCTTTCACTAGAAGTCTCACTTATACCCCTAATACAATAAATATCTATTTTCATCAATAATATTCTCCACAAATAATTATGCGAATGTGACATCGTGACGGATTTTCTTACTGTACGATTTTCCCCGTTATATTACAGCACGGTGAAAACTGTGTTCTGGCAGGCACAGCATGGAAATTTAATAATCTCCACAAAGTATAAGAAGGTCGTTTGGAAAACTCGATCTGGTATTAATTGTAGGAAGTGCCTCCGTAGCCGGCCCCGGCTACGTGTATTGTAGCCGGAGCCGGCTATTTGTATGGTGACCGGCACTGCCGGCTTCCGTATTGTAGCCGGCACCAAGTGAGTGACTGTCTGCTTTTCGTATCGCGAGCGACAGAATTCCGTCCTGAAGGCTCCATCCTGAGTTCCGGAGGGACTTCAATCTGTGGAAAGGTGAGTGTATGCTACAATTATATTGGCTCAATTGTCATGGATATGAGTAGGTACGAGAAAATGCACTTCCCCGGGTTGACCTTATGTCGAGCCTTATGTCATGAGTTTTCAAAAGTTTCTAGCGAAATTTGAAACTTAAGGCTTCAAGCTGAGTGATATGAACAGATGGAGTTTACCAGATCGCTCAGTGGCTGTACAGCTAAACTTCAAAAAAACCTTGCCATTTCCATTTACTGAATTTGAAAAAAAATCTGACAGTGGCGGAGTGCTATAAAGTCTGCTTTATACTCTGCGACTCTAGTTGCAACGACTTTAGCACCTCGCTGCTGTTTTGAATTCCCTCTTTTAATTGACGAAATACACAAGAGTTTCCTAAAGTCCAGCTATACGCCAGCCAGTAAGCGATCTGGCAAACTCTATACCTGTTCATGGATCATATGGCACAAAACTTGAAGCTTCCAGTTTCAATTTTCACTTGGAACTAATGACGTAAGTCAAGTACTTTGGGAGGAAATTTCTCACGAAATCAGGTCATAACTTTTGGCGGACCCTGTAATTATTTCCTTTGTGTACAAGGTGATCACGCGAGAATCAAAAGTGAACGGGATACAGGTAGGTCCTTGTGTACCTCCCATGAATATTGGAATATTTCTAAGACCGACAAGACACTGCTGTAACAGATACACAAACAAGGCTTGCCACTTCTGGCTAGCAAAGGAATAGGCGGTATCGCCGACTACGAAACTAAAAGCCGGCAGTGTGCATTATTAAATGTCACCCACTTGGTGCCGGCTACAATACTGATGGCCGGCAGTGCCGGTCACCATACAAATAGCCGGCTCCGGCCACAATACACGTAGCCGGGGCCGGCTACGGAGGCACTTCCTTAATTTTAATTGAAATAACAAAAACAAAACCACAATAATTCAACAAAAACAAAACAAAAATAACATAAACAAATCAACAAAGCGCAAAAATTAACAAGAAAACAGCTCGGAACTTTGCTTCGATTCGAATCGAAAATGTAACATGAATTGTCATGAAGCAGACAAATCACAGAAAAGAAAAATGACGGCGAATGAGAGCGCCACGCAATGGTCACAATGATAACTTTTAGCCAAGTCGAGAACCATTCCTGTCAGGTCACCAGCACAACAGCCCTGCGCAACACCAAGTAGAGGAGTCCAGTGTCGGCGACAGGTTGGCGATACGCATTACGAAAATAAAAATCTGTTGTGGGGCGACACAAAACTTTCCCGGCGGTATTCAGGGACGTCAGTAATGAGTTTGATTTAGGCGTCCCTTCGGGGAAGTTGGATTTAATTGAAAAGTTGATTGAAAAAGTTCTAGTAAGTTGTGCGTTATGCGATCATTCT
The DNA here is from genome assembly GCA_949128115.1 of Anaspis maculata. NCBI lineage: Eukaryota > Metazoa > Arthropoda > Insecta > Coleoptera > Scraptiidae > Anaspis > Anaspis maculata. The sequence goes on from OX421963.1 coordinate 50,685,685, forward strand.
GCATCCATTGTTGAGCCTACAAAATAAGTGACAGGTTCTTAGGTTTCCATAGTGATAAAATACTTCGAAAGGTAGAACTAGGAAGACAATTGTTGCGAATTTGGAGAATGCAATGCTGCATCCAGACAAGCCCAGACCCAATGTGTCCCTTGAGGACTCCCGATCGAAATCATCTATTCAAAAACTAATCAGGTCATTCCAGGCTGACCTTATGTTTTCGTACCTGATTTCGATTTGATTAGAGCTACAGGTAGTTAACTGTTGTGATATCTCAAGAATGCAATGCTAGTTCCACACAAAGGGGTTTACGCAGCCCCAAACAACACCTGAAGACACAATTAATCGGGGCGCACTGTTGCCTTCAATGATGCAACCTAAATTATTGTTTGAAAAATAGCCGGTGAAAATCAGTCGCGGATTGAAAACCTGGGGCAGAGTTCTAATTGAGTGCAATTCAGGGCCCCCAAGTGGTGACCTCTGAAATGAGACTTCGAGCCCATCAAGAAGTTAGGTCCGAACCACACCTGAAGGCACGATAGTTCTGAAAACTAAAAAAAGGGGGGGCTCAGTGGGGCTTCAAGAGACACCCGTAGACACCAGGAGCCTAGAGGGCTTCAACGAACCCAAGAAGACACAAGGCCGCAGTTTTGGCCTGAAACGGCAAAATCTGATAGACACAGATGGGGGCCCCATCAGGGCCTTGAACAGCAGACACCATGGGGATGGGGCCCTGGTACCGAATCAAATAAGGGAACTGCACACATCACAGTTTGTACATATACGTCAATGGAATGAGCATACTGGAGTTGCTAAAACTACAGAAAACACAAGGGGGTTTACGGAGCCCCAAACAACACAAAGGATCGGTTCGCACTGTTGCCCCAAATAATGCAAGAAGATACAAAAGAAAACACCGAGAACCTGCCGAGAACAGCGTTCATGTTGTCACTTTGACATTGATACGATTCGTAACAAAAACGTAGTTACCTACCGGTTTGGTTGCTATGTTGCTAAAAAAATTGAATAGGCCAAAAATCGAGGAACAGGCAAGCCCGGCTGAATTCGGCCAGGCCAAACTTTGAAAATTCATAGCGCTTGTCCGGAAAACGGTGGGAAACTCCAACTTCAGCATTAGTTTGATTCTTTGGTAATGTTGCTTCCTGCCGGGTTTGGTTCACATCTGTCCTATAGATTTTGAATAATTGAATGGCAAAGTTCCAGACTTTGATATTTTTTATAATTTGACAGACAACAGGTAGGAAAATACTTTTAACTGTTCTGAATACAGTTCTTCAAGGGCTTTCAAATGACATATCGCAAGTCAAGTTCCGTGAGATGTAGCTTCTGTCATTTGCTGATAGTGACACTTCTGTTTGACAGATGACAGCCAAAAACTAATCCGGTCATTCCAGGGCGAAACCATGTCTGCATATCAAATTTCAAATCGATCGGATAAACGGTTCGGCAGTTATCGTGGAAGATCACACACATACATACACACACACGCACACACATACACACCTACAGGCAGACATCATTCTGGAAATGGTCTTAATCGACTTGGGGGACCTCAAAATGGATATATCCGGTGAAATCTCAAAACTTTTTTTCTGCACCATTACAATACTTTCCCTCCATGTTGGTGGGGCCGGGAAAGTAATTAATCATTTTCGGTTGTAATTGACACTTCCGTTGAGTTAGAATTCATCGATAAAATTAAATTCTAGTTTTTGATGGAAGCTGTTGTCCTTAAAACACAATGCAAGCGGTAAAAGAATACTTACTGTGAAGAATAGAATCGAACGCGGCAACAGCTTACTCCCATTTTCTCGGACGAGACACTGGTCACCCCAAGGGCCTGACACTATAACGTTACACCTCCGCGTTACACACCCTCGTTACATGTACCGCGAATTCACTCCCATGTGTAGTTCTGCGTTAGTTGTGTGTTGTGATCTAGGCGCGAGAATAGAAGTTTCACTTCAAAAAAAAAAATTGCGGCAAAACTCGCAAATGAAGACC